>RAHM01000003.1:1212486-1812486 GCA_003713295.1 Parotia lawesii
GGAATCATGCCTATGCAAGAACCCTTCATTTTGAACAGACTTCAGATATGACTTTAAGAATGAACAATTATAATCATGAGCGATTTAACCACTGTTATCCAACACAGATTAATTCTGCTCTGTCAGTAACTTTTATGGTGCATTATCTAGCTCAAAATTCTCAAAGAGAGTAAAAGAGAGAGGATTTAAACAAAGTAACTGGTTTCATGCTTAGCTAGCATTCAGTTAAATAAGCACAGATGTGGGTTTTATCTGCTTAAAAGTAAATCTGTGGTTTTCTTATTTAAACTCTCAAGTTTTAACGTCCATCAGAAAGGCTGTTGCTGCAATGAATAATTTAATCACTGCTGCCTATTACACGCTACTACACAGCAAGCATATTTGCAAAGCGGTGAAAGACACTGGCCAAGTGTCAGCACTCCCTGTAACTCAGCCGGCCTCGCAGTATATTCACGGCAAGGAACTCAGGGAGCTCCGAGGCGGCCAGAGGGCAGTTGTGGTAGGGAAGGGAGTGAAGAGGTCACAACAGAATTGCACCAGATCAGCAAGACACTTTAGAGAGATGAAAGGTCACCGCGGGCTCCGTGTTGCTGTGGTGTCATTTCAGCTGCTTGTCCCTTGGTGGAGTTCTTGAGTTAGTTTCTCCTTTCCGTCAAATGGCTTTAACTGCTTCTTGTGGGGGTTCTGTCCTTGTTTTTACCCTGCTTTCGAATTTTCTGTTGTGTTTACCATATTTAATCTTTTCCACGTATTATCATGAATACGTTACTTTCAAGGCAATATGATTTTTTCCCCTTCTGAAGCTTCTTTCTCTTTTGTGAGTGCAAATAGTAATATGCAGCATGTATTTGTTAATGTATAGAGTGGTATGGATATGTATATAATCTGYCTCTCTTTAACCAGAGACGGATTCCCACTGCAGATCCCAGAAGTAATTTTCCAGTGAGAGCCACCGACATTCCTAAACTGTGAAAACCAAATTGTCGTGGGCTGAAAGCGCCAACTGCGGACGCGAGTTCTGCTGCCGGCTGCAGAAGCCGGGCTCAGCCAACACATGAAGATAAAACCAACCATTAATTATATCTGCATATTTTAACGATGACCCCTGTCTTTCCAATCAACAACTACAACAACGACAACAAAGCCCCACTGCAGAGCATCGGGAGCTTGGGGGATGCAGAGAGCCGGGGAAGCTCCCAGGCTGCTTTAGGATTTCCCCACGTACAACAGGCTGCGATTGTCAGCAAGACGGATTCCTTCCCACACGCAAGATGCCACTTCGGTGGCCTTATCAGATGTTCCCTTTAAGGACACAAGCTCCTATTTCCCCTCTGTATATCACCAGCATCTCGGGCTATTTTATTTATTACAGACGATTACATTTGTGATCCCTCTTCCCACTTGATCTCACCAGATCAGGAGGACAAATGCCGTGTCGTGTCTGAGCGCGTGTGGGCGTCTGTGTGCATCGGAAGGGGGGGCAGCCGGGAGAGGGAGGGAGTTACACTGCGCAACAGATTTGCCCGAGAGGGACAAACCTCCCCCGCCTGAAACAGCTGGGCTTGTTCCTACCGACACCCGGGAAGCTGTGGGCGCACGGGCCGCGGGACCGGGAGTCTACGGTGCCAGGGAGGCGTAGAGAGGGTGTGGGGGTAATTCTAGTCTCTCCCGGCTCGAACGAGCGGGGTGCGGGGCGGGGGGCGCGGGGGACACACGGCCAGCACAGCCCCGTCCTCCCCCCGGCAGCCGGGGCACGTGGACCGGGAGCAGCGCGGCCATCCACCATGCAGCGCACGTCGGGCCCATTTCCCACGCCGGCCGCCTGCCCTGGGGGAGGATGGGAGGAGGGGAGGGAGGAAGGGAGAATGATAGAAAAGGGGGGGCCGTTACCTCTGCTCCGAAAGAGGAACCAATCCACTGTGAAGGACGCAGCACTCCCGAGCAGGAAAGACATTGCACATTCAGAGAGAGATTGCATGTGAAGACACTGCAAAAAAGAAAGAAAGGGCGGGGGGGGACTGGGGGACGCAGACCGCGTGTGAAAGGCATAGTGTGTGTAAGAGAGGCCAGCGAGGGTAGGAAGGGAAGGGGGAGCAATTGCACATGGCAAGAGAAAGAAATCACTCATTCGCTTGAAAGAGGCTCTCGCAAAGCAGACCGTAGTAAAAACAACGGGGAAGGAGACGCAGGCAAGACGCGAGCGTCCATGCCGTGCAACAGCCTGGAATCCGATTAAAGTTTATGGAGGGGAGGTTAAAAACCCTCTCATCCCGCCCCTTCCCTGGCCAATACATTAAGTTTCCTGGCTGCGTTTAAAAACACAAAGGGAAGGGAACAGCTGGAGCTGCGGTTCCCGAATGTATTTCCAGTGCAGGGAGCCAGTGTAACGCAGTATGCKGGTATTCCTACGTACTGGCATGTCTGGATCTTACATTGTGAGCAAAATTTCCTCCTCTCGGAGCTCCAGAACAGCGAGGGGGAATTTTGATAAATTCAAGTTGCTTGGCAAATATAATAGGGATTTGGTACTAATCCTACTTAACCCGCTGCGAAGACGCTGCGCTCCCGAACCCCCCTCCTCCGTCCGGGACTGCGGCGGTGAGCACTGAGCCTGCGCCGAGCTGGGCTTTCTCGCTGATGCTGCAGATAGAAAGCCGAGTGTCTCCAGCATCGGCGGGGGAGGGTTTTCGTGTTCTGGCGAGGCAGGGAGAGCGGCCGGGGCCGGTGCCAGGGCCGGAGGAGGCGCCGAAGGAGCAACCCTGCAGCCCTCCGGAGAGGGGAGAAGTCCCTCCCTCCCCAGCGCCGACTCCATGCGGCGCGGCTCTGCCCCTCTGTGTCTCTGGACTCCTCMAGGAAAGAGGTGGCAACCTTCCCTCCCTCCTACAATCACTCACCACCCCAAATGACAAAGACACGCTGTGACCGTTGCTTTGAACCACCTCAACATATCCGGCCGCTTTTCGCTCAAATATATCATCGCGATGAAAGAGAGACATTTCGCTACGTTCGTCTGCATGCGTTTTTATTCAAAATAGCCATTTATAACGAGGAATGCACACACAAACACATATAGAACCCGCAACAACTTGTTTTCCCACATGTGTTCACAGTGAGAGAAAGAGCAGCTGGATTCCTGCCTTCCCCTCGCTGCGCGCACGCACACACACACACACATGAACAGGCACACACCCGCACACATACACCCGCATACACGCACACATACACACCCGCACACCCGGTTCTCTCCCTACCGGCTGCCCCATGCTCGCCTGCCCCCGGAGTCCCCGTCTTTTCCCTCCGGGCTCCGAGCAGAGAGGACAGGTAAGGAGCCAGGCATCACCAAGGGTAGGGCAGGAGCACACAAAAGCCATAGGCGATTAAGTGGCTCAAAGTCAAAAGGAGACGCGAACTAGGGACGCCAGAATAAGCAAAGTTGAACCGGAGAGCTTTACCGTTAAAGTTTATTTCCCACTTACCCAGGTAGGTGACGCTACATTTTAGCAATCATCGAAGCAGCAAGTCTCTGTTCGGAAATAAATCTGTTACTTCTTACATGTGTTTATTCTACTAACCCTCTTGCTCCCTTCCTGATCATCTTCTCCGAGGGATTTTTTTTTTTTTTTCTCCTAGGATACCCACAAACATGCTGAAAAGACACATTCAAAACATGGTAATAGGAAGAACACAATCACAAAGACGGGGAGGCTGAAACAGCACTGGGAAACAGGACGAAAGTCTGAGGTCTAAGGCAGCCCCCCTGCCTCCCTGGAGTTTTATGCAGTTACAGTGACTGCAGCTATTTCACAAAAGCACCGACACAACAGGGGAAGGTGGGGATCTGCGAAACGAGTTTCCTTACCAGCTTGATTCCGCAAAATGCAGAATAGAAGAAAAGAAAGGCGAACAAACATTTGCTTTAAAAATCGTTGCTCGATTCACAGTCTACAGCGGACGTGGGGAGGGAAAGGGTAGGAGAAAATCACTACAGATCATGGGTTTAAGAAGGCAACAGAAGCAACACTCGGGCGTGAAATGAGGATCGGTTTTGAGGACTGAACTGGTGTTTTGTGATGAGCAGCTATCCCACTTGCAGCTCAAGCAGCAGCAGAGACAGAGGGTAAGACTGAGCTTTCTGGAGTGCAGCGCTTGACTCGTCCTCCCTCCTCCTCCCTCCCTCCCTCCCTCCCTCCCTCCCTCCCTGCCTCCCGCCCTCCCTCCCTCTCTCTCTCGCTCTCTCTCTCTCTGCTCTCCCTCTTTCTCTCTCTCCCTCTCTCTTTCTGTGTGTATGTAGCGCAGGCGGCTCTGCTGCTGCAGCGTCAGGGAAGAGCTACCGAGAGAGGCTTCAGCAGCTCCCTCCACTTTGGGCAAACTTGTCGGTTTACCGCTTCTTCTTTTTTTTTTTTTTCTTTTTTTTTCTTCCGAGTGGGAAGCTTCTCAATTGCCATTCAACATTTTAAAGCACAAGCCGCTCTGCCGTGAAAGCGCCTGATCCACACTTCTCTGAAAGACACAGGAGGGAATGCACAATTGCAGATTTCACCCACTGTGGCGGTGCAGATCACAGGAAACAACTGACTGATACAATTTTATTTGCAAATAGAACTCTGTATTATTTCTTTTTTAATCGCGTCGCGGCTCTTTTCCCCTCCCCTTTGCCATTCCGCTTTATATGGATGTAATTCAGAATCTGTGTTAATTCACATGGGGGATCCAGTTACATCTTGTTCCGCTCCGGGTATAATTACGAGAGACCAATAATCGCCTTTGGACACATAGTTTTGTTGCTAACCTTTGAACTGAAAGGATCAAGTTCAGATCTGGTTACCTGCATTGGGACGGGAAGGAAGAGGAGAGAGAGAGAGAGAGACTGCAATCTCATTTGTGAATCGCTCTCAGTGCTGCAGATCCAGATTGCTTTAACACATGCAGTGCAAATGCAGGTAAGGCACACACACAAACTGCGGATGCAAAAACAAACTTGGGACTGTTGTGTGTCTATGTTCTTATCTCCAGCCTTGCAAATTCTGGGCAAACGGCTTCTGCAGTTTCTGTATCGTTGCTTTGTGACTAATGACCTTGCGCAGAGTTGTTAAAAAAAAATCCGCTCCGGAGAAAGAGCTGAACATTTTAGGCGATCTCTGAAGATGGATTTGGGTGCTTTTCTGCCAACCAAAGGGGATATTCTGTGGACTGCACTATAATACTCGGGGTTCTTCTCCTATCAGCCGTGCAGCTACCGACATTATTGGGATTTTTATTTTTTTCTTTACTTTTTTTTTTTTTTATAAAGAACTGCCCATTGCTAAGAGGATTTGGAGTTTTCCCAAGCCCTTTGAATAAAGCGAATCACAATTTTTTTTTTCCCCTGTGTGTGCAGAGAGGGGGAAGAATAAAGCTAATGCCTTGGTCGTAAACGGCTGAGCGAGAGGGAGAGAGAGAGAGAGAGAAAAGAGAGAGAGTGTGTGAATTGTAGTTAACTCTAGTGTGGAAGACGACGACCTGGGGGGCTTCGAATCGTACAGTGCTGCTCCTGCTTTTATTGCAAACCTTGCAAAGTGATTACAGTAAAATCAGAGAGGAGGAGGAGAAGGGGGAGGAGGAGGAAAATCCCGTCCTATCTACTGAGATGAATCTTTAAAAAGCAAAATACACTGTCCCGTGAACTGTAAGTATATCGCAACTGGAAGGCAGGGACAGCAGCAGAGGAGCCAGCAGCAGGGATTTGACCACCAATTGCACCAGTCATGAGACAATAAGTTTCCAGAAACAGAAGGATTTTATAGTTGATCACCTGGACTCTCAGCCGCTCTGTTGGCTTATCAGGGGAGTTTACTGGGGGGCAGGTGGGAGTGAGAGAAGGGAGAGGGGTTTCGGTACGAGGAAGATGAGGAAGATGCGGACTCTCCTTCGCTTTGTGCATTGCTGCTGTTGCTGCTTCTTGCTCCTCTTGCCTCCGCCGCTCTGGGTCAGCCTGGCAGCGGCTAAGCAGCTCCTGAAGTACCGGCTGGCCGAGGAGGGACCCGCCGACATCCGCATCGGCAACGTGGCTTCCGACCTGGGGATCGTGACGGGCTCCGGAGAGGTGACATTCAGCCTGGAGTCGGGCTCCGACTATCTCAAGATCGATAACATGACCGGGGAGCTGAGTACCACAGAGCGGCGCATCGACCGCGAAAAGCTGCCGCAGTGCCAGATGATCTTCGACGAGAACGAGTGCTTCTTGGACTTCGAGGTGTCGGTCATCGGCCCCTCGCAGAGCTGGGTGGACCTCTTCGAGGGCCGGGTCATCATCCTGGATATCAACGACAACACCCCCACCTTCCCTTCCCCCGTCCTCACGCTCACCGTGGAGGAGAACCGGCCCGTGGGGACCCTCTACCTGCTCCCCACCGCCACCGACAGGGACTTCGGCCGCAACGGCATCGAGCGCTACGAGCTGCTGCAGGAGCCCGGCGGGGACGGCGGCCGCCGTGGCGGCGGGGGGGGCTCGGCCGCGGCGGCCCCCGAGAGCGCCCCCTACGCCGGCGGCAGCAAGCGGCGGCAGGAGGCGGAGGCGGCAGCCCGCAGCAGCGTCTTCGAGCTGCAGGTGGCCGACACCCTGGACGGGGAGAAGCAGCCGCAGCTGATCGTCAAGGGGGCGCTGGACCGGGAGCAGCGGGACTCCTACGAGCTCAGCCTCCGCGTGCGGGACGGCGGCGACCCGGCACGGTCCTCGCAGGCGATCCTGAGGGTGCTGATCACCGACGTGAACGACAACAGCCCCCGCTTCGAGAAAAGCGTCTATGAGGCGGACCTGGCGGAGAACAGCAGCCCTGGGACCCCGATCCTGCAGCTGCGAGCCACCGACCTGGACGTGGGAGTGAATGGTCAGATCGAGTATGTCTTCGGGGCGGCCACTGAATCCGTCAGGCGCCTACTGCGACTGGACGAGACCTCGGGCTGGCTCAGCGTCCTGCACCGCATCGACCGGGAGGAGGTGAACCAGCTTCGCTTCACCGTCATGGCCCGAGACCGGGGCCAGCCCCCCAAGACAGACAAGGCCACTGTCGTGCTGAACATCCGGGATGAGAATGACAATGTGCCCACCATTGACATTCGGAAAATTGGGCGCATCCCGCTCCGGGATGGGGTGGCTAGCGTGGCTGAGGACGTGCTGGTGGACACTCCCATTGCCTTGGTGCAGGTGTCAGACCGGGACCAAGGTGAAAATGGTGTGGTTACCTGCACCGTGGTGGGCGACGTGCCCTTCCAGCTCAAGCCGGCCAGTGAGGGTGAAGGAGAGCCACAAAATAAGCGCAAATATTTCCTCCACACCTCAGCCCCTCTGGATTATGAAGCTGTCCGTGACTACAATGTGGTGATTGTGGCCGTGGACTCAGGCAGCCCCAGCTTGTCCAGCAACAACTCCTTGCTGGTGCGGGTCGGGGACACTAATGACAACCCTCCTATGTTCAGTCAGGCTGTGCTGGAGGTCTCCTTTCCAGAGAACAACTTGCCTGGTGAGAGGGTGGCCACAGTGGTTGCCACAGATGCGGACAGTGGCAAGAATGCTGAGATCACCTACTCCCTGGAGGCCTCGCCCCTCTCCTCGGAGGCACCAAGCAGCATCTTCAGCATTGACCCTGACTCTGGGGATGTGTCGGTGCAGGCAGTGCTGGACCGCGAGCAACGTGACACCTATGAGTTTCAGGTGACAGCCCGAGACAAGGGGGTGCCATCCCTGCAGGGCTCCACCACAGTGGTGGTGCGAGTGTCAGACCGCAATGACAATGAGCCCCGATTCATGCAGGATGTGTTCACCTTCTATGTGAAGGAAAACCTGCAGCCCAACAGCCCTGTGGGCATGGTGACCGTGATGGACTTTGACAAGGGTCGCAAYGCTGAGCTCAGCCTCTCCATCCAGCCTGGAGACCACGACCAGGCGGCTGGCATCTTCTCCATCGAGAATGACACTGGAACAATTTTCTCCACTGTCTCTTTTGACCGTGAGCAGCAGACCAGCTACACCTTTAAGGTGAAGGCGGTGGATGGGGGTGAGCCACCACGCTCTGCCACTGCCACCGTGTCCCTCTTTGTGATGGATGAGAACGACAATGCACCCACTGTCACCTTCCCCAGCAACAGCTCCTACACTGTGCTGCCACCCTCCAGCAACATGCGCACTGTGGTGGCCACAGTGGTCGCCACTGACTCTGACACCGGTCTCAACGCTGACCTCAACTACAGCATTGTTGGGGGCAACCCCTTCAAACTCTTTGAAATAGACCCGGCCAGTGGTGTGGTGTCACTGGTGGGCAAGTTGGCCCCCAAGCACTATGGCCTGCACCGCCTGGTTGTGCAGGTGAATGACAGTGGGCAGCCACCCCAGTCCACCACTGCCTTGCTCCATGTCTTTGTCAATGAGAGCCTGTCCAACGCCACTGTGGTGGAGAGCCAGGTGGCCCGCAGCCTTCACACTCCACTGGCCCAGGACATTGCTGGTGATCCCAGCTATGAGCTGAGCAAGCAGCGGCTTAGCATAGTCATTGGCGTTGTGGCTGGCATCATGACCGTCATCCTCCTTATCCTGGTGGTGGTCATGGCCCGCTACTGCCGATCCAAGGGCAAGCACGGCTACGAGGCCGGCAAGAAGGACCATGAGGATTTCTTCACCCCCCAGCAGCACGACAAGGCCAAGAAGCCCAAGAAGGACAAGAAAGGCAAGAAGGGCAAGCAGCCCCTCTACAGCAGCATCGTTACCGTTGAAGCTTCCAAGCCCAATGGGCAGCGCTACGACAGTGTCAATGAGAAGCTCTCGGACAGCCCCGGCATGGGCCGATATCGCTCAGTCAACGGTGGCCCAGGCAGCCCTGACCTGGCCAGGCACTACAAGTCGAGCTCACCGCTGCCCACCGTCCAGCTGCACCCGCAGTCCCCCACTGCTGGCAAAAAGCACCAGGCTGTGCAGGACCTGCCCCCAGCCAACACCTTCGTGGGCGCTGGTGACAACATCTCCATCGGCTCGGACCATTGCTCCGAGTACAGCTGCCAGGCCAGCAGCAAGTACAGCAAGCAGGTAAGAGCGCTGCACCGCGCGCACCCCGCGGGCCCCAACAAGCACGCACACGCACACAGAGCGGGTGAGGGAGCGGGGATGCCCGTTCCCCCCGCCTCCCACACCGGCACAGGCACACACCCCGTCAGGTTCAGTGACCCGTTCAGTTTGGTATCCCCGCCCCCCTCCCTCCAGGCAGTCAGGTGCATAGACCAACACGCAGCGCGCAGGAAGGACAGTCAGAGATCTTTACTGTTATTACTATAATTTTTATCATTCCTTCCGCTTATCAGATCCGGCAGCCAACCAGCCCGTCCGTGCAACCGGACCGCGTTGCCCCGCTGCAGGCGCAGCGGCAGCCGGCCGCGCAGGCCGGGTTCTCTGTCGCCAGTCCCGACAGCGAACTGTAAGGCAGCCTGAGATGCCTTTACCAGCCGCGCGCCCGCAGGCCAAACTCGCGGTTTTGGGGGGGGTCGAGGGGAGATTAGGGCCCCCCACCGGGCGGAGCCGCCATCCCCCGCCCGCCCCCCGGCCCCGCCTCCATCAGCCGGCCCCGGCGCTTCCCCCGCCGTGATGCTTCCCCAGCCTTAGGGACGTGTCAGCTCCGGCTGAGGAGGAAAGTTTCCAGTTTCTCCTCGGCAGCCAGGTGTTTCGGGGAAAGGGGGTTGCTGCCTGCCTGACGCTTCCTAAAGCTGTGGGTGAGAGTGGATTTGCAGCCGCCGCGCTGAAGCGTTAATGGCTGTAATTACCGGGTCTTTCATTAGGACCAAAATGCTTAAATAATCTACACAGCCGATCTGAGCTCTAATTTACACTACAGAGATTGCRCTCATTGCAGCGGTTTCTCTGAATGCACATAAGCATTAGTGAGTTTAGAATCGCACCCCAGTATGCTTTCATTGCTATTTTTTTTTTTTTGCCCCTCCTGCCTATCACATGAAATTTCATTCAAGCTGAGAGGCCCTAATTTGCTCGCCCAGCTGCCTCATAGCTCTGTTTGTAGTGTGACTGCCGTGAGACTTCTCGGAGCGAAATGTGCCTTCAGGGGTGCCACGAGTGGCTGGCTCTGGTCTCGGCTGTGTTGACGGGGCTCGGTTCAGCGAAGCTCCGATAGCCTATAAGTGGTGATGGTAGGGACATCTTTACAGTCCTTGAAATAAAATAGGGATAGCACAGAGGGGAATCAAGCTTCTAAGTGGAGGCTTCCGTTTATTTTATAAGACACATATGTAGCCTGAACAGAGGTCGCTCTTTTGTGGGGGAATACTTTTTGGGTGATAGTACAGATAAGATAATATCCTGAATGTTTCCTCAGCCACCATGCATGTTACGCAAGAAGCCAGAGACAAATGAATGCTGATTCATACACATCCATGTCTGGAACAGGAAAATTCTGACTAGTTTGACAAAAATGCTTTATTTTCAACTTATTAACATGTAAATATGGTACATGATGACATTTTTTTATACTTTGAAATGTCTGCTACCTTACTAAAATTGAAGTTTTACGAGTGTTGCAGGTATTTGCATTCTTCTCAGAAATACTTAAAATATAGTAGAATAAAACTAATTGTATGAGCCCCTCCCCCCCCCAGTCTTTCAGGTCACCAAAATTGTGTGATTGTACTATCTGCCAGTGCTTTCGTGTATGTGGTTCCGCAGGTGGCACAGACTTATGGAAYGTTTGACACAGTAGTTTCTAGGTGATACATTTAATTTACGCTCTCTTGGAGAGTACAACACAATTTTAGTTTGAGAATAGTCTGTATAAAATACAAAGTTCCTTAGCTTTCATCTCCTAAGGCTTATTAAACACAGAGTAGATTATGCCATTTTAGCAAACACTGGAACAAATGTAGAGTTGGAATATATGCTAATCAGATACCACTTCTTTCTTGATGCTGCAATTCATCTAAACATATGGATTATAATCTGTTAAAGTGTAATTTAATTTCAGTGTCAAAGAATGATTTGCATACTAAGTGTAGGGATGGTAAAGGAATGCACATTACAAATTACTGTTTCGCTTGATAAAAAACTCCAACTTATATTACAGGAATATATTTTGAATTACTTAACATTTTCCAAGGATTTGTTTTGATATAAAATATATGAGAAAACTTACTAGAAGAAAATGGCTTTATTGCACTTTTATGAAGAAGTGCACCCTGAATTGCTCCATTACTTCTGTAGTTTGCTGCAAACCAATTTCTCACTCTTGATAGTTCTCTTGGGTTAAATATTTAGCCTGTTATGAAAGTTCACGTATCCAAGTAGTTTATAGCCAGTATTCTAATACCTTATATATTTTTTAAAATATGTAGAAAGTATTTGCATACTTATAAAGCATGCATATAAGTTGGAAATTGTCCAAGAAAACAGTAAAGGTATTGTTAAATAACAGACTTCATGGGGGAAACTATCAGTCACAAACCCTCTGTTACCACTTTCCTGTGGATACTTGCCAGTTTGTTGCTGAGTGACATTTGTATAGATTTGTTAATTTTGCATAGTAGTAGGGACATTAAGACTTACTTGCATAAATAATGTGTACACTTTTCACATCTCAAACATTGACAGTGCAGTATTTCTCAGTTTAGCTGGCAAAACACCTGAGGATTTTTAACACACAAACCATGTGGAGCTCTTGTTCAGCACAATTATTTAGAGAGAAATGTGAAGCAGATGCAGATGAAGGGTTCTGATGGAGTATGTATCAGATTGTTTCATAGTTCTGCTGTACATGTGAAACAGAACCAGTAGCATAATGGTGTGACTGTGGTAGGGAGACTACTTGAAATCTCTAAGACTGCCTTTATTTACACATTGTCAGTTCCTTTTGTTCTAAGGAGACATTAGACAGTGTATAAAATTTTACAACAAATAAGTGGACACAGCAGAACGTACCTGCTCTAAGTTACTGGAGATGAGAGTGATGCTAATTTCCCATTAGTGTAATTAGAATTGGTAACTGATACTTTCTTATATCTACAATACAGCAGTCAGGAAATAAAGTCTCTACTTACATGACCGACTGGTGTACCCCAGGGAACACAAGTTGTTTTCATTCCAATTATTTGATACTTCCTCTTTAAGGTGATGAATTGCATTCTTATATGAGTTTCAAAATACATCATGTTTGATACAGTACTGCGTCAGAGAACTTCATTGGAGAAAACTAAACAATTTGTAACTCTCTTCCTTCTGACATATGGCTTTTATATAAAGTTTAAAACAAAATTCTGTATTCAGTAGACTTCTGACATTTCACAGTCACTCTTTTTTTAGGAGATCTTTAACGAGTTTAACTCTTATTCTTGTCTTATTTAGCATGGTATTACTCTGAAATATTCTTTTAGCCTCTCACTTATCAATTCTCTCCTTTTCAGTAAAGCGCTACAAATGTTTAAAACACTTAATATTCCACAGGTCTTCATCACTTGCCAAAAGTTAAAGCTATACAGAAGTGTTTTACTGAATGGGGATGAGTTTAAGCAAGTGTTTTTCTGGATCACAGATTTAAAACTTGAACCCTCCAGGTGCTGCACATTGCCTGTGAGGAGCCTGGATATCACTAACTTCCAGCAAAGACAGCCAAAGATAATCAAAGCTCAGTGCCTAAGGGGAATCACTTAGCAGCTTGGAGAGTTACATACTTAATCATAAAACTCATAATGAATTTTAATTGTAAATAACTCTTTATTTTATCATTTAGTTACAGATATATTTTTATAATACATGCTTCTCCACCTCTTTCTCTCACGGTGCAAAATAGTGGCATATAAGTGTCTTTATTTCACTGAAACTTTTAATCACAAATCAGCTTGTTACCAACCACTCTTTGAAGAACAGGCCTTTTAAACACTCTCTATATGTTTATATTTCTTGGCCATCACCTTATCTTGGTTTCTTTTTTACTTGCTCTACTAATTAATGATAAATGGCTCTTTAAAACACTTCAGTTATGATGCTGAGGGTTTTTTGCTTGTCGTTTTTTAAGAGATATTGGTCACTATCAGTAGAACTAGCAGAACTTGTTCAGGAATTTCTGAGCAGAATTATTTCCGTAATTCAGGTGTTGRCTTCTTAGCCAATTYTATAATTCTTTATGAAAAATCCCAATGCCTTTTCTCATTGAAAATGTACTGTTTCATGAAGAAAAAYGTTTATCAAACCAGTGTGTTGACACTCTAATCAAAATTATATGCATTTCCTCTAAAGTCTTATTTCCTTGAAAGTGAAATACATAGAAATTAATTTCTGAAAAAAATCTTTGTTCTATAGCCAGTTAATTTATTTCATAAAATTTCAAGCATTAATCAGTCTGCTGCAATATTGCAGTAGCRTTTTGACTAGTTGGCCATCATGTATGTGAATTGTATCTATAAACTAAATGGGTCAATTTCCTCACAAACATGCACATATACCCAGCAGACTTAATAGGAGCCCAAATTCATCCATTAAGGGGGCAATCAGTTTAACCATGCAGGAAAGCATCATCTTTCCTCTTGTTTATGTACAGACACACACAGAGAGGTTTATCTCAAAGACTACTTTTTATATCCCCAAACACCTCTAAAGAATAAAGTTTTTCACAACTTAAAGGTAAGCAAATATCCTACAGTTTAATAATCATAAAAATAACAATGTTATGGTGGTACTAACTGCCAAGTCAAAAAAACCCCATGGAAACATTGTTATTGAGTATATACATTTACATCGGTGACTTCTTTCATACATTTAACTTTCATACTGTTTAGCGAAAAGTGTACAGAAGTATTTTCAATTTTCTGTTCTCAATTTGCATTATGTTAAATATTTTACAATTAGTTTTTAARTGACCCACATTTGACCTTCAGTAGCGAATTATGATGAGAAAGGGGCTAATTAAACATGAAATGGATGTATCATTGATGCTTTAATTATCTTTATTTAACACAAAGTGTTCCACTGATAAGTGCAGCTTTTATTTTTTCCTCTCCAGTAAAATCATCTTGTACAGTGAGCAAATGACTAAGTTACCACTGAATCATTCTGCACTCCCAGGAGATGTACAGAGCCAAAAGGGACAGGATCTGAGTAAAGGAGGATACATGCTCTGAATAAGTAAAGAACAGTACTATAATAGGCAAGGGGCAGCAAGAAACATCTTTAAAAGGATGGAATCTGATTTATCAACTCAGACAGCTCTCTGGCGTTGTACRTCGTGAACTTGGGTTATAACCATGGTTAGCAGTTTGACTATTGCTGTCAGTCTTTTTGTTTCTGAGTGTGTTTCTTCCTCTTTATCTCTTGGTGGTTTTTTTTTTTTTTTTTTCAGTTTGTGTTTAGTTGCCTGGTTTTTTAGTATTTGGGATAGTTGCTAGTTTGATCATCAGTACAGCTTTGTTTCAGAGAAATATCTGCAGCTTCAGACTCATTTTCCTTTAAGTACTTTCTTTCAGAAGTTTTGGAAGGTATATGTACTTAGTAATATGCTGGGCTACTTTGAGATATAAAACTAATCAATTTGGTTTTGCATTAAAATATGAAAGAAAATCAACAAACGTCAGAAGTAGTTAGCATTATAAGTCAACTAAATCCTTGACAAGCACTGTGAACTCTCCACTATAATTGCAAAACATCTTAGTACTTAATTACTAATCTTAACAAGATTAACATAATTTTGACCATATATATAGGAAATACTGATAGAAGCATATGAGCAATTCAGTACAGTATTTAGCAGGCAGATTTTCCAAGCAAGTCTGCTTCCAACAGATATTTAGGAACTGTTAAAGTTGCAAAATATTTTCCTTTTTTTCCGTCTTAGGCTATATTACATGTAATATGTTCCATGTAATTTATGTTCTACATTTTTCCGTTTAAAAAAAATCATTACATTTTTAGGTGGTTTTTTTCTCAGCATGTGCTGAGAAGATGGTATTTTTGTATTTTTCTTTCCTGATTTTTCTTTTCTGGAAGAGAAGATTTGTTTTCTATTATCAGATTTTGGGCTTTTCTAGCATATACTATACACTCATTTTCACCAATAGTTGAAATGACAAAAATAGACCAACAGTTACTTTCAAGGATCAAAAAMCACTTTTTAATTATTGTTATTTTTTGTATATAAGTTTGTATTATTTTAATTTTTAATTAAGTTTGTAAAAGAAAATTCTGACATTCATAATTGTATATTTCAAGCTAGGACTGACTTACTGTCTTCCATAAACTTCAGGAAACAGACTTTCCAAGGTCACTTTTATTTTGTTGTTGTGGATGACAAAGTATCACACTAATGCTGGAGTAACTAAGATTAGTGCAGCATCTAGAACAGGTGACAAGAATAAGAATAGAATAAGACCAGAATAATCCGTAGGAGATTATAAACTTTTTAATTTCTTATTTTAATGAAATTTCCTCTATAAATATTTAACTGAGAGCAGGTCATGAACACATGTCAAAATCTCAAAATATGATTATACTGAAGTATCAGTTAGTCAAGTTCCTGAATTATGTCAGTGACACATACTGAAGTTGTCCAGCTGTGTGGAGATGTGCTTAGCATAAGTCATTTGCTCACTCTTATGTGGCCATTTTCACTGACAAGAGGTCTAAAATTAAAATTAAGAACAACTTTTGAAGGTATTAAAAAAACCAAGGGATTAGCTGTATATACAGCACATATGAGCAATGTGGAGGAACCATTTATCATTATATTTTGTTGAAGGAGAATGTGGAAAAACTTTAGAATAAATTTTGGGGCTTAGAAGTTTGAAGAGAAACAATATTCTGGTGCCATTTAAAACTGAAAGGTAGGTAAAAGTGATGTGATTTTTTATTGTTTATACCAGTCAAAAAATTTCCTCTCATTTAGGCAAACAGATGTTTTGCAATCATTAGTTTGTAAAATGTTGCAGCGTAGCCTCAAAAGTTCAGTTTTACTCAGAGTGGATCACAAACAGCACAATTATTAGAAGAATAAGAAGAAAAGCATTATCTTTGTCTTTCAAAATTTAATGCACCTTATTAACTATTGGCAAGAGTGAGTATAAGTTTTAAAGGCAAAATTTTTTCTGTCAGATGAGATTTTGCTACAGATTTAATGTTCTAATGTCTGAGTTTGTAATTGAATGAAAGGAATGTATACTTGCAAGTAGCATTCTTGCAGTATTAGGAGGCAATAAAATTAGTATTTATCAAAGTTTTTGACATAAGGTCTTTTATTATCTACAAATAATTAAGCATTATGTAAAGTTAATTTTTTAAGGTTCAGTACAGAAGGTAGAAGGTAGTTGATGCTGAAAATCGCTCATAGATAGAACCAGAATACAGAAATACCGATTCCATCTGCCAAAAATTCAGAGACAATATTATCTTGCAGTCTTGTCTGAACAAATTCCTTTACAGTACCACTTTGTATGTAAAAAAATTTTTGCCACCTGACAGCATAAAAATTCCTGAATTACATGGTCACATGATGATTATGAAGAATCTGCCATAAACTCCATGAAAATTAGATTCTTGACTAGGCCAGGAAATGTATTCTGTTATATGTCAAGTGTATTGTCTGTTGTAGCACTTCTCAAAGAGAAATGGGAGGGTCTGCTGTAATTTATTCTGTCTATCCATGTATAAATGTCAAGGTCTTTTCAGCCCTGGAGCAGTGTAAAATATGAGAAGTAGCCCCTACTTCCCTTGGATATCAAATCTTGAGAGGCAGAATTACTTTAACACAATCTCAGAGACTTATCCTTGGGTAAAAGAAGACCCTTCATCAGGACAATGCTTTTACATTGATACAGTTTGGGGTAGCATTATTTTTCTGAGTTCAATGTTGTGCTGGAAAATGAACTAAAGGTAGTTATGGAGACTGTCATGGCATTCTGGTTATGATTCAACTATCTAAGTGTGCACATCCTAATGTCAGTTTAGATACCTGAATATTCCTGCACTATCTGCACAGAGCTGCACACCCAGGGTATGTGTTGAAAGACCTGGCTGTCTTCTGTGACATTCTTCTGTAGCTGCAGCTCAAGGCCAAACAAATAAGCAATCACTAAATCCTTTGTTTTACTTAAAGGAACAATAATTAAAATAAAATTAAGCACTCTCTCTGTGTAGTGCACTTTGGCAGGGTTGAAAATTATTTTTCCTGTGAGAACTTCAGCACAGTTTTCAAATGTGTGTGCCATACACATTCCAATTAATAGAACAGAATCTACATGTGCAGATACCTGATCACATATAAGCAATTAGCTTAACTGAATTTCCATTCATTGTCAGACGTCTCAGGTTGATGTTTATCTCAGGTGAAACTACAGGTAATTCCACAAAAGTCAATCAAATTTAACTAGTATTAACTGCTGTAAATTGTGTGAGGTGTTGTAATATTCAGAAAATGCTTCATATTAAAATAAAACATAGCTAGAGAATACTAATTTATCAGTTTGGATGTTAATCCCCTGCATTTATGTGATCAGCATAATTTGCAAAATGACAGAGTAGGTTTTCATCATATATTACATCCAAATGTAACATTATCTTTGTAAGAGGGTCTGAAAATGATGTGGCTTTAGTGACATTTCAAAAAAGTAAAGTATTAGTATTGAACACATTCTTACTTAAGCTAATGGTACAGCGAGAATACATACGGCAAACCACCTTTGTTAGTCCGCAGACAGGTCATGGTGTTTGTTCATGCAGCTGCATGTTACCATTGTAGGCATATTTACAAGAAAGTCTTGGCCTGAAAATTCCTATCAACTTCATAATGCAAAACTTTGCTTCAGATGAAATCTGGCCATTTGCTTAGGAAAATCTGTTTAGTTTATTTCAAGTTCTATTTAAAACACTATATTTAACAAGGGAAAATACTTCTGTAATTTGCAGTCTTTCTAAAGGTGAAAGACAAGAATGAGAACACAGATGATACACCAACAGCAAGCTAAAGCATTCGTTCATCTGGCTCCAATATCTTCACAGTGATATGTTAAGCCCCTATTTTACACCTATGCTATTCACAACTTTTATGGTTTTGCTGGTTTTAACATACATCTGATCTCGTCATGTCACACCTGCTCTAAGTGAAGTTGCATTGTCATAAAATTTGAGTAAGGAAATAGTGAATCAGTTTCCTTATCTCCATCCATGTATTCCAAATTGGTTATAATGACATAACGTGTGCCTTGCGTGATAGTGAGAGAGGGTATCCATCATTCTGCTGGATTAGAAAAGTGCTATTTTCAGTGATCATGTAATTATATTCCAGTTGCTGCACAAGTTTACAGGACAGTAATTGATTTACTTGAGAGAGAAATATTTGTTGAATTTTCAAGTAATGTTGTGAGTTCTTATACAGAAGGAATAATTGCACTGGAAACTAGAAATCTCTACTTAACAGGGCACTACATACTCAGCCTCTGAACCTCAGCCCAGATCTTGGGTAAGATCTGTCACACTTTAGTGAATTTAGAAAATTCACTCAGAAGGCTCCTCTGATTATGTACTGAATGTTTTACTTTTCTTCCTGCAACTTAAGGGCCTGAATTTTACTCGCATTCAGAAAAATTTTTCTGAATGCGAGTAAAATTCAGCTATTTCTAGAATAATGTTAATTCTGATGAGTAAAAGTGACAGCTATGGGAGTGAAACAGAGCAGTACCTGTTTTCATAGAGTATTTAAACGATGAGTGTTTTTCCGAGGAATTATGACACAAAGTCTGGGTCATGTATTTTGCTCAATTTTTTTCTATATACATATGAAACAGAGTAGTGTGACATATCTGAACTATCTAACTGCAGTGCAGATGTGAGTAGTACTTTATAGACTGACAGAGAATTACCACTGAGGTGCAGTAGGTGCTTCACCAGCATGTGGGTTTGTGTAATGGGTGGGTTCATGCAATAGGTTCAGACCTGGCACTGGCAGATCCTTGAGTAGACGTGGAATCACAAGGGCTTGGTGCACCACAGTGATTCATTCTGTTTAAATTCTCCAGGTTCATAGCTAGAAATTATAGGTATGTTACTAAAATAATTGCTACTTGTGGTGTTTTTCTGTGTTTTTATACAAGAATTAAAAAAAAATTACACAAGACATCTTTAGTTTAGAAGTAAAGGAAACTTATGCAAGTGTTTGCAAAATGGCTCTGCATTTTCCATCCTGTGTTTTGCAGAGATCACTGGACGCTTATATAATTTATCCTTTTTTGTGCAACTGGTTCTTTAAATAATTATTTATACAATGTTGCTAGTATTCTGGATCTTTTTGTGTGTTCTTTAGTGAAGATGAAAAGATAAGCAACAGTGTGAAATTCCTCTGTGCAACATATATTAAAAAGATTTTGATTTCATTGTATTGCAAAATGTTTTATCACTCATAGTCTCATATTCAAGGAGACTGGGTGATGTTTTATTCAATTGGTCCTTCAGAACCTGCTGAATGAATTGAAAATTTATCTTGGACTTTCTAATACTGCACATTAGTGTACCTTTCTAGGAACCTTGAATACTAAATTTATGTATTTTTTTCTATATTAGTTCTTAATTAAATATATGAAGGGACTGAACTCTTTAAATTATACGGTAAACTTCCTGGAGAATTAATGTTACAGAAATATGAAAGGGCTAGCTAAAGCATCACTGTACCAAATGTTTCTAAAAGGCTTTATATATTTATAAGACTTCATGATCTACTATTGATGCAAATTACTAAGGATAAAAGAAAATCCATCTGTTATCAAAGAAAAAAATAAATTAAATAAGTCCAAGGATTTGAAAGACTTAGCATTAAGGACTAAGTATTCATACTTTGTGATGGGTTTATAGTCATTGACAGTAGAAAAGACTTCCTTTTAGCATTTACAATGTGGGTTATTTTTTTTTAAACTAAAGAAAATGACTTTACCATAAAAGCTTCTCATGTAACATATCCTGTCTCATTTCATAATTTCCTATCTTTCACTGAAATGTCTCAATTAAAATATGACCTACACCATTTCATGTTGTGTTGTGCATTACTAGTTTTGTTATTATTACCCTTACATTTAATCAAACTGTCAGTAGCTAAATAAATAGCATTTCAGCAAGAGCTGTTGGTTTTCAATCAGCTAGGAAACAGATTACTGGCCTGAGAACAGATCTAAGGCTAGTGTCTCCAATCTGCAACTAATTGTGCACTGATAATAGCACTGCCCACAGGCAAGTCTTACTCGCTGTCCTGATCTATGATATATTTTCCTGTATGTTAATATTACATCAGATGGAGTCAATTGATTGCAGTTACTATATTTAACCTTTCCTTTTTAATTGGAAATATATATTGTTTGGAAATACTACCCTCATGTTTAATTTCTGAAAAGAAATGCATTAAAGAGAAATCTCAAGGAAAATATTATAGCCATGCTTTTCCCTTTAGCTTCTCCTCTTAAACTAGTTGGTTCTTTAGAAGATAAAGTACTGTTTATATTTAAAGAAGTATTTACATGTAATATTACATATTCTATGGCTTATCTCAGGGGAGCAAGGAACATGTCTTACATACTGCAGCAGAAAGTAGTGCTTCACTCTCTCTTGGTGTGTGTGGATTAGCTGTTGGGAGTGTGGGTGCCAGAGTTCTCTCTGGATCATTTGCAGACCACATACTAACTGTATATAGCATATATGCAAATTACATTATTAAGACATTATAAATATTCACATTTTTCCAGTGTGAAGTTGATGAGGGTGATTAAATACACAGCAGCCCCAGTACTGTACCAAGACTCCATCATTTCAGATGCTTCACAAACACAAAACACACTGTAAAAGCTGCTTTTAAACAAGGCATGCATAGAGGGTAGAATAGCAAATACTGTTTGCAGTCAGCACATTATAGTGTTCTGGAAGAAGGCTGTCTTCTGGGCTGTGTACATTGTTCTTGTGAAACGATTCCAACAGTTTCAAATCTTTTTTTTCACCTTGCGAGTTATGCAAACAGCTCTTCACTTTTTTCACTAAAGCAAGTGGGAATTGTTCACTGTCACAAATAATAAATAACAAGAGCACCCGATCTACAGAGCATGGAAGTGATAAAAACACATGCTTATGAGTGCTTGCGATTTCACAGCTATTAATTTTGAACTTTTTGATTGCAATTCTGTTTTACAAGAGTGGATGCTGTTAGGGCAGCAGTACACAGTGACAGTGAAGGATTATGACAACATGCATTTATCACTGTGAGCTTGATAAATTCAGTGGAAGAGATGGTCAGAAAATGTCCCTAAACCTGCAGTCATAAAATGCATCTTGCCTTTGCTGAAACTTAAAATGGTAAACATTTATCTATTAGTGCTAATGATCTTCTTTAATTAGTAATTTAATACTAATATAAGTATGCTTGAGAAGGTTTCTTTGTGCATAATGAAATGTATAGCTCTTACCAACGTAAGTGAATTCCTTAACACGTACACTGAGGGAATCTAGGAGTTTATGTGCAGAAGGCTATTGAATATACAACATGTAATCACATACAGAAAGGTTCCTTTACAAAAGGTCAGCAAATACTGTAGCAAGTTTGGCATTAATAAAAGTCAGAAGGACTCTTCAGACTTTCAAGGATGCTTTAAAACATTTTTTAAAGGCATCTAGCACTTGAAATCTAAATTACAAGTTTGCCTAAAAGTGTACTGCTCAACTACTTCTATGTAAATCAAAGTGTGGTAGATCATGTCTTCCATTTTGAGATTGCAGCATTCACAGATTGTAGGAGTGTTTTAAATCAGAAACCACATTTTTCGTTTATGGGTAGAAACAGGAATTTCAGTATTAATTAGACATCATTCTGAAGTTTTATACTGTAACAAATTAGAACACAAAGAATCTGAGTACTTAATCTGTAGTATTTATGCTCAAGTTTCAAAGTGATAACAGAGAAAATAAATCCCAAGTTATACAGTAGAAAGTCCTGAATCAGGGAAGCAATTGAGTAAGAACATGTCTAGAAATGTTAGTACTTCATTTTTTAAATCTTTATCATTCTAGGGAATTAATCTTCAGCCTTTCTGAAATCCTCACTGAGCTGGTAATTTTTTTCACATTTTCAGAACATCATCAAAGCCATGCTAATCTGGACCAAGGGCATGTCTCAGAGTCCTTGAATCTCTGAAGAAAACATTTTGCTGTCTTTCCTATTTTTAACATAATCAAGATTCACTTGAAACTTTTATAAAACCTATAGAGAGGACAGTTCGATTATTTACAAGGCAGGTCTTACAGGATACAACCAACAGTTTATAGTTCATCACAAAATTAATAAGTAAGAGTTCCAAATCCAGGAGGCATATGTTCTCACTGAATGTCTGGCTCAGTAATTAGGCAATCTGGCTACTGAGGGAGGTATGTTTGTGATAGGTTGTAATGTCCATCCCATGTTTAAGGCGTTGTAAGCTTGTAATCTGGAGGAGGAAAAGGAAAGATCTCATGAGAAAAGGAAAACCAGATTTTTTTCCTGTGGCGTAAATCTGTACGTATTTGTTTTGTCTCCTAAAAGAAAGGCCTAGCATTTGAGCAAGACTTTTCTCATAGAAAGGGAGAACAGTTGGAGTTCTGTCATTTTTGCTTTTCTTTCTATAACAATAGAATTTTCTTTGTAACTAAGAGAAAATCTAGTTTATAAGCATTTAGCACTCTAGATTCTGGCAAAGTTTTTCGTTAATTAACATTTGTGTATAACTTTGAAAGTAAAACTGTTGCTCTCTACCTTCCTCATCATCTTCATCAAAAACAGTGCACATTTATGACGCTGGGGCAGATAGAGAGGAAAGTTTCATCTTTCTATATTTTTAAGACCACCTACTTATTTTTTCTATGCTTATATTTGGAATGATTCTGAAGGGACTTTACAGGAAACATAGACTAGATAACTAGTATAAAGACATAAAGGAATCAAACAAAGAGAACCTGTGATGGAAAAATTGCTCTCAAAATCTTTTTCCCCAGTTTTTCTTCTGTTTAAACATGAAGATTCTGATTTAAAAATTAACCTAGTGGCCTTAAAATATCTGCTTATATGTTGGCTTTATGCGGAGCTGTTTTGAGAGCCAAATAAAATCAATCTGTAAAATTGTTTGGTGCTTTGGACAGAGAACTTTTATTGAGGAGGCAGTAGAATACATACACTGACATATATGAGAATTTTGCTCGCGCGTAGCATACCATGTACTCCTATACTATCTGTCCTCTAATCCCAGCTTTGTGGTCTTCATTTATAGTCTTACCTTCCCAGTAGAAGTCTGAAGATTTTTGGATTTTCATTTCAGTCTCTGTTCTTCCCACCAAACCAGTTTATTTTTCTAATACTATAAAAGTTAGATACCCCAATAAGAGGTCAAATGTTATGAAAATGTGGAAACTGAATATAATTTCAATTTTGTTTTTTCTGCTGGATTGCAGAAAGTGTTGTAGATCTGTAAGTATGTTACTATTAGTTTCTTGGTGTTTTTGTGTTTGTTTGGGGCTTTTTATTTTTAATAATTAACTCCTACTCTAAAACCCTAACTATTTGAAGATCTGAGCAGATATGGTGAAAGGTAAGACAGTGCAGACAATAAAGATCTTCATTTACAGATTTCTCCTGTCCCTTGGAATAACAGCACATCTATAAGACTTCTTGGATACTGTTTTCCCAAAGAGGGGGTTTCTTTCTGTTATAATAGTAACAAAACCAAAGGAACAACAACAAAAAAATCAAAATTAAAAATCCAAACACCAAATAAACCACCAAAACAAACACCAGCCCCCGCCCTCCCCCCCTCCCCCGCCAGTCAACCTAAACCTGCAAAAATGTTTCCCGACTCAGGCTGATTTCTGTTTCCATGAATCAATACCCCAAGGCAAATTCACAGTCAGTCTGGCAAACACCTATGGCTGACCTATGTTGTAGAGAATAAACAGAGACCATGTCAGTTTTATGACTAATCCTCTGTCTTTCATGAAACCTTTTCTTTCCAAAAGAGGCTTAAGTATTTCGAGCACAAATGAAATAGTGCCCATGTTCTCTACTTTTCCATAATTCAAGAGCTAGGAAGCCTGATTTGTGAGAAGCTTATTCTGTGACTTTGTGTGTAATTGACAGTGAAGGGGGAAAATGAGGCAATGTTACGCCTTTGCCAGCTCTTTTTAAAGGAAGGAATATACTTACTCATTAATGATCCAAGCTATGAATAGATTCATGGTTTATAGCACAGCCTTAGAGTGGGTTAAGAGAATTTAAGGGTTTATCACACAGTCTTAAAAGAGACTAAGATAATTTAAAAGAAAGCTATTCCGACTGGAAAATTCTGGGTAAACATTTACCTATCTTCTTGGCAGTTCATTATTAAATTATGTGTTGGCATTTTACAGGCACAGAAAGAAAAGAGAGGTACAGACAAAGTAATAGAAACACTCTTATGACCTATTATTAGAGTTTAAGCTGAATAAATATTTAGCATCTAAAGTATGGAGCAGAGGTAATAAAAATCATTGCAAACTACTATCCACAGAGCGTAACATCCAGTAATACAACTTAGTTCATTACATTAATACATGATGTAGTACTGTATGATGCAGTATTATTACACTCTTTCTATGCCGTRGGATTAAATTTGCTCAAAATCTCAAAGTCTTAGAGTAGTTCTAAATAGTAGATGTTTCATGATGACTGGCAGATAAATGCATTAATGTAACTGTAAAATAATGAGATCACAACAAGGTGTGGGGTTTTAAATTATTTTAATTTTTTTTTTTCAGTCAAGAATTCTCATTTGTATTTAAGGGGAGCAGAGGAAGAATCTGTGTGAGAAAGAATCCATGTGAGAAATACAGAACCTTGTTAACAGCATGCTGTCATAGGTGTCCTTTAACATGTGTTCACGTCTGTCTTATTCTAGACACACCCGTAATATCACCCTTTTGGTTTCTTGTCGATAGGAAGTAAATAATAGCATTTTTTTGTTTCATGATCATGTTACAAGTTTGGACAGAAGTCAGTAATGGAACTATTGTTCTTGCTACATGCAGAATTTTGTCCACACTCTGGATTCTAGTCTGCAACTCAGAGTCCAAAACACTGTGAGAGTCAGGTTCTCTGGTCTTGTTGTGCTGTTATACATCCTAAGGGAAATGCAAACAAACACAAATTGTAAGGTTAATGTATTCACCTTTTAGAAATGTTGGGAAAATTTTTGTAGGACGGTTTGAAATTACTCTGATGAGAGGATGTATCTTATATATGTTTATAGAGATGGCTTGCAACACACTAAAGTATGAAGTGTAATGGATTTCAGCATCTTAAGAGTTTAAATTTGGTTCTCTTGTGAACATAGTGTCTGTTACTAAACTTCTTATACATTTTGCTTTATTTTAGTACATCAGAATTAAATTCCTATTTACTGATGTTGATGGGATAATAGATCTCTACATTCTTTATATGTTCAATTTGTGTTTAATTATTAAAATATAGTAGATATTTTATCTTAATATTAGAACATACTGGCCTTATTTAGCACTATTGAAATAAGCTTAACTTCATGCATATTGACTTTACAGGGATAAGTTTTCAAAATTTCCCTGTATTAGTCTAAGTCTGTGTTCCCTTGAAAGATTTAATTAACTGGGATAAAATTATGTTTAACTCATTTCTATGAATGTATTTCAAACAACAGAACTATTGTTACATCCCTATATGTATATCAGATTGAGTTCTCCTGGCAAGAATGAGGTATAAATGCCAATTTTAATGAAGAATCATATTTTTAAAAGTTTGTTACTTTAAGGTGTACTTTGGCCCTTAGGCCAATTTATCTCACCTCAGCTTGCTTGTCATCTAGCACAAGTTACCTGTCTAGGGACAATTCACATGAAGAGGGAAAGATGCCTTAGGGAGTCAAGCTATTCCCTCTACTTTAGCTATGTACTGTCTCCTGAACCTCTCTTTCCACTGATCATAGCAGAAGAGTTGTTTAGGTGGCTTCTAGGTCACTGAATTGGGATGAGATTCCAGCTGTTTTTTCAAAAGCAGGTATAAGTTTTGATTTTTTTTGGTGTCTTTTTTTTTCATCTGTGCAAACGGTGACACAGCCCTATAATAAACATAATTTAAGGTATTTCTTTATGTTTTGACTGTTGGAGCATAGACAGTGATAGGAAGGTGACAGGAAGCAGGGACTAGGCCTGCTAAAGGAGTGTAGCTGCGCATCCTTCTGCCCTCTCACCTGTTGCCTGTATGTGCTTTCTGGAAATGTGGAAAATGACTGGGGAAGCTAGGAAAGCAAGAAAAATGCAGGTGCCTTATAGATATTCTCTCCAGATACCAGTCATATCATTATTTTAAAAATGGTAATTAACTCTTTCCCTTACTTAAGTAAAAAGTATAAACGATGGAAATGCAAGCACTTATGTGATGGTGATACAAGAGATTGTGAATTCATCATCATCAGGATTCATGCATGCTTTACTTTCACCACACATTTGCAGAGAATTTTGATTCTTTGCTTTGTCCTGTTGCCCTAGGCAATTTTTATAGTCAGTAAACATCAGAGTTAATTAAAAAAAAAAAAAAAGACTTGTAGTATTTATTACATGGCATAAATAACATTGATGAATTTTGTTCTCCCTGTATCTAAGCCTAGAAAATGAGGACTATGCAAACTGATATACTAGAAAGTATTTATAGCCTTCCTAATAACTAAGATAACATGCAGCAGCCACAACGTCTTAAACTGTTTTATCTTTTGTCCTCTATTTGGCATATATCTAACAGATACAGCATGAACTGTAATAGTCAAGAGAAAATAGCAGGTGGATAAATTTTATGTCATGATACAGACATAAAAGTTCTGTATAAATGTGCCAAAGACAGAGATTTTATTTTGTTGGGACTGTAGGAACATCAGATTTTAATAATGCACTGTTTTTCCTTCGTCATACTGTCAGTGCTGAAGATTATGAAAGAGGTTTGGTAAATTTTCCTCTAAGTTGAGCCTCTTCAGGAAGGAAAAGGGAAACTAGAATGAGATAGAAATGTTAGCAATGGTGGTATCCAAAAACTTAGTAATAACAACAACCACAAACTCAAAGAAATTGAAAAGGTGATTTAAGGAAGTTCAAAGAAGTAAAATTCCTGTTTGGAAGATTAATCCTATTTGTTTGCAAAATAATTTGTGAGAGCTGTCTGTTAAAAAAAATCATAGTATCCTAGCTTTTTGATAACACAGTATAGTGTTTTGTTATAATATCTTCAGTGTTATTTATATCGTGGCTTTATAAAAATTGTTTCTGCCACCAATCTTTCTTTACCCTTAAAATACATAGAATACTTGTAGAAATACAATATAAAGTAAAAACAGTAGTGTAGTTGTTCTAATAGACGAAGTTTTAATTTTGAAAACACAACTATAATATTCTGAGTGTCAGATTAATATATTTCCAGAATCTGTGTCTGTACATTCAGAGTTATGTCCTGTTCTCTCTTTGCTGAGAAACAGCTGATGTTTTAAGGTAAAAAAAGTCATGAGGTAGATCGAGGAGATTCAAGTGAGAAAATGAAAAGTATGCATTATTTTTTTCTCTATGAGGAAAAAACCACAGATGAACTTGGAAATATTTGCACGCAGGAATATAGTGGCTGAACAGGGAGAGAGGTGCAGCAGGAATTTTAGCTGGAATGGTTCAGAGGGATCCATCCAACTAGCGTGGGTTCCTATGTCCTTGATAAGTGTCTGCCTAGCCGCAGATGAGAGCTATACGGGGCGTCAATGAATATGTCTTTGTGAAGAATAAGATGCTGTGACAGAGAGGTCCTTACAGACTCTCACAGTGTCTAAGATAAGAAGCAGTAACTCAGTACCATGAGTTCTTACAACAGATCCTGTAACTGTATTATTTCACACAACTTATGCAGGATACCTGGATGTGGTTGTTGTAGTATAATTGCTCATACATGACATATAGACTCTTCATGCCCAAACAACATAATATATAGGTTGCCTGGACTTTGAACAATGAATTTTAATTTTATTAACTTTTATTTCTTCAAATACATTTATCGCACAAATATGGTTATATTATTTATACGGTTATATTACTGTATATTATTATGGTTATGTGAATTTTTAGGGGTCTATACAACTGAAATTGATAAAAAGGAATTTTATAAACTGTGTAACTACTTCCTGTGACTGGTTTCTCTAACATTACAGGATGCTAATGTCAATCACTGCAAAAAATTTGTAAGGCTACATCTTGGTTCCTGTTCTCCTGGATTTGTCATCTATAGAGACATAAAACAGGCAAAGAGCCAGACTGAGCACATAATTAGAAATGTCATCACTCTTATGTTATTAGTCCCTGGTTTAGTGGATTTTGGAGAAGTCAATGAAGATTTAGCTGTGCCTGTCTCCAAGCTATTGCTCTAATGCAGGCTTGACTTCTGTTCTAGTAAAAGACCATTTGAGGAGCAGTGTGTTGCTGTTACAGAGCTGTTTCTATCGTGTAGACATGGGGGAGGCGACCTGTAAAGTGAAGATGATGACTTTCAAAGTGGTTTGAAGACATGTTTTCTATCCCTTTCTCTGATCTTGAACTGCACGTATTTTGAAAGGAAACACCCATGTGTCAGTGGTTTAGTATTTCTATCTCCTAGTTTTCAAACAAAGAAACAGAGTTCACATGTGAAACATACAGAAAAAAATAAAAGACATGGTCCTACGTACTCTGATGAATGTTGTGTTTGCAGGACCTTGGGTTGATATTTTTATATGCTGTTTATTCTTACACGTACTGTTAAATCAAAAGAGTTATTTTCAATACTTAAACCTCCTGTTTTTCACTATTTAATGTTTTGTCCGATACTAATCAAAAGGTGTTTTTTATTTGGCACCTCTGATGTAATTCAATAATTTTGTTTACTTTATAGAATTAATTATTATTCTGCAATGTTGAATTGATATTCTGCATGACAATTTAAATATTAATTATAGAGAATAGAATTATAAATAAATATATTTAAGTATATCAATCATGAATTATGATAATAATGAATTACTTGAATGAGAAAAGGAATAAAATCTATTTTTTAAAAGTTACTACCCTGGATTTTTTCCATTAGCTAAGAGATTAAGGAACTTTTGAGACTTAGCACCTCCACATGCGTATAAACTACTTTGCGTTTATTTTAGTATAACCTTTCAATTAATATAGTGGATAATTTAGAAGAAAAAAAAATGTCCATATTTATTAGAAGGGTATTAGTTTTATACTTAYATAGATATACTTATTTTGCCATTTAAAGCTTAATGTTTTAATCAAACACGGCGTTCATGCAAAATGTGTTATTTTAAAGAAGAGTACTCAAATGATGTGTAAACAGTGAAGTTAAATGATTGTGTGCATTAAAAAGAGGCATGAGAAATATCTCAGAGTAGAGAGAGTAGGAACTTGAATGGATTTGTAGGATGAGTGTTTTTACAATTGTACTCAACATCGCTTATACAGTAATATTTTATACGACTGAACATTCAGAGTATAAAATGTCACATGTAAAATGTGTTACGTCACATAACACAGAAGGAAACTTTATAAACACTGTGTCTGTATAAATTTATATGCTAAGACAGATCCTGTTCAAAACAAGAGGCTTGTTTTTACTTGAACACCAGACATGGTACTCCCTGTTTAGGCTTTTTTTTAATTTGTGGGTTTTGTTTTGTTTTGAGAAGCATGATGTACCAGAGTACAGGGCTACGATTTTATGCACTGGTTGATCACTGCTGTGTTTCACTGGCTGCTGGTGGCATAGTCTTAGTGCAATACACTGAAATAATTCATTACCTTTCTAGCAGCTACTGAAAAGTGTTGTTCTTTGACATTTCTGTGATGATTTAAAATTTTTGAAAGTAAAAATTCTCATTGACCTACCCAAGAAAAGACCCTGGCAAGTCACCTAATTCTATAACTGTTTCATTCACCTGCTGCGAAAGTGATCAGGGACCAAGCACCTTATTTAAGCGTCTGTCTGCTGGCTTTCRGAAGTGATCGAAATTCACTGTGATATACTCAGGAGTATCCCATTCTTCTCCAGTAATCCCAGCAGGCAAAGTCCAGCAGAAGAGAACAGCTAATACAATATCTGTGATAAGGAGTTACAAATGTCAGCATAGTCTCTTCCGAGTTATCACTTTCCCAGAGGATGCCAGAGAAGTTAGTGTATTACTCATTTTAGTTTCAGTATTTATCCTCTCATGAGGCCTACTTGAGGACAATCTTCATTATGTGTTCTATGTAGTACCCTGCAGTGCAATATCAGTGTAGAATTTTGTTTTGATACTATCTTGGTAGGAGAAAGGTAGAGGTTTTACTTTCCTTTAAAGTAACCAGTGATACATATAATTTGCTTCAATTTCTTTTTTAAAAGTTGGCCTTGTATGCTGGGCTTTGACTTTTTTCTCTCTATGCATGAGAACTGTGGCATTAGTACAGTATTTTAAGGAAAAATACAGGTAACATTTTTACATAAATATGCAGGTACACTGATAAAATACAATGTCTACTCCCTGCTTTTATCCCCAGGTACTAGGCAAGTAGCTAATGTAGCTATGGTTACTGCAGACATTTTTAAACCTTATTCCAGATTTTTTTTCTGAGCTTTTTAAACTTTTATGCCAAAAAATATTTAACTAACATAATTTAAGTCATAGGATCATACCTCCTCTTTGTCAGACCAGCTATCACACTTCTCTTATCCTTCAGAACAGAATGACTGTGTTCAATTTATGGATTGGGAATGATTCCTGGGCTGTGGTGTCTGCTGAACTGTGGCTAAGCAGTCTTGGGGACTGAGTGCTGGTTGGCATCAACCAAAAGTGTACTAAAGGTCGTGCAGATAATTTAGTGCTATGGATATTCACTTATCAGAAAATGAGAACGTGCCATGACCCTGCATAATTTACTACTATAAATAATACTTTACTGTCCACTCAGAAAGCTTTTAGTTTATTGTACTAATGGACTTCTGTAAAAATAAAAAAGATATTTTTTGTATCACAACTACATGCCAAGATGCTAATGTATAACAATATTTCCATATGAAAAATAAAGATTTATGTGATGACTGAATATAGATCTACTTAAAAGATCAAGTAGACTTTTAAGTGACTGCATTCACACACATTTTTTTTTCATGCAATATGTTTTTTGCATGCACTTAGAAAAATGACTCATAAACATCAGGCTTGGGATTTTGTGCAGACTATTACTTGTAGGATCATTGTTTTTAATTTCAGATCTCAGCTTAAAGGAAAAGTAAAAACAAGAACAAAAAAGCAAAGTAAAGCGAAAGAATACCTATATGGTAGGTATGTAGGTATGATTATTCTTAACTAAATTTAACTTGGTTTTTTGACCCTCTTTTAAAAGCTTAAAGAAGGTTGTTTTTTGTTTTGGTGTTTTGGGTTTTTTTTTGGTAAATCTTTCTAAAATAAATATCAGCATTGCTACTCTGATTACAGTGCTCTACAGAATCAGGGTTCTTTTGCTCTTTCCAATATATGACTATTAAATAAAATCTCATGGGAAAAATAATGCCCACAGCATTTCCTACAAACCACTTGGAACTGTTTTTCATAGGAATATTACCAATGGAACTACGAACTCTAATTCTCATTTCAGCTTAGGTATAAAAGCACACTAGAAAAAATATTCTAAATTTACATTTATATGACTGAAAGTAGAATATGTCCCGTGATACTTTTACATCTATTCCTGCAAAGTGGCAATTGAATCATTCTCTCAACACTAAAAATGAAATCCCTACAGCTGTGTAGGAACTTAAATTCCTGTCATTGGGAAATATGTTATCTCAGGATGGCCATGGGTACCACAAAATGCTGAGAGCAGTCCCTGAATAGAGTAAAAGTAATCAGCAGGCATCGGTGGTATTGAGTGAACCTCAGGAAATTCTTACAATGTAGTGTTCTGACAGCTTCTTGTTCAGGTCTTGAGGCACAATTGGAATTTCCCATTGCAGTAAGCTAATAAAAATGCATTAGGGTTAATGTAGATATAAAAGCTCTGAAATGGCTAATATCAGTAGAAAAAATATAGTACAACTGTTAATATCAGAGTCTGATGCATGCTTAAATACCTAAGGAATGAAGTACTAAATCATTTTTTAAGAAAAAAAAAAACCAAAACCGCTTAAATATAATTCTTTCACACTCAGAGAATTCCTAGATGGCTAGAGGGATAGTACTCAAATTAGGAGGAAGAAAAATCTGCCCAAGTATGAGAGTTTTCAGAACCCAAAATACATTGAGGATTATTTGAGACATAGATGCCGGGAATAAAAGTGCTATTTCAACCTCACAATGGATAGAACTCACAAGAGCAGTACACAAAATGTGGATAGTTCTAGCTACATAAAGCAGTTCAGTGAGACTACTGTGCTATGCCATTGCAAACCCCGTGATGCTCAAATTCAAATACTTCTGGTTTCAATCAATCTTTATTATCCACTTATGTGCTTGGGATTGATGAAAACAGTTGGCAATGCTTGTAAAAAAGGTATCAGGTGTGTGTGAGCTACTAGCCCTTAACATGGTTCATTAGAATATATCCTGAAATCCCTTTTGCCTTATACAGGACAGGCTGTTGTACACTCACAAGTCATCCATCAAATATCTGGGAAATTGACTGTAACATGGCAACTGCAGCAGTGATAGAAGCCCAAATGTATCACTTCATTCCTTTTTTTTGTCTTTAATGGGAAAATATGTTTTATTTCAAATTGCTTAAAATCTAAGAGGTTTCCTTTTTGTGAGAGTTATTCATAGAGCATTAGATTACAAGCTTTTAACAGGAAAGAGACTGTCATGCAATGTAAGAACCTTTAGTCTGACAAAAAATATTGACAAAATCAGGGTATTTTTTGACTGAAAAAAATTAAATCGCATGATAATACCCTCCTGGAAATTATATTAGATTTTAAAAGAGAAGTATTGCACACTGATATTACAAGGAACAAGTATTACACACTGATAAATTTTTAGTAATGCTGGGGTTCTTATGAGGTTTTCAACTTCAACATTCATTGGTTTTTGTTTAGTTATAGTAAATTACTATAAATGGCCATTCTTGCAAGTTGACCCCAGCCAGCAGCCAAGCACCCACATAGCTGCTTGCTCACTCTCCTATCCCATGGAGAGGGAGAAAATAGAAAGAATATGAGAAGTCTTGCAGATTGAGATAAAGGCAGTTTTGTAGGTGAAGTGAAAGCTGTGCACACGAACAAAGCCAAATAAGGAATTCATTCACTACTCTGCATTGACAGACAGATGTTTAGCAACTTCCTCAAAAGCACGCCTTCATCCCAAATAGTGGTTTATTGGGAAAACAAATGCCATAACCCCGACCTTTCCCCTTTTCTTCTTTCCGTGAGATTTTCTTGCTGAGCATGGCATCACATGACATGGGATATCGCTATTGGTCAATTTGGTCTGCTTTCTTGGCTGTGTTTCCTTCCAGTTTCTTCCTCACCCATGGCCTGCTTGCTGGCAGAGTGGGGAAAAAGAGAAAGCCTCAATTCTGTGCAAGCTCTGCTCACCAATAGACAAAAGACTGGTGTGCTATCAACATCATTTCAGTCACAAATCTGAAACATAGTACCATGTGTGCTGCTATGAAGAAAAGTCAGTCTCAGCCAGACATCATATAGCCATCTAATTATTTAATTACCTTATATTTTAAGATTGCTTCTAAGGATTTAGGTGAGCTATGATTTCCTGTCATTTTTTCCTCAAGTTACTAAGTCTTAATGATAAGTTTATCATAATACTAATAAAAATTCACCTTTTCAAAGCAGTAAAAATAATTGTCTCAAATTCATTGTTTTGGCTTGTGTCATGAGACAGCAGGAGGATTAGACAGAAATTGGTGATTCTGTCTCAGAACATAATGTAGTTGAATAATAAAACCTTTGGAAGTCTTATCATTGACCTAGTCATGAAAGTCATCTGGATAAACACCTATTTATAAGTTCTCATGAACTCAGAACCAATTGTTCATAATTGCATATAACTACTCATAGCAGAAAAGATATTTATTGAACTGTTTTTACTTGGATTGATTTGAGGTGTATTTTTTCACATTTATTCAGTGCTAGTAGCTGCTGAGTTATGCTGAATAATGTCTGTAAATGGTTATTTCTGAAGTTACATGAAACGTCAAATTGTACCAAACATAGAGATAGAATCTTTTATAACAGAGCTCCTGAAGGTTTCTCTATAACCTACAGTTGGACAGAGAAATATGTTACAATCATACAGAATAATGATAAAGAAAATCTAAAGACATGACATATATACACTGGTCTGGATAGGCAACATGATGATATCTTAATATGTCGCAATGCTGTCCACAATCTTAGATGAAGTTAACTGCATAAGACAGCATGATATGTTGTAAAATATGTCAATATTTGATCTAGTAGAAACGGAACAATTTATTTACCTCAGTTGTTCCCTATTTTAGCCCCTGAGCATTGAAGAACGAGCCTTGGAAACCATTTGGGAAACATAAGCTGATTATCATTGTTTGTCATTATTAACAGGGGCTTTGATTTCTGAACTTTAAAGATAAACTGCCTTTAGGACACATTCAGACAAGCAATTCCACTTTAACTCAAACACTTGCTAAACAGATATTTATGTTTAGTTTATTGGGGTTTTTTTGGCTGGTTGGTTGTTTTTTGTTTACTTGTTTTGTTTTGTTTTGTTTTGAGGTTTTTTTTATAAAGGAAGCCATTTTGACAGAACTGAGTTAAGAAGTGCACATAAGGTTCTCCTGTCAGATGTGAGATGCTTCTTACCTCCAACAGGAAAGAGTAGGGAGGAGCAGCTGTTAAAAACAGGGGGCAATAACCTCCTGGCCCAGAACAGCATGCCTAATTGTTATCTCGTGGTAGAGATTTCAAAGTGCACATAAATGTAGGACCGGTGTTCTGAGGAAAAAGGAAAGGAAATAAGGGATTGGATTTTAACTCGGTACCACGCTAAATGTTCTTTCTTTTTTTTTTTAATAGTTCTGAGAAATTTGAAAGTGTTGAGATAGCTTGTTGTATAGATGATTGCAATGCCTGTTTTTGGAAGCTTATCCATGTTTCGAGTCCTCTAATTACAAAAGTAATAATTTAGGTATGCTTCTTGGAGGAGAGATGTGAAAGAACTTCTTTTTTTTCCACATGTTCCTAAATGGCRTGTTATGAACATTGGATAAATTTGTGGAATACATTTCCAAACAAAACAGCTGGCTGAAGATCATGGAAGCAAATCACAGGACCGATAGAGTAAATGGAGATCTATATTGAAAGGATTGTAAACACAAAATACATAGTTGGACTGTTTTCCCCTCAGGCTATAACTATTGCCCGTGAGAGGTTTGTCTATTAAACCAATAACTTTATGAAACTCACAAACGAGAAACCATAAAAATCTATTCTGTTTATGTTTACACTACCTGAAAAGAACAAGGGGAAAAGGCTAATGGAATATATATTAAGCACATGCTGCATGGTGTCTTTTTACGTTTGATTTCCCTCATAAATGTTTCTTCATTAAGTGTTTTAGCTCTAATTTTTCATTAATTTAATATAAGGTAATGGATGCTGCTTTAAATACTTTTTCTACTTTGCTTTGACCACAAACTTAGAATGAGCAGGAGAGGCAAAGGAAACTTTGATGCTACCTATCATATTATTTTTAGACACTTTTGTCCAAGGGTACAAAACTTGCAGAAGCGTTAGCAGTGTAATGTTAAACATCTTTCATCTAAATTCTTGAAAACCTTTAAAAAGGAGTATTCACTGGATATCTAGGCAGAGTGTACTAGAATTTATAACTGTATTTTTTTTTCCTAAAAGCTTTGCTACTGCTGTTGTTGTGATTCTTTGTACTGCTTAAGAGTACTTCACCTCTGTCCCTAAGCTGCTCAAGCTTTCTTCACACCTGGAGGTCACTTCTGTTGTTTTTTTAAATATTCTTTAAATGCTTTAAAACAAACAAAAAGTTTAAAGAGAGAAAAAAAATGTGAGAAGTATGAAGCATTCAACAGAAAGGAGACAAAAAAGGGAGTCAGTGAATGGGATATGAAGGCAATAAATACCTAAATCAGCATATTGAAATGGTAATGCAGAAGCCAGGGTAAGGTAGTTTCATTTTTATCTCTCCTTAGTGTGCACAGAAAAACGTTCTTCATTGTCCTTTTACAACAACTTGGAGAATCTTATTAGTTTTTTGTTATGTTTTGATAAGTTCGCATCAAGAACGACAGTTTATGTTTCACAGGCTTCTAATTGTTGTAGACCTCTGGGTTCTTTCYGACCTGTCAGTGTGTCTGAGACCAGATGCCAATACAGTCAGAAAAATTCTAGTGATGAGCAGAGCTTTTTATTATAGCTGAAAACTTATCAGTTTTGAATAGAAAATAGGTTTCTCAGTGTCCTACGTACTACCATTCCTTTTCCTGCATTCCCAGTGTTTGACTCTTTGCTACGCATCTTGACTTAATTTTCATTGTCATTCTGCTCTATTTTTTGATCCACTGTAACAACTCCTGTCTGTGAGGCAGCATAAAATGTAATTTGTTATGTATTTGTGATTTTTTTTTTCCCTTTCTTCAGTGCTACAGTTCTACTACGGAGTTAGTCTGTGGTTTTCTCAAGGTCATTTGAATTCAAATCTTGCTTCATTCCTGGTGCTCACAGCCTGTTTTGGGTCACCCAGAGTTTCCACAAGAGTATACCATTGTTCAAGATTAAAGAATTATTGAGCCAAACCCAAAAAATATTCCTACAGCATCTCATTTGCAGTTTTGCCTTTTCCTGCCAACAAAATGTGTATAGCTACCAAATGACTTTTTTTTCAACTAACTGAATATCGTGCCATGGAGAACAGTAATACTGTGGTCATTTCATCTGGGCAAGTCACTACTGAACCTCCAGTCTACATTCTCTTTCAGTCACTTAAGATTCTTTCAATTCTGGCTTTAGATCAGATGGTCTTTGAATAAACTCATGTACATTACGAAGAATGACCATTAACCAAAATAAATTAAGCTAGTACGACTCCTAGAAAATCAAGATCAAAATGCTTCCTAAAAAAGAATGACAGAGTTTTGTATTTTTTGTATTTTCTCTTCTAGTCAAGTGAAAATCTGAATGTTCTTTGAAAAAAATATGTGTATTAAATTCAAAAGAGTATGGTTTAAAAACACACTAAATACCAGACACAGAGACAACTATTAGATACTGAATACATTGATTATATTGTAGTCATACCCTAAATGGGGATATAGCAACATAGCCAGTTCATCTAGATACTAATGGCAGTATGGAATTCAGAATGAACTGCAACAAAAACCCCATAAAAATATGAGTTCAATGTTTCTGTAGTTGCACACAACCATACACTGCTAATCAGTTGGTTAACACTGTAACTAAGTTGGTTCCRTTACCTACACAATCCAATCTCACTGGGCCCTGCAGCGTAAGCCTACCCGTAAATCACAGAGAGAACTATGGAACTGCTGCCAAGCTTGGCAGTCACAGACACACTGGCCTGATCCTACAGATCAAAATACTTCCTACTGCTATAAAGTCTATTTTTATTGGTTCAGTCATATGCTTTCCTGCTGCTTCAAAATATTCTTTTATTTATTTATTTGTATGAGTTAATTTGAGTTCTTCTAATGTTGAAACACTGACTCTGTAAATAATAGCTGATACTGCAGCCGTTAATCCAGTGGTCTGGACTTACTAATTAAATCCATCTGCATTGCTGCTCTTCTAAAGTTAGGAAAGCAGGAGTGAAGTAAATCAGCTGCAGCAATTCTAGTTTCTTCTTGCCGTGGAGTTAGGCACGTCATTGCTATTACCCTGGTCAATGCAAAGGCTTCCTTTCAAGTTTGACTTCTTGTAATGGAAGCTACAAATAATGGATTTATTTGTTCATRGGTTATGCTCATGGGCTTCATGACTGTTGTAATTCCTAGAGGAGAAAGTATATTTTATTTTTTATTTTTCCTCTCCTTCCCTTCAGAAAATTTTCATTGGTTTCAGAGAGATCTTAATACATTTACAGTTTGTTCAGTTCTTAGCTGATAGAGAAAAGGGGAACCAGAAGGAGTTTTGCTATTTGCTTTCCACATCATTTTTGCTTTGCCATTTATTCCATTGTCAGCCTTTGTTATTCTTTACAACACTTTTGAGCAGGAAGTGGCAGAAGGAGAAAAATCTGACTGAGAAGACTTTAACAAAAGTGTTCATAGAAAGAAAAGGGAAAGTAATATCTGTTTCAAGAGAGAAGACAATTATGCTGTGGTGATACCTCACTCTTGTAGGTACATACACATGTGATCAGAATATCAGTATATGGCTCCTATGTTTCAGCTGAACCCTTTGCCAAAATGAGGTTTTAGTTCATGTGGGCATGTGTTTGAAAAGTAGTTTTCAAAATAGAATTTTTTTTTTCAAAATGACATTAACCTTTTAAAAAAAGTGACTTTGATTTTTAAGCTCAACAGTAGAAAAATTTTTCATTTTTATACTTGATTTTTAAGTTTCATGATTAAAATGTGATTTAAAAAGCAGCTTTCAAAAATGCTGCATAGATGTGTTTCTGTACTTTTTTGTTATTCCTTTGAGTAAATGCAACTGTGCTTCTATATTTTGTATTTCATGATCTACTGAAATCACGCCTAAGATTTGTTCAAAGAAGTAGGAAAAATGCTCACTTTGTTTCATTAAGAAGAAAATACTCAAAGATTTCCTCATATTTTTCACAATGATAATTTTCACTTACTTTTTCCACCTTATTTCTCATATTTTTGCGAGTCCATAGAATAATTACCTCTATTTTTAATCCATTTGATTGGATAATCCCTTTACTAATTTATTAAAGTGTAATATTTGTAGATGAGTGAAAGCAGTTCAAATAAAATGACCAACAACTAGAAAGAATTCAAAGACCAGAAGAAAAGTTATTTTGAAGAAAAAAAGTTATTTGCCATATCAGTATTATTTATTTATTTCTGTTTTTTCATTTGAGCATAAAGTAAAATTCAAAGTAAAAGTGAGATAATTGAGGAAGTAGAATTAAAGTTAAAATTACAAAATTACTAGTCAGGAAAAATAGTTTATAAAATAAAATTGCATTATGTTAGACTATTAAAAGCTTGTTTTTCAGGGAGATGAATAAAGACAATTCTCACTACAATCAGTGAAGAGCAGTGGGTGATTAGTGCCTCTAAAGATAACTCCTGCAGGCTAGACCAGATCATGTTAATTGTTAGKATGAGAGAATTGGAAAAGAAAAAATATTCAGAATTGGAGGAAGAAATGTTTACTCCAGAGGGCTGTACCAGTCAGCTGCTGTGTATCCCATCTACATATGATTTTATTGAAGGGAATCTCACAGTGAATATTTTCTGTATAATATATTTCATTTTAAAACATTTTTTCTTTAAGATTTTGGAGCACAGCCTGAAATAGGGATTAGATTTTAAAGTATTTTCCGTATGGAACTGGGACTAGTTTAAATTTTCAGGCTGGGGATGTAAAAATTGCTTCTTTTTGTTAGTTGAAGAAGCAGTTCAGTGTGCTGGAACTGTTCCTTAGGGAGGAAAAAGAAGAAAGTGCAGACTGCTGGCTGGAGCCCAGCTGCCTGTTAGAGTTCCAGAGCATGTCCTGATTCACTTCTATTTGTTCTTCTCTCACTTGTTCATTCATATCCTTTCCACTGAATCATGAAACAAGAAACTGTGAAATCTTTGGGTCAGTGGATTTTGGTATACTCTTAGATCTCTAGGCATACTGTGATTGAATGTAGTTGACAGGAGTTTTAATACCTTGTTTCCTTAGAGTTTTTTTTCTAATATGGGCAGTAGTAGGTGGCAGACTTTTTGTGTCTAGAAACACTGAACTGAAATACTATCACTGATTTTATCAACAGTTTCTCCAAAATACTAACACTATAAAAAAAAGGATAAAGAAATACTCCTACATACATTTCATAATGTATTTATAAACAAGCTTTACAAAACAAATATTTTTAAATATATTTTRTAAACTTAATTCTGATCCATTACTGCATAAAAGGAGTAGATAAATTTTTGTACTACAAACTTGTTTATTTCTCATTTGTCTGTGACAGTAGTCCACAGGATTTGGTCTGTTGCTGGTTGTGGCATAATGAGGTGTGGACCTGTACAACTTTGTATTCTGTCTGAATCTAAAAACTAATTCCTTGGCATTATGACAAACACCTTGAGTTTAGCATCTGAATACATGTTTGAACAAGCAAGTACATAGGTTTGATCAAAAGAAAAAAGAAGAACTTTCTCAATTTTCTGGTTACTGATGAAATAAATGTGTAAATGTGTAGAAAATAGTAAGGAAATAGTAGACTATTAAGATAAAAAGGAAGTTAAGTGGAGAAAGTCTGGATGGTTGGTATTTTGAACCTTAGCTCTAACARGTTTCCAAAGTCTGGTCATGTTTTCTTGAACTGTCATTCTGTTGGAGTCTAGAAAATTTAGAACTGGCTAAGTACATGTGGGTATAAGGGAGAATAAAATAGTGTAATACTGCTTCTGCTTCCCGAAAGCACATTACATTTACAGTCACTTCATACCCACTCCACCTTAGAGGTCTGATTCATGGGCATGAATGTCTAACTTTGTGACACTTATCACCTCCGTCTATCTATCACTTTGTTGCTCCTGAGCAGAGTAATTGCTCATGCAGCAGTTATTGGGTCAGTGCAAGTTGAAGCCCAAATATTAAAGAATCAGTGCTCTTTGGCCTCACTACACCAGGCTGTAAACTGCAGCTATTAGCTGCTGCCTCATAAACAGTCTTGCTTTTCCTGGGGTGGRTGTAGATATCTGTGACGAGGCAGAAAGGTGGAGAGCTGAAGCAAACATCACTGCTACCCATCTTCAGGAAAGCTGGTCTTTTTCTTGCAGTGGAAGCTCTCAGTTCAAACCCATATCCAGCTGGAAACCTTTGCTTGCTGCTTAGATTTGCCAGTTGTTTTTAAGACAATGTATTCACCACACACATATAATAAAATGCACAGAGAAAGTCTGAGAGAATGTAGAAAGTAACAAGTTTGCTGCCATAGAACAGACTTTTCTCTTTATCCCTCTGGTAGGTGCTTAGTGCCCGTGCAGGGAATCACCTTTCCTCTCCTCTTCTGCATCAGTTTAGCTCCCATGTAATGCCTCACATGTAGCTCACAGTGGCTTGCATAGCACTTTAAATTCGACTGACGACATTTATTTAGGTCACATTAGCCCATCCTGATCTCATAAATTCAGGCCAGAGATGGAAACAGTTTTCCAGGTTTGAGTTTACACTTGTGTTACTATGACATCAAAACATGTTTTATTTTAGTCTGGTTCAAGAACATTGAAACAAAAATCACCAGAATTGTCCAGAATATTTAGACTTTGGGTTGGTTTTTTTGGTCAGTTTGTATTTTGTTTGGTTTTGTTTTTTTTTCCCAGTGTGAGTGGGACAGTTATAAGAAATTCCAAGTGCTCTTGGATGGCTCTAGAGGTCTTTTGAGGAGTTCAAAGAATCCCTTGGGTACTGAAATAAACTCTCCCTTTAGAAACTTCAGGGTGTTTAATTAGTACTCCTTTCTTTGTTCCTGGTTTGCAACAAAGACTCTTTGTCAGCTTTGGGTTAAACTATTAATGAAAAGGGTGTGTTAATTAAACAACTTGCTTATTTCTAATTGGCAAAAGTAGTCTAGCCCTCTTGAGACTTACAGCTAAGCACAGCAATGTCTGCTAAGAGATACTCATGAGCTGGTGAGAGATGCCATAGAAAATATTAAAGCATCCAGGAAAAGTAGAAATAGTAACAATCTTGTGTGGGGAATGCTTCACAAGAGACAAAACATGGACATCCATATTCTCAGGGATCTTTCTATTTTTTTCWTTTCTTTTTCTTTCTTCACAGCATGCAATTTGCATGACTTACAGCTAAAATGCATTATTTGGCGGGACATTTGCAAAGTGGTTTGAAACTTTCAGGTTCTACTGCAGCATGTAGAAACAATATTCAGCTCTTCTCTGTTAAACATTTTGGGGTTTTTTATGTTGTTGTTTTGTTGTTGTTGTTGTTGTTGGGATTTTTTTAATCTTTGCTTGGTCTGGATGTATTGGTTGAGGGAAAAGGAGAGCAGAACCTGTATGAAAACAGCTTCTGAGACGGAATGCAATGATTTCACACAGCAAAGTTGCAGCATTGCCTCTTCTGAGGTTTTTTTTTGTATTGATAGCCACTAATGTATTAATGGAAAACCCTACTGATAATCCCCTCAATTTAGTTAATGTTACATAGAATAGCCAGCAGTTGGGTTGACAGAATGCCACACAATCATTCTATCAGAGTATGTAATGTCAGTATGAAGAAAAATTTCACGAGGTAAGTTTTAGTTTACATTTCTTTGAAGAAAAAAAGTTACCTCTTATCTCTCAGTGACATGGCCTATGCTATGCTACTGCCTTAGAAACACATTGAATGTCTTACATGTACTTTTTTTATGTACAAGTGTTTATTACAACTTCAATACTGATAAATTTGCTATCTCACATATATAAATCAGTTGAAGAACCATATTTATGAAAAAGTACTGAAGAATCCCATTTTTACAGTAGTATTTTGTTGCATACTAAAGCATATTGCAATGAATTAATACAACACTAAAGTTCATAAAAATCCAGTTTGAATTTTGGCTTATCACTTATTTATAGATGCTAATCTGTGCTGGCCATTTGCTATTTAACTGAGAAAATAAATAATTTTCGTATGGATTAGGAAGAATTTATTTTATGAATTTAAGCATTTACTGTACCTTAATGGAAATGTGAGTACTGTACATTTTTATTTTTTGACAAGGCCTTGGAGATATGCAGGAATCAGGTGTGGATGTGTGTGTTTCTGTGTGTGTCAAATGGACATAGCTTTGAAACCCAGAGGTGAAAGAAAGCAATCTTWACTCTGCCAGCTGCACAGCAGCTCAGAAAAAGATTTCTTTAAAAAAATTTTTTCTGTTAAACATCCAAGTAATCTCAGATTGGCCAATATGGGTTGCTTATCCAAAGGTGGAATGTAAGAAATCAACACTTCTTGTCTTAGATTTGGGAAACATTTTTAAGATTTAAATATGAGAAGATGCTGATGGTTTTGTCTCATCTGCAATTTTCCACTGCTGTCGGAAAGGCAAATAACTTTGCCTCCAATCTCTCGGAGTGTGCTGCAGAAGCATTTTTAAATGTAAGAAATTGCCGTCTCCCTTTTAGTAGTCCCAGTATTTAGATAATCATGTGAGAAAATGGATTAAGTAATATCTAGAAGACCATTTTGTACCTAACATTTGAGATATTATTGTTTGATTATACTAAAATTTTTATATTAGGTTATATTTTTATTTTTTCTTATCCTATCCTGAAAGATATCTCATCGAGGGCTGTGTGGGTGATGATCTGGGTGGGAAAGAGCTGTAAAAAAATCTTGAAAATGAGGAGTAGAATTTAGAGCAGTGTGCACACGCAAGTGTCCTTGTTCAGAAGGGGATATTTAAATGACTTTGAACTTTGTTTACTTCCTATGTTTGATTGAGTGAAATTTGAAAAAAAAATCATTTATTTGCCTAGGACTATTTCCTTCTTAGTAAGAAACTTGGAATTGATTTTAACTTGACACATTTCTTCTCTGAAGTAATACAAAATCTTTGTCTAATAAATGTATACAGAGGCTTTGTGGCCCATCAGGGTGCCATGACATTCCAGTGTATTGATTCTGTGGTGTTAAAGGATGACATATTTGGTGTTAACGGGCCATCAGAGTATTGGGATTTGAGCTGTACACAGTAAGAAGCACTGACTTTCCTGTAAAATGACAGCTTTCTAAAGCAGTACGAGCAACGTTAGTCTTACACAGTTCCTCGTGTATAAACTTCAAACATTGATAAGATTTTTGTATAAGTAAATTAAAAAAATCAGAAAATATTATTAAAAGTTAGAAAATAAACTGTAATACTTATTGTTCTGTAAGAGCCAACACCATTCTGCATTTTTTCATTTGTAAAATTTCTAGGCATCCAGAATTTCAAATTCACTTTTGAAAGAAACTTTTTATTTTATACTGTGTTTGGTTTGTTTTTTTCCTTGTGTCTTTTCTTCTGCAAAATGTAATCTGTAAAGACCTTAACTTTTTTTTAGTGTAGTTTTTAGCAGCATACAGGTTTGTTTGCATTTCATGTAATGTCTGTTCTCTTTATACTGGAGTCTAACAGCACCTAAGTGTAAAGTTGTTCCAGTTTCATGTTACCTTGCAGAGCATCAAATACTGACCAAAAGAGTGTGTGAGCTAGAGAGGGTTAAAATTGAGCATCTTCTGGTTTTCTGTCTTTCAGACGAAGTGTGTTTTTTAGTTTTAATGACCTAGAATGCTTCTTTCGTTGGAAATAGCATTTTGGGTTTTTTTTTATTTTATAGTGTTGATTATAATTATTGTGAAAAAAATAAAATCAGCTAAGTCAAAAAAAGTGAGCTAATTCTATAAGTCTTTGGAAATTAGTCAGATTTATGGTTTAAAAGAGTCTATAGGACTCAAATTCCAGGGGTTTATATATACCTTCTCTTTTGTGTTTCAATATGAGTTGTTCTGCAAGGAAATGTAGAATGTATTTTATATCATATATTTGCTCTGTTTTCTAACATAAGTATTTGCTTAAGCAGATTTGCTAGGAAGTGACAGCTCTGAAAAATTGGACACAGTGACTGCTGGAAGTATTTCAGTTCCCAGCAATCTAAATAGTGCAGAAGGGAGAAAATGAAATATCACCATATTTTAAAGATGACAGTTTTGTTAAAGATTCCTTTTTACTCTTAAAACAAATTGAGTAAAGCAAGTAGATCTAAAATGTCTGCTCTCACTGAAGATGAAACACCTTTTTAGTTCCTTTTGGTTTTTTACCTCCCTCCTCTCTCTTTATGAGCATAAGGTAGAACAATGACTTATAAAATGCAAAACACACTGTGAGTAGCATAATTCTTCTGGTTTAATTGTTATCTTTAAAGTTTTGAATCATAACAGGCTTTCATGAAACAAAGTTACATAGAGACAGTCTATGTAAAATTTTGGTAAAATGAAACTGAAATGAAGTCTTATATTCTTCAGAGTTATATTTTGTAAATAACTTAAGAAGAATATTTTTGTCACATCTGGTTTTCTAAACATTCAGTTTCATGGGTTCCTGCTGCACTTCTGTGGATCAAGAATCAGGAARGTGAACTGGCCGGCTTGTTTCAGTTGTTTTGAGTATTAGCAAGCATCTACAAAGACAGGTTTTGTAAATATAGTCTTTAAAATAGGAGAGGGGGAAGAGTTTACTGAGCATGGCTCTCCCCTTGAGCAGATATAAATGCTCATGATGAAATTCTTGTTCATCCTGGTAGCAGCGGGGTAAATGTCCAGTATATGTTTCGCTTCTGCTCCCTTTAAATGTGGCATAAAACTTGCTGCAAGCATACGTTCCCTTCACATTTAACTCAAATAATTTGAGGAAAGGCTTTGCTGATGTTTAAAGATCTGTTGAGAGTGGACCCCAATATCCATAAAGTAAAAGTTAGCCCAGCGTGCTACCCAGAGTCTGTGCAGATACTGACAAGGAGACACCAGAGTTCATGCTGCTGCTGTTTTCTTCGTGTTCCGCAATGAATTGGTCTTATTTGGCAATCTGCTCCAACAGAGATTAGTTATTGTATTATACTAAAGCCTGTCAAGTTGTTTTCCTTCTTTTTAGTCCCCTCTACAATATTGCAAAATAAATTTGCATTATTTTAAATATAGCAGATCCAAACAAAAGATCTACAGCCTTGGATTTCTCAAGTTCCTGCCTGATACACAGAAGAGACTTAAGTATTTTTCATCTTACAAAGTGGAAGGTTTTTATGGACCTACACCACGTATTTGTTTGTTTCTAGGAAAGCCAGAAGTTGGAGTAAAGCACTAATGTTTTTTCCCCCAGATACCTTACTTGAAATCTTTAAGAAAATGACTTCAAAGCTCTCTCAATTTCTTGAAGAAGCTAAGCCATTATTTAGAAATTCCTCAAAAAAATTTATGTTTGTGGGCATCCAAAGGAGGACTCAAATTACAAGAACTAACTACTGAAAAGGCATCAGGAAAAAGGTTATGCAAATTTTAAGATGAAATAAGCTCTGGAGTCTTGTTATCCAAAGAAAGAGAGAGAGGCCTTTCATTTGTAAAATGTTCTACAGTGATGCAGAAAACCATTTAAAATATACGTGGAGTATGCACTCGTTTTTAATTTCTGAGGCATCCTTCTATTTGAAATAGAAACCCCTACAAATACATATCTAGAATTGTAACCCATCAGTCTTGGCTGGTGTACTCTGCTTGTCTGCCAGCCTAGGCACAGTTCCATTGGTGTACATGTGTCTCCTGAAACTTAACTGGAAAAATGTCCTTTGTTGTCCATCCCTGCTAAGATATGGGGCAGACATTCTAACATGTCTTACTCCTGAGTACTGCAAGTGGTAATGTACTGAGTAGGGGCAGCTGTGTAAAAATAAACTGGRCCATTCTTCTGTAACTTACTTGAGCAGTGAAGAGTCTTTTCTCTCTGCACATTAGATATAATTTAATATAAAACAAGTGGAGCTGCTTGGCTGGAAAAACATGCTTTTTTATTTTTGATCAAATATGAGAAAAAACTCAACCCTAAATGCTAAACTAAACCAGTTTATAGTGTTAATTTAGTATTCCCATGTGCAAATTCTGTACATAAATTGACCATGAGGAATTTATGAACAAAAGGAATAGTAGTCACCTTATATCTGTAAGTGTGTAAACAATGCTGTGTTTGAATCACCAGAGTGAAATCTAATGTGAGGTAATTCAACTGATCTCACAAATATTTGAATGCAACATTTGTTGCTTTCCACTGTTCAGATACTTTTGTATGTGATATCTTAGCACAACAGTCTAATATTGATATGTGATATTATTTCACATATATAACCGTTGTCAAATATAGTTTCATTTTGTTCATTTTAGGTTTAATTTAGAAGGGTGTCTAAGAAATTAAGGATCACGTCACTAACTGCTTTTTGTTTTCTTATTTTTTCTTCATTGTACATCATATATTAAAGATAAAAATAACCTTCTCTGTTTCCATTAACAAAAAGTGAATAGAGAAAAAAAATTATTTGCAAAATGTAAAAAAAAAACCTTAGATAATTGGACAGAATTTAATTAAACCAATCTCCGATACTCTACTCATAAGGCACAATGTAATACAAGCTCTTATTTGTTAGGAAACACCATATTTCTCCTTGATAAAGGACATCAAAAGTTGCAAGTAATTTAGAAGCATGGAATTTATGTTTCCTTTGAAAGGGAGGACATAGATACACAAAAACCCTTCTTGCTTTGAACTTAATTTTAAGAAAGTGAACAGTTGACAATACAGACAGGTTTACAGTATTGTTACAACAATTTAGTGTTTTGCATACATATAACACAGCATCTAAGAATAGCTCTATTCTTTATAAACTTAGTTTATCATTGTGATGCTTCCATAACATAAGTGGTAATTTAGATGAATGTACAGACTAACCGAGAACTTGTACCTTTTACAATCTTTATGATTGCAACTTGGAGGTACACTTAAGAGGGATTCTGGAAGCCTAATTTTATGTTTTGTTTACTGAACAACACTCTCCTTTAATGTTGCTTTTTGAGTCTGTGTTTTACATCCATGTTTTCTGTGATCTGTTCAAACAGTGGGTTTAACCTATGCCTATTGTGACATTTCTTTTCAAATGGTTGGTACACTGGTAAAAGGGCTTTCTTTCATCTTCTGACATTTTCTTCTTAGTTTTTTTTTTTTTTTTTATTTTGACTGCAACATCCCTACTGGGAGAGGTATTGCTGTGATCAGTGAGTTTTCTAGGTGATAGTGATATCTACTTGTACTTTGGAATTTGATATAAAGGCTGGTAGGTCTGTCATTTCCTGCCTAAGGATCCTGTACAAAACAGTTAAACCAACTTCCCTTCATCTTTCACTCTCCCTGCTTTCCATAACATTTTCTTTCAGTTTTGGGTGCTCTGTAAGTCTCTACCTTTAGAGCCCTGCTGTGCCTTTGGCGTAATCCTCTTTGCCGCCTGATGGACTGAGTTTTATTCACCAAGGTCTCTGCTTCACACATGCATTAGTGAATTTTGACTGGAGAGGAGAATAAATGCCCCTCTCAATCAAGGGCAAGCAGGGGGTCTGAGGAGTGGTAGTGGGGCAAGAGAAGCCCCTGAAGCCTGTTGTACCCCAGGTGGAGTAGGAGTGTCTGTATTGAACAGGGATTACTGGCCCAGTGTCTCCAGAGGCCTGAAGTGTACAGCTTTCCTGCGAAGTCTGTTGTGCCCATGAGGTGAAAAGTAGTACTTTCCTTACCAAAGGTAAGTAAGCAATAAATGCAATAAATGCATTGCTATTTCTACCACATCACAGAGGTCTGTTTTAAATATATCTGTAAAGTATTTAATTCCTTGAGTAATGCTTCTGCCTCTCACAAATATTTCACTGCAAGTCCTTCCTGGCTTTGTATGTGCAAATGGAAAACTTAGTAAGCAACAAATTTAATTGACAGGTAGCATTCCATGTAGATTAAACATTAGGCAATGATTTAAAAAGTCTCCTTTAAAATAACCAGATATTAATGCCTCTAAAAACAAAAATGACATAAAAATTGCCATATTTGTCATTTACCTCAGGCTTTTTTACATTAGGCACCGAAGTCTTGCCATTCTTAATTTTTTTTCTGTCTTGGTGAGTACAGTATGATGGCTAGAGGAATTATAAATAAATATAATACTATGTTTGAAGTGATAAAGGATCATTAATAGAGAACACAGATATTTTGCCTCTAGGCAGATTAATTCTGGGACTTGGAGAAGTACTTTCCCTGTTCAATCAATACAATTTATTCTCTTCAGCATTGGCCTTCAATAGTAGGGGTAGACAATGATTTGATATACACTGACAGATAGGAGGAAAGTGGGGAAGTTGATACAGAAATATTCTTCATACTTGTCTATGAAGTAAAATATCTCAAATTCCTTCTCAGAGCCTCAGATGCACAGCTGTTTATCCCATGTAGATGCAGGAGAAGATTTTTTTTTTTTGATGGAATTACAAGATCAGGAAATTGCAATGAATGGAAAAAGGAGGGAGACGGGAAGTCAGATAATCAGAGAGATGTACATTATAGGGGTGTGGTCATTATCAAGATAAAGTGCTGACAAATGTAAACTGCGGTAGACATTAAAGGGATGATTAAAAGAAAAGTTTATTAAGCTATAAGAGCAAGGGAGAGAATCAGGAAGACTATTACACTTAGAAGTGAAAGGTAATGTAGATGTGATAGAGATATACGTGGGAGGCAAAAGCTGGAAGTGTCTGAGATAAAAGCAAAACCAGGAGTCTGATGTATGTAAGTCAAGTAGGACCAGATAGGTGTCACCACAGAATTCTGAGTGATACAGAGCAAAGCATGCCATGTCTTCTTTTAAATAAATCTGTTAGGGAAAAAAAAGAAAAAGGTACTATTTTGTTGGAGAATAGCAAATAGAGTATTTATATTTAAGTAGTGGGGAAGATGGAAAAGAAGTGATAAAGGTCTAAAAGTGTGACCTCGTCTTTTATCAAACAGTAGAGCAGAGATTATATGAAAAAAAATTAAGTTACTGACATAAAGAATGAGGGAAGATAGGATGGAAATTGAAAATGCCTTTACTGAAAGGAGTTTATACAAACCAATCTGATAACTTTCTTTGAAAAGATAACCAATTTTCTGGACAAAGAAAATTTAGTAATCTCCTTGGACTTCAGCAATCAGTTGATACTGTGCCACCTGGGAAATTATCTGTGCACCTGAGGAAGATAGGTACTGCTAAAAGAATAAAAAAATATGTAAGAAACTCACTTAAATGAGATGACAATTGGTGTTCTAGCAAAGGTAAGCATTATGAAAAGTTACTTGGGTCAAGCATCAGTCTTAAGAACACTTTTGCTTTATATTTTAAAGCAAAATTAGTGCAAATGTAATAAGGAGACTTGATTATGAAACAAATATGATAAACATCATGAGTTTGTGTGAGAAGTAGACTGTCTAGATGAAGGACTAGAAAACATTCTAGACTTTAGGAGTTAAAACAAAACAAGACCGAGTTGTAAATTCAGTTAGGAAATAATGACATGGGAGCAGTAGAAAAAGAGAAGAATTCAGTATATTAGGCAGAGTTACTAGGAGCATTAGTGTGACACAAGCAAATTTATTTCTGCAACATAAGGCTGCATCAATTTGGTTGCTGCTGTGAGAGAAACAGACATAGTCATGTCATTTGAGAAGTCATTCGTGAGAGTTCCTCTGAGAAATTGTTCTGTTATTCTAGTCAACCATTTTCAGGAAGAATTAAGCTTACTTTTAGACATTCAGATAAAGCTGTTTAAAAACCATGGAATATATACTTAGCTGTGCAAGAGAAGACTAAAAGGACTTTGCTTATTCAGACTTAAGGCTCGGGGAGACATGTTGTGGCAGGCTAAAACTGGATGGCAGAAGTTGTTGCTATCCTCAAGGCATGAATACTTGAACCTCATTTGAATCACTTTGTGAACCACTGCTTTGTATATTAGGGTAAACCAAAACTGAAATTCTTTTACTTGAATACACCCAGCTGAAGACTGCAATAGTACTTGAGTTCTTTCATAGGCATGTCATAAAACCCTGCCCTGAGGGCTTTAGTGCCCATCAGAAGGGTGGAGCAGATGGATGAGGGTGGTAACTGTTCCTGCTGCCTAGTTTTAAGCCACTGCTACGTTTACCTCAGAGCCTTAAGAAAGTAAGTGGAGGGAGGAGATGTGATTTGTCTTCATAAATATACTGGGAATAAATATCAGCAAAACGTATTAAAGAACAATATTTTCATAATAGCAAATATGTACCACTATACGTTAATTTAGAAACTGAAAAAATAAAATATTTCAGCTCTCTGAGATTGAGGTGACATAAAAATATCTTGATAGTTTTGAAATGGAACTTAATCAGTTTAGAATAAAAGAATCATAGAGATAGTTTCCTTCTAGTAGGTTTGTGTATTTCTAAGAAAAGGGACAAAGAAACGACAACAAAAAAACATGGGCCATACTTTTAATGCCTTAGTTCCTTAATGATGGATTAAACTGTTAGTAGCATTATCTACACCGAGATCAAGCTCTGTTCTGTAAGCTGTTTAAGGAGCAGCACAAACTTCTCCGTGTGAGGTTTGCAGCATCAGAGGCATCTAAGGATATCAGTACTTGCACTTCTGTTTTTCCACGAATCATTTTTTTTCTTGACATGGCAGTATTGTTCAGTTTTTAAGGAGGTCCAGAGTTTTTCTGGCTTGATTGTTATAAATAACTTAAATAGGTATCATTCTTATCATTACAGTGCTTCTTAATGCAGTACATCAATAGGCCAAGGTGACAGAATTTTGATAAATGTATTGCATAATTCGAAGGCAAACCATATGGAAGTTTGCATTACTGAGGCTTTTTAGGTAGATTAATACTATGTTATTCCACTCTGTGCCTTCAAAATACTGTTAGCAAGTTATATTTCTGAATATGGTCTACCTGACATAAGTCAATGCATACATACTGAAGACAGAACAATAATGTCTTTCTAGTGATTGTAATGAAGACAGTTCTGTGCTTCAGGAATGGCAAGTCATTCTAGTAAATAGCATTAAATATGCAATTTTTTTTAATATTGCACTGCTTCTGTGTGAGTGGATTAGAGAGTTAAATGGGATATTTTATATTTTGGTTTTCATTCCTACCTACTACTAATAGAAGGTATATGTATATTACTTMTTTACAACATTTTGAGTTTGTTTAGAAAGAACTGATTGCTAAACATTTAAGTGGATGTGATTTTTTTTAAAAAAAATTAAGTTATAAATTCTTCAGTTTGTGAGGATGAATTAATTACTTTCAGGTCAATGGCATGTACACAGTTCTTCCATCTGTAACCACTGGCTTTGTGAGCCAGCAGTCCTCCAGTGTTTAACAACAAGAGTGGTCGATACGTCACCGTATTATTGCAAAGTGTGACTATGAAAATAACATAAGTGGKGGAATTTGACAGATTCCTAAATGTTCAAAATTCATTTATAAGCACAGTGTGAGAAGGAAATCAATAACCTAGAGAGTTTGTAAAGATAATGAATGATAGGTGCTTATTTTGTCAATTTTATGCTTGTAATGATGGGTTAAAAGGATAAATTGTTTTCTTTTGTTTTGTTTTGGAAAGAACTAAAAATATTCATTTTGATAGACTTGATTTACCTAACATGCAGGAGTCAAAAGTAGTCAGAGAGTAAAAATATGATAAATTTAATTTAAATGAGGTTAGATGAGAATACAGTCATGTTAAACTGTGTGCTAACTCTAAGTGTGTTGCCTTTTAAAGCTTTCTTTAACTTCTTTTTTTTTTTAAACTTTCATTTTCAGGATTATTAAATTTTTATATTAATTTAGACCATATCTATTACAGAAATTTTAAATATCAAAATCTATACATCCCTTTGTTTTCACATGTAGAAGTCCTCATTAATTTCTTATCCAGAAAAAACTRTTCATAAGTTCCATTTTGCCTATTTTTTGCCCAGTATGTGGCCTTTACTTGTGTATACAAATGGCACATAAAGATAGTGAATATTTCATCTACTGATTAATTTTCTTTTGTTTATTTAAGAATATCAGAATTAGGTTTCGTTATGAAATATGTACATTCTAAGGAAATATATTCAACACACTTTCTATAGTTCTTCATATACTATTTTGATTTCTGCCACAAACTGAAAATGAAGTTACATGTGTRTAAGAAGTTTAAAAATAGGTTAGAAATATCTTATGAAATGTAACAGGAAATCTATGGAGAYATATTTTTATCTGGCATTTGCTATGATGGGCAAAAGCGATCATGTTGTGCCTTTCAGTTCCATTTAAGAATGTTACAGAAACTTGTAATGTGTCACATTTTTAGTCATGTGCACACATCAATCAGATGAATATATAATATATATATTGCAATCATAACATATTTACAGACAGAGATATCATTCTAAGAATAAAGTGAAATGAGTGGCAAAAAAACCCCACAATAAAACGCGACTTGCAGAACTTAATAATTCTACGTTTGTAGCAGTATGTTATGGCTGTGATCATCTACACTCTGTTAAAGTGTGACTTCTCACTTATTGAATGAAAAATAACTGCAATCATAGCAAATATATGTCGCTAATACTAAAAGGCCACTTCCCAATGGCAATGAATATRTAAGTTAAGGAAAAAGGAGAAACAGAAATAAAGATCCTTGAATAAATTTGGGGTTGTTTTGCAATAATTTTTATGTACTACAGCATTGAAATTCTGGAAGCAATTTCCCATTGAAATATTCATGCAAGAGAATTGTAACCTATCAAGAAATTGTGTGAAACTATGCCTATGATAAGCAGAAAGTGGACTCAGTAAAGATTAAGAAACTTCCAGGCATGTATTTTAATATTATGGACTGGGTTAGTGGAGAGCTGCAAGCATCTTGCTCATGAAAACTGGGGTACTGACTTTCAATTCTTCGTTTAACTCTGGTGTGTGTGCATTTTTGTGCAAGAAAATGGGAGAAGGAACAAGACAATAATATCGATTTCTTGGAAATTAGCAAGATTCTTCAACTGCCATAGAAAAGTGAGGAAAACAGCACCRCAATTAACAGGAATTTCAGGAGAAAAGATAATTTTCTAATTATTTTCTGTCCATCATTGTCAGAATGTCAGTATGTATGGATACATCTACACTAATGACACAGAGCATGGGAATGTAAACTTGTCTTCAGTCTATGTTTGGAGTCCTTCTGTACATATTTCTGAGCACCAGTGAGCATTTTGAAGTGTTGATTTGTTCCAGTGTTGTCTTTAGATTGTCATGTAGTGTGTAGCACTTGTGGTGCAGGTGCAAGGCCTTCCATCAGTTTGCTCTCCATGCCTGCATAGTGTGTGCCAAAGACTGGCAGGTGATGCAGACTTTGTTGCTTGTTAAGATGTAATGTAGAGAGGCACAACAAATTGCACTGTCATCCTTCCCTTCGTATGGTGCATCAGGTGTACTGCAGGTAATGGAGACACACACACTGAGATTGCTTGATTGCTTGAGATTTAATGATATAATATATTGCATTTGTGATAAAAAAGATTCAAAATTTTGTCTAGTATGTGCCAGGTAATTTGTTTTGCTTGTTTTAGCTTTTCTCTCATGATTTATGATTTGATTTGTTAACTGAAAAAAATAGTATGAGTATCTGTCATACAAGAAAGCTCTGATTATAGAAGGAGTATGTTACATCTATGAACTTTTTTGACCTCAGAAAATGTATCTTGGGGAAAGATATTTAAAATACATGTTAACATATCTGTGTTGATTGCATACTGGACAAGTCTACTATTCCAGCGAATGTACTCTCCTTAAAGTTAGCAAAACTTAATTTTTATGTGAATTTAAATAACTCTTAAGTTAGGAATTTTGAGGTACTCAATGAACTTAAATGAAAGGTAGAGATTGATAAAAATAGATAGGTAGATAGAAATATAGATAGATACATTACCTGTATTTTTATTGAATGTTTTGACCTATTTAGTGTTTTTGCTGTTTTGTCAAGTTAAGCCAGTGTAAATTGAACAAAGAGGTTTGTAYATAATTTGGTTGGTGATGACGAAGAATTTTACTGAGGTGTAAAAATATTTCTTCTGCAACCAAAACAGAATGTTTTGCTTGCTTGTCCCAGATGGCTTCCTGTAAGAAGATCATATTTAGATTGAGGAGCAGACATTATTATTTGAGGACATTTGGGAGTCTTTTATGGATTATGTTCATAGAGTAAAAGATGCTTTATAGAGATGCTTGACATTGCTATCCTACGTTTGTGTAATTTAGTTTTAAATTTACATATGTGTAACAGATTAGAAGAAATGATTCATTAAAATAAGGATGTAGTAGTCAGTGATGTAAAATAAATATGAATTATTAATAATTCAACGGTACTGGAAAAGCTGAAAAGACTGATGAATACCAACAAAATGTGTTATGTAACCAACAATAATGGGTTAATATTTTTTTGTGTGGATGACTCAATTCTGAGTGATATTTTAAGTGCTGTTTTTGAAGACTATATTGGACAGGACCCTTCACTGTTTATCAGTAGATGTGCATGTCTCTTTAGTGTCTCATTTCCTTCACAAACATATTGATCAAAGTGATTCAAAGGAAGAAGGTTCTCCCCTAGTTCTCCATTTTCTTTATGTCCACCTTAGAGCAAGATAGTTGATACCTGGCATTTTGAAGAATGTATATGTTCATAGAATTGTCATTGTATACTCTGTGTTGCCCTCCAAATCTGGCTTGCTCACTCCGTTTTGTCTGGTGGTTGGGTGAGATAGATGAAGGGAAAGAGGAGTTGCCTGTTTGTTCACTTGTAAAATTCCTATTCTTTGCTTCTTTCAACTCTCTGTACTGCACTATTTATCCCATCATTTAATGGAGAAGAGTTATGCTCATCACTGATACCTGAGACATCTACATTATTTTTTACTCTGTCTGCAATAACTCTGGGTAAGAAAAGGAAGAATGTATAAATCACTCCATTTTGTCTATAACTTAAAACCAGCTTGTTTCTGGGCATAGCTCACTTAATTCTTTCTTTTTCTTAAGAAATATGAAACAGATTTCATATTATGTGAAACAGACAGTTCTGTCTTCGCTGGCAAAAGAGTTATTTTATGGAATATGTTTGGACCTAAGGCAGAGAAGAGAAATTTTTTGCTCACTGGTAAGATCCATGGTAGAGGATTAAGTTAGCCAAACCCTGCTCACATCCCGGTAAGCAGACATATATTTCTGTATTTTTTGTAGGTGGATACAGTGCAGACTACGCAGCACCCTGGTCACATTGAGGAATCATGTAAAATGAATGTATGTGCTCGTAAGTGAATTATTTATGAAATGACACTCCAACTCTGAGGGATTTTGGATCACAAAATCCATGAACTCTCTTTACTTTTATGTTAAGAAATTGATTCCCAGGGGGCAGGGTTACTGCTGAACTAAGTGGACCTTTAAAGCAAAGCTATTAGAAAAAAAAAAACCTCAAACATGATAAATCACGAAAAAACCTCTGAAAACAAGAGACTCAGATTACATTTTGGATGCATTTGGAGAGATATTAAACAGAGTCAAGAATTCAGAGCAGGAAAAAAATGGTACATGAGAAAGGTTTGGTAAGCAGAACTGATCGTAAGTGGAGGAAAAGGATCAAATACCATCTAATTCAGGCATATGAATAGAATGAAAAAACTCACCATTTTCTTCTTTGTTCCATCTTTGAAAGGACTGAAATTTGATTCGATGATTTTTTGAATTAGTAACTGGGAGATGAGTGTGAACAAGATTGAATTTTCAGTGTTTGAATCAATGAAGTATTTGTGGTTTGCTGAAAAAAAAACCAAAAAAACAACCCTAATGACATGCTAGATAAACAAAGAAAAAAATTATACCTCAGGACTGAAATTCTGGAAATCCAGAAAGAGTCTTAGTATTTGAAAATCTTTGTCCTGCCTGGGGACATGAGAGAGAGTGTGGAAGAGGATTCAAGGCAAGCAGAATTGGATCCTTCAGATTTCGCTGAGAAAAGTGGTTCTACAAGGAAATTGAGGTAGATACAGAGAAGAAACCAAAGCATGCTAAATGGCTATCAGCATATAGGGAAATCAACAGTCACTCACATGGTACACATACAGTTTGGTTTCTAAAGACAACTGAATTCACTTGGCTGGAGCACTCCGGACTAGAATAATTGTATCAAGGCTTGTAGAGCTGCCAGTATCAAAACCATATATACAGAAATTCTCTGACTCTGCAGTCACTACTAAGCTACATACATCACAAAAAACCAAAGACTATAGTGCCAACTCCAATTTTATACATATATGTATACACAYCAATTTTTATATTCATTTTATATATGTATTTAGATATGACACTCTATATCAGTTTATGATTTACAGAAAGGCCGAATATCTTCTCCTAAATAATTTATTTAGTCATATTGTTCATCATAAGAAGGAACAAAAAAGGATATTTGAAGTATTAATAATTTTTCAAAAAGCTCTTTTTCTTAGGAATGAAGCATAACTTCAGCCCATTGAAGTTTGTGATGTAAATCTGGTATAACTGTGTGAGAAAACTACATTATATTTGTAACAAGACTGTATACCGTGACTTGCCTTCATACTACGGCTTTTCAACTGTATGAACAACAATGCTGAAAAATACTTTTTCTCTCCTGATTGTTATGTGTTTATGTCTGAGTTAGCTCATCCTTTGTGTTTATCCATTCAAAGCAGTCTGCCACTTTTTTCCACTTGGAGTAATTAGTTCTGAGTGGAGGAATTTATGATACAGTAGGGGCTTTGACCTCTTTATTGTACTGAGATATATTATCAAACTTCAAAGTCAGTAGGCTGCTACCATATTGATTTTGTTTTCTGTGAACAAAATCAATGAGCAAAATTAAAATAAAAAAAAATCAATTATTTCATTTTTGAATTGATTCAGGTTTTCTACATGTACATTGTTTATTTAACTTTGGTTGCTAGTCTGGAACTTTAGTAATTCTGAATAAAAGAAACTTATAGAAATTAATAAAATACACAAAGAAAGTAAATTACAGTTAAGACATACAGGAATGAGAAGGAAAAAGATGAAAAAGAGATCACAAAAAGCACAGTTTTCTATTGGAATGCATTGTTTAGGAATATCAGTGAACTATAAAGATTGGTACAAAYAACTTTGCCAAAAAAAATCAGCAAAGAGATCATTTCTTTTTCCGTTTTCTATCCCTTTTCTTTAGTTCAACTGATGCTTAGAAATGGTATATTAAACACCTTCAGTCTATGGACCACATTTTGTGAATTCAGAGCATTTGCAAATCTTACCTAAGATGAGGAAAAATAAAGAAAAAAATACCAAAATATTTAACATGTAATATTTTGCAGAAATAAATGCACTAGGTATGCAAATAAATTTCGTGAAATTTTCAGCCTTTTTCTGAATATAGACATTATTTTAGAAAAAAAAGTTTAACCTGGAACATATAAAGGCAATGTTGAGGACCTCTGGTCAGATTCTTATCTCAAATATGGCAATTTTATTTCAATAAAATTATTCTTCAGCAGGAAATGAAATCAAAATTGTGTCTTCTGTGTTCTTGCAATTTCATTCTTCTGTGTTTAATTTTCTGGTCAGAAGCAGTTGCGAAGAAAGAATCCTTAAAAAAAAATTTGTGCAACTACTGTAATTTTCACGTTTCAGAGAGTTTAGCAGTCAAGCAATTTGTATGGAATAAAAGCACTTTTATATTGCCTCCTGCTACAGTACCAGTGGGGAAAGGGCAGCAAAACAGTGGGAGATCAAATGAGGAGTTTTTTCTTCTGTGACATCAACTTGCAAGGCACTGGGAGCTTCAGAATTGCAAGTGGTAATATAGCTTTTATGAACTATTTCTTTCCTCTTTGCCTCCTACGGCTGCTTCATTGTTGGGTAGTGTCTTTTTTATGTCAGAATGAGGGAGTGAAAGATATTTTTGAGAAGTGACATTCTACTTTCTGTTTGCCATTATCCTTCTTGGATGAGAGAAAAAGTACATCCATATGACACTCATTTTCCTATCTTCTAGGAAGAGGTTAAGTTAGAGCTTTTAAAGCCAAATCTGAATTGTCTTACTCATATGACCAGGCCAAATATACCCAGAGATTGCTTGTATAAGTAAAGACCRCTCCTTTTTCAGTATCATTTTATTTTCATTTGTTTTATACAAGAACACTAAAGAGCAAGATATGACAGTAGAAAACTATGAGGGAAGTCGTGATATACAATTATTTTAGCTAGTTACAAAACAAGTCAGATAAATTATTAGTAGGAATATTATATGAAGTTACAACCAGTGGAAAAGGGAGCTGTATGGCCCAAGATCTCTTTTTCTCTTCTTAATGGCTCTCCTTCTGGTGAATGTGTACTGTCACAATTTGTAGATGCACTCTCAATGATGCCAACTGAAATTTTACATTTAAATGGAGAAGTAGATATGGTCTTTGCAGTAGTACTCAGCTTGCTAAACTGTCTGTCAAACCTAGACAAAAGGATTAAATTAAGTAAACTTTCACCACCCAGACCACACTTTAGTCTCAGGGTGAACAATACAATTCAATTCAAGTAAACTGTTTTTGCAAAGGCTCATAAACAATTTAAAACCTTCACCTGAGATTTCTCAAGCTGATAAAAAAAGTCTGTCTCTACTCTTCCTGCAAGCTTCATTTAGGACCATAAACACAGAGCCTTGGATTTACCCACTCATCATTTAAAAAGTCAGGACAATCCGTGCTTTAACCCATTACTCATTTTACTCTTTGAGAGTCATTCAATAGATTGAATTTTGCTGAGCTAGTAAAATATATCTTTGTACTCTCAAATGCACTGGCTATATTTAAATTTCCAATGTATACTTAATTATGCATTCTTACAAACTCAATATTATCTCCCTCTTCATTGGGGAAAAATTAAGCTATTGTGCTTGCAGRCATTATATTTGACTTTTGACATTACTTTTAGGGAAAACTACAAATATGTCAAATGCTGCTCCATCTTCTATGTTGTTCTCAATATTTTACAAGAATCTACATTAGAAGCAAATACGAAGAACGTGACTAATGTTTTAAATCCTTTCTATCACCATGAACATGCCCACAATTTCATTGTTTAGCATTAAGCTCTTTGTTTTTGTTAGAATGTGTTCCTGAAATACCAAGAAGCCACAATTGAATTACTATTCTCCATCATACCCCAATAGATTATTATTTGGGCAGTGAGTTTTCCTTTTATCTTTAGTTCCTAGAAATGGCATCTATCACAGGAAACCAGTCTGTTGCCCTTTCTAAGGAATTTATGGCACTTATGAGGAAAAAAAAGAAAAGGTTTGTTATGACCCCTGGCAGTTACCACAGAGCCCTCAATATTGTTCAGTGGTGGAATTCAAGAAAAGCATTAATGTTTCTACATTTAGTTTAAAATTAATTTTTGTCCAAATCAGATTAGTTTTCACATTTTAACAGTCTTAGTTTAGCCCAGAAATAGTATTTTGAGTAGCAAGTGCCAACCAAGCCAATTTTCAAAAAAAATTCAATTTTTTATTATTTATACATATAAATACTATATGTATTTATATATTATCTATGAGAAATATGACATAGGAAAATGCTCTATAAGACTTCAGTAAACCTAATTATGCTCTATAGCCTATCTTATCAGGCTTAATTATCTGTTTATGTTACATTTTGTGGAGTTTTTATTCAGGGAAGCAGGATTTTCAATTGGTTTTTGACACAAAATAGCCCTTCTTTAAACTGTGAAACTGTGTGCAGACAATTTTTTTTCTGCATAAAAAGTATCATTTCTTGAATATTGTCTAGAGCAATTTTTTTTTAACAAATATGAGCAAAAGAGTGGTATATAAACTAATTAACCTCAGAAGAAGTGTGGGCATAATTCTATATCATAAATGTCCATCTGTTTTTCCTTTTTACTCTTAGAAGAATGATMATTTTCTTCTGCTATCCAGTCCTGTACTGTGACAATGGTAAAAGCATAAATAAAGACCACTCTAGCCAGTCTCAGCTTTCACCTCTAAGAAGGGAGTTAGCACGTAACCAGTTACACATGCAGAATTTTAAAAGATGAATTATGATTTTTGCAAAATTCAGCAACTCGCCTRGCTGCATAGTGTCACACTTAGTAGGAAGTAGGCATATCGGGGCACCCTTTCGTTCAGCCTAAGTTGTTTTTCTAATATTTAGGATGAAACCTTTTTTGGCATCTCTCSACCTGAGTCTACAGGGAGACTTAATCTCAGAGGAATTTTATATGTGTTCAAGCTCAAAACCTTTCTGCATCTAATGTCAGTTAACATGGAACACATTTAAGTAGCAATGTCTCATCACACTTGGTTTGTTTTAGCATACATCTAATGGTAGAAGACAGTTTGTGTATTTGACTTTACTAACATCACAACACCATTTCTACGGAGGGGAAGAAAATCAGTCTAGCTGTAGAAGGGCTAGAAACCAGAAAATCCAGTCTCTGTTCCTAGATCTGCCTCTAGTACCCACTTCTTTTGGGCTACACCTGTGAAAAGGGTAATTTTCATTGTCTCAGTCAGAGAAAATTCTTTGATACTTTATGTTTTGTGRATTACCTACAAGGTGTAGTGATGAGATTCATAGAAATGTCCGTAAAGAGTAGTATGATATTGTAGAAATGCTTCAATGCCTTCCATTTCACTGAAGATGAGAGAACTGTTTTTCAGAGCAAATCCTTCTTTTGCTTAACAGCTATGAACTGCCTCCTGGCCAAATTGTTTGAAGCAGATATTAATTTTCATCATTATGTATATGGGACAGTTACATATATATATATACTTCAGTGCACTTTTGTCAAAGAATGCTTTAGATTTAACCATGCTGCAATTAAGGAAAAAAAATTACATGTTGCATTTTTTTTTCTAAAAAATCATGTTAAGCAAGCAAATGAAGCAATATTTTATGTTGGTTTTGAATACAGATAGCATATCTGTTTTTATACCAATACCTCATGACTGTGAAGTGTGAATATATTGACGTGGTTAGTGGGTAAATTCTTCCAAAAAATTGGAGAAAAGACATGGAAGTAACTAATTCAGTAGTACTGTGAAACCACTGATTTTATACTCAGTGCTGGCAGTGACACAACAATGCATGAGCTTTGTCCTGAGAAGCTTACATTACAAAGAGAAAACTAGACAAGCTGTTGGAGAATCAGTGTTTTTCTTGTTGCCTTCATCCTGCTTCCATCCCTCATTTTGAAATACTCCCCGTGGAGGGCATTAAAAAGTTGTGAATTAAAGCTCCAGGGAGCCTGAAAGAAGCGGCTATAGGCAGTGTTGTGGAATAAAAAAGGTAGACTTCCTGATGCAATTAGTCAGGTGTTTCCTATGCATGATAAAGAGTTTATAGTGCAAAGAGGATGGTGAAAGGAGAATGCAAATAGTACTGTTACATGTGTCTGTAAAATTTATGTCATGTCATGACATCATGTCACGCTCACCTTGTGTTTCAGATGCTTAAAAGCGTGTGAACTCTGAGCATCTTGCAGTGATAAGGAGTTGATAGTGGCTGGTTACCTGTTGAGTTCAGTTTTTGATCTCTCAAGGAAGATCAGTTTGAATATTTTTATGAATGTGACCATTGCTCTCAAGCAAAGCTTGTGCCTTTCTCATTTACGGACATTGGATCATTCTTGAAGAACTTAAGGGGTATGCAGAGAGCTAAACCCAATAAAATCCCTTGAAGCATCCTCTAGTATTCCTTTATTTTTGTTACATTGATGATGTTAATTTCTAGCATTAATATTGAAGTAATGAAAAAGTAAAAACATGGGGGCAATACTAATGAACTGTTTTTTAATTTTCAATCTCCCACTTAAAAAGTAAATTTAATTTTTAAATATAGCATTCGATTTTTAATATAACACTATCTCATTTTTTATTGTGTTGTGGAGCACTTCCATGAAGCCTTCTGCACTTTGCTTTGAAATGTTCTCACTGAAATTAGAACTGTCAGTGAGCAGCACCAGACAGATTTTGATTTCATTCAAAAAGTTATTTTAGATAGGATAACTTTTGAAAAATATATACTGTTTTTATACAGGCTATTAGGGTGATTTTTATATTAATTTTTTTGTTCCTTTGGTTGAGTTTGTGGCTTATTGTAATACATTTCAAGTTAAAAAGTGCTTTCAGAAAAATAGGATTTATAACTATGGGAGGTCAGACAGTAACGTCAGGATCTCTGCTTTACAGAATTCATTACTATAAGTAATGATAGAAAATGATACATTAGCAAGTCTTGAAACAAGACAGAAGATTTTTGAACTGCCATTTAGTCCATTAACTTTCTACAATCCTCTTGATATTTTTTTAGATTTCAGCTTACATATAAAACATGCATACAATAGGACATATTTCTGTCATTGCCTACTTCAGTAAAGGCTGCATTTATATCATGAGCTGCATTGATTTCAAATGAATAATCTGTTTACTACATAGAAGTGGGAACTGGGAATTGAGGATCTTGTTAATGACACTGATCTGCTACCCTGGGATGAAAGAAATCAACTTAGATTTCTGTGCCTTGACTGTCTGGTGTAYTAAATACATATAGGACAGCTTACATTACAGGACTTGATAAGAATTGCTTACGTAAATTCTATCCATGGTACGTGAGTGTCAATGGGAATTTGCTGATTTATGTCCTAATATAAATTTTAGGGAAACTGTTCATCTACATATGTACAGTGTTTTTGTATGTTGAAGATAAAAAATTAGAATCATGAGGTCTGGCATAATAACTTCAGCTTTGCCATTTTCAGAATAATAATTTTTTCCCCTCTTAATATGATGGGGGAAAAAAGAGAATTGTCCCTTAAAATATAACCATTTCATTTTTTGCATAATTTATTGTAAATATAATAAAACATTTTTCTTATAGTGCACTGACTCTGCTGGATTTCTGATATTCTGGCCATGTTGAACTGCACCAGGAGAGACTTGTAATAACTATTGCAGCTCATGTAGGAAATAGAGTTGAATTTTCAAAAATCCTCCTATTTCTTCCTYCAGTGATTAACTCTTTGAAACAATATGGCCCTTAAGTGTCAGTACTAGGCAGATGTACAGATGGTTATCCACATCTTGCAGTAACCAGTGTGAGTTCAGCCAGGTGCCAGGTGGCCAGATTCTGGACATCTGTATCATCTCTCTGGCTTGTGCATGTGCCTCTCAGGGCCTGTACAAATGCACTAGTTGCTTCCCTGCATGCCATAACCAGGAAAGATAAGGCAATTGGAATTCTTCTCCCCAGACATGGATATCAATGGCTGGAACTTAAGACTGGATTCATAACTCACTGTGTGTGCTTCATGATTTTTGCACATCAACAGACGTTATGTTGCACGTATCTAATACCTCAGTTTACATATCCAAACTTTCATAATACTTTGCAGTAGGGCATTTTAGGACAGAATATAAATACAGCAAATCTCTTTTTCTAGGAAAAAATAGAGTGAATAACGTTACCTGAAGAAGTACTACTATTTAAAAAAACTGGAAGATCAAGTTATCACTAAATCTTTTGATACACAGTTCTGCAATCCATTGAAATTCTGCTGAAGAGATTTGTACTTTGTGTGGATGGAATGGCTGTCAATCATTCTTCCCTCATCTATTWTCTTATTCAAATTAATACTGGTAAGCTTAAAAAATCATAAGTAGCTTTAGCCATTCTGTAATCTGCTTTTAATAGGCATAGGAATGGAATATAGCCCATATGGTAACCTGGATGATCTATCTTGAACTATTTCTGGGATAAGATCAAATACATACCTGAGTTTTGGTTACATACCCAATCTCAAATTATTTTCATTAAAAAAATAAAATCTCCTTTAAATACACTTAGACTGAGGCCATCTGTTAATTTCATAAACCCTAGAGCCTCATCCTAAGTTTTTATACTGAAAAAACCTTTCCTACACTATCTTTCCATGGAGGTCATAACATCAGACGAGGCAATTGTGAGATGAGCTTGGAGTGCTGCATACTGGAACAAAAGGATGAACAGCATTTGACTTTTAAAAGATTTCTGACTCAAGAAAGTAAAAGGAAAATATGAGTCAGTGACTTCAGGAGGGTTTGAATCAGGTTTTTGTGTGGTAAACTGCCAAATTGTCTGATGTTATATATGACTAGATGAGGATAAACAGTATGTTACTTTGTAGTAAAGACTTTTCCAAGTAATGGTATCAACCTATAATAGAATAATAAAACACTTTGTATTTTTACCAAGTGATGTGTTTCTGCTAATTGAAAAAGTAGGTAATTTCAGAGAGACAGAAAAAAGGTGATTTTTTAAAAAATGCWGTATTAATTTAAACCTCTAGAGGTTTCAGACTTGTGTTTGAAAAAATAATTCTATGTTCCTGTTTCTGAGATAGTCATTAAGAAGAATATACAGCAGAGGAATCATAATTTTGACTTCTCTTTATAATTATGGATCCACATCTGTGCTACACTGTCAAGAGACTAGCATAGCTGCTTAAAAAGAAGCCTTACTTCAGCAGTGAAAAAGCAGTACATCATTTATTAAAGCTAACAGCAAGCATGCAAATCCTAAAACGATTTATCACCAGGACGGTGTGGGGCACTTCTAAAACAGAGGGTTCCAATCAAGCTGTGTGAAGTCTGCAGTGATATGAAGGAAAGCTTTTCTGATTGTCAGAAGGTGCTACGGGCTAGAAGTTTGCTTCCGAATTTCAATGGCAATATGAAGTGCTGTGAAAATATGGAGTCTTAATACGTGTAAAAGTTCCTCATAATTTTTTTCCGTGTAGACTCCAGCCAGTTTAAAATACAAGAAGAAATTACATTTCCTTAAACTGTTTCATTAAAGTTGATGGATTTCCCAGAGATATTGCTACCTGTCACTGAGAGCTGTTGTTGTGACAATTGTTTGTTGTGGTGTAACAATAGCATCACATTCCTTGGAGTAATAAGTGAGAATTGGATAACATAATGGACTTCCAGGGCCTTTGTGCAACACCATTTTTTTTTTTTTGCTGATTTTGTATTAAATAAGTACCAGCCTGTGTTTGTGGGTTAATATATGCATACCATTTGGAATGTACTTAGTGACATTATGTAATTCACAGATGTTTTATTATTCATAGTACTGTGCTTTCATAGTTCTCTGTAGTCACTATTGTGCAAAAAATCTAATGAGGGAGAGTCTGTGTGTGTTTTGCTGGTCCTTTAGTCTTGTCAAATTCTCATTCACTCAATTCACAAACAGAGGGATGTGGTACCCTTTACTGCATTTTGACTCATAGAGTGGAAAGGAATAAAAATATGCATTTCTCATAATTTGTGCGTCTTTATTTCCCATTGTAAAAATACAGGACAGGACACAAAAAATCCCAGGATCTTATTTTTCCACTGTATTTGGGTTGTGCTGYAATTTATCCCTTTGAGAGGAGATGGTTAGCCTAAGTATTAGATAAGGACTTTATGAACACTTTTCACAGGCATAAATGAAATCACACTGTTACAGACAGAAGGGAACTAAAGAAAAATGAGAAAGCTCCTCTGTTTCTGTTTCTGTTGTCCTAAATCATATTAGAAAATCTTTCTCCAGCTGATTTACCAATTCACTTTCCTTGATTTCATCMTCTGATCAGCACCAGACCACTAGCTGATGAAAGAGAAAGTCGTTGTTACTGATTGCAGTGGCATTTGTCATTTTCTATTATTAAAAACCAGTGTCTCAGTGTAGTAGTTCTATTGAAGAAATAATAAATCATAAGAATTAAATGATCTTCAAAAATCCTTACTGGAATCAGAATTTTTATTCAAAAATCCTTACTGGAATCAGAATTTTTATTCAGAATTTTGATACCCTTTTTTTTAAACCTCTTTCTTTGTTTTCTTATGAGTTATCCCTTTTTTTCATGTGACTAATGCATTCTTCGTCACACATTTTTGAACCAGCTTTTATCTTTATATTTTATCTTGGTTGGACTTTTTGGACTGTATAAACAATTAAACCCTTTAATTGTTTTTTCTATCACCATATTTATCATTATTTTATTGMGTGTTATGTTATCATTTTAATTATTACCATGAAATGTAGTAATTTACATGGTAAAAAGTTTATTCTCACTTAAACATTCAGTTCTTTAGATTTAGCTTGTGGGTTTTTTACATACAGTGGTAAGTTTTTGGGATACTGTTTTTTCCTTTTTTTCCTGTTTCTCCATGAGGAATTATTCTTCCCTGGGAATGTTTTTGGTGAAAATTGAATCTCCCTGTGTTTAAGTACCCTGGTGTACAGGTTTGTCATCTCTGACTACCTGCCTTTGTGGAAAAGAAAGGTGTAGTCCGATGTAGTTTAACCTATCTCTGACTAATGTCTTGCAGGAAAAACAAAGCAATTTGCAATGTTCCAGCTTTTTTTGCTGGAATAGTAATAGCCTTGCCTTTGCAGAGTCTGGGATCAGTATTAGGAAAGTAAATACATTGAATAACAAATCTGGCAGTTTTGTAAATGCAGTACTTTTCCACTTTAAGTGTTTTGAAACTATGCTTTCAATTTATTTAATATTCAGTCATTCACTTTGAAGTTCTATTCATTTATATACCACTGCAGTAAATACACATGTAAAGCCCTTTAGAGCAAAACGTAAACTTCAGTCAAAATGCTGATAAGGAGAGTACTGACAAACCCAAGGAACACAAGGACTAATGTAAAATCTGAGGCAGAGATGGAAAAGTTGAACTTCCTGTCACATTTAAGAAGAGTTAGTGTAAAAAGCCATTAGGTTTTTTTAATCACCTATATCTAGTGAATTTTATTAATGTGAAATATGCTCCTGAAAACATCCTTCATTCTCTGCTATTATTCTGGTTTCCCATGACTGTGTTAGTGATTGACAAACTGCAGTCTTCATGCTGGATGAAGGTACAAAACTTGGTTTTCAGAGCTGTGTCATATTTGTAGCATTTTCTAATACAACTTTTCTAATACTTTTTTAATGGGATAGTTGGGTCCAAAACCCCTCTCTGAAGTCTAGCAGTGGACCATGTTTAAAATTTTTAGGATATTCCTGCTTGCTGAACAGAAGGGGCAGAAAACATAAAGCATGCGCTGTTCATTTTGCTTCAACTTGAAAAATTTATGTAGTATCAAATGAAGGATGTTTTGGCAAAATAGCTTACATAAAGTCCCCCAAATGGTGAAAAAGGACCAGTGGATATCTCAGAACTTCTCCTGCAAGCAGGCAATGCAATTAATTCTGATTATGTGCTCTGCTTCAGTTTTTGGTTGACTTTGTGAAGAGTAATGGAATAAGTTTTTCAATAGTTTTGTATCTAAACTTGAGGAGCAAACAAAAATATTTGATCAACTCCTATTATAAACCAGGAAATATTTCAAAAAAGATATCTGTTTGTTGAGGACACCGGTATTTTCTAGCCTTTTRGTTAATTCCCCCTCGTGTCAGAGTTGGAAACTGAACGGATGTTGCTAATCTTACTCAGGCAGATTGATACCATCTTCACACTGTGCAAGGGTACCAAGAAAATTTCCAGTCATGGAGATCATATTATCATACAGAGGAGCAACACRGGAGTTATAGTCTGTCTCTGGTTCTTTGTCAGCACGATAGCAGTTTCCAGATTTAGGTCTGATGAATATAAATGGACAAGAATATGTATTCTACACAATGTATAAAGCAAAATGCCCAGGGCAAGCTAGCTTCTGTTTGGTTTTATGTGGAAGAAAATATAAAATGCAGCAGTTAGTTTCTGCTTGTGTTTGTCCCTCTAGAGTTTCTTCTTCATTCACAACGATCACCTATTGGAGACATTTTGGTATGTTTCTATTCCAGATTTTTGCTTTTGTGTATGTAGAGAACTCTGCAAGGAAGGAATACAAAGGAGAAGGATGAAACAGCTGATATCTTGAAACAGGGCTGCTTACTGTAATGCCAAAGGAAGATAGGTGGAAAAATACAAATAATGTACAAAGCTCATCACTCAGTTCTGTAAAAGGAATAATTTTTGTCATATGTAAATAGGTTCCAGTTACAGAATCACTGAATCACAGAATAGTAAGGGTTGTGAGGGACCTCTGGAGATCACAGGGTCACTTAGAGCATGCGACACAGGAATGTGTCCAGGTGGGTTTTGAATGTCTCCAGATAGGGAGACTCCATGACCTCTGTGGGCAGCCTGTTCCAGTGCTCTGCCACTCTCAGTGTAAAGCAGTTCTTCCTCATGTTGAGATGGAACTTCTTGTGTTTTAGTTTATGGCCATTGCTCCTTGTCCTGTCACTGGCACCACTGAAAAAGTCTGGCACCATCCTCTTGATATTCAATTTTAAAATATTTTTATGTTTTGATGAGGTCCCCTCTCAGTCTTCTCTAGACTAAACAGGCCCACTTCCTGCAGTTTCTTCTCATAGGAGAGATGCTCCAGACCCCTCATCATCTTTGTGGCCTCTGCTGGACCCTCATCAGTAGCAAACGGTCTTTCTTGGACTGTGGAGACCAGAACTGAACACATTACTCCAGATGTAGCATTGACTGCTCTTCACTGTTGATGCTGCACATTGCGGGAGGACAATCTTGTTGAACTCTCAATTAAGGTGCTGGGAAGAAGCCCAGTACTTGAGTAGAATGAATACAAGATTTCTACGTTTTGGTATAATACTTTTATCCTGATATAGAAACAGAAACTTTAAGCAATTTCTTTATTTAGGGAGATGCTTGGGGAGATAAAATATTCTATAGATTTACGACTTGCCTAATAGTCTCTTTCCAATTACTTAGTGTCCTCATTTGTCTGAGGCTAGAAACACTATTCTCTGCCCAGTACTGCCAAGGCAGGCAATCTCTAATGTGTTGATATTTTTAATCCTGAAATACTTCTTGTCCTTAATCCAAATAGGGCCTTCATCCTCTTAACATGAGAAGTTTTCCTCTTTGAGGAACTCCTGTCTCAATAGAACAGTTGGGTCTGTTTTGTAAATGACCTAAGAACTGTTGTCTGTTTTTTGTTTCCCAAGAAGGGCTAGGACATTTCTAAATGTTCAGAGAACTACTAGGTATTTAGGGTTGTATGGCTGTACCCCAGAGCTGCTGCTTTAGGTTTTTGGTGGACTTTTTTCCATTCCTCTTTTTGTTTTTGGTGAAGATTGCCTGATGAAGCTCTTCGGGAAAGAACTGCAAAACCCAACCAAATTCTTACAAAATCATAACTGTCATGTGATATGTATTTGGTTAAAATAAGAGAGCCATGCAGTGATCAATCAATGTATGAAATTAAAACCTGCTATTATTAATATTATAGTTTCTGTGTTTGTCAGTCTAGTAAATATAGTAGCAGAATGTAACTTAAAGGTTTGCTTACTGTCTTTCATGTCTTTTGGGGGATGAATTCCAGCCTATAGATCTAAACATATTATACACAATGTGATGTACGAAGGATAAGGGGATGAAGCCCCTTTAGTATACACTTAGATATAAGAAAACAGCAGAAAAGAACTAAGGAGGACTTGGTTCACATAAACTAGGTGCAAGAAAATGAAAACTCATCAATGCATATTCTGCAAATATTTCATACTTAATTCTGCCAGTGTTTGTGTTTGTCTGTGATTTCTACACTAGWCAAAGATAAAGCAGCTGTTCTAATTGTTATGAATAATTTACCTTTTAGTTTCAAAAGCACTGATATTTGTACTTTAAGAATAAAAAAAAGGAAAAAAATGAACTTTCAAAGAAATGGTGAACAGAATACTTTCGCAGTCTTTATGATGAAACATTCCCTGTTTGTTGCCCACATGACAGCTCTGGCAACATTATAAATCTTTCTAACCTTCCTCTTCCATTTTAGCGATACTTGTGGGGATATTGGTTGAGGCCACCTTAAGCATAAAGAAAACAAAGATGCTAAGATATAAAACAAATATGACAACTAGAGTTTTTAACCTGTGTGGATTTGGAAAGGATTTATACTGTAAATCAAAGGGAAATGCCTTTGAGTCTCTCTTCTGTTTAAGAAATTCACGTACGCTTTTTTCTCAGTGCCAAGACTGTTCTATTCTGTCTCTCAACTTTTATATTTTAGAAGTGCATGGATTAGTTGCCCATTTAACAAATTCAAAATATTGTCCATGTTGGCATATACAGACTTTCAAAGTATTTGGCAATTAGATTTATGTGCTAGTGTAGCAGTACAGAAAAATTTCAGTCCCATCACTTTCATTATGGAGCATCAGGGAGAGCTATGGAAATAGCACGTAAGCTCCTGGCAGCCAGGAGTAGTCACCCTTTCTTTGTATTTAACTGCAGCCATATTGGCTAGCCTGTAAGGATGCTTAAGTCATCCTTTATGACTTGATGCTGGACTTATAGAAATGAGAAGGTTTTTTTGGTTGTAGGAGGTAAAGGAATCTTAAAATAGATACAGGAACAAAGTGAAATAGAACTTGAAGTGAAGAAAGAAACTATCCTCCACTCCCCATGATGAGGCAAAATAAAGAAACACCAATAAATAAGTTAATAAAGGTGCATAACGCAACCAAAAAAAGAGTATTTTCCTTATATAGTATTTAAATGACTTTGCAAAAGAAAAAAGTCACATTAACTGGTAATGAAATGGGACAAGAGCAGTCCTGCTGTCACAGTGCATATCATCCTCTTTCAGTTTTTAGTTTGTTGCTTGCTGTTCAGGATTTGTTTACTTTGAATTTTAAAATGAAATTAATGAGTAACAGTAAAAAATTAGGTTTCATTTTTGGTCAGAATAATAAAAGTGAAGTTTTAAACACCCTCCCATATGGTGATGCCAGCACAAACAAAGGAGCAGAAAAAGACTTCAAAGGGTGTGTAACTCATGGAGCAAAGGAAGTAGTGTATTTGTTGATGCTTCTCCATAGCCCACAGAAACTCTTCTGTATATATACCTCATAATTAGGGCTTCGTGTGCCTGCAGGGAGGATACACAGCCAGGGAGCAGCCTTTATGCACAGCATGCTACCCTAGCAACCTGATAGATTTCCAGCAGAAATTTGTGTGGGAGTTAATGCTGATCTTTGCAGAGTTAACCCATTTTTGGAGAGAGAAGTATGCTTTATGGACTAGTCAGCACAGTTTGCTTTCTGAAATGTATAGGAAAAGAACTTAGTATGTCCATATTTGGGTATGTACCTGGAATTTCCTTGCTCATCTACCAAATCCTGTTGTGTAGAATAATGTGGCATCAGCTCACTAACTGTGCTCTTGATGTTTCCTAGGTTTGGCATTTATTTGTCACCTGAGCATGATATGAGTTTTGAGTCTGTATTTTGCTCAGTTATACCAGAATAGCCTTTTAAAAAGTGAAATTACTGTCTGAAGCAGAGATCTGTCAGTCTTAGCCCAAGCCCTAGGACTAATATATGAAAAAATGTAAATGAATACAGAAGTGAGTGAGAAAGGCATGAGGAGAGGAATTGTGTTTCACTGAGAACTCCAACATCAATAGATCTTTGGGACCAGAATATTTATATCTCTTGCCCTTGCACTTTCCTCCGGTCAGAGCTAGAAAAACACTACTACCACAGAGTGAATAGCATATATGTGTCTTGTGGCCATGTTAATCTCATGCACTATTTTAAGAGCATAGAGAAGAATATCCCTTTTGAGTGTGCAGGGAGTGGGAAATTGCCTCATGGTCAAGTGTGAAAGAGTAACGCTGTGGAAGAGACAGATTTCTGAATCTCTGACAGGCTGTAGGGACTATTTGCAGCTTGTATAATTGAATTTTGAACCATTGGAAGAAGAATTTATGTGCACAATTTCTGCTGTTTTCCATCCCTGGAGGAAAACTTCACTGCATCACAGTCTACCCAATCATCTGATATCCTCATTACTAAGCAGAAAAACAGTTCTGTGTGATAGGAAGTGTATGTTTGCATAAAGTCTCAATGACATAAATCTGGAAAAATTCTGATTTTAGCTGTCAATTGTATTGTTAGGGTAATGAAGAGACTTTCACCTTTCATACTCAAGTGCAAAGCTAAGAGAGTCACATGCAACAGGCAGCTAAGATTCCAGCTTTACTAAACTTCTGTGGGTTTATCAGAAGTGAAGTTGAGAGCCTCTAATTGAAAGTTTCAGGTTTTCCTTTACCAGCACATAAAACCTTAAAATGCTGTCAGTGCACTCCTGTTAGGACTGTTGAATGGTTTCCTTGGATTTACTAATCTAATCTAAGTGAAAATTCTTGAAGAAATTTTGACCTTATATCCTCAGCTATTTCCACTGACAAAATTTGAAATTGGTCTATGCATTAAGCTYGTTTGGACTTCCAAACCCTTTTTTTCTGGTAATTGACTTCCTAGTATTAATTAAAACAGTAGGGCAGAATAGTAAAACATGAATGGGTGAAGGGCAGTAGACTAGTCTGGGAGAAGTTTTTTTGCACATCTTCCTCATATTCTCGGGAAACCCAACTCTTCTCCTCACACAAGAATTACACAGATGTCCACATAACTGATGTATAAAGGACTGCTCATTTGGCCAAAACCAAAATGAAGCAGAGGATGAAGAGTCCTTGTGATGTACTAGTCTGCCACAATGCATCTCCATTGTGCTTAGAGAAGTCTAAGATATTGTGTCTCTGATGCTGCACTGGAAAAGAGGTAGTTCTATTTCACTTTAAGCCAAGAGTGTTGTAAGCAGCACAATAGAATTTCAGTTGTTTTATAGTATATTAACCACAATTTTATTTTACCCACATGGAATTGTGAGATTGGTTTGAACTATTACAATCAGCTTTATAGATAAATATATCTTTCTTTATTATCTCGTTCCCTATCAGTCTTTCTACCCAGTCTGAAATTTTATATTGATATCCTTCAACACTACTATATATTTTATCATTTGCCACAATAAAATTAATAGCTTTACTGAAATCTCTACTAGAACTGAAGGACCACTCACTGGAATAGCAGGAAAGAAGGCTTTGCAAGGTTTTCTGAAGGTGTCTGTCTGGATTTGCAGGATCCACTGTGGAGTATTATTTGTAGAATTCATAAAAATATCCTATCACTTGGACTCCACTACAATGGAACCATAATATTAAACTTTTATTTTGCAACTTAAATAACTAAAATTAGCATTCAAAGTGACTTTTTTATCTTCTAAATTTGAAACTTCCATGAATAGGTTCTAAATGAATTTTATACTACTGGAGGGAGGCCTTTCATGTGGTATTCATCGGTTGCCATGCTTGTTTAAAACACTAATGAACAAGAATGCAACCTTTACAATTTAGACTAGTTTTGGCCCCTTGAAATCAACACATTAGGATAAGAATCTATTCATGCCATACCTGGTTAAGTTCACCAGACAATTAAACACGGAAGATAAAATTAATCTTTTTCCTCTTCATCATGATTTATACAACGGTTTAAATTAATTTCCTCTTTTTCAAAATTAGGAGAGATATCTTAATAATATAAAGTTAATTCTATATGTTTGTGAACTGGACATCTATATGTTTGTTCACATTAGACTTAAAGTCTTCCATGCCTGCAGTAATTAATATATAAAAAGACAAATTTTTACTATTTGACAAAGAGGGTCTAGCAGCCCCAAATCCTTTCTGGCTCAAAGTTTGTGCTGGTATTGTGAATGCTAAAGGCCTGGCTGCAGAGAGATTTTTCAGTTTTCTGACAGTGTCTGTGTGAAAGCCTTGCTTTCTCACAGATGCTATGGGAAAACAGTTGGGAGATTTTGTAAACTATGGTATTGTTATGATACCAAGGAGAAAATATCTGAAGTCAGTGTTGTTGGGTTCAGCCAATCCCTCTCGGGGGTGGTTGGTCAGTGAACCAATAACCTTATGTCAGTCCAGCGTGCTGAGGTATATAAGCGAATTTGTAAACTAATAAAGGGTCGGTTTCTTCTCGTACTAAACTGTCTGTGTTGCTTTATTCCTCAGTCTCTGCTCTCTAGTGATATGGTATGATATCAGAATATGTCATATGACCCTGAACTGAATTGTTCCTCATATATTCTGCATTATAGCCAAATTTTCACCAGAGTTGTTGTTCTATTTCTCATATATACCCTAGAGACAGACTACTTTACCTCTTTCCTGGTCCATACTATCTTAAGAAATTGATTTCTGAGCCCTAATTTTGACAAAAGCTTTCTGTTTTTCACAAACACCAGTAATAATCACTAAAATTCTTTAATTATCACTATGGCAATGGCAGCTGGATGCTCATGCTTTTCCACTGACTCCCATTCAAATTCCAAATATTTTAAAAGCTTTTCAAACATTCATCTATCTTCATTTGCTTTGCTTCTCATCCAGTTCCTCCAACACCTGTCCCATCCTTCCTACAGTCATGCCTGCTGGTGTGAAAATATGTTCTTTTGCAGAGTTCTGTGCAGCAGCCTACTTGCATTTTTCCGTCTGATCTAGCCTTAATTGCCTTTCTAAACTTAAAATCTGTGTTCTTTTTTATTTATTTTTTTTTTAAATTCCATTAGCCTTTTCTTTACACACATTTGCTTTCTGTAATGCTGTTATGGGGGTATGTTACATTGAACATACTCCTGTCTGCTTTGCTATTCTAATATATATATATTAATGGTGCAGAAAATACATGTGATACAAACTGGGCTACCTTTGTTTTGGCTCTATCTGTGTATTCTACTATGGCTGGACTTACTTAAGTGTATAGTAAATACTTACAATGCTATCTATGCTTCTATTCCTCACGGATATAGCAGTTTGTGTGACACAGCACGTATCATCTTTTGGCATGAGTCTGTCTGCTGCGGCAGCAGTGCTACGTGTGCTTTTACCTTTGTTCATGTCTTTTCAAACGTACGCTTCATAAGTCAATATTGTAACARGAGAAAGGACAGTGGCATAAAGTTTGAGAGCACTTTAGGACACTGAATAAATCACTGAAACACTTCAGCCAAGGCTGCTGATGCAACCTAACAAAATTAATGATTCCRCCCCTCTACTTTGCTCTGGTGAAACTCCACCTGGAGTACTGAGTCCAGCTCTGAGGTTCCCAGCACAGGAAGGATATTGACCTGATGGATCAAGTCCAAAGGAGGGCCACAAAGTTGATGAGAGATTTAGAATGAAGTGGTAACTTTACCTACAGCGTRATTCTGTGGACAGAAAAACAGGAGTAAAAGCATTTAAGATGGATCAAATTTGTTTTTTCAGTTGTATTTAGCTAGTAAAATTTTTGTCATACGTATATGGCCACTGTGAAACAATCACAAATACCTTTTCAGTACTTTCTTGACAGACATTTGCGGCAAACTTGTCAGGTTTCCTGTAGGAGCTGTTTTCTCTAAAATTAGTGTGTTGCTTCACTGTATTGCAGAGACTTTTTCAGAGTGTCATCCTTCTCCTTGCCCATACATACTTTTGTTCAAATGATGTACTACATGTCTCATTTTGCATAGAATGGAGATCAGGGTATCCCTGTCGTGAGACATTTGAAATTCTTCATGCAATCTGCACTATGAAGGAACATACTGTGAACTGGAGAGATCACCCTGTTGTGCATCTTTCAGCTGGTGGTATACTTCCCTCTTAGGAAGGCTGACAGTTCTTGCCCTAAATCAAGATTTGTTCTGCTGCTGAATAATGACACTGTGCAGTACTTTGGATATTTGGCTCGCTTAGAACTGAGGTAATCCTTTCCGTGACAGGTTATGTAAATGCAGTCGGCTTATGTTGCTTTTTCAGAAGTTACAGAAACCATAGTGCTTTTATAAAAGTTAATATAGTTTGTAATTAGTTCTTATTTTTGGTTGTTTATTTTTCCCCCCCTAGTTGTATTCCAAAGTCTGTTACTGTCTGAGCACTTGTTGAGAATACAGATCTTATTGTCTGGTGTATTTTGCATCCTGTATACACTGTCAATATCAAAGACACTGTTTTTCAGCATGTTATGGAATTTTCAGGATAAAAAGAGATTGTGTACACTGGTATTTTCTTCATATGACAAAGTACTGTGATGATGCTCTTAATTATTACAGAATGTTTCAGTAAAAATATTCGTATTTAATATTATCAAAATCATAATTAAGGTTCTTTAAAAATAATTTTCTGTGTGAAGATTTCTATAATGCTCTGAATTATTATAAGTTTTTGATAYTGTATTTATTCTAAGGTTTTCATATTTGTTTAAGTCTTTCAAGTATTGTATTTCCAATGATGTATATGCATCTGATTGTCAACACTCCTGCTGGCTCCAAGATGAAATGTGGAATCTTTTCCTTAAGAGTCCATAAAGAGAGAGCACACAGACAGCTGTTGTTAGATAATGAGATCTTCACTAAATTTAAGCAGACATTTAGATCCACGTAGAGAGGAACAGGCCTGGAAGGCCAGTTGTGTCCAGAAAAACAAAATTGTCATTTATGCTTCTTTTACTGTGTTATTATTTCCACTATGCTTACAAATCTGAGACAATCACTGCCCTTCTCACTAGTGAGTAATTACAAGAAAAATTTAAAAGCTGAAAGAATTAGCTATGGTACTTAATTTGAGGTTGAGATAGTCCAAGATAAAAAGACTCATAAATTAGATTTAAAAAAAAAAGAAAAAGGGAAACAAGCTCTTTTTTTCTTTTAACCTTTCAATGGGAGCAATTAAATATAGCCACATCAGCAGAAAGTTCCTGCTTGGTGTATAGGACTTATAGGTTTTCCATTGACTTGACTTCAACAGTATGAGACCCACTTGCTTCCTTAAGGAAAATGGTATTAAAATCCATTTTCTACTTTATCAGACCCTTACCTTCTTGGGTATTTCATTATATGTTTAAATCTGTGTGTAGCTCGGTTGGCTTCACTGTGGCTGTTCACTTTCTGAGAATTTAGTACATGTGCAATGGTGGGTCCCTGTTCTTTGCTTTTATAGACTCTTCATAGATTAGCGAGGAGATGACTTACCTGATTTCTCAAATTTAGTAAACCTTCCCCCACAAARTTATCCTAACTGTAATAAATTTAATAATACTTTTGATTTGAAAACTAAAAAGATGTTAATAAGTAATAAATTAATAATGCAAGGTTCACAAAAGCAAGCAAAATAATGAAAATTAATTGCAGTGTTGTGAAAGTAAAAAATCTGCTTTATATTGATAAGTATATCCTGAAATGTAAATAATTTTGCTTTTTAGGCATTAAGTAAATGTTGGGTGATGAWTTTTTTTTCCATGGGGATGACATTAAAATGTAAACTCAACTAAAATACTGCTTGTCTAAAATGCAATTGATTTTTTTCATCAAATGACAGCGGGAAATCCTCCAGATCTTCTAAAGAATATAACCTGCAGACTGACCTGGCAGACTAATCATGTAGATTTCAGTACCAGTTAGAGATGTACAGTCCTATAGTAATAGGCATGCAGATATTATATGAGCATATAAACTATGATGCTTATTGGCATATCTTACTCTCAAGGAAATCACAAGTCACTGAAATGTTGCAAAGGGTTCAACAAAGACGAAATCAATTCTTTATTTTACCTATACTGAGAACATGTTTTTTTGAGTATACATTAATCTTCTTGCAGCTTTTTCTTGCTCTGTAAATTGAAGAAAAAAATCTTACAGTACCGGTTCTTGTGTCCTGTTCATTAAAGGCCTTTTAATTTATTTTATCCTTCACTGCATGATTTATGTTTGAAATGCAGTTGAATTCTCATCTAGGCTGTCCCTTCTTCCCTGATAATAATAATAATAATAATAATAATAATAATAATAATAATAATACTCCATTTTTTATTTTTTCTACAGCATCTTTTGCTCAGCTAAGATTTTCTCTTTTACATTATTGGGATTTTATTTGAAAACAAGCACCTTGAAGTTAATTATGTTTATCACAGTAAAAATGGTTTTGGTTCATTTTTGGGGTTTTTTCTTCTTTTTTTGTAATACGAAGGTGAGGCATATTTTCAAAATACAAAATTTGTTTTCAGAATACATGTGTATACTAAAAGTTATTTGAATGTATTCTGTTTATGAAGAATATATATGATACAATATTTCAGTAAACTTAAAAACTTTTTAGTCATGGATTTCTATTTTCTTAGGAATTTTGTTCTTGCTTTCTTTCCAGAGAACTAAGAAAAAATGCTTTTAAATTATGAAAAATGAAACAAAAATATTTTACATACAGTCAAAATGCATGAAAATAATTTCAGAATATATTTAGAAACTACCTACCCATTTAATAACTAGACCTAAGAATCGCTAGGAATAAATAAAAATTATAAACATATTCAGCAGCTGTTTCTTAGTTGCTTTGCATCTTCTTTCTCATTATGCTTTAAATTTATTTTTGCCTTTCTTTCCTTATCTTATATTCTATGTTTTTGAATTTTTCATGTCATGTCATATTTATTTGACATTGAAGGAGTAGTTTCAACAAGCTCTTTTGACATCTTTTAATAGTATTTCATCAAAACCCTTTTGAATACAGAGGGTGTTTTGGGGGTGAGGAAGGTATTTTAAATAAATAGCTAGGTAGGTTTAATTTTCGTCTTAAGTGGGTGAGGTGACATTCACTAGTTAATATACAGATTTCTAGCTGTCAGGATAATACTAACAAAACAGACAAGAAAGCATGAATCCTAAATACCTGATACTTCATTCACTTGTGCAAATAGAATTATTACAAAGCTATATGGATTTAAATAAGAAAACACGAGATTTARTATGATTAAAGTAAGATTTATATAGATTTAAATAATAAACTATAATATTTATATAATAAAATTGTTAGCCTTTTTCCATGTTAATAAATCACATATGCACTGTTGTACTCTGTCTGCCTGGTAGCAGACATAGCCAAAATAGTCAAAACAATAAATCTATTTTATTTACAGATGAATGAGGAACACCTGTAGACAGCTGAAGAGAGTTTTATAAAGGATACTATTCCAAGAGAACATTATGTTCTAYAGAATTTATGTTCTACAGACACATGAATTATAGGAATTATCACAGGACAATTTGTCAATCTACATTTTCACATACAAGTTTAGAATACATTTTAAAACCTATGTTTAAATCCCTGTTACTTCCTTATCCTGGCTAATTCTTAAATTCAGTGTAAAATTCAATGAGCTCACTTTAACCATTTTTCTTGATTCAGAAGTATTCAGTCATAGACCAGCAGCTATTACTGTAGGCATAATAAAACCAAGTGTCTTGTGGGCAATGAAGACATTTGACACTGAGAAATAAGGACCATAACCTAATATTTTTTCTAATAAAATTATCACTAAAACTTGACATGGATTAGAAAAATCAAAAGATTCAAAACATTAAATGAACGTTTTAAGACAAATTCTGCTAGTTTTCTAACAGTTGAGGTTTTTTTCCCCCAATATGTCTTATGCTAACCTTAAAACAAGCGTTCTTTATGCTCCAAAAATGTGTGTAGAGGTCTTTCCTGAAGAAGTTATTCAGCTAAAACAGGTGTTATTATTAGCCTCTGTGTGTAGACCTCCATTCAGTTTAAAGAGTCTAGACTGCTCTTGGGTCATCACAAGCAGGTATTAGAGGGTACGGTTTGGTTTACAATTTATAAATCGAAGTTGTGTGTAAACAAGTATGAATAAATTCTGACTGTGCTGAAGGTTCAGAACTGAATTAAGTTAATTCAATATCTTAAGAATTCTAGTGAAAATTATTCATTTTCCCACCCCAGCAAATGGATAGATTATGATAGGGAGAATAACACAGACTTTTATGCTAATGGTAAATACATCAGCCTCTGGTTTACCATATAGTACTCCATCTACTATGTGTTCAAAAAAAAGGATAGAAGTATATACATTTTGACTGGAAGACTTGTAATGAACCTTTTAATATAGCAACACATCAGTATCCATTGCAAATTAGTTTTAATTGGAAAGATAATTCAACTCTTAGCAGTAAAAATGCCTTTTACTATTATTTTATTGGAGATTGGAAATCTGACTGAATTGCCCTGTAAAACTAATCAGGAATACAAAGGAATAGTTCATGATAGCAATTTCACTCATTTTTGGTCTTTAATATCTTAATATTTGTTTCTTTGTATTTATGATTTCTTTTAATAGCTAAAGATTTCGCCCTCACAACTAACTTTTCTGAAAGAGAAACATTTTTATTTCCTGTACTCTTGCCTTGCCTTATCCTTAAGAATTCCATAAGGGAGTCAAGTGTAACATCAGGGAGAGTATGTAGCTGTAGTTTTAAAAATTTTTATAGCTGGCATTCTAAAATGGAATTTTTAAATGTAAACCATATATTGATTATAYACCAGTTAATACACCCATCTTCAAAAATCATTGGCTTTCACCATAAACATTATTTCAAACTCTGTATAGCCAAATCCTACATTTCAGCATAGCAGATCAATCTTTGACCTTAAAATCTTGTCTGTAAAGAACCTTTCATGAGTAAGAACAGTTCCTTCAGCAATATATACCCATTAGATTAACATTTTGCCATAATTGTTACTGATCTTCACAGAGTGATAGATCAAGTTCATTTGTCAGGATATCAATTAAGTGGTATAGATTTGGAATTGTGTTGGCCTGATGATGATGTGCAGATGGAGTATGTGAGGAATAAATTCTTATGTTTGATGGTAATATTAGAGTTTCCCCTTGTTCGAATGTAATTTAAATAGACGAAAATAGAATTCTGTGCCTTTTTTATCAAGGACAAATGAAATGATTCATCTGCAAATTGCATGTCCCCAAAGTAACTGAAGAAAGAAGTTATGTTCTATGAATAAACAGGTTCAATATGGGTTACAAAGTCTTTCTTTTCAAAGGCAAATTGTTAAAATTTGAGAAAATTTTCACTGATAAGTCACATGATGACCAAATACAGAGTGGTGTTTTGGGAAATAATGCACACATATTTTTTTGGAAAATTCTTTATATGAACCCTGAACATTTTCATTTCATCTTCACTTGTCACTGTCCTTCACTATGTCAGAGAGTTTCCTGACTAATTTTGGTCACTGGATGATTCTCCATGGGCACATTCCCTCTGAGATACCATCATCTGCAGTGGTTTGAGCATCTAGAAGCCCACTTGATATACCCTGCTGAGTGCTGCAGAGCAATGTGCAGGAGTTCTCCACACTGGTGTCGTGTTCCAGAATGCAGTTTGAAAGATTGCATGCTAGTCAGCAATCCTGTGGTGTTAGTGACCTCCTCCTCCATTCATCACTGTTCAAGTAAAAATGAAGTATTCATAGGCAACACAGTGACAAGGACATATAAAGACATATTTACACAGAAGTGTGACACTAAGTATGCCCGTGTATGTCTTGTATTTTTATTAATTCCCAAGGTCAATTGGATGAAGATTGAGTTCTTATGCCTTCTTATGCCTTAAATGCCAATTCTTCATTTCACTTTCGTAGATTGCAGACCCGCACTTTCTTTTGTACATCACCTCCATCTTTGATGGTTATTCAGTTATCCCTGTCATTCTCTATTTTCCATACTTTTCTACAAAACATGATTATAATATGACCAGCATAAATACTCAGGCTTAATTTTGGATAATATCATGCCTGCATCGAAAGACGCAATCAGGTGGTTTCAAACATTTTGAATACGCTAACTTGGAACGAAACTTCATGAAAACAGAGAAAACAGGAAAGCAAAAATATAACCAAAATGTGTTTATCTAAATTGTTTGGTATCTTTATCTGACAGCATTTCCAAGAACAGGAAAGATAAATACTCTCGTAGATTAGCGAGTTTATTGTTATTTTTACTATGCATAATGAGACAGGGATGGCAACTATTTTCAACTAATTCAGTTAAGACCTATTTACTTTCCAAACTACTTCATAATGGTGAGAGAGAACATTTCCATCATGACATTTTTTCTTGCGGCCCTTTCTCTGAAGTGCTTTGGTTCTTTCACGTACACGCTGGAGCAAGCAGCTGTTTGCGACTCTTTAGCAACTGTGATTGAAACATTATTTTACAGGAAAGCAGGAGAGATTCTCTTCCCATGGAATGAAAAGTGAAGTTTGTACATTTTAACTGTCTTGAGGGACTATTTCCAGTTCTTTCTCATCTGTCTCATTGTAGTAACGATTTAATGTTATAATAACACAATTCAATATGACAACCGTAAAGTCTTAACAACAGGCTTTATTGTGATCCTTCTCTATGCCTGCAAAGTTGGAAAATGCAGATAAAACTGTGACGGCCTTATCTACATTTCAAATCTTCATGGAGGGTGGATATTTACTGATTTTTATACAGATTTTTTGTCAGTTAAATTATTTTATATAGGAGCATGATATTTTTTCCCAATGGAGTTGTATAGCATTAACATGCGTGCAGTTATATCAGCTTGCAATAATTGCTTTGGTGAGTCACATCAAAAGACATTGTCCCTTTCCTTACAGATATAAGGAAATGTGAACTAGATCTGGTTTCTAATGCTAGTATATTTGCATCTACACTCTAGCTAAGCATGGCTTTAAGTACACAGGTATTATTAAAGGGGTCAAGCTTTGTGTATAAACAAAACTGGAGTCTTTTATCAGGAAGGAGAATCTTCACCCAAAAATGTGTCACAGCGCCTCTCTGACAGAAGAGCTCACTCCATGAAGGTGCACTTCAGAAGCAGCCAGTGCATCCTCAGGAATAGAGTTCTGCTCTCTGCAGTACACTAGACATCTTTTTGAGTTCTAATAATATATCATTTTTCACATCCCTCCGGCCTAATCTAAAGGCTGAGCCAAAATGGAGCCCTGAACATAGTTTCTCTATGACTAGCTTAAAATGATGATAAATTACTTCACCCTGATTCAATTCATCTGGATATTGAGAATACGATAGCTCTCATTTTAATTAAAACCACTTCCTTTTTTCTTTATTTTTTCCAAATCTATTAAGAAAGCAAGGAAAACAGGATTTCTCTTGTGAGAGGCATGCATTAATATATTTAAGAAAATCACTTTTAAAATTTTCTCCTTGCTTCTAAGCGACCTAGGTAGCTTTACGTCCTATTTCCTAAATAATCCCCTGTCCTGGACAACTGTATTAGTAAAACAGTGCATGGAAATCTTTTAAAATTTGCTTGTCTTTAGATAAAGCATATATTTGTAGAAGTCAGTAGCATACTGAAGTGCCAGTTAAATCTCAGTGTAGGACTTTGGTATTTTGCAGAGGTTGAGGCTTGTTCCCTGTATGCAACTTGGATGTCAGAAGTGGCAGTAAATCATCAGAGCCATTTCTATAGCCTGGTAATATTTTCCAGAGGAGGCAAGATCTCCTCCACAGTCTTGCTGTGTAATCTACATGCAGAAAATGACAAACAAAAGCAGATGGCAACCTCTCCTACTTTCTTCCTGGAGTCACAAGCTGGAGTACAACAGGCATGCTGTCTTAATGCTACACCTTTTGGCAGATGGCAGAAACATTGTTTAGCCTGTGTATATGACAGAGTTATAACAGAAATCTGTCCAGTTAAGAGAATACTTGATGTGGCAAGGATGGGGAGTGCAGTATTTTTCTAATGTCCTTTGGCATCTCTATTTTCTCTTTAGTTGACACAAACAAGGGAAAAACCCAAAGAAACTATGTGATACACCTTCCTTTTCTCTGAGCCTTGCTGGATCAGAACCTTACTCAAAATCCCATGAGTGGATCAGTCACTGTAGAAATATGAGAATTATTGAAACAACAATTTTGATTAACAAAATCTTAATAAAGCCTTTTTTCAATGAAAAATCTTCAATAGGAAACTTCAAAGGATGAAACGATACCTGTACAGAATCTGTTAATTACTGTGGTATTACAATCATGTCTGGAGTGAAAAGAATCTACTGTTCTAATACTACTTAACAGATTTAAGGATAAAGTGTGAGTGAGCGTATTGCACGCCACAGTTTGTTTTTTAATGGGAAATAATGTGAAATGTGGTTAGCATACTGAATAAGAGCATAATATTCCTCATAGTATTCCTCATGCACCCTTCCTTGCTTATCCACACAAATGAAAGAAAATACAAAAGAGTGCATTCTCAGCATCAGTGGTTTTTGACATGAGTCTCTGTTCACATAGGTACCCCCATTGACTTAATGGGTCTTTTCATGTAAAAAAAAAGATTTCTCATGTGACCATGATTTGCAAGGTACCTCTCAGGTTCTAAAAGAGACCTTTRTAGCAATTCAAATCACTAAGTAAGCGAATTATAGGTTGTTTCTTACTACACAAGCCTTTGATTTCAATGATTCGGTAATCTGAGCCAGGTTGAAACTAATTACTTGAGGCTTACTTAGCTCAAAAATGTCTAAGTGGTAAAGAATACCCATGAATACAAGTGACCTAGCTCTTTGAAAATGCACTTGCCCTCATCTTCCTTATAAATGAGATTCAGGTGTAATTATTGTTTCCCGATACAATTAATCTTTATGATGACTGGCACACATTATGGACAGAGAACAATTTCTAATTAACTTATTTCTTGTAGTGGTTCTGTGTTTTTGACAGTTTGAAGCAGGGCAGGAAGTGCWAAAAGTTATATTATTCAGGGATATCCCATAGAAACACTCGATTAATAGTGTAAAGAGAAAAGGAAGAATGGAGATCATAAACTGCATGTTCCAGAGGACTACTTATGAGGTTTCTGAGGTTTCTGAGCTGGCCTCTGATGTTCAGCTTGTATTAAGCAACAAATTAAGAGAGCAGTATAGTGGTAAATGATACAAAAATTTACTTGAAATATTTCTTCATCTAATAATAAAGCTGTCAACTTTTTGTAAAGTTTTAAGGACATAAAATTAATACTTCAGAAACCCACTCTAACTCTTGATTTCCAAGACTTGGGTTTATGGGTCTAACTCATCAAATTAACACTGTTCTGAAAGTCAGCATCAATGGAAGCCAATAGAAAGACTCCATAGATTTAGTAGGCTTTTTATGAGACACTTATTTCACTAACAATCCTGACTAATTAAGCCCTTTGGTAGCGAAACAAAGATCCCATTAGCAGCATTGCAATTTCAAAGAGTGCAAAGTTAGATAGCTACTCTTGTGTCTGGCATTTTTTAGCTTGCATTTTTTCTTAAGTAGTGACTCAGCTTAGAGTCAAACTCATATTCGCATACTGGAATGAGGGAGAGGGACCAAAATTTTTTTTATCCTTAAAACCAACAAGTATGCAAGTGCAATATTCTCTCTGGTAGATGAGGACACACTTTATGTTTTTTTTGAGAATTGAGAGCAATACTTTGCTTTCAAAGAAATGTTAGGAAAATGTCTACTAAAATTTTATTTTGCAGTAGGTATGTCTAAATACTTAAACATACCTCATTGATTATATTTAGCATTTTACTTGTATCTGGACTTAGTGTTAAAATTTTGGTAAGCAGAATTTTAAACTGCAAATGCTATGTTGGATGGAAACAGATTTTTATCTCTGTATAATGTGACCAGCTAGAGTGCTTCTTGCTGTAACACAGGCATGCTATGAAGATTTCGTAATCTTAGCATTTCTGGAGATTTCAAAGTCTTAGTGGTTCTGGACAGACTCCCAGTTTTAGAAGGAGAGAAGCTGATCAACACTTTACCAGTGGTAACAGAAGCCTTTAATCAGAGTCTGGAAAATTAATTCTCTGTAAAAGCATCTGGATGCTTTTCCTGCCTTGCATTCATCTTCTTTTACAGTGCTTTATGTTTTACTTGTGGACTCTATCATAAACAGGAGTTAAAAAAGGAAAAGCTAAAGCAAACTTGCTGCAATCAGCAGAAGACAACAGATGCCTTAGTGGGAAATGAGTTTCAAACTGAAAATTAATACAATGAGTGGTACAGTTACAACATGTGGAATATAGAGTGAATTACAATGGGGAAAATGCTCTTTCTACTGAGCAAGCTTTTTGCCATACTTTTATTCATGCATTTGATAACACTGTTATCTTAACACTGCTCTATAGCCTGTAAGGCTTTTCCAACCATAATATACGAGAGCTTTGTTTTTTCCTTCACTGTGATGACTCTGTCCTTTGGTATTTTTCATAGCTTGACATGAGGCAGTAATGGTTCTATTAGCTGCACCGTATCTGCTGAGCTTGCTGTTTCCAGGGAGCATGTCATCACCAGTGCCTTTCTGCAGCTTCCTTATTAGCATGTGCCCTTTACTGACTCTGCAGGAGCTATCACCTAGAATTAAATATTTTCTGCTAGACCTGTCCTTACTCTGTGCAAAAATGATTACAATCCATTACGCCACCCTTTTGCTGACAGGCAGATACCACTGAGATTGCAATAAAATTGCTCCACATTTAAATATGACACTAGCTTGCTGCACTGAGTATTTTGATAAAAGGAAATGTTGGAAAAAATCCTTTCAGTTCACTAATTTGTGTTGAAATTTTGAGAAGAAAAATGTGGATACTTATTAAAATTATTGTATCAGCTATGCTGTATAGTTGTGATAAACATAAAAATTTTTACTTCATTAAGATTGCTAATAAGGTGTAGAATAGCACAGACATTTAGAATGTACAAATATTGTAATGGAAAACAACAGCTTTGAAATTATTCATACTTAATTTTTCTTTTAATACAAAAGACAAATGAAGTAATATTCAGCATTTCCTAGTGCAAGTTCTTTACATGTCAAAAAATCCTGTATGCGGCCTATTCTTAATCTTTTTCAATGGAGAAAAGTGAAACAACATCGTTGTCATAATTGATTTGAATATAAACATTTTTTTTTTTTTGACATATTTGTCTTCCTTTCAAACCCTATTCCAGTAGAACCTCAAGGGTGTCGTCGTACAGTTACCTTTATTTTTAGCAAGACACCACCTCCAGCGTTGTAGAAGATTTTGATGTGAGCTTCTCCCAGTGGGTGTAATGCTCTTGCTGCAGCTTCTTTGGAGCTGGTAGGAATTGTGGCTGTGAACATAAGAGAAAGCAGATRAGCTCCCCCAAAGTGGGTACTTTCTCTTTGGCTATTTTACTTCTGAAAATGTTGTTCCGTAAATAAAATACTTCTTGAACTTAAAGCCTCTTACATCACTACACTGCCTTATAGACAGGGCTACTCTTACATGGCATGATAAAGTCCTTTTTGTATGTGAAAGCCTAAGGACCTATTTTGTAATTCTGACRCTCATTGCTTATATGAGCATGTTGCTTGCCTTATCTATATCTCCAACTAGCCTTAACAATTTTGACTGTGATCAGACTCAGTCCTTCTATTTCAGAAGAATGGAACTTTATAGATGCAATAAGGAAAACTCCCTTAGAAGARTTTACAATATAAATGTATCAGTACATTCCTAACCTATATTTTGTAAAATGTTTTACGTTTTTAGCCTTGAGGGCTGTCTTTTTTTGGCATCCAGCTGTTTTTTCATGTTTTACACATGAACCTGCATGCACCACAAGGAAAGATAAATCACTGTCACATTAAAATTTGTGTGCCTGCTTCATAAAAGTCATATGCTTCATTTACATGGGAWGATCAGCTACAGAGAAATATATTGTGTAATATATCACTTCAAAATTAATATCCATTTTGGAGAACACCTGTCTTGCTATGACATTTCAGCTTATGTATGAAGTGTCTGAAGTCAAGAAGGGAACTGGTTTGAATAGGTCTTCATAGGATTTGGCAATGTTTAAAGACCATCACAGCGTTTTTGTATCTAAAAGTGAACAAAGTGCTATTTCAGAGATTTTCTGACTTATAAAAGACAATTAAATACATGTGTTTTCTGCCATCCCCTTTTGCATGTGAAGATTATGTGATGAATCACTGTATATTTCCTTATACTATGCTTCTGACTTCTTCTTACCAATACTTATTTCCCTAATTTTTCCTGAAAGTTGATTTGCTTCTTGTTGAAACCACAGAACTAGAACTATTAACCTCTTTATACTACACTTACAATTAAAAGAACCCCCCAAAATTCAACCTATATATTATCATGTCTATTTTTCTGGATACACAATATGTTTCAAAGTTAGATCCTGCATCCTATATTCACATTTAAATCAAACGGAAACTAGGGTGAAATGAAGTTAGCCGTACTTAACATGACTGGATTGTGAAATTAAGGTTGACAGCAAGACTACATGAACTGCAACTATGGAATTTACAGCTTAAACTAATTCAAATGGCCTCCTCATAGGACTCATGGCAGCGATATGAGACCTGTACTGAATCAGGGTAATCTGAATCAAAGACAGCTGATCAGCAACTTCTCATTAAATMGACATTAACAACGATTCTGGGACTACCCTGATGCTCAGAAAGCTCCACTCTCCCAAAGCTCCAYAGGAGCTCCCAAAAGAGAGTCGAGTCTGAGGCACCGTTGTTACTGCCTACCTGTGAAATATAAGCCTCCTCTTTGACCACTGAATATGTATCACATGTCTCTTGGTCAAAGGGGCATATTGGTATACAGTCTGTAAGGGCCTACACCTATGACATGGCATGAGATCTAGAATGTATTAGTGCTGAAGTTCCTGCAAAAAGGCCATTAAACTCAAGGATTGTATATGCAAACATTGTATGTAATATACCGGAAAAGCCTTTTTGTATGAGCTAGGATTTCACGCCCTTTACAGAAAATAATCATCTAGATCCAGGATCTCTTGGAGAGAGCAAGTCTCTTGAATGCGTATTGCTGCGAACAAGTACTAAAATGGAGCTAACTCCCTGCAGGGAGGCACCAACAGAAGTTGGGAGCTGCTTTCCCATTATATTTTTTTGCAGCTACCAACTGATGTCTTCCAAGTGTGTAGGAAGATATGTGTCTGTATTTATTTATATATTTTTCACTGCACCTGTTTTGTAGACTGTTTGCTGCTCCCTGAAATACCAGTTATCTGTAGATTAGAGCTGAAGTAAGAATGCATTAGTGGAGACTGGTGTAAGCCCAGAAAGTGGGCATATATTATACCTCAGGTCTCAAATTATTTCTTTTGTTAGGAAAAGCAGTGGAATATGCTCATCATATTGAACCATTAGAGAGAAATAATTTATTGAGATATTCTGGGAACCACCACTGGTCCTAAGGGCCTGAATCAGCATGGCTTTAAGTTCGACCTTCACTAAAGGGAAAGCAGAGACAAAAGTCATAGCAACAAAAAAACCTGTGAGACTGGAACTAGGAATAATATTTTCAGCCAGTTTTCACACAGGGAATATGTAAGTATATGGATTCAGCATGACCCAAGCACAGATGACTGTCCGAGTCAGGGAACTCCAACAGAGCTATAAGTGTCCCCAGCTATTTCTGCAAAGCTGACAGTACACAATGTATTTACTTGTTCCAGTGATGGAGTAGATTCACCCGAATCAGAAATAGTTGACAAGTCTTGTCCTACATAGAAATTAATATTTTAGCTCCAACTTTATGTTGCTATTCACGGGTCCATTAGTCTTACATATAGTCTTTTCAGATTCCTAAAGCACAGTCTTCCTGGAGAAGGAAGGATGCATCGGATATTCTCAGACTTAATTACTAAGCGACAACAGCTCTTCTGCCTTCCTTCAGTCATCTGCTAAATTTCTCTAGTTCTGATAACAAAACAAAAAGTTTGTCCAGAGTAAAACACTTCCTAGAAATTTACCACTGCTACTTAAATTTGCACATTCATAGATTACACCGTGTTTATTATTTATGTTTCTCCTTTTTCTTTTTTAATACAAAACACAACAAAAGCTGAAAAAAAAATGGACTTTCTGTATTTCATTTTGGTCTAGATGTCACATACTTCATGATGTGATGGTTGCTCCACTGATGCTACRTTATTTATAGGTTATATATCTACAAAAATATATATGTACAATCATATATATACACAGGCTAATAGATAGTTTTTGTATGCCTACCCGTTTAGGTGATCTGATGATGATTGGAAGGTTCTGCCTGGTTTTTTTGTTTAAATCATACATMTAGTAATATGGAGGAAAAAAGTCCAGGATCAGGAAGGTAGAATTTAGAAACAAAGAATGATAGATCCAGTAAAATTTTAGATATTTAAATAATTTTATTAAAACTAGCAATTTTAGTCTGTTAGTTAGATGAGTTTTATCTTCAGTATCTGTTATATATRAATAAAATGAGAATTGTATCAAAGTTTTTCTACACAAGAGAAACTACCTTGCTTTCTAGTACACTTAATTGTTTAATATTCTTATAGTAACCTCAGTAGTAGTGACATTCAACTACAAAAAATATTCCTTTACAGATGTATCCCTAACCAAAGGTTTACAAACACCCATCAGTTACAGGCAAAATTTTCAGATGACAGGCTTGTAATGCCACATTTAGAATTAGCAAGATAATTTTCCGTTTAAATTTTCTGAGTGCTATGGAGATTCAACTCATTGACCCATTATTTTCTTTATTGTATTTAGCTGTATTGACCTTACAGCACAGAAAATTTGCCCTTCTGCCCAAGAAGTGCGAAGCAGACATTGTGATTTTCTTCATATTTTTAGGAAACTTACAACAATAAGGTCTAACCAGGAGACACTTTTCTACATTACCCTAAATATTGCATCATTTACATAATAGATTAACAGCCTGTTTCACACCTTGCAATTCTCTGCATAATTTCCACTTGAAGCTTTAGAATTTTAAATAGCTCATGACTTGAAATTAGATATTACTGCAGTGTGTACGTTGTCTATGGCTTCCAAGAGAAGGCCTGCTTATGGAAGCATTTCCTTTAATTTCTACTTTGTGTGTGTGGATAGTTTCTATCCAGAATTTTTCATCTTTTACAGGTTATTTTCTGCTGAGCTCTATGGTTCATTATGAATAAATAAATTGAATGGAACTTAAATAGGAAGCGAAATTAGCTTCTAATGACTGATATCTAATGCAGAAAATTATTATTTTTAAAAAGAGATACTGTTTGTAAATAATTTTCATCCTAAATATCTGGGTTCTTATTGTACCTGAGATAAGGTCCAAACCATCTAGCAAGAAGCAGCTTCACAGTTTCAGCAAGGAAGATGCTATTGTTCTGAAACCATTAATTATTTCTTGTCTTAAAAACAAGGAATTTTTGCCTTTAGAGAATGCATTTGTAAAATAAAAAAAAAACCTGCAGCAATATGTATATGTGCATAATCTGCATACTTACATGCATTTGAATTTAAAGTATGTAATTTGCTTTATGTTACTTAAACAAACAAACAAACAAACAGCTTACACATTTCAATTTGCAGTTTTATTTAATGTGCAAGTATCAAGGAACAAGCACAAGGGTATTTAGAAATCCAGATTTTTGTAATACTTTTTTGTACACAAAACCCTTTCCACATTTTTTCTCCACCACTTTTCAGCACCATGTTTTATGAAAGAAAATGCAAAGGAATGGGAGTGCTAGTAAAGCCGAGTTATTCACAGAAGAGAGAGAGAGAGGAGAATAATTAGCTTGCTTTTTGCAGGGTGTTCTGCAGCAAGGAAKATGCTTGGTGGCTACTGTGTATCCATGACTGCCAGTCTTGGCCCTGGTTCACTCTAACATGGGAGCAAGCAAAGCAAAAAAAGACAGTTTATTAAATTGTTTTTCACTGTGTTTTTAAGGCACTCTTAACATGCAAAGGAATAATTTTAGTGGCTCTCACTTATTTTTCTTAAAGCATATCAAAGGTGAATATTAAAACCAAGAAATATAAAATGCAGAGTGTCACGTGAAAGACAGGTCACTTCTGTTTTGCTCTCTACTCAGAAAAACATGCTCTGTAAATTCTGTTGATTTGTAAAAGGGTCTATTGTTTCAGCTATTTGTACTATTATCCTTGGATTTGTTTAACTTGCTGGGAGCATCAGGGTTGTTTCATTACATTTGTATAAATATATAGCTGTTCAGGTGATCCATGAGCCTAAAGAAAGAAACCTAACATTGCAAAATAGTGATTTTGAAAGAATGACCTCAAACTTGATGCCAGACAGCCTTTTGTTATCTCAGTGTTACCTCAGTTGAAATATACTATTGTTGTGTATGCGCAGCTCTTGCTTGAGTAGTGTGAATAACGGACATATGGAACTGTAAATACTACAGTGAAAGTGTGGAACTTTTCTGTAGTGTAGCCTTGCTTAACCCATAGATAGACATCAGAGATAGTTGTCTTTCCACTGTATGAGTTAGAATGCAAACCCTCAGTGCCCTGTGAGAACTGTACCTTGCTTCTGCAGGTGACAAGAACGAGGGGTAAATTGTGACATTCCTGTGTTGTCATGTCTACTTATACCACTGATAATAATGCCAGCCTGATTAATGTGTCTGTTCTAATGCCTCTCTTTTTGAATAAGCTTCAAAAGGTCTTGGTGTTTTACTTCAGTGCTTCCTGAGGCTGATTGTATCTGACATACTTCAGGCACAGCGGGTTCGTCTGCCTCAGCACACTGGAATGTTCTTGGCTATTTGATATAAAATTAAGATCTTTAAGGTGTAGAAATAAGAATTCAGTGCAACCCATAGAGCAGGGACAGGGAGTCAGAAAGGAAAGCCTTCTTTTGCTTGCRGATGTTTTGAGAATTTCCAGCGGGAGTCCATATGATTCTTTGAGTAGAATGATCAATTTTGTGGTGAAGAAAGATGAGCAGGAACAAAAGTCATAAAAGGGGGAAAAAATCCCAGAGAAGACTTTAAATTCATATTGATTGGGTGTATTTAGACATAATTGAAGTGCTGTTGTTACTGGTGGCTGCCTGCAATGAAAAGTTATGCTTTTATAGCTTCCTACAAGGGCATGAGAGTCCTTGTGGGGCTGCCTGGTTTCACATCAGACAGTATCAAGAAGAGACAGGAATGTGGAGAAGGGGAGGGTAATCATCGCGAGCTTATTTATTACCAAGCAATTTTTTTTGAAGATTGATGATCAATTTACTAAACAATATGAATAACTGGATAACTTTAAAATTGTGCTAGTTTTTGTTTTTGTTTTTTCCACCACTATGTGCTTTGTTGGGGTTTCTGTAAGTTTTGAAAGAATATGCATTTAATGTTTAGAGAGCCAGAATGCTTAAATATGCTGAGAAAAGACAGCCACAACTATGAATACATAAAATTTCCAGGGAATTAAAACCAAAAACTTAAAATGTTTATTTCATTAAGGAATCTTAGAATATTCCTTGAGATAATTTTTTACTGTGAAACCTGCAAATTTTTATATTTCCTTTAAAGTCTATTTCAAAATTTTTTTTGTTATGTGACTGCTACATGTGACCTGATACAAGATATTATTGGTTTATCAGTGTTATCTGAAATTACTAATTGTTCTTGGCAGACAATAACTGAATAAGACAAGTGAAAATAAAATAAAAATTGAACATCTATCTAAAAAATTATCTTTGTTTGATCCGCCAACTAATTTTTCCTTAAACTTGAAGTATTTTCTAGTTATTTCTAGTTTAGTACATTTAAAAAATAAAGTTTCTTCAAAAAATTTTTTTCAACCAATTGCATCCAGTAAGTAGCAGAAATTAAGGACTTTTAAGAGTTGACAAATTCAAATATTATTTAATTCCTCCTCAAAAAAAATTAAAGTTGCAGAACTGAGAAATTTATGAAAAGATGGAAAAGAAAGAATCGGTAATAAAGTCACATACTTTCTTTCATGTCATGTCTAGTGGAATTTTTATGAATATTTACAACAAATCAGAGTATTGGTGACAAGAAAATCTTTTACCTCTTCAGGAACTTTGTATAGTGAAAAACTGACAGAGTTCTCAAATCAGATCTACTACTAAATACTTTGAGTATAATGAGCATTTGATTAATTTTTTTCCCATTCCTCTAAAAAAAAAAAGGAAACAGAGGTGTGATCAACCTTAGTGTTTTACAGTACTGAATTTTAATCTGAAAATACTACACTCTGAAAGAATTACTGCAGATGATTTTCCATGGTTATGTCAGTTGTTGGATTTTTTTTTATGATTAAGTACTAAGAAAAATTGAAAGATTTTAGGAATATCACTCTCTCCAGTTTACTCTCCCTAATATCACYAGTGAAAACAATGTCTAATCATGTATTTAGTCTAGAAAAGACCATATAAAATATGAGTAGTCTTTTATACCTAGTATGGGATAGTGCTAAAATCTGAATTTCAGGGGATCATTACAGTTGAAAGAGAAAGTTTTTGTATGAAATCTCTCAAATAGCTATAAATAAAGGAACAATTCCTATAAATAAAATGGTTATTTTTATAAATATTTAGTAAGAAACCAGTATGTTTAAAATGTTAGTTGCCTGCAACTCTTTTTCTCTATCCAAGCTCTGCTAAACTGAGTTTAAATGTAGGATAAATGTTAGGGTAGACTACCTATATATATGCTACTTAAAGATCGGTGATTAAAATGACAAGTGTTTTAGTTGTAGTGTTCGATACAGGAAAATGTGAATGTTTTTGAAATTGAAATCAACAGATACTCTTTTTTTTTTTTTTTGGTATTTTCCTTGTWATAAAGAGGCTATTGTTATCAAAATATTCTTATAGATATTTAATCTAATTAATCCCTGGAATTTGTATAATTCCCTATTTATTTATTTGTATTTTTAACCAGGATCATTACTTTTGGGGATTTTTTCACCTTGACAACAAACCAGTGCTACCACTGTAATACATTTTGCTTAACATGGGCATTTTAACAAAAAAAGTTGCTGTAAACCATCACGCTCTAACTGTCAAAATCATTTGGGTTGATTCTTGCATTCTTACTCTGCATAGTGTCTTAGTCCTTAAAAAGTCATACTAATTTAATTGTGGAAGGATTCTGAAAAACAACAGTCTGCTGCTCGGATTTTAATTTATGGAAAGTCTCTGAGAAATTTGGAAAACAAAATGAATCATTAATGCTAGGAATAGAATTATCATTCATTTAGATTTTAATCCAAAATAAGCACTCCAGAGGACACCTAAGACTTTGAGCACCCTTGGCATGTATTTGAAGACATAATGTGGAGACTGCAATAAATAAAACTTCCCAAAAAAGCAGCAGTCTTCTGTCCTCCCACTCTCTAACACCCCATTTAATTCCAAGTCATAAGACCTGTGCACCTCCATCACACCTTCCCACGAGATATCCCACCCGTTACTGCCTCAGTCAGCTCACACAGATGGACTTTGTAGCATACCCAGAATGTCAACAGTTTATGGCTATTTTAGACCTTGGCAAGGAAGAGCATTCCAGAGGAAAAGTCCCTTGAAACAGAATGCTTTGCCAGCAGTTCTGCAGCCTTTTATAAAGAGGGCAAGTTTGAGGGCCTCTGCAGGTGTCACAAATCGCAATGTAAATTGTACAGACAAGTGCTGACCACAACTCACATCAGCATTTTTGCAAAAAAATCTCTCTACTCTATCATTGAGTCAAGATGCCAGTTTGTTATATGCGGAGAAAAATGGTCTCATTTTTTAAATGACCTTTCTACCTATGCTTTGATTGTTACCAGCTGCTTTTCATTACATTTAATGGATCTTTCAGTTTTGCCTAGTATTATTTAATAATATTTCCACATGTGATGATGTTAAGCAGAAATTAGTAATTGATTAAAATAATAAACTATTCCAGAAATTTGCATTTTCTTCTAGATTGCAGTTGAGTCCATTGATTAGTTTCCTATTTTTTCCCCATCATACTACAATTTGTGTTCATCATAAAGTTCTCCTAAATCATACTCTACWCTTTACTAATATTTGTTAATTTATAATTAAATAGAAAAATATGTAATAGAATGAAGCTACCATCCTTCAGAGATGTTTATTAAGGTTTTCTATTCAYCCCTTAAAAGTGAATTTAGTGCTTAAACAGGGAAATTTTTTCATGTTCACAACACTGTAGGATTTTATGTTAGTCTCACGCATGTTGAGATAAATCATTCTGATAGAAAAACTTTGTGGAAGATATCATGTGTTTTATGTGTGAGCGTAAGATAAAGACACACAAGATCCTAGTGGGTGGTTGAGCTGGGCTTTTGTCAAAGGGTCAGTAACAAGAAAAGGGACAAGTCTCGCGAGCTGCAACCAGAGGAATTGTAATTAGATATTGGGAAGGAATATTTCATCATGATGTTCACCAAACAGTACAAGAGGTTTCCCAGAGAAGTTATGGAACCTCCATTCTTGGAAACTTATCTAGTCAAGGCCTTGAACCCACTGCTTTTAAGATTTCTCAGTTTGAGGCAGAAGGATGAACCAGGGTGCCTTCTAACTCAAATCTGTGATTTACTGTTTAGTACAGGCAGAAACTGGAAGTTAATGTTCACTATAAAACAAGACACAAGCTTCCTGGAAAGGCAAAGTCTGTGGATAAGATTTACATTTGACATAAACTGGTATTTGAAATTATTGAAGCTTAACTAATTTAGTGTAGGTGAGGTTCTGCTCTCCTATCCTTTGAAATATAATTTGCGTGTCATATTAAGCTTGATTTCTTTTTTGTTGGTAGGGTTTAATCTGAAGGTTTAGGAAATACTCTGTTCTCATCGTGCTGTAATGTTATCATGCTGTTCCACATCAGCATTTCAACTCTAGAAGGTAGGATTTGCCCATGAAAAGGCATGCTTTGTCCCTAAGAATTCTTGAATTTTTGGAACAACTAGGTTCTCAGATCTCATTGACATTCTGCTTTGACATTTCCAGGCTAAATTCTCTCCTGACTTATAACCTATTGATTCAATTGGAAGATTTGGGCCCTGAGTTTCTCAGCATTAGATGATTACGTTAATTATCACCCTTGCCTTTTTTTTCCTTTTCACCTCTGCCTTGATCTCAGTAAAAACTTTTCTTCATTCCCCTTATTCTAGTACCAAACTTAGATTAATGGTGAATCACATTATAAATTTTAGGTTGTTTAACAGAGGAAACCTTCGTCTTTGGTTTCTCTGTTCCTCTGTTAGAAGTAATCTGTCCATCTATGAAGCAAGAACTATAAGGGAAAAATATTTCTGCAGTAGGTTTTTCAGTGAGTGTGTGTGTGTTTTGCTGCTTTGTTGGTTTTTTTTTTTTTTGGAGGGGTGTGATTGTTTTTATCAATGACATATGATGAAATATGTGTTAAATCTATGCTGCTAGAGCAAACAAATACCTAAATAGTTAAAATATTATTATTCTATGTTAAAGCTCAGAATTTATTGCAAACTCTGGAAATAATTTGAGTACCAAAATAATCAACAGTTAAATTATTTTAATTCACTCATTCAGATTTTTATTTCTGATATTTTATGATATCAGAGATCCATGCACAATTTGGGAGACTACTTTTGTGCGGGCCATTACCAGACTGTTATCAAACATTTGTGTGCATAAGTGGATATATTGTACTAATTAGCTTAGACAGTTTTACAAATGTAGGGCTCACCACCGAGCATGGAAAAGTGCTCATGAAATTCAACTCTTACAGGATGAAAAGCTGATCATTAAATTATCAAGCATTAGGATTCATAACATAAAAGCAGAAGTACAATTCTCATCATTTTTATAGTAATAGTTCCAGTCTGCCAACATAAAAAGTCATATCATAAGAAATTCAATGTAAGAAATATCTCAGTTCTCAAAACCTAATTAAAAATTAATAATAAACTGTGYAGAAACTGATGATAACAGAAAAAATGCTGGTGCCATTTCACTCCAGTCCCTGATCTGGAATGACAAGAATCTCTGGAGTGATTGTATCTTTTAGCTTATTTCCTGACACAGAAGAACATCCTTGAGGATGTCTGTAGAGGGTCTGGAGTATAAAAGAAACCAGAGCTTTCAAACAGAGTTTTTCTGCTTACTTAAGAGTAGGGGGATTTGTTATGACAATTCTTAGTTGTAAAAGGCAATTCAGTTCACACACATAAGAAATGGGACTGGAAAAAATATATTGTATGACCAAATTGAGTCCCTTTTCTTGAAGCCCGATATACAGTCCCATTTACCAAAGTCACCAAATGCCGTCTTAAAACTATTGTTTTCCCTGACTCTTCTTAGTTGAAATAAGCTATTTTATAATTTTATCTGAAAACTTAGAAATCTCTGATTTCTAAATTTTCTTCATTGTTAGGTTGAAATAATTTGGGATTTTTTTTTGCAAATACATTTTTTTGTTTGTTTTTTCATCTTTTCTCATTTGCTATTTCACCCGATATTTACAGAACAGTCAGTAACAGTTTATGTATTATCAGCTTTTATATGAAACCAGTTTTCTGACTCTGAGACACACATTTAMAATAAAAAGATGGGGTTTTTTTAAATGAACCAGCAGCATACTTTTTGTGCCTGTTTTTGAAATAGTGTGACTTTTGCCTGCTCTGGAAGTGGAACATGACAATTTGATTTCATAAAGTTTAAGGAAGTGTGACTATATGAATTCAGGAAATACTGTGATTAATTTAAGGATTTTACATTGTTTTACTTGAGTCAGAGTTTTGCACGGTTTTTTTTTAAGAAAAACGTCAATCTGCTCAGTACCTGCAAAAATACGGAAAGAACATCTTTTCTTCAATTAGCATTAACAAAGACTCTAGTATTCAGCCATGGATTTAAGGGAAAACAATTAAAAAAAATCAATAAGATATAGCCTATGAACATTAAAATCCAAAGCTATTTTTTGTCAGTTTGCACATTGTTATTCATTGTAGAGAAATATATGAATAAAAAAAATAAATCCAAACCAGTTTTCTTTTTAGTGTTGAGAATACGAAGTGTCTCTCTCTTCAAAAATCTTTATCAGTTTTCTGGTTTAAACACATTCGATACTCTAGATTCTTTCAATTATGGTCACTTTAAGAGCGAACTATTAGTTTAAAAACCCCTTCCTTGATGTAATTCCTGCTTTTTAGTAGTCGATGTAAATCCCCTTGAGGTAAGTGTAGACCTTACAGAGGTAAGAACCAGAACAAATGTTTTTTTCTTCTGGCAGAGCTTTGACAAAGAGAAATGTATTTCCATATTTAAGAGTAGGATCAGGAGAAACTGTCAACTAATATCTTGTGTTAATTGATTTAGGAAAATTTACCTGAGGATAACTAAAATTTGGTTTACTTAGAAGTATCTTGCTTGTCTTTTTTTGCCACTACAGGATATTACTCAATTAGAGATTAATGAAATAAAAATAACACTAATACTATATTTATATTCTTTATAGCAGAGACTTACTGGAGAACTATATAGTAAAAAGTAAGCTAAAAAAATGTATACGTAAGAAAAACACTCAAAATTTCCAACATTTCCATGTGTTAAAGTAAAACAATAAAATAAAAGTCAGTATTTACTTTTGTGTTCTTCTTGAGGAAAGAAACTATGTATTTTTTCCTTATTCTGAAGTCTTTTCATACGTAGACACAGCACAATGAAATCATCTTAAAACCTCTATRGTTCTCATTTAGTTTATGAGACCAAACAGATACCACTTTAGGGAACATGTATAAATCTAGCATTAAATGGATATGATAATCAAGAAGCATTGATAAGTTTTATCAACTTATTACTATGTTCATTAATTGTTATGTTGTCCAGGAGAGTAATTAAATTTTTACAGGTAGTGTTTATGGATCACCTGAAAATAGTGAGTAATTTGTCAGATGGACTTATGTAATAGTTAGTGTAACTACTAATATAATTGCTTATATTAATGGCACCTATAATTCTGTTACATATTTATAAAGTCCACTTTGGAACTTACGTTTCCAGCCTTTAATTAAAGTGGTCAAGACTTCAGTTAAACCTTGAAAGAGAATTGATTTTAAAAAAACCACTAAATTTCTTGTGTTCAGAACAAACCTATATTTCAATGATTTAACTTTTAACATTTTTTGTAGTAGCTCAATTTTCAAATTCTATTATTTATATACTCTATGCAGTCTATTTTTGCCAGTATTACTTATAAGTATTGTTTGTTCATGTTCATAGGCTTCCCTCTGACATATTAGATTCTGTATTACTGATTTTATGATTTTGTCTATCTTTTGCTATTTAGCTTGTTTCACTAGGAAGTTTCCAAATATCAGACTAAGCATGATTCTTCACTTATTTCAGCTGTATGGTAATATTTATAGTAGAGAGAGAGAGAGAGAGACATGAAATGTCTCCCAGCAAGTTCAGTGAGAGATTTTACAAATAATTTTATAAAGATTTATTCATCAAATTTTTTTTCTCAAGAAACATTCAGAAATATAGACTTAAAAGAGACCTTCCACTGGTTAAACCTCCCTTGCCACATAGTTATGCACACACAAGAGGTTTTTTTTCCCCTTTATCATTTTACTGTAGAAAGAAAGAAAAACATACAGAAAATTATTAAAAATAAAGAGAATCTTTTTGAATGTGCTTAGAATATGGATTATCTTATTCTATTTCAGCTCTTCTTAGAAGAGTTGGGGGAGGATTTTTGGTTTTCTTTTAACAACTATGTATACTTTAGTATGACCAAGAGACATTCAAGACACTGGAGATAAGGTCTGTCAGCAGTTCCATTTATAACCCCTCTCTGTCTCTCCACACTGTTTTAAAAGCTTTTTTGAATTGATTTTTAGATGCTTTGGCAGCGTGCAGCTTATCGCTGGTTACGTGCAACATATAAAAATAAAATTAAAACTTAATGAGGTTGGTGATAAGTGAACAAGTCCATTGAACTTCACAGAGCAATGTCTATCCTTACAGGGTATTAATAGCAGCTTTTCCTTAAGCAGCTGTGCRTTTAGACCATCAACAAAAAGTTTATCTGAGGTCAAAACCGATTCAGATATTTTAGCTTTTATTTCAGAGATACATACATATATTTATATTTGCCATAGACATCCCAGTTCTTTTTCATAAAATTAAGGTTAAGTTTCATATAGGGAATTTACCCTCAAATAACTCAGTGGAGTCTCTGATACATGCAGAGGTTTCTGGATCACACCTTACTGTATTATGTTAAAGTCTCACATGACGAACTTTTCAAACTTGTCTAGGAAGACAGGCAGGTTTTATGCATTTTCTGCTTAGCTCAGAAGCACAACAAAATGCATGTTCTTAGATATGCCGGTGTCTTCATCTTCCTGTGGAGTTTTGGATACAATCATAATGCATCCAGCACGGTACATCAAATCAAGGCATTCAGTGCTTTGTATTGATTTTGGACACTGTCAGAAATGCTTAGCTAATGCTAATGCTAGCAAGTAGGCAGCCTGGATCAGTACRTGAGATATAATGATTTGAAGTCTATCCAGAGTTCCAGGTTTATTGCAGAAGAGCTAAAACGTGGCCAGTCTCATTCTGGTATCCCTATGAAACACAAAAGCAGTACTAATTCAATGTAAAGAACTTGTGTGATGGTTTTAGCTGTTTTTGACACAGGCTGTAAATGCACTAGTCATTTATGCTTGATCCAAAAGCATTTGTTTTCCAAATTTTGGTTTTCAAGGTAGTGACAGTGAATCACTTCATACCAAAGTGTTTTATTCTAGTAAGTCAGAACTGAACATACAACAGGAAATTTCTTTTCTATAGAACTAATTAGAAAAAACCTCTCCTTCAAGTCAGGTGTTCATTTAACCTTTTTGCTATTTTTGTAATTAAAGCTGCTTAATTTTTTTTTGTGACAACAATAATTAATATATTGTCTTTACAGAGAATAAGTAGTTTGCCTTTTTCTTCAGTCTTTTCTAGAATTTGTGGTTTTTTTCAGATGCTACTGCCAATAACTCATACTTTATCCTAAGTATTAGTTCACTGAATTTTTCAGCAAAGCTGAGTGCAAGGTTTTTCAACAATTCTTGAGAAGGTAAATGTTTAGATGGAATTATTTTGCATAGAACATATAAGGAAGGAGTTACTCCAGATGTGGAGAGAGATTCCAAAGGCTTAGTCAGCCTCAGAACTGTGTTAGAGGAGAATATGTTTTCCTGTGTCACTGTTCTGTCTAATCAGCTCCAATTCTGAGACATCTCTGAGTGTACTTGAAATGCAGTAAACTTTCAATGAGTACCCCAGATGCAGAATACACCAAAAGAACAGAAGGTGATCAGCCAGAAAAATGCCATTGCAGACAATGTATGAAAGATCAAAGTAGCAAAGGTATTGCTTGTAACCAAGAATACCTGGCACATATTTTTAGCTACTGTTCAAAAGAGTCAAGTGAGTAAAGCTAGTAAAATATCATTACTGTAACCATGACCAGAAAAATTTATGAGGCAGATAAGGTGAAAGGGTAAACCAGACATTTTTGTTAAGCACATTCATGTTTCTTATATTGTCACTATTGTAATTATTTTATTTTAAAACAAGTAGAAAATAAAGGATTTTCTAGATATTTGGGTTTTTTCAAGGTTAAAAGATTTCAATGTATTGGAGGAAAAATTATTTCTGTCATTTGGAGTTAGTTTTTTCAGGATGTAAAATACAAAAAGCCCCCCCGAAACCAACAAAGATACAAAATTTTATCTTTCATGCCCTCAGTTTCTGTGGATTATTTCTATTTTACAGATAATCAAATACTGGTGGATGATTTCATTAAGCCAAAACTCACCAGTGCTGGTACCCAGGTTTTGTTTAGTGCACCTGTACAAATTGCAAAGAGTGACAGACATCGAACCAAAATGAGAACTCTAGTGAAAGTCCAAAGAACAGACAAATCTTTATGACAAATTAAATTAAATATTTTCTATCTAACATTATAATAAGAGTATTTCTATTTTGTTATTTGGAAAATTCTGGTTTGCCTTAGCTGGAACCATTTCTAAGTCTGCTTCAAAAAACTTCTCTGTTTTTAACAAACATTTGGGAATAATGAAATATCTTGCTTTTCAACTTAGAAAATGAAAGCTAGGTGCTTGACTTCAAAATGACTTTTCATTCTGGAGGTGTGTTAGTATTAGTGGTACAGCACCCATTACAATGGCACATTTTGAATAGGTAAAAGGAAATTCTGATTGACCTGTTTTTACTTTTTTCCCCTCCAGTTGTTATTTTGTAAGAAACATGTGAAACTTACCAGTTTTTCGTTCCAACTTGGAGTGGGAAAATTATATCAAAAAACATTGAAAAGGAAGAATTATTTAGCAACACCATCCTAGTTTATGGCCTACATGTCTCTGGAGAAATGTACAGGGTTTACCACCTTAGATTACGTATTCAAAATATATATAGTAAACAGTATTTTCAGTGTATTGCCTCAGAGAAAATCTTAATCAAAGTAAGGTAACTATAAATGAAAATAGTCCATGAAATTTTAACTTAATTAATATTTCATGACAAGAAAATGTCGTAAACTTAACCAACAATTTCATGCAAATTTTCACATTACATGTTTTCATATAGAAGTGTTTTACATAGTATACTTTTTTAAAAGTGTGCTAATGTTCTCAAGAACCTCTTGTATAAAAAATGCAATTTGCACCTCTTTGTGATTTATGACAAAACATGTAATGTGACCAGCCATTTTTTTCTTTTCAATAAATGTTGATTAGATGGAATGTATTTGGATTGTCCTCTGTGCTTATGTGGCAGTACTGTAGGATAATGTAAATTTTTGACTGAGTCATGCTATTTTAACATAAATACAATGAAAATCAAAATATATTTTATTTCATAGTGTTTTCTAAAGGCTTTTGAATTGTCTTGGTTCTTCAAATTGCTTTGATTCCCTGTATAAACCATTGTTTGCACTGCTTCCTTTTGCAATTTCTCTTATTCCCATTTCTTGTGTGCGTGTAAAGAGGAATTTGACTTCTCACCCAAACTGTAGGATGCTTCTGATTTCACAGTTAGCGCCTTCCTGACAAAATGAAAAATGTTAATTCTTCAATAGCTTTAATTACCTGTGGAATAAACACTTCCAGGAAGTTCGTTCAATTGTGACTTGCAATTAATGCACCTTTATGAGGAAACTAAATGGGACTGTATAGTAATACATTTTTAATCRTTTTTTCTCCCTTAATAAGAAAAGGTTTAACTTCACAGTCTTTGGATTATACTGGTAAACTTGTTTATRTATCAAAATCAGCTGCAAATATAAGTGTCCTTTAGACCTTAATCTTACTCCTTTTCTTCTAAAAGCACTGGAAAAGTAATTTTTTATTTGCTCTTAGTAGTTCAGAAGAAAGAAGCTTCAGAGTCTTTCATTTAAAAGTATGGAGATATTATGAGACTAAATCTACACTGACTTTTGATCTGTTAGACAGCAATTGCTATTGGTAAAATATGTCAACATTATTAATGTTGGAGACATGAATCAGGTAATCAGCATCTGAAAGCAATGACATGTAATTTTACCTCAGTGTAAACATAACGCTTATTATGTGTGTTTGGGGTGTTTTTAAAATACATTTGTTCTACCTCTTTAGTTCCTGTTTGGCAAAACTGATTCTGTTATTTTTGTGAAATATATATCASTGATTACTCTAATTTCTGGTGTTTCATAATCCATCAAGATACAGGTAGATTCCCAAGAGTTATAAAACTGGTGATCTTGAAATATCACTTAGCTTCCTCTTCTTAACTCCTTTTTTATTCTGTTTTTTTTCATTGCCATTTTAGACTGCTTTTACTCTTCTATTAGGAGCTATTAGAAGTTAAGGCTGTCTTAAATTGCAGAGGGACAATATCAAATGGTATGAGGTCAGCAAGACTAAGAGTGGATTGGGAGCAGAGTACAGCTGAACAACTTGATTTCAGAATGGCTGCCATTAAACTTTCATTTTAGTATGAGATACTAATTAATAAGATTTCTCTTTAAAAAAAAAAGTGTTTCTAAAGTCCCAGCAATTATCTGTGTCTATTAATCAGATAACTTGGTGACAAGTATACTTGGTAAGGCTTCCATAATTTTTGTTTCCATTAAAGTAGGTAGAAAAACTGTTCTAATTGACCAGGAGAAGTCATCATTGTAACTACAAAGTTTAATTATTAAAAAAAAACCAAAAAAAACTTTTAAAAAAGGAAATGTTTTAACTTCTGATGTTTGATCTCATTTTCATGTTATTTACATTCCACAATTATAGTAGGAAATCTGTGTGTGTGTGTAATTTAGAAATATATCTGGAATATATGCCTTTTTGGAGCATTGAATCTTACTTTTTTTTCTACAAAATTTACTTTGATCACAGAGAGGTTTTCAGAAAAAAATAGGTTATTTGTTATTCAGACTTACAAATGTGAATACGAACACGTAGGCAATACTGCTGAAGTGCCTATAGAAATTCTTAGGACCTGTCTGCAAGGACCTAGAATGGCAGGGAAAGGCTGAACTGCACAACAGATTGAAATGGGCTGGTGCTTAGAGTAATTAAATCTCAGGTGTGTTGGTTAATTCTGACTTGGATGTGAGATACAAAACAAGAAACACCGAACACTAATGGTTCTGTTGCTTCCTTGAAAATTATAACACGCAGCAGGGTGTGTGATTCTTGATTAACAAACAGGCACCTAAAGTGCATGATGAGTCACTGGCTAAAGCCAAATGTTTTCAGACACCCTACTAAGCGGTTGCATATCCAGGTGCCAAGATACTGAGGAGAGTGTAACTGAAATTTTTCCACGAGTAGTTAAGAAAAACAAAGCACCCACAAACCTTGCTGTCCTTTAGGTTTGTCTGTGCGGAACACAAGTGAACATTCAGCTTGTGGTAGACAGTGGGGTTTTTAAGTAGTGGCATTTGCTGACAACATGCATAATGCTTGCTAGTCTTCATGTTCCTTTCTGAGAGCACTCATGACATTCCTCTTTCTCTGTTACCCTTTGCTGCTCCATGCCAGCCAGAGTRAAATAAAGGGTGTCCAATCTGCTACCTTTCATTGCACATCAAAACAGCAGAAGACCTCCTGTGATCTGCCKGTGCAGCAAGGCTTCTATTGCTGGCTGTTTCAGGTGGAATATTGTGGCACATGTAGCAGTCGTTTGTTTGGGTTTTTTAAATTGAAAAATTGTGCCTTGCTAGCTAGACCCTTTCTATTTGAGAAAAATACATCACCTAATATATAGCTTGAAAGTTTTATTACCGAGTAYATGAAATTACAAAGGACATCTGTTTCAAAATTTGCACAGAAGCTTGTTGTTTCACATCATATCTGTGAAAAAAGACTGATTTTATGATAGGGGCAAAGTCATCAATAACACTACATCCTAGGCACTGGTACAGCAATTGATCTGAAATAAGTGGGCCCATGAGTTCCACTTCAGCTCAGATAYGGCTGTTTATGAATCAGTTTTTGGGTTTTCTGGGCTGATCATAGTTGGCATTAGCCTGATGCTCCTCGTGCTGTTGATAGAACCTGTTCATGTTACCACCCTCCTCTGCTTGCCTGGCTGAGGTGCAATGGGGCTGCTCCCTCTCAGTGCTGTCACTGCCCRGCCTATGTCATAGTCACTCTGGGTTCCTGGCTCACTTTTCTGGAGGGATCAGCCCAGACCTTGCTCCTCACAGATATCAAGCATTTCTGCTGGAACTGGACTGAGAGGCTTCCTTTCTAGTTGACTTCAGAGACATTCTGGAGTACCTTCTGGGCAGAGTGGGATAGCATGGCGTTATTTAACCTTAATTGCTATACGTTTCCTAATGGGATTTGGCAAGCACTAGAGAGAGGAGTGGGAGGGAGGCAGTATTTCATTCTGAAACACTGAGTCAGCATAAGAGTGAATCACAATAGCTGACTAGCCAGAATTACAGTGATATATATTCGACATGTCACTTTATCCATATTGATCCGACAGAGGATATTTACTCTACTTATCTTGTTTGTATTTTTATTCCCTGTGTTCAGCAGACCAGGCTACCTCATCAGTATTTAGAACATTGACGTAGAACTTGAGGCCCATAAGCAATGATAAAATAGTAATGTCAATTAAAAATATGCTATTATTTTGTGCTGGTGCAGCATAGTGAAACATTGTTTTCCCTATTGAAATGCAACCTACAGACCCAATTTGTTGGAATAAGATAATATTCTTATCTAGCACTTTAGATTTCTATAGCATTTTAGAAATCAACAGTACTATAGAAACTTCTGTAGCAAGCAGCATATTCAACCATAAACTTTCATCTCAGTTGCAGAAATTAAGGAGTTTGGGTTTTGTTTTTGTTCACTTGCTTTTCAGGAGTAACTCTGGATTTCAAATTCTTTGTTCTAGGGAGGCATGAAATTAGTCTGGATGTTTTGTCTCCACAGGAGGATAAAATTATGTACTATTTTCTTGTTGTTTCTTCTGGTTTTGATGTAATCAAGGTTTAAAGACAAAAAAATATTGTCTTTAAGGGCATAAAGACCAATTAATTTTTTTTCAAAGACCAACTTCTGAAATTTGTTCATGAACTGATCCTGCTTGCAGTCATTAAGACTCACAATAATACCTGATTATACAACTGCTAAAACACTCAGAATAGAAAATAYAATCCCTTGAATTCCATTATAAACCAAGAAGAGCTCTACCAGAATGAAAATTTTCCAAGTGGAACAGGTTTTTGATTTCTCCTGAAATCTAGGCAGTCTGCATAGGCCTTGACACTTAACTATGTTTTTTCATCTTGCATTTCAAATCGGTCATGATCTCATTTGTTCAATTGAAGTTTATCACAAAGCAGTTCCAGTTTGTCACCTATTGGTGCAATTTTATACTGCTATTGATATTTCTTACATTCATAAATTTCTTCTACATGCTAGTCAGACCACCTACTTTTGATAACAATTTTTCCCAGGACCCATGAAACAGCATTTTGATCTTTCTCAAAATATTACGTTCTTCTCCTCCTTATTGTAAAACCTTTTCAATCAAAAAAATAAAGGAGCTTGAGGCATTCAAAACTAAATTTTACTTGCAGGATATTTTGCCAGAAGAGCATGTCRCTGAAGGATTTTATCCAGACAATGATTTTATACTTCTGTTTGAAACAACCAGTATGCCTGTCCTCACCATAGCAAAAAGAGAATAAATCATAGAAGTACAGGTCAGTGTTTATTTTATGAAGAAGACTTAGCCATTATGATTTTGCACCATTTTTTTTCTTTCTAAAGCTTGATTTACAAAATTGTCTAATTATTTTATATAAAAGAATGACAACGGATATCATGTAATGCACATTCGTGGGTTATCAGCTACCTAGTACATCTCCTACATAACTGGCTTGCTTCACCTGTTCCGATGTCCACAACTGCCTATGTCAGAAATCTGCCATTATAGTACAGTAGCTCTTAACAAAGGCTTAGACTTAGTTTCTGGATTCAATAACATGTACAGAAGAACATATTACAGCTTCTGTTTACATGAAGAATCCTGTATTCATCACTGCCATCCCAAATGGGTATGCATTTCTCTTCACCTATGGTGCTCAGGCAGTATTAATCTGAGATGCATTTAACCATAGAATACTTTGTTTTAATGTTAAAAGTTGTTTCTTTGATAGTACACGCTGTCAATATGAATGACATTATTAATCCTGTTAAGAATCCTGACTGTGGATTGAATGAACAAGTAATGGAGATTTTTAGATAGACATGGCTATGGGTAGTGTTCCTGTTCTCATCTGTCCACTATTTGTGTTTTGTTGCAAGACTGTGTGGATATACAAGGTGGATGGGTGAATCGGAAGGATAATTTTGTAATAAATAAAATAAATTCACTTTCAGTGGCTAGATGGCATACCTGTAGCATTAAAAAGGAATTACATCAAGTGGAGAGTTTCCAGAATTTTCCACACGGAACACTGCTATTGGAAATGTCATTTGTTAAGTTTAAAACAGTTTAAAGAAGTGTGTTAATATTTATGTTTTTCAGGGAAACAAAAGGTTGATTTTTATTGCTACTATTGAAATAGGTTTTTTCATTTTTATATTACAAATAAAATAAGAAATGGCCAAGCCAGTTGACTTATTCAAAACCAGCATGCTTTATTTGTTCTGAAACTAAAGATGTCAAAATTTTCCATGGAAAATTTATTCTGAAAGGAAAATATGGTATAAAAATCAATGCAAATCTCTGCTATAGCTAAGATTGGTCAATATGTATTTAACAGACATCTTGCATTTTTACATTGAAACAAGACAATGAGACTGGAAGAAGACGTCTGTGTCAAACACTTGTAAAAATTTACAAATTATTAATTTTAATTTCTTTTAGATTTGTAATTTACCCTTTTCATGTTTCTAATGAAGACTGTAAAAAACCATCACTTCCATTATTCGACTTTGTAAAAGATTTTCAGGTCTTTTGTAGGCCTTCTTTGATGGTTCAAGATCAATAACTCTAAGCATGCCAGGACTTCTCTTGCTGTCTTTGCATTCTGTGTGCAGCCCCGCTCACTGTTCTTTCAGTCATATTTTTGATGCTGCTTTACCCACAAATGTATTATTGCAGCTCTGGGACAGAATGTGCATGCTAATTTCTCCAAAGAATAGTACAAGAAATCAATGTTACCATAAAATGCACATGAAGAAGGAAATAGAACTGAGTATGAAAAAAACCCACAGGAAAAAAACTCTCTAAAATTGCAGCAGATTTAAACAAATAACTTAATGCTGTTCATGGTCATTCTTCTCAAAAACAAAAACAAAAAGATAACTCCTGGAGAAAAATCATTGACTACACTTTCCATTACACATTTTTAAATGCCTCTCCTGTAGTACTACTTATCTTTGAAGTTAAAGTAGTTTTTCTTAGGACTAGCACTCAGCACCTCAATAAATGCATGTATTTCTCAGCACTGTTTGTCTTCCTCTCCCCTTGAGAGCCTACTCAGACACCCACCCACACAGAGATATTTTCTGACCTTGTGAATTTTAAAACATGCATTCTAAATAGCAGAGAATTGCAGTAGCTGAGGTTAATAATTAACCATGGCCCTTAAACCCCTAGGAGGCACTCACTTGCTCACTTACGAGAGACCCATCATCCCCAAGAGACACCTGTTACAGTGCTTGCTCACTTGAAATTTAAGTGTTCCTATTTCTGTCTCAAATGTTGGAGAACAGGTTAGTGCAGACTCAAGGCATATTGCTGCCAGGGGTTTACTTCCAATTTATAATGGCTTGAAGAGAGAGAGATCTAGAAAGGACAACTAATGTACCAGCTTGCTACTGCAAATGTGTTTCAGGAATTTAAAATCCAGTTGTTCACTTGGTCTTTTTTCGCTCTCTTTTTTTTAAACATTATTTATAGTTATATTGAGAGGCAGAGTTAATGGTAGATGTGTCAAACCCAAATAAGTCCCTCTACTTGAAAAACCAACTAGAGAGGCTTCAACATGTGTAGGCTGGCACACAGAACAAATTCTCTTTTGATCCAGTCCTATTTCTATATAGGAATTTATAGTAGGTAAAAATTGTGTTATTAATTATTAATGATTAGTTATTAAGATGAGTATGACCTGTACAAAGATATCTCAATTCTAATAGTCCTCTGTGGTTTTTCAAAGCCTTTGTAGCTCCTAGATGTATTCTCATATTCAATCTCTTGTGAGGTTTGAGTGTAATTCGCTATTGGTTATAACCAATGTGCTTGTCATTTATAGCCTAAAGAGGAAACCAGCCTACTTTAGCCATTACTCTTCYGTAAGAATATGAATGGAAGTTGATCCTTCTCTTTTGACCTCTAGATTGTTCTGTGATGCCTTTGGGAAGAGCTAGCTGTACAGCCCCTAACTCTCTCCTCACATTTCAGAGTGCTGGTTAAAGAAAGAGAACCCTTGTCTCTATCCTTTCAGTCTGGTATTCCTATGTTTGCACTGAAGATAACCTATTAGGAAGCCTGTTCTTGGCAGATACAGGAGGTTAAAGACAGTAGAGATTCTTTGCAATTTGGAAAGCTGATTTTGACCTTACTCATGCTCTTGTTACAAGATTGCAAGTTCTGTTAAGTCACACTGATTTAAATTGTGCTGAATACCAGAATCCCTTTCTAAAACTGTCTCCATGCCCCATTTCTGTCAAGGATCCCACTCTAGGATCACAAAGGGATGATTTTTGATATTTGTCTTAACTGGTGATGCCACTGACTGAACAGGAAAAGAGATGTCATTGACCATCTGTGAAAGACCACAGTCAGAGCTAAAACTTGACTACTTATCAACAGGCCTGGAGAGAGGAATGCACTGTGGTACTGTCTTATGACATGAAAAGTTAAGTGAATTAAAGCATCCTCTATTGCTCTGAAAATTGAGACATCTTGTGTTTTGCTTGCTTCATATGATTACTTACATACAGCAAACAGAACTTACTAGTACTTATTCATATTCTGAATTACTCATAAATTACAATGTCATAGCCCAGTCAAAAATTATAACTTGGTCAGAAACTTGTTGTTCAGAAAGTTTAAATATTGACAATAACTTGATATCTTTGAAGTGTGGGTACTTATTGACTGCAAAAGAGCTATGTCCAAAGTTGTCTTTATGGTGAAACACTGAACACTAAAAATGATGGACAGAAATTATTGGCGGAAACTACCCATGATTGTACTATTGCTGAGTAAACAGGTAACCACTTCAAACAGTTAACAAAATGTCTGAAAGTATACGAGTGACTGATGAGTTTATATTTCAGAACTATGGAAAAGCACTTGAATGGTAGCTTTTTCTGAGTTTGGTTCCTACAAATATTTGTGCTCTGATTGAACTCCATTTTAGCATTTTTCAGTATTTGACAGCAAACATGGCCATCTGTATTGATAATGTATGTGCCTGTAATACAAATTTTCTGTCACCACAGTACTTTCTTATCCCTTTTTCAAGTCTGAATGTGACTGAATCTGCTATTTCCTTGTCAAGTACTCTTTTTACTCTTAAGTAAAAAGAAGTCTGATTCTGTGTTTGATCATGAAATATCGGTTTAGGAGCATCCAAAATGGAGATTAATATGAATCAATGGAGTTCATTTGTCCTAACTAACAATTCAAATTTAGAATAATATTCTGAGAATCTCCTGTTCTGATGACTTGGAAATATGTGCATATGAAAGAAATCTTACGTATTAGAAAATTCATTGCATAACTGCTATACGCAGGATCAAATACTTGCTTACTGAATCATCTCCATCATGTCATTGGTGACACTGTATAAATATCTTGAATTTGATATATGTACTAAAGATTCATTAGCAAGCCAAATAATTTGATAACTATAAACAAAACCATTAACACGTCTTTGCTTCAGTGCTCTGCAAGAACACTCCTAGAAGTTTCAGACACATTTTCAACTTTACCCGTTACATTCCATCATGATTATCCTATCAGAGGTATATCTTACATCCATCCAGACTCACGTAGACCTGTTTAACTAGTTGAATGTGTTAGGAACTTGCTGCATTTCTTTCCATCTAAATCCACAGGAAGCAATAGTGGCAAAAAACTCCTACTCCTTCAGATTAGAAGTCTTCAGATTTTTTTCCCATTTGTTCATAACATCTAAACTATTGAAATGAATGTTATTGTGCCAGCCATGAGAGCCCACCTTGGGGCACCAGCTGGTATAGAAGGTAATTCCTTGTGTTTAGTTGTTGAATGTGGTTTCTCATCTTTGTATTTTTGATTGTATATGTTCTCTTTAGTTTGCAGGGGATACAGGTTGATTTCCAGGTTTTTCACAATGAATTGTGAAGCCTAAGCATCATATTAGAAATAATTTTCCTGCAGTATTGTAATGAAATTTGGAATTGGCAATGCCAGTTCAGTTATTATTTCCCAGATTCATAGGTGCCATGGGAGTCACATTCTTAGAGGTCAGGAATTCTGGAGTATGTTCTTGACAGTATGATTTGAACCTGATCTTTTGGTACCCATTTGGAATTATAATTCCCTTATCACTGAGTATCGTGACTGGTTATTCCTCTGAACCTGTGGGACTTCTTTTGTTAGATGTGCAGGGTAAAGATGATAAAGTTGGAGAAGTATAATTTAAAAATAGTCCAGTATAAATTTCACTATGTGAATTATATTCAGATATTATGTGACCTTATAAACAGAGTAATCACAGCAAGGTCTTTAACATTCCTGAAAGTTCTCTTCACTGTTTCTGACTTCTTATTTGATCAAAAGTGTGAAATGAGCGGGCAAAAAGTACAATTTTTCTGTGTGATCAGCAATGGCTTTAATCCAGTCACTTAACATCTTGACTTACTGGATAGATCAGCATAAAACACATCACAAATAGAATTAATTGAATTATTCTGTACTTATGTGAATTGTTACATGGTACACTATTCTTCATACATGGAAATGTTCTGTATGTCCATTAAATATGATAGTTATTGTACCTCAGAAAGCTATGCATGCCACCCAAATGCAATAGGTCAAATGTACCCAGATTTTTCAGAGAGGAAAAATGTGAACACTTTAGTTGGGGGAATCGCTTTACGTTTCTCATCCTGTAGTTTGTTGATGGGGTTTTTTTTCCTGATGAAGTAATCGGTAATGATTAATTTATAAATAATTCTTTATACTTAAAATAATTTGTACTTTTGAAGTACTCTGAACTTCTCAAGAAAAAACATAACTGTATAATTGCATTATTGCTAGAAAATATGCTTGTTCATGTTTAGCACCTTTTATGTCAGTATAGCTGTGTTTTCATATTGCTTGGAATTTTCTGATAAATCTTATAAGAGTTTTACTGCAATCCAAAACACACATAGCCCATAAGTTGTTTTAACAACAAAACACTATTTGTTGATATGTTGGCAAGACATATGTATATGGATAGTCAGAAATCTGATTTACTCTTTTCCTGCTGTCTTTCTCGTTTTATGTTTTTGTCTTTTATATTACTCCAGAACCAGACCCAGCACTCCAGGTGAGGTCTCACCAGTGCTGAATAGAGGGGAAGGATCACAAACTGAAACGTAGGGGGTTCTGTCTGAACATCAGGAAACACTTACTGTGAGGCTGGCTGAGTACTTGCACAGGCTGCCCAGAGAGGTCGCAAAGTCTCTATCCTTGGAGGTATTCAAAAGCTCTTTGGACACAGTCCTGGAAAATTTGCTCTATGTGACCCTACTTGAGCAAGAGGATTGGTCTAGATGACTGACCTCCAAATGTCTTTTCCAACCTCAAACATTCTGTGATCCTATGATTACTTATTACATAGAACTGAGATAGCAAAATGACAAAAAAGCTAAAGGAGCTCAGCCTTCTCATATTTTTGTCCCTGACATTAGGATACAAACTAATCTCAGATTGTGTCTGACAGATACATCCATCTGACAAGAGGGAATGCGATGACAGCTGGATTATGGCTTTTGTAACCTCTATCACTGTCCTTTCAGTTTATCCAAAGGCCAGCATCTCAGACATACAGAAGGTTTCATATAAAAGTAAGAAGATGAGAAGCATGAGAACAATGAATATAGAAAAAGGGATTACACAAATGATGCATGCCCAGGGTGTGTGTTCAGATTTATGAAATTTCATGAAGGTTGTATGTGTATATTTTAAATAAAGTTGTGTGGATTATTATCTCTATAGGATTAATTAGAGAGGGCTTTTCCATCCAAAAAGTCTCACTGCATAAATACTATTGCATGTGGGTTCTGTGCAGGGGCACTGAACTATAGAGGTTCTGACACCTTATAAAGCCAGTAGGGTTCTTCCACTTACAAGAAGTAGGGAGAAGAAAAATATAGGTAAAAGAAAAAGGATTGGATTTATCCGAAAAGATACATTTTTTATCAAAATAAAAATTTGTGCGGGGAAAAAATAAAATTAAGAAAACTGTTGTGGAAAGCATTTATCTTTTATAAAAATGTTTTCAAAACACATATTGCTCAATTCAGCATAAAACCCAGTTAAATTCAGAAAGAAGAAACAAAAATACTTTATGTTTAAAMAGTGTTTTAAATACTTTCAAAATCCCTTCCTTATTTTTTCACAAACGCCTGAATGAAGTTTGCCCTGAAGTGACATTTTGGTGTCCAGACCACTTGCAGAGGAAACTTGCAACTCAGCTTTAACGTAATTAAATGTCTCAGCGTTATAAAAAATTATGTTCTTAAAAACAGATATACTTTAAATTGTTTCAAGGAATTACAGATTTACCAAAAACTGTAAGTATTTTTATCTATAGAGGAAATATTTCAGATATTCACATAYCTAATAATAATATTAATAACTTCTCCTTTCTTATGTTAAAACGGGACAGAAAAGTAAGTCAAAATAAATAAAATCTCTTACAGTTTTCTAGTACTTTGACAATTTTTTTTTTTAAAGAATAGTCTGTCAACACTTTAAGTGTTATATTCTTTCCTTGTGATTTACCAGGTATTCCTGTATATGTCAAAAAATGCCTACTTATGCCATGTTGTTAGATGCTTGTCATGCCCTATTTAGGTAGTTAAATTGAAGGACAGTGACCAAGAATATCCATGAGCTCAAGCTTGATCTTAAAATTAGAATTGGAAGTATTAGCATAATTGTACAGCCACAGAAACTGTAGTTTTAGCTGGTTTTAGTGAAGTAGTTCAGTGAAGTTGACCTTTTTTGAGAGCATATATATTCCACTGAGGCAGAGTAGCCTCAGAATATATCCTTGAAGTTGGGACACAGTCAATGTTTGTAAAATCTTGGTGATGTGCCCCTTACCTTTAGTTATTTTTGCTGTGTTTATTTGCAGAGGCTTATAATTTGGAAACAATTGAAAGAAATCTGCATAATGATATGCAGGATTGGAAACACTTTGTCAGTGATATGTTTGCATATTTAYAGTAGTGTTGTTGGCAGAATTTTACATACATTTTTGTTCCAGTTTCCAGGAAGAGTCATAGCATAAAAAATTCAGCTATATCCCCCATGTTCTGGATTCTTAGGGTTGTGGTGGCCCCCTGCAATGCCTTCAGTTATTTGAAATCCTGTCACATTAGCTTGTGCAGTTTTTCCCATCTGTGCTCCCAACAGTCTCTACCATAGGCTTACAAAGTCTACTTATGAGGTCAAGGAAATCATTGTACAAAGGTAAAGGGTAATCCTTGTCTTGAATCTACAGATGGGTGAAAGACATTGCCAAAGCAAAACATGACATTTGTGCAGAGCCAGGAATTAAACCCAGACTTTCCAACATTCTTTTCCTTTCCTTTCAACTTCCTTCCTTCTAGCTGAAGAGTGCTGTGATAAATGCAATTACATGAACATCACTTAATTATTTTACAGTTAGAAAACTGTGCATTTTCTGTTACCTTTTACATAATGATTTAAACAGGTACAATTTCATCTTTGAAGGCGTGAAATTAAAGACAAAAAGTTAATTGATCTAACTGTTCCATTCAGAGTTCTGAACAAGAGCTGTGCATTCGATTCTACACACACTGTGGCTTTACATCTGTTTTGATCCAATAACCTATAATCATATGGAACAATATGAGAAAGCCATGTCATTTAAGATGAAGCCATCACCAAAAATCAATTATAATTTATTTATTCAAATCTGTCTAAAAGTTGCACAAGTATTGAATTTCTTTTTCACTGTAAAGTTCTTGAATTAAGTTCCTTTCCCCTACATCTGCCCAGACTTTCTGCTTTGTTTGACCTGAACTGGAAACCGAAACATTTTTTCTACCACTTATCTAGGAGAATTTTTGGACAAAACTCAAATATAAATATTTGTGTTTTAAAAGTTACAGACATAAAGCTGATGCAGTGCTAAATAATTTTGTTGGCCAGATGGCACAGTGGCAGGAATAAAGCAGCAAAATGGGAGAGCAGTATTTAATTCTGGACTTTGCAATAGGGGTCTGCTCTTGGTGAGATTGATACTGTTTTATTTTTAGAGGGCATTGACCAGAAAGTGTTTTGCTAATGCCAGCTGGCTTTATGAAGTGCATGCTGCCTCATGCAATCAAGATCCAAGACTGTCTGCAGCCATGACAATACTGTTGCCCATTATGTTGTTTTGTTTGAAAAAGAAAAACATCTTGGTATAACTAGGGAAAGAACAGACGTCTGGAGTCAGACAACAAGAGTACATTGATTTATATCAGCCAAGGGTTTGACCTCTCTAATCTTATTCATTCACATGAAGTAAATGAAGAATAAATAGTGAAATTAATCCTGAAAGTTGCAGCATTCCAAGTGGAAACTGCACACATTCAACTATATGGTGTTGTATAAATAGAGATACAAAGCACTTAAGAAGCTCACCAACAGCCTTCCAGTGCAATTCATTTGGAGCTGGCTGGGGTTACTTCTCACAACAAAACAATTTGTATAGCAAAGTATATATAGCAAAATTCAGACTTATGCCCATATTTCTTGCCAGAAAGGCTCTCTCTGTTGTATTCAAACAGAAAATTGAAGAGTTGTCATTTCCCTGCTAAATATTAGGAATGACCATGCCCTGTGAGTATCCCAGTACTTGCTATCCATGCAGTTTATCAGAACCTGCAGGCCAGCCTAAGCCTGTGGAGTATGTGATACTTTTCTAAATTACATGATATTTTCAAGTTGTGATCCTAATTTCTTTCTGAATGACAATACAGTAAAAACTAGGTTTTAGAATGAAAAATTCTTACATTTTATTTGAATTCTATTTTTGCTTTAGTAAAATGTTACTCTTTTTCTGTGACACCTAGTTATCCCAAAACTTTATGTTCTTTATCCCTCCACTTTATGTTCTTCAGGGCACTGTACAATGAAATAATGGAATTACATCAAGTGTCCAAAGTAATTTTTGCTCTTAATACTTCCCATACTTGGGTATTGGAGAGAAAGAAAGGTGGTTAGGCAAAAACATTCCATCTCTGTGTGATGCTTCTTAACGGTAGAAGCAATGAAGATTTATTTTGCCTTGTCACATTTGTTTGAGAACATCTTAATTTTTAAAACTTCTTTGGAACTGATAACAAACATCAGACCGTCTTGAATTACAGTCACAGCATTAAAAACATTCCTGGATGAATATTTGAGACAGTGCATAGTAAGAATTAATTGGGATGCCTGAAAAGACAACGTGGACTTCTTTTAATCATCTTTCAATCTCAGTATTGTTCTCTGGGCCCGTAGTTTCTTCCAGGAAATTCATCAGGCTTTCTTCTCGTGATGTTAAAAGCTACCCATTTGGTCTATAGCTGTGAAATGAAAGAATATGAACTCCAGTTTGTGATCTCTTTGTAGAACTTTCTAGACACTATGAACAATCTTCATAATGTTCTTATGATCAAAACATATCTCTAAAAATGTGATTGACAGGGATGACTATTCAGTGACTGTTAGAACTGTAGCATTCAGTTCTGAACCATAATTTGAACTCATCCTACATCAGCCACATAACAAAACGTATCATGAATCCTTTTTTGTCTACTTTGTTTACACAATATATTCAATCAAAACCAGCCATTTATTAAGCCTAGAGTATTTTTCTTTCTGCTGTCTTATTTTCAGAACGCCTTAAAATGATTAAAAGAACATGAGATTTAGCAAATACATGTTCCTATTAACAAAAATTAGTGCGTCTTTGTCACAAACAAACAAATAACCAATCTGAAGAAATATGTGTGAATGTTTCTGCAGTTGAGATATGTAGAAAAGGTTTTGGAAGGGAAGAAAATGACCTGAATTTTTAAAAGGGAATCTGTGCACCAGTCTGTGGTTCTTCTCAACGAAAGACATTCTGCATTCATCAACAGAAGAAAGTATTTTTGCATAACATATTGCTGTATAATGACGGTCCTCGTACCTGAAGTTTTATACTTCAACTTTTTAAATTGGTGGTGAAATCTGACATGTATAGCCATGTTTTTAATTGAGAAGCTGTTCTTTTTTTTAATGCGAACCAGTTAGAGAACATTTCAACTAGTGTGAATATTAAAACCTATTGATGGTAACACTCTATGAAAAACAGATCTATAATGTTTTACCGTATGCACATTAATTTGACTTTTATTCAGATGCATAAGTTCTTTGACGATTTTTTAAAGTGTATGATGAAAATATTTTGAGTGATTAACATATGTCTTTCATTTTTGGGTCCAAATCTGAAGCCAAACCAAGTTCATTTTAATAGAATTTCACCACTAGACTTTTGAAGAGAAAAAAATTAAATCAAGGCACAAACACATTCTGTGACATTGCACTATTTTCTCATCCAGTAATAGCTGCATAACAAGTTGATGGTTGTAATCAGTTCCACAGGTAAATACATCAGTACTTCTTTTAAGGCTGTACATTTAAAGTACCTCTAATTTGTTAACTACATTCTCAAGTAGTTACTAACATTTTGAGTCAAGTGTAAAGTAATAGTTTCACATTTCAATAGTTTTAAGCAATTTGCTTTGAATAATATCACTGACAATTACAGAGTAACTTTTAACCTACGGCAACAGTCATGGTGTTCCAGATGGCCATAACAGAAAATAGGCAGAAATAGCTACAGGTTTTTAATTTATTAATTTTAAAAAATATGGTTTTTTCCTTTTGTGTATTTTGAATATTTTTGCAACAATTAGTTTGTTATCACATAAATGCCTCCTTTTAATTAGTTTTTTGAAATGCTCATTGCACTTCAAACATTTTCCTACAACAGAAGAAAATATATATTCTATTTTTACAGTAATGCAACACTTTAAAAGTATTTTTTTTCTATATGGTATGTGAAAAAGTAAGTAAATTAACAAATAGCTCCACATCTTTGGCAGGAGTTTTAATTATATAAGGCTGTATAGATAAATATGTTCGGAGTGTAGTTCTGGACATGGACCTATTATTTTGATCTATTATTTTGTCTGTCACCACCTTTTGTCAGTTTCCTCTTCAATTATGTCATGCAAATATTTTTTTTCCAATAATCTATTTGTCATAATGAAAGTGTATGTAACCCTGATTAAAATGAAATAATGGAACAAATTGTATTTTTACGTTCATTCAAGTCTTCTTTTTTCCACTATATAGCACAATCTATAGTACTTTTCCAAATATCAAATTTCTGAACAAAATTAATTATTTTCCCTTTCAAGGCCTTGATTTTTGAGCCTGTGGCATGTTTATTACTATAACTTGCATAGCTAAAGTGTTCATGGAGATGGTATTTGTTTTATCTGACTTGAGTGATCTCAAATTATGTAGCTGATTCAAATTCCTTGATATTTAGTGAAAAATATTTCCATTCTATTAAACATCTTCCAAGATTGGATAGAGTTCTAGAGTTCTGTCCTTTGATTTTTGTAGAGAAATGTAGTTGACTCTCTGAGATTTTATGCTTGAGCTGATGTCCAATTTATAGAAAATGGGTCAACCCTTAAAAAGTCACTATGCCTTTAAATTTAAGACATATGAGCTTAAAGAAAAATTTGGACAACTTAGATGAATAAACAGGAAATAAACATTGAAGACTACATTGTAGATAAAAATAATACAAAATATTGAGTATATTACCTAATTTTGGAAAACATTTCAACTGCGGATTTTGGAAACTATGTCATCATCAATAAAATTTTGGTGACCGGTGCAAAAATCCTTATTTCTCATCACTCAGAAAATTAATGAATCTTTGTGTTGAGTATATTTGTATATTAAACTTGAAATGCCTTATTTATGCATTCATATACATTTAGAATTTGATCTTATTCTTCCAGGAGTTATTGCAAATAGCATGGCACAAGAGGAATTGATTTGTATGGTGAAACAGTGGGCTCTGAGACTTATTTTTATACTATATGCATTCTGTGGAGATTTACTGTGGACTAACTCGTCAGATACTGTGGACCGAGCTCCTTTTAGTTCAAGCTGTCTATGGAAGCTTTTGGACCATTTCCTTCTTTGGAATTTGATGCAAATGGTCCAAAGTATTTGTTTCATGATACTTCTTCCAAAGACAGCAAAGTACAAATTTAGGGATGATAAGGAGATTAATTTCCATAGTCCATAACTTAGGTGAACTAAAATATTATTGCAATTATTTTTACCATCTCTGATGCAGATTCTCATTTATTCTTGGTTTCTTTATGCCCACATTTCAATAGCTAGCAAGGGCTCTTATGATATGCTAAGAATATTGGCCTACAAGCCTTCTAAGAATATTATCTAATTTTTCTAAATGAACTTGTGTTGTATTTTGATATGAAGATTCTATCACGAAAAAGTGTTGTATCTTTGTGAGTATCTTTGAGTAAGAGATGTTCTTCATGTTATTGGTTCTTCTCTGATGATATTCACTGAAATAAAGGAAGGCATTTTGTTTGCTTACTTGTAACAGAAACAAGAATTATTAGGAATTTACCTAATGCACGTAGCTAGGGGAATAAAAATAATTTTGGCCTGCTCAGAAGTCCTTGTTTTGATTCAGAAAGGAAGTTTGGATAAGAGGAAACAAAATATATTTGAGAAAAGCACTAAACTTAAAAGGAATAAAGTATGTTTGAATATTACACTATTATGCCTGTAATGTAAAATGAATTATGAAATATTGTCTCTGAATAGCAAATCTTAATGTGTGGCCTTGGGCTTAAACAAATAGATATTAGATACATATTAGTGGATGCGTATTTCAAACTTATACAGAACAAAAAAAAATACGCTTCTGGTACATGACCAGAAGACCACTACTGCAAGTAAAATTAATAAAAGTGAAACCAAAATAAATGCAAATAATGATGGAGTCCTTCTCTTGTGTCTAGAATTCTTACTGGATAGCTAAGCTAATTACAGTTCATCACAGGTGATGTCTGTTGCAGAGTTGTAATATCAAAATATTTTTTTAAAATTTTATTCAAGTCCTTTTTAAAGTTACAATTGTCACACTACGTTTTGCTAAATATAAAAGAAAAAACCATCATTTTTCTTATCAGCATCTTTCTCCTCTTTTAGCCTGCTGCTCTAATACTAATCTCAGGTGTTTCAGTCTTCTCATTGAAAAAATAATTCCTGTTTAATTTAATTTCCTGCCACTTTTATATTAACTAAAATGACAGAAGTTTAGAACAGTAGAAATATGTGATTTGAATAGGGAAAAGAGAGAGTTGTGTGGGTTGAAACTATTCATACAGAAGAGGAATCATTCATTAATATTTTGTTTGTCTTCCAACAAGCTTCCAGCAATTAAGAATGAATAGAAAGAAAAGGATAATGACATGTTGTATCAAAATTCAAGTGCTAAAGAAACACTTTGAATTTATGTGATCAGTTGATGCATCTCTTCTGCCTATTTTTCAGATCTACCCCACACACATCTCAGAGTCACTATATTAGTCTTACAAGCAGCTTGACGTTGATTGACTTTCTGAAGCTAACAGGAATTGTTATATTATTTAGGCCTGACTCATCACCATTGCTTTTCATGTTTTGGTACAAACAGAAAATACAGAAATTCCATTGAAACTTAAGAGAAACCTCCTTTACAATTAGAGTTTCAGAACTGGAACAGGTTGCTCAGAAAGGCCATGGGGTCTCCATTCTCGAAGATACTAAACCTGACTGATCACATCCCTGGGCAAGGTGCTCTAGCTGACTCTACTTAGAGCAGGAGAGTCAGACTAGATGATCTCCAGCTAGCTCTTAGGCCACCTTAAATTCCTGCAAATACCTCAAGATATCATACATTGTTAAAGTGGAAAGTCATCTGATTTAAGAGTCAGGGAAAAATAAGAACCTTAGTTCCTAATGTTCCAGGGGTTTGGGTAATGTCCCATGATGAACAAACTGGTAGAAACACTTGAAATAGTACAGCTTGCTTTAGCCTGGTTCTCAGTTTAGGCTAATTTTTTAATGTTTCTCTACATATTAAGTTGCAACTTAGATTGCATTTTACATTTGATTATAATGTTTTCAGTCTTTATGGTTTTTAGATATAGATATTGCGACCGCAGGAAGGCCAGGAAGTCTTACTATTTTTATCCAAGTGTTAAGTAGTTAAGAGAGTTATTCTTTAGTATGTACACTTTGTATACAGAATAAGTTGTGAAGTAGCTGGCTGAGAAATGGTTGATGGTTGCAAGCTTAGCTCGCTAAACAATTAAATGTAAAAAGGATTTACTCTGCCACCCCACTCCTGCAGTCCAAATGCACCGGCATTTTTGAACTGACAATGTTTATAATGTTGGTAGCAACTGATATACAGAAACCGTGAAAGATTATAATCCATGAGCCGTGTGAAGTATCAGGAAATATAGTGCAAAATTTCAAACTTTAGGATATGAGAGAAAAATCTCTCTTATGATGGTGAAAAAGTGTCACGATTAAGTCTTGTGGAGCTATATGGATATATTGCTTTTCACCAAGTCTATCCAAACTCTGTCCCTAATGTGAAGCTCCAAAACTAGGATTCTTCGTGTATTGGGAATATAATTTTAGTTTCCAGCTTGGATAAGGATGAATTATATAACACAGGTTAAGATAAACACTGTACCATAGAATAAGTTAATAGGGCTCAATCACTACAGATAGCAGGAAGTATATGTCTTTGGCATTGCAGTGTTTTTTGTCCTATGGATGAGTGGAAAAGAAACTATCCCATTTAAGAAATACAGTTGAAACAAGGAAGAACTGGTGATTCACCAATGAGGTATAATGCAAAGGTGTATCTTTTCTCTGTGATCTGTTCTTCTCCAAGATCATATATAATTAGGAATAACTCCCTATGCTGTTCTCAGAAAATATGATATCAGTTTTCAGAGGGTGAAAATCATAAAACCTACAGTCTTCTTACTAAACCTGAATATCGTAAGGGCTATCCTTACCAAAGGACTAATAAAGGCTTAACGTTGCTTTTTTGCTGGGATGGACAAGTTGAAGAGCTAGTGAACTTATTTGGGTAAAAGTAGCTCTACCACGTTGATTCGTAGTGGTGGCAGATGCAGCTGTGTTAATGTTGTGTGTTGAAAATTAATAAAGCTAAACATTACCCTCTCCCCTCATGGGTAGGTGCCTTAATTTGTCAGCACTTGGGAATTTCGCCTGTCCATTTTTCCAATAAGTTACTGATGTAATTTTATAAATGGTAGAACAAAATGTAATATGTAGTCTGGTTTTGCTTGTTAAAATGCAGATTGCTATCCTTATTTTGGCATGGCTATAAGTGCATAAGAAAACCAGCGTTTTACCAATAACTTTTTGTAAATATTAATCCTGGTATTTATCATCTTGTTTGTCTCATTAATATGGAATTTTATGTGAAACCTAAGTGTTTTTTGCGGATTAGGATATAAATGAACATTAGAGTATATGAAGAAAGTTCTTGTTTTTGGAGGGAGCTTATTGTAGTTGTAACTGATGCATAAGTAGTATTTATTATGTATTAGTATTCTAGTGCTCATAACTTAGTTCATAGGGATTTAAACTCATATAACTTAAATGCTCCTATTAGTAACAATTAAAGGAGTATTATAAGTTTCATGAACAGTAACATGCACATGCATATACAGGGTTTTTTCAGACGCATTTTATAGAACTCCCATACTGCTGTCTTTTCATCAACTTTATCTCTAAGATGTCCTAGTTTTTTTGGGTGTAAAAATTAGGTGCCAGAATTCATTTAGCCCAAATATTCAAAGTATATAACAACTCAGTTTCTTTTATAACTGATAGTTCTGCTCTGACAAATGTTTATCCAGATTATACTGTCTAAAGAATATGGTAATTTGCATATCAGAGATGATGATGTGTGGGAAAGGGAAAGTCAACGTCAATAGAGATATTTAATTTTTTTTGGTCTTAAAATTCTTTATATTAATTACATGGGGTGTTTCTAACTATGCACATAACAAACATACTGTGATCCAAGTCTACTTCTTTTTTTTTGAAAAGGACAGGCCATGATATTATTCCATGAGGCAGGATGCATTCAAAATTTGCAATAYATTTTCCTGAGAAGGTCTGGTTCTCAGAAGTAATGCAATAGAAAGGTCAGAATTCTGATGTTTTTACTAAAAGTAGAAGTGCAATAAATCCTGCACAATTATGATTAACATGCACGTCATTCTTTCAGAAAGAATTTTATCATCATTATGTCATTCTCATTGATATTCTGCAGAAAGGGCTGAATTGGCTCTACTGAACTGAATACTTTGTGTGTTAGTTCTGTGTTAGATAATTCTTATTCAGTACAGCACTTAAGAAAAAGGCAAGATTAACAGCCAGATCTCTTTAAAAACTATTCTCAACAACTTATTAAAAGTACATAACATTTCTTTTACTTTTGAAGATATGTAGTGATGTTCTCAGGGAATTTTCAGCCTCAGTTATAAAACAGCCCAGCTTTGCATCTGTCACATTTTTTCCCTACATGCCAACTAGGTAAGGAATATAGCTTTAAAAGAATATGTGAAGATGAACAGCATGCTCCTAAATCTTTTATAGCTTGTTCCAAAACTTATTTTAAATAACTTTGCTATGATTCTTGTGGTAGCTACAGATGTGATAAACAGGTGTTCTGTTCTTATGATCTAGTTGAGACTGCTTTCCAAAAAATCAATAAGAAATGGAACATAAAATTCCAAATATTTGATGACTTTTTTTTCCTAATTCCTATTTTAAGTTACATCACGGTTCTTGCAGGAACTGTAGATGATGCAAAGTCCTTCTCTTGTTGAGGAATACAGTCAACATAGGTAGCTTGGTGAGCAGCTGCAGTGCGAGCTCTGGGTGTTGGGAGCACAAGGTGAGAGGCCACGGACCGCTAACCCTTTGCATAATAAAGGGCATRGGGACCTGTGCCCATCCAGGTGACCAGATACTCAGAGACACAGCAGAAGCTGAAGAGCCCAAGACTTTCATGCCCTTAGACTATGAGTGTATAAGAGCCCAGGGCTTCCTATGTTTGAGGTCCCTCCTCAGAGGTACCAGCTCAAGCTGTTACTTTTTTATATGGTTATTGCTTCAAGGTTAAATTATTTTAAGGACTGGGACATCTGAGAGTCTGCTGTAGGAAATTTGGAGTCAAGCCAGTAAGGAAACCTAATTTGACTTTGTGAATTTGATGTGTGTAGATGCCAAGGGGCCTTGGTTCCAGCTCAATTGGTGCAAATGTGACTGGCAGAATAGTTTGATATTCAGGAATAGCCTATGGGATGGTCTAGGTGAATTCAAATCTCTGAAATTTACATTTTGTGTCAATGGCCGGCAACGAAGTAGTAATTGATGTATAGTTACAGATTATAACATCTCTTTGCATGAAGTTTCAGTCCATCAGTTACGGTAAAGTATTTCTGGTAGCAGTTACTGGTTTAAACTTTTGATCTACTTGTGCCAGGAAGGTTCAGAATTATATTTGTTGTCCAACCTGTCTACCGTCAGTACTAAATACCTTTATATCTTCAAAATTTTGTACCCTCAGAAGAATTTTGTACCCTCAAAATGAAACTCCACCAACCCCTCTACTTGTAAACCTGATGTGGACTTCAGTTCTTCAGAGCTTGTGTGCGTGGTTGCAGTTGCTGTTTTCTCCCTTCTGGTCTGCACGTATATTTCCATCCTATGGTGACTGCAGTTGCCAGTGGGAGTGATGTATGCCTATGTCTCATTCTAACATAGTGCTTGAAACACATCTGAATCCAAAGGACAGCACTGTCAGACACCTCATTTTAAACACAGGAAAATTTGCATAGTGTCTTATAAAATGGATCTGTTGGTGTTTGTTTCAGAAGGTGCTTGCTAGAACACCAGATATTTTTCTGTGGCTTTCTAGTCTTGTGAACAGCAAGTTATTTCAAATGTATCATTAAAATATTTTAAATGTATCATTGCTGCTTGAGTGTAGTTCAAATCCTAGGAGAATCCCCTACTCACTGAAAATCCTGCATGCCCTCAGTGTCCCCTGAAATGGGAAGGATTGACTCTCCCACTTCCTGGGATTCTCATTGGTGCCAGGGTTCAGCATGTAGGCTTCCAGAGCAACAGTAATATCTGTCATTTTGAATGAATACAAATCTCTAACAATCCATGTTTGTACAGTCCCTGTGGAAGCGTGTTGTGTCAGCTGTGCTCATGGTACTTTAAAGGCTTTATTAAGTCAGCTGGCAACACACCCTGTCTCCAGGCGCTGACTTTTATGGCAAAGGATCTAAGAGACTTTTTTGTCCCCTTCTTTGTTTTTTTTTCTCCCCCCCTCCCCCCCCGCACCCTTTGTCTTGTTAACTAGCTTTCAGAAACACAGGAAGTGATCTTATAGAAGTCTTATGGGAGTGTTGCTATGTTAGTAATACCCACAACATAGTTACAGGTGAGCCTTTTTACCCACCCACACAATCTGACACATACATGTGCACACACTGTCCAGTACCTTTATGCAGTCTGATATTAAATCTGATCAACTTATTACAACTGATTGATAGAGAAAGTGTAAAAAAATTATTAATAATTATAACCAGCTTTCTTAGCCTATGTAGCCATTTGAAAGGTGACTATGATAAACTGTGTGAAGGTTCTGGACCATGTATTACAGTAAAATTCCATGCATATTCTGTCCAGTGGCCTTTTATGTAAGAATGTACTTTCTGTTTGCTTTAATGTAGAAAAAAATTGTTTAATTGGTAAATGTTAAAATATTAGTTTGCTTAAGTCATGTTTTGAGAATCAGTTGTTCAAAGACTGAACTTTCCAGTGACATTCAGAATCTTTTCTCTTGCAGCCGTTTCGTAGAGTGACGTTTTCTGTTGTGAGTCAGCCTCAGGACCCGCATCAAGGGTCATTGCAGAGTTGCTATGACAGCGGTCTGGAGGAGTCAGAAACACCAAGCAGTAAGAGTTCATCAGGGCCAAGACTGGGTGCCCTTCCACTCCCAGAGGACAACTACGAAAGGACTACGCCGGATGGCAGTGTTGGTGAGGCAGAGCATATGGAAAATGGTAGGGGCAAACACAACATTCACACACATAATCTCACTAGCAAGTGATACTAAGTAGACTTTTGAAAGRTCAGTCCAAAAATATAAATAAATATATATAAATAATTAAAATTGTAATGATTTGATTTTAAAGTTTGTTAAAATGCAGGTATACAAAATAATGGAACATAACACCACTAATTAAAACAGCACTTTCTTTTCTTTACATGACTTAAAATCTATAYTGTAGAAGCAGTTAAAACACTGAAAAAAAATATCAGTAGAGGTCTGGGGAAATGGTAATTGAATAAAATTACATACTTTTCATTTTAGATAAAAGACCATAAAGGACATATATTCTCATTTCCTTCCATTTTTAATTCAAAAACTACTTAGGAAATTTCCCTGAATGTAACATATACCAGCATCAGGAAAAGAAAATAGCATCTTAAAACCCCACTCTAGAGAATTCTCTTTTCCCCGAAAATATTGTATAGACTGTTTTCAAAATAAAACCCAATGTCAAGTCCATTCTTCATTATTTAGAATAGAAGAACATTACTTTCCTTTTCTTCACACTTTATTTTGTACAGTACTTTTACAACATCTCATTTAAATTCAGGGTCCATTTATGTAGAAGGGGAAAATACTAAATACTTATTTATTCCATAGTAATTCTCCTACTATTAAAAACCAAAAAATGTCAATATAAGTCTCAAGTTAGGTTCTGTTTTTCTTTCTATCTAAAACTATTCAGGATTTAAAAAAACGAAAAAAAGACCTATTCTTTTTGAAATATATTTTATGAAACATGAATATTTCACTGTTCTCCACTTCTTGGCCTTGAAGTCAGAGACTGACTTCATTGTATTTTCATTTGCCCATAAACAACAAAATAAATTAATACACGTCAAAGTGTACAGATTTTTGATAACCAAAGAAATAATGGGTTTTCTAATTCAATTGTAGTAAGTGGGTACATGCAAGAAGGGTGGTGTATTTTTTTTGTTATAGAATGAATTAATTAGTTTGGCTAAGTGCATGTTTTAGTTTTTCGATACTGAATTGTTCTTGGGGTTTTGTCTCATCTGAGATAGACATGTCAAACTATTAAAACTATGTTATTCTTCATGGTAAGGTATTTCCAAATCTAGTGTATGTTACTGAAGAATGGCTACAGCAGTCTACATATGCTTAAAGTGTATATCCCAATAGCAAAAAAAATTAATTGACTAAAAAGGAAGATAGTATTATCCATCTAAAGATATATTAGGTTATGTATGTTTATAAGTTTGCTTTTATATATTCTCCTTGGTTGTTTATATGATATATTTGTTTACATTTCATTTTTCTGGGGATGGGGTAGGGGGAAAAAGTGATAATGATGTTACTGGAAAAAATTTCAGAAAAAAAGCTTATAGAATTTGTACCTAAATTGGGCTGATTATTTTGTTGTCTGTTTTGTAGTAAGTTTTTGTAGTTAGGATAATAAAATTAAACAATTTGTCAATTACCTTGGACATGCAGCAATGTAGAGGATTTGTAGACATGAAATTCTGAGTTCAGAAAGTATTTTAATATGGGTTATGCCTGATCCATGTTGGAGAAACTGTAGATTAACGAATGAATATAATTTTTAATGCACTTGATAGCCAATGAAAAAGAAGGTCACACTAAGTGAAGTGTAATTGAAAATGAAGAGTGCTTGAGCAGTGTCATAATTTAAAGCAAAATAGTTTTTGTATTGATGCAAAAACTGGAATTGCATTGTAATAACTAAAATATTTTAGATGTTTTTATTTTTTGAAAATATTTTATTTTATATTTGGTAGGATGAATTTCTTGGACTTGGTTTTGAAAATAGTATTCTATAATTAATATATAGAAACATAGATGTAGATAAATACATTAGTTCATGGTGAATGAAAGTGAATGAAAAAGATAATTTCCAGTAAAAAAATTTTGCATGGTAAGACATGCATAGAGTAATCAAGATTTCCTCCTCCTTTGTAAAACTTTGAACTGAAACCTTTAAAAGGTGGGTGATGTTGTGATGAAAATTATACTCTATAGACTTTTGGATTTTGCTGTCACATTTTAAAAACAAGATTTCAACGCCRGCATGTGATCTGCCTCCAGAAATTTCTGTTAACATTAATCTATAAATAATGATGGAACATGATGGAATTTACTTTTTCCCTCATATATGTAATACCTGATATTTGAGTGAGAGTTTTCTGTGATATTGCTCTTAAGTTCACTTGTATTTTAACTATTTTAAGMACAATTGTATTGGTCAAATTCTGATAATGTAGTCTTCAATATTAATGGACCATTCTGACAGAAATAGAATTGGAATTGAAGTCTATCAAGCGTTCATTTGTCACATTTAATTGGAATGTAGGTAATCTGCAGTGTTTGGCTTGGTTAGGTTTTAATCAGGATTTATACTATATTTTCATGCAGATTTTCCATGGAAACAGCATTTTGGAASTGATCTTGGTTATTAATTTTTACTTCAAATATTTACCATTTAATTTCAGTTGGTGTGAAACAATGCAGTTATAACTAATTGCTTTGGATTCCCTTCATTTTAGAATTTGAAATAATAATCTTCAGCGCAGTACATGAAACTTCTGATACATTTCCTTAATTTTTTTCAAACCTAGATGACTAAGGAAAACAAGAAATCTTCACAGTTAAGGCAAATTTAAGAAGGTTCAGTTCACAGGTGGAGTAAATAGGAAATTCAACTTTCTGTTTGCTGTTAAGACCTTCTTAATTTTTCTCAGTTGAGAATAAAACACTGGAATATTGGAAAAAAAGGGGTAAGGGGGTTGATTTTCTTAGAATATGCTGTACATTGCCTTCCAGCCTACATGACTGTCAGATGTAGATTGAAGTTTTATTCTGCTGATTAGCTGTGGTGTCAGATGAAGGAGGAAAAAAAAAAGGAAAGAAAAAAAGAAATGTTAGCAGATTGACTGTGAAAATTCAGTATGCAAAGATCTTGTTAATTAGTAAAATCTGCAGAACCAAAAGTAACTTCTGAGTTAATTTATCCCCTGCCCTTGGAGCTTTCCTTACAAGGAAATTCTGCTCATATGTGCAGCCTTCTCTGATTTTGCTATTAGAATGGTACTGTCTTAATGTAAATTACACAATAATTTTCTGAAGAACATTTTCATTACATTCATATTTGTATATCAAGGGCAAATAGATTACCATGGTAAATTAGTTTCCTGGTCTTTTGTCATAGATTTCTAGTTCTGACTATGCATCTTACCACATCTCAGAAGAAAATTTTAAAAACCCCTATGACAGAAGCTTCCAGAATTACCTCTCCTCCTGACCCTAACAGTTAATATTCAGAATGTGATTTTCTAAATGATAATAACAATAATAGTTGTACTAAAACCCATTAATTTATCACAAGCCAAGTTACTGGCCTGGAGGATGTCTTTCAACAGCGAAATCCTCTGAAGGCTACCAAAATTGTTTCAGGTTCGGTTTTCTGACTCTCATTTAACTGTTTTAGTGACTATTCCTTTATTTCATTATGAGAAAGAGCATGGAAGCATTCCATGTAACTTTTTAAATACTATGGATTGTTATGTTTCCTTATAATTTACCTTTCCTCTGCATTCTAAATCTTCCTAGGTTCTTTCTTCTGGCAAAGGTAGGGATAGCTGGAGATGTATTCTCACAATTTGAAGACAGCCTTTTCATATTAATTCCTATGTTATTAATTACAGATATGATCTCTAAACAGAGCTTTCATTGTTCTGTTTCATTACCTTTCACCTAGTTCTATTAGGTCTCTCTCATGTTTCTTGCACCTCTCCTAGAAATATTTCATTAAATTCCTTCTCCTTACCCCCTGATTTCTGCATACCTACTACTTATTTATGCATGTAGTAGCCTAATCAGTTTTAATTTTTGTTTAATTTAGCCAAGGTACCTATAGCAGTGAAACTGCAGCACTGTAGGTTATGGCTTGTACGATCTTCCCTAGAGATTTGTTTCCACGCAGGCCTAATTAGACTGTTTGCCACACCTGAGATACCTGTCTTAAAGCTAGCTCAGGTACTTCTACATGAACATGTCTTTGATCTGCAGCAGAGAATTTTAAGTTAGCCCATGTTTCAATATCAAATAAGGTTGGAGAAGAGTAGTCATCTCTGTGAAAGAAGGAAAAGAAGGGAATGGTTTACAGCTTCCATTTTTGCAGAGGGAAATGGAGTAAAGAAAGATTAAGTGACATGTCTGAAGTCACAGATAAAGTAAGGAGCAGGGCTTAAAAAGGAGCTCAGAATTTTTGTGATTCAGTTACTTGACTCCCACAAAGAAATCAGAAGATAAATTACTCTCTGACTGACACATGAAGAAGTAAAAGGCAGGGAAGAGAAGTGCATTGCCTTGGTTCATACAGTCTGATGATATGCTCTGTTTTCAATTACAATTTCAGATTTAGATTGCAAGTGTCAAAGTTCCGCCATCAATATAGAGAAAGGGTTCATAATGTAGGAAATGATGACTTAAAAATGTAAAGTGAATTTTGACAATTAATAAATTTAATTAATTTTATCTGTAAGACCATTCTCTCACTTTTATTTGTGAAATAGATTCTTAATCTGTTCTCTGGACCAAAGTGTGAAAAAAAGAATCCATCAATTTAGAGAACCCGTGTTTACAGAATCTGTTTTCCTTTAGCTTTTTACAGTGCAAATAACATGGCTTAATGTTCTTGAAGACTTAACTGTCCTTATTGCAAACATGGCAAACAGACACTCATTGATTTGTTTCAGAGAATGACTGCATTTTTGCAGTTCCCATTATCTTCAAATGTTCTGTTCTCTTGAATTCGGGCCTGAAAATTGCATGAGAATAATTTTGTTTTTAAAATTGTGTCCTGAAAATGTTGACGTAAGTAGTCCATCTGAGAGGCTGAGTCAGTAAAGGTTTTCAATGTAGTGATTATACAGTAACAGTTCATTTTTTGTTTGGTTGGTTTCTCTTTTATTCTGTCGTGGCTGCTGCATCTACTTTTTCTTAAATGTCACCCTGCATGCATGAACTCAAAATACAAGAAAGTGGTGCAAATATTATTATATAATACAAATACATAAGAATTCTTATACTTGTTTCTGATAAATCTTAACTTGTAATTAGGCACACAATGAATTTTGGATTCTTTAACACTAGCAGCATACATGGGTGATGTTTTAGAACACATACATATTCAGTGATGAATTATATCTTGAACCAGGTTTTTTTGAGAATACAGGATTCTGATAAGATCTGTGAAAAGACATTTTATAAGAGGAAAAAAAAAGACCAGCTTGTAAGACAGAAGACAAGCTGTGCAGGAATCCCTGATACACTASTGTAGTCTTATGTAAGGCAGGGAACCTGTCTGGGAAGAACACCGGCTGCTTTTCTCCTTGATCTTTTTCATTTCTAATATTTTACCACGTTCYTTTAACTTATGTCTGCGAGTTTTTTCAACAGAGGAATAGGTTTGATAACCTATATGCACATTAATACTTTAAGTTTTAAAACTATACTGTGCCTGTTCTTTAAGAATTACTTGTATTTTGAAGCGTTATGTATATATACCTGTAATAGAAATGAGGGAAATATATTTTGTGTTAAATTCCTAGTGCTGATATATATTTTTACATATACATTTACTTTATTACATCAATAATTTACCACACAAAGTTGAGAAATTATTTTAGGTTGTCCATTTTATGTCATTGCACTAAGGTTTACTGCATATTAACTACTGTTCTATGTTTACATTGTACTTCAAATGCACAGTGCAAGGTAAAGCCCCAAATATATGCCAAATACGATCAGAAGTAGCTCTCATTGAAGACATCAGAATGGTATTTTTTATACCTTCTCTATTTTCCTTGACTGTCCAGATAAACATCAACAACTTCTGTGTTCTATTCATGAAGTATACCTGAGTATTGCTGTGAATTGTTTTTCACTTGATCAGGATTTTAACTGCTCAGAGAACATATGCTTGGATCTACTGGAATCAAAGAAAGAATGAAAATTTCTGTATTGGAAATCAACCCCCACACATTGGTTGCAAAACAAATTATTCAGCACTTTTCTGATTTTCTGAATAGAATTGTATGTCTCTTGCTGTTCTCTCTGTTGCTTTCCCATTGTATTTGTTCTAGCTCCTTTTGTGCTGCAGAGTGAATAACATATGCCTCTTTTCTAAAAAATCATATTACAGGATTTCTTCCTCCACTCCTGATTTCAGTATCCTGCTCTTAAAAAGAAAGTATATACAGCAATAACTGTTCACCACTGTTAAAAACAGTCTATTGATACCAGATAACTTGAAATGTCATGTACTAAAATTTTGGTTTCTTTTATTACCCTTTAAAAAAAGGAACTCCATGTTTACATTCCATCAGTTTTTAACCAGTAATTTGAAAATAGAGGAAGACTTTGGATTTTTAAAGAACCATACCTGCAGTTGTATTTGTTAGGATGAAGCAGTAAGGGAAGGGTTTGTATGAGCAYGTGGGTGTGCACACATGTACAAATCTCAGTGAGTCAGTTCTCACTGCAAATACTCATGAGATCTAGACAGTTGCAGTTATATAACCTGCCTCATCTATGAATTTCAAATCATTTTGCTGAGGTGGATATGAACGAACATACTAAACTGACAAGTGGAGAACGAAATGATCAGAAAGTAAAGCACTGTGTCCACTGTCATGCTATGAATTGATCCAAACATTGTGCACCCCTCAAAAAGTAATCATTTGAACATCAACTTCCAGTTTGATGAAGGTTTTGCAACTGACTTAGGGAAGTTAGGCTTTTGTCCAAGTCTTCCGTGCCAGCTGCTAGCTCAGGCAGCCTCCCACTGATGCAGATTGCAGAACTCCCTTTGATACTGTTGCAGTCTTGAATGTAGATGGGAAGGCAAAATGCATTCCAAAATTTACAAACTCAAGGAAGAACAGACATCTGGTTTATGAATGGAATATTTAGCAACCTTTGCATCCAAGGCAGGCTCTTTCCTACAAAAAATCTGATGGAAAGATTCAACGGAAATTTATTTTTCCTCTGTTCCAAGGAGTCCTTTCAGCATACTGTATTTCCCAGTTGGCTGTATTTAATGTAAGCTTCTTCAGTTTCCTGGACAACATTAGATCTTTCTACCCCTTCAAATCTTCAAGTATGATGAAGATCCAAACCAAGTCCTTTATAGGGGTATTTAATCTTAATTTCAGTGAAAAATACTTTTTCCTTTACTGCTGGTTCTCAACTACTCTTCTGTTTATTTTTTTTAATATACATTGCAGAAAATGTTGATACCTTATTATATATTATCTTTATAAAACACACAATCTTACAACTGTCTTTGTCACAAATTTTTATGTGTTGGGTATGATGTTTTAGAATCAGTAGATTTTCCTATAGACAAAAAATAAAACAAACCCAAAACCAACTGATAAAATTAAGACAATAACCTGTATAATTTCCTTGGGTCCATTTTTAAAATTATTAAGTACAAATTATTAGTTCAGAGCAAAATTCTGACTGTATCTTCAAAATTATGTACTTGGACTGAAGGAACATGAGCATGTTTAATTGGCCACAGAGCTGAACCTAAAGGAATCATAACATTCACAAAGATCCGATTTTAAAAATCGGGAAACAAATTCAAATCTCAAGTGTATTAAACCAGCAGGTGCCCATCTATGTCACAAACAAAAATTTATATTTTAACTACTCTTGTTACATGAAGAGTTTGAGTAAAAGTGGAGTACGAGGCCAGAGAACAGACAGGTATCACCCTGAGTTATTCATTTATAACTAGTTTCATAAGTTGTTGCATTTTCACTTCTAAATAAAGTCACTTCTTTTTTTGCGTCTTTTTAAAATCATGTAATTTTTAATAAAGATTTGTAAACTGTAAGGCTCGCTGTGACAAAACACAGAAGAACACATTAAAGAAATCAGTCTTATATTTCTTTTTTCATCCGAAACTTCAATTTTACAGGTTTTCAGCCTGTATCTTATTTAAGCAATTCAAAAAGTTTTCTTGAAGGCAATTTTTTTAATCAGCTGATGTGTAAATTCAGAGTTATAACAGTAAGTGTACTTACTTAGTTGCTACATAATTTAATTCTTCAGGTCCAACAATAGTCTGGAAAGGTTCGTGGTCGTGGCTGTATTCCTGTGTGCCAGCCTTCCACAGAAGGCTTCCTCAGAATTATTAATGCATCCCATATATATGGGAAATCCAGGTAATGTATAGGGTCAGACCAAAGATCATGTGGTGGCCAAAATAAGATGCTCAGGGGAAAGTGTAGCAGGGCAGATTAACTGATTTGTTTTCCAAGTAGACTTCTATACATCARCAGTTGGGAATTCTGATTCCCTGAGCCCCATAATGTGAATTTAGTAAGCTTTATGGATTTACATACTCAGATTTGTCCAGTTTCCATTGCGTGCAACTATTAACATCTCTTTTTCCCAATGAGGGTTTTTAAAGTGATTGTGTGTCCCATTAGTCTTGGATCGGACAAAGGAAAAATAAACTTCTTAGCCTGTTAGGGAACAGTAGACAGGAATTTTTTAATGAGAATGTGTTGCTTTGTACCCATACTAAAATGTGCTGTTGTATATGAAGTTCTTTACTCAGTTATTATTTCAAAAGGTTTAAACCCCAAAGATTGAAGGGAAGTGTGTGCATATCTCATGTATTTCAGCAAATATTAATGTAAAGTTACTATGCCAAAATCTACAGAAAGATATTTAAAGGAATTAGAAGCCCCAGTACGATATGTGTCATCTGTAGTTCTGAAAGTTCTATTTTATATTTATATTTTATAACTGATTTTCAGAGAAATGGAACAGTTTGTATGATGACAAGAGGATTTAAATGCAAGGATAATATGAATTCAGGCATTTAAGTATTTCTGAATATTACTACGGTATCACCTATATTGCTTTTTTTGCCTCAACAGCAACGCAGCATTCAATGTGAACACCAACTCAAATGCCTTGGATAAGTAGACAAAAAATCATGTCACATGCTAGAAGAAGACATACATTAGAATTTTTAAGAAATTGCTTCAAATTTTTGTACAGTAACTTAAAATAATATTTCAGGGCTTTTTGGCTTGTTTTGGGCAAGGAACAGCAATAAGAACAAAACCCCCACTACCAAAAAAAAGAGGAGTTTTATGCTCCAATTTAATTTTTGTCACAGATAAAAGCAAAAGAAAAGTCAGCATTTATTGTGTAAAAAAATGTATTTTAGTAATCACTATTTTATAAGGTGGTTTTTTGTTGGTTTTTTTCCTGTAGACTAGAGTAATAAATTCTATTAATATTAGTTTCAAATCTTTTATTGTAGACAAGTTGCCATTCATGTTTAAAAGGGCTGTCCATTCTTATGCAGCTTTTAAGAAAGAAGAAACACATCTCTCAATAAATAAATTTTAAAAAAGATTATTTTGGTGGATAATTCAAATCTGTACTTTTTTCTAACATGTAAAATAGCTGAAATTAAGACAGAAATGTAAGCTTCTGTTTGGATAATAGGAAAAGTAAAATTTAAAGGCAGTGAAGGAAGAACTGTACCTTTAGTTAATTTATGTTGATGGTTGTGTGCTCTCTTGCAATCAAACGTGCCCATACAAGCTTCTCCAACTTGCTTGTTTTAACCTGGTTTTTAGCAGTATCTAAGGAATGAATCAACCCTAAAGATGCCTGCAGAGGCATTTGTTCTTTTACTAAGCAATCTGCATTATTTCATCAGAAAGGGAAGAAAATTGAAGTGCATCATATCTAAAATTGCGTGTAAACAAGCCATAGGACTATCTTCCACCAAAGTGTTAGTTTTCTTCCCTATGGTTTATGGCAGATTTATTTTCTTGATCCAAGGATTTTTCTGTTTTTTCTGAAATTTTAATAGTGCTATAAAGACCAGTAATGTCCATAGAGATAATTCTGGGAAAAGGCTTTTTAAATTAAATCTCATTAATTCTAAAAGTGTGTGGTATTTGTGTCCTGCTGTCTTACTATCTTTATTTCAGCTGCACAGTCAGTGATTTTCTTATGTAGTTGTTCTGCTTACAATTAATTCATATCATCTTTGAAGAGGAGAATCTGTCCCTTTTTGAAGCAGCACAATGATATTCACATTATCATGAGATATTAAAGTAACATTGTCAGTGGAATGTGACACTGCAAATTTTGTTACGCAGAGAAGGCAAAGAGAGTTGATGTAATTTTACTTTCTACTGTTGTTAGTCAATAACAGAAACTTCTATTCTCTAAGTGGAGAATAGAAACCTATTAGCTTTCTTTAAAAAAGTATTTGAGAGATAAATTTATGTATGTATAGTATGTTATTTTATTAACATGTCTCAATGTCTAATTCTATTAACAGTGGCCATCATTCCCTGCTAATGAATTAGATAATTTATCCCAGCATTCTTTTCATATTCTGCTATGTATTGCAATAATAATATGGGGATTATTGTAATATATCAGTAGATGTGACAGCTCTGGAAATGTGCTTGTTCTAGCTGTCTCATACACAGCCATTAATCAAGTATGTGAGACAGTAACGAAAGAGTTAACTTTGTTTCCTAGGTTTCTAGTGGTTTCTAGGGCTATGGGGGGGTTAAGTGGACAAAAGAGGAGTAAACATGAGTAACATTATTACACTTGCTGATTTTTTAAATACGAGAAATCTAAGTATTTTAGTTGTGTTTGAGGATGTCTGATTCAATGCCCCACAGCATGATTAATATACTGTATTGAATGCAGTTTTATTATTCAGTTAAATTATTTCTGGTAAAAAAAAGGTGGGCAAAGGCAGTTAAAATGAGACCTCCTGCTTAATTATATGTTTTCATGCTTATTGAAAGCTTGTAATAGCATGATGAAAGAAATTTTGTAGTGACATGTAAAGCCTATAAGAAAAAACTTAAGCAACCCTGGAGAACTAAAAAAATGGTGATTGATCCATTTGACAACATGCAAGGAACCTGCACAGTTTGACTCAAGAGTCAGGGAATCTGCCTGGATGACTCACGTCCTTCCTGAAACCCTCTTTCCAACGTGGTGTTGTGCAGAAGTACAATGAAGTGGCAGAGGAGAGAAACAGCATGGACTTTGGTTCTACTCTTAGCAAGCTCTGGATAGCCTTCTCATATTTTAGCAATTACCATAGGCCTGAGAAAAGCTGTAAGAAAAACAGGATTTAATAACTTTGATACCATGTTATCTTTTCTGTTTTTTGTAAGAAGTTCTAAAATAATATATTCTGCCAATAGTTCTCTACCTGGATGACACCAAGGGTGAAGGGAAAAGGGTGATAGGAAAAAAAAAATCAAATTTAAATTACACCAAAATGTCTTTATGTATTTTTTTTATCCAATATGAGCGACTCAACAGCAGTGTGCAAAGGGCATGAATAGAATTGGGTTTTCCCACCCATTGTTTCCTCCTATACTGGAAATGGTCATATCTGCAGAAACAAACTTTGAGAAATGCAGTAGCATAAGAAGCTAGCTCACGGACAGAGCGTGATGAAACAAAATAGTCGTGAGAGTCAAAGAGGAATACATCCTAGATTTTATAAATGACTATACAGAGGATAGGCTCTATACTGCCACAGTGCACTGTTCCTAAAAAAAGATGTTGCTTGGAGGCATAGCTCACTTGCCAGGAGCATAGATATGGAAACTTGAGACACAGTCAGATCTAATCTCACAAATAATAAAGAGAAAATACAGTAAAACCCAAGATGCCTCCAAAGGCTCAAATAAGTGAATATTTTTCTCTTGCTTTTCTCTTCAAAAGGAAACAATTGCCTTTAGCTTTTACCAGGTAGAGTCCCACATGCTGTTGTTCATGCTATGAATTTTAAGTGGAAAAACTTTTCCAAAACATAAAGAAAGAAGTTATCCTGAAGTTTCTTGATAAATATTATCAAGCATGTTATGTTAATTGAGGAACTTAAGGAACTTATAAAACTAAAATATTCTCTCTACCACCTCTCCCCTCTGTCTAGTACTGTTGTATTTCCTGTAACATGTAACAGACATTTAGAAGGTTCTTTTTCAGAAGGATTTAAGCAAACACACTGTACTGACAAGACAAATTTGTTTATTATTGTGAAGATAAATAGTAAAACAATTGCATCAAGTTCAGTTCAGTAGTGATAGAAAGTCATTACTCTCAGGTGACAGTTAATTGGCTTGTATAAAATGAGCTAACACTTCAAGAATATTGCCTACTGGAGGGATGTTCATGCCCCYACAAGCATTAACTAGCATCCTGTCAAGACTGTCAGCTAACAGAAGAGGAGAGCAAAGAACAACTAAGGAAAAAGGATCTGATGCAAAGTTTTTGAATGGCAATGCCTGCCAAGGGCTACTTTTTGGGCTGGCTTTGTACCATGGACAGAGTGTTCTGTCTACTCACAACCTGGCACTTCCCGGAAGCATTAGGTTTATGTGGAAAGAGAAAATCCACATAGCGCTGAACTTCAGCAGTGGATTAAAAGAGTTTCAAATATAATTGTAGTGAAGGACACTAGTTAGGGCATAAGCTTCAAAACAGAATTGGTTCCTATATTTCTTAGCACTTATACTAATCTAATTTTAAATGTTGCTACATGAACAAGTTCAGATCACCTCAATGTAAAGAGGTATTTTAGTAATACTACAATGTGGAATGCTTACTGTTGCCTCCTGGAAAGTAATGGTACTTTATAGTGCTGGAACTCAGGAGTGCTTGCGCTCCATTAGCTGAAAATAATGTTAGTGGTTCTTTGTCAAGAAAGGGTGGAAAACAGAAAGAAATAATCAAATTGTTTTTTCTACTCTCTAGATTTTCAATCAATTCTGATCTCTGGCTCAAATAAATGTTTTTTTCAAAAATTTTACCATATTTATTCACTATTTTCCCTCACAAATATTTCTTGAAATCCTCTTGTTCAGTGAATTTCCCAGTGCCTTGACTACCTCTTCAAAAAATAACCCCATCATTTCCAGTTATAGAAATTCACAAATATATACACATAAGTGTATACAATACAGTTTCCAAACAGGTCTTGAAAGACCAATTGAACATGAGAAAATTCCATTAAAAGTGCCTTTTAAAATGTTTGTTGGGTTTTTTCTATGTTCACTGACATAATCTTGGAGAGCAAAGAGTCTCTGTGTTACGCCTCATAATTTGGTGTCAAAATCTCAAAAAGTCTTGAGCACTGAGAGGACATTCTGGGATTTTCTTGCATCATCTTTTTCACCAGTAATTCCAAAGGGATTATCAAATATGGTAATTAAACAATAAACTCGTGTAGACAGTCTAAATTTGAGTTATTCTTGCCTTTCCATATCTCACACAGGACTAAAATTTCTTCAGCACGATGCTACAATAGCCAATTCTTTTTCCACAGGAACTATACTCCACAAAACATTTAAGAATACAGTATTTCTGAGATTCTGCTATAAGGAAATAAATTAAAACTTCACTCACATTACTATAACTGTGTAAAGACGGGATTTACAACCATTATAAACAGCTAAATAGAGTTCCATCCTTAAGGCTCTATATTTTGCAAATGCTCTTCACTTAACTGGCATTTTATACTGAGATATCACGAAAACACTGTTAGTATCTGTTCAACCAGACAAACCATTTTTTATGAGTTTCAAATGACAAGATTGTAACTAATGCCATCAGTAGAGGTGTAGAATTGTAACAAATATCTAAACCTGCTAATTTTATGCTTATTGAATTACAGACACTTTGGATCAAATACTGTGTGCTTGAACACATTGTCTAAATCCTACAAGTCTCAAGATGTTCACATAAATAATAGAATATTACTGTCAGAATTAATTGAAGGCCCCCATAAAAAGACATTAGATAGACCTCAAAATGCTACATAAACATATACAAATTTCTGATATTTTTTATTTAACTTCACATATTTTCGTATCTATTTTCCATTTTTTTGTGCTTCATTCATAACCCCTGAAGGCTGGATCTTTGTGTATGACTTTCTCATAACTTCTAGAGGTGTGACTTTAGCAAAAATGATAAAGTTGGACAAGCTGGTACTTTTGTGTGTGCAACAAGAGACTCCCCTGGGAAGCAGAGAAGAAAAAAATGTAAATGAAATTATTAAAAAAGATAATTAGATTTTTTTGCTATAAAATAATGTCATATGTCTATGGAAAAAAGACTCCTTATATTTTTAAATTCAGTCTTTCTTATGTACACAGTCAGTTACAAATAATGTGACATTTTCTCTTTTAGCATTATATGACATGCTGCTGACCTTAGTAGAGTTGTGATATTTTGTGACATGAAACATCTGGCAAAATATGCAAATATATGTGCCTTTCAAGGCTCTGGTGCCTAAGATACTTACAAAATTATTTTTAAGTAAAAAACATAGAGAACTATTTATTCAGGTTTTCCTCAATTTTCTAGTAGATAAGAGTTTTCATGAAAGTTTTCGTGTATTTTTTCCTCTATGAAATCTAAACTTGAGCAGTCTTTGAAATTTTTGCATTTACTGTGATAGCTAACTAGAGAGAACTATTTTTGTCACGTTAGCAGAATTGTCTTGCAAAGACTCTTCCTTGGGTGAATGAGAGAATAAAACCAGAAGTGCTTCTGAAATAATAGGACAAAATAATAGGTCTAAAAAATAAAAAGTTGGACAGCTATTTACAAGTAAATAAAATGACACCTATGTTCAAATATCAGTGATGAATCAGCAAGTCAGGTAGCCAAATAGTAATCTTTGCAGCAGAAGCAGTTGCATCGTGCTGCGCCAGCAAGAAATAAGCTGTTTCCAATTTTGAGTCCAGCTTAAGAATTCATTTCACAGCATGATTGGGAATAGATATTGGGAGACGGCGGGTCTAGGTTCTGCTTTCAGCTCTGCCACAGCCAGTATGAAAAAAAGAAAAAAAAATTCTTTGTGAAACATGCAAAATACATTTCATAAAATGAATAGGAAATTCTTTGTAAAGATCAGTGAGCTTCCTAAAGGGAAAGCTGCTGATGATTGCCAATTTCAAATTACTTCCAAGTTTGAGTTTGATTAAGCTCAACTTTTACTCAGACTGTTCACATCTTCTGAAAAATCTCTATATTCATGGTGATTTGCAAGCACATAGTTTGTCAACGAAGGGAGAAAAATATTAAAAGTGAGGAAAAAGGAGATATAGAGGTTTGATATGGATCAATACATTCATTTTCCAAAATAAGCATTTTTTTCTCAGAGTTGAGAGAACTGTATTAAATAAGCTAAGCTTTACATGAATATCCTGTTGATTTTAAAAATCAATTGGCAATGCTTAATTCCAACAGAATTGCTCTGACCCTTTCCAAGCCTCGCTGTTCTTTCCACCCCGCACCAAGAATTTCTTTTTTGGTAAAAACTACATCTAGTATCTGGAGCAGGAGGGAAGAAGTTTGCAGAGCTTCCACTACTCCAGCAACATTTCTGAAAGGCCTTTCCTTTCTTAAGTTTGACTGAAATTTCATGCAATGGAGTAGTTTCCAGAATTTGGAGAAGTGTTTGCAATTGAGGTGCTTGGGTAAAAACAACCTGTTGAGCAATAATTTACCTCTCGTGTAATCTGTAGGAGTACTATTGCTAGCAATATAATGAAGGTTATTTGGATGAATGTTTTAATACACTTAAGGCTTAAGGAACAATTACCCTTTTCTTACGCATGAATAAATAGCTAACACTGTAATTAAGACAATGTTAAACCATCCCTCTAGATGCTTAAAAAACATATTTTTAAACTTTTTGTTAAAGCGGTAGGCTATGCACTGCTAATGTTGGAGTTCAAAGAAAAAAGCCGTGCCTTTAGTGAAGGTGTGTATTAGTGAAGATGCCTCTTTGTTCTTCAGAAAAGCAGACTTTGATTTCAATTTGGGTTTTTAATAAGTTCAGAGATACTGTGTCTTCTGCATACCTTCCAGAAACATATCAGACAACATAGCTGTATCACTTAAATATTTATATTTGTCATAAGAAATAAAAAACTTGCAGCAGATGATTATGTGACAACAGTATAGCCACTAATGTGAGAATGACTTCAACAAAAGTAACATTCTCACGTTAATTATAATAAATTAGATTCTTTACCTGGAGAGGATGAAAAGGGCATTTTATATTTATGTTATAATTATACTTAAATTCTTTCTACATTTTAAAGTGTCATAAATCTAGCATTTTAAATTATTTTTTTACATTCATTCAAAGGTTAAGTTCAGCTGTCTAAGAATAATCACAATCTAAAGTAGAAAAAAAAATGCATTAAATGCGTCCTTAATGCAGTTTTTAAAAAGAAAATGGATTTTAATTATTTCAAGCACATAAATACTTTCATCTGCACTGCAAAGTTTTTTTATTCCTTCTTTCTCTGAAATTAGACTAGTCTGTTTTCCTTGAGTGATAGATAGCGCTCTATTTCCAGAAGATCATACACGCTTCTCTCCCAGTGTGTCTTTACCATAAACCTACCATTATATAATTATTTATGGAAGTGCTTATCACAGCTCTGGTGACAGAATTACAACTGTTTTCATGAAGATGAAATCTCACTTACTTTTCTACACTTTTATGTATATAAAATGCTACCTTAGAAGGTTTTCTTATGCTCAAGGTGGTAGTTTTCAATCCTTCTGTAGAGGTAGTCAAAAAGAAAGAAAAACAGGAGACAACAACAAAAAAATTCCTTACAAGAAACTCCAATTCTTAGAAGACATCATCATTCTAAAATTTTGGTGGGGTTTTTTTTGGTTTTTTGGATGGGGGGAGGTTTTGGAGGGGTGGTAGGTTTTTTGGGRATGCGTATGGGGGGTTTTTGGATTTTTTCCTGGAAAAAAATGATACAGGAATTTTGTTTTAGTCACAGATGATTGAAATAATTCATTTCTCCAGAACAGAATTCTATGTATGAAAAAAATTCATACATAATTTTCATATTTCAGGCAATAATAGCATACAGAATATTTTTTTAATAGCTTGCTTGAATATGCATACTCTTGAGGACTTAAGACTTTCCAATCCTTTTTTTTCCTCTCTCTCTTATAGGGTTTCACTTAAAATGTGGATTACTTTTTTGAGAAATAGCATAATCATCGCAGTTAACTTTACATTGTATAATTACTTTTAAATTTTTTTCTTTTTTTTAATATTCTATGAAAAAAAACGTGAAGGGCAAATTCCATTAATTTGTAATATATCTTTCTTCTCTGGAAAATCAATGCATTTTTTTTCAATTTGTAGTTACATTTGGTAGCTTTGTAGGTTTGGAAATCCTTCGGACTTTTTTTCCTTGTTCTATAAAGGATTTTGTAGTCAATAGCTAATTATGCTAATAGTGAAGGAAATGATTTGACTTTGAGTATAATAAATGGCAAAATACTTTGGTCTCTTGTGAGTGTTATCCTCACCTCATGATGATAATATATCATGTAGCTTATTAGCCTTGCAGGGGTACAGAAATAAAACAGCAGGATATGCTGCAGAAGAAATATTTATATCACTGCATGGTGGTTTCCTGACTCATAGTAAAATGTCATGCAAACCACTAATATCAAATTGAGACATCTATAAAAAATAGTTTATAAGTTTTTTTACCTATTGGTTTGGAGAACTGAAAACTAAAACTTCAGAGCAAAAACTAACACAGAGATAAACATTTTCCTTTCTACCTGTCCTAACCAAATCTACCACGAAAAGGTACTACTACACATAAGATCTAGGAGACCACGTGATTTTTTTCTTTGTTGGATCATGCCCTAATGTCTATTTTTAGGAGAAAAGGAGGCTGAGAGGTGAACTTAATTCTCTCTGCAGCTTCCTGTGGAGGGGAGGTGGAAAAGGGGATGCTGAGCTCTTCTCGCTGCGATCCAGTGACAAGGATGCATGGAAATGTTTCAAAGCTATGCCAGGGGAGGTTYAGACTGGACATTAGGAAGCATTTCTTTACTGAGTGTGTAGTCAAGCACTGGCTCAGGCTTCCTAGAGAGGTGGTGGACGCCCAGGCCTGTAAGGGTTTAAGACATCTTTGGAAAATGCCCGTAACGACACACTTTAACTTTTCGTTGGACTAGATGATAATTGCTGGTCTATCCATTGCTACTACAACTATTCTATTCTAATTACAAAAAAATTAATGTAACACAATGGAACGTTGTGTGTAAGGAGAAAATAAAAGGAATAAAGAGGAAAGAAAACCAGATCTAAACTCTAAATTGTTTTTCTGAGCTTTTCTTTTATTTTGATTGTATGTTTTCCCAATCTCTTTGTTAAGGATGTCTGGTTCAGAATATATTTCTAAAGCTTAGATTTTTTTAAATTTCTCATCAAACAATGAAACTTACTCTAACATGACTAGTGTTTATTTTCAATGTAATACATACTTAAAATCGTGTCGGAATAAGAACATTCTCAAAAGATAGGAAACATTTATTTCATGCTTTACTGAAGGAAACTACAACAATAAAAAGTGCTTTAGATGCAAATACCCTTTTAGAAAATATGATATTTGAGATTTATTTTTTTCATAAAATAGAGGCTGTAGGGACTGGAAGAGGTCTCCCACTCAGCAGTCCCATTCTCTCATAAACAACTTTATTGTATATTTCATGTTGTAAATTTGTTGAGTTCCAATTTAAAGCCATTACCATAAAAGGAAAGCCAATTTCTACAGCTCTCTAGTAAGATAGACAGAAACATCTTCAAGTTTGAAAATGAAAAATATCAGTCAATTAATTCCTTTTTTTTCCTTATGTCTTAAGGTTTTTTTCCATCCCAGGGCTATAAGATAATCCAAATATCTAAGTAAAAAATATTTTGCTGTTCAAGCCTTCCTGGTTCAGCAATCATCAAATCAATGACCTTTCCCTGTATCTGTGACATGTGAGATCAAGCCATCCTTTTTATTTCCCCCTATATTTTTCTTTTGGCAGGTAATATCAAAATTCAGTCTTGGAAAATGGTTCAGAAAGTTGCAGATGAAGACTTACACATGCAGTCTTCTAGCTGAGTTGTTAACACAGATGAGCCCACATATAACGTGTAAATGTAGGTGTGTGTATTTAGATATATGTTTGTAGAGAGAGAATGTACACAGTAGAAAAAGGGTTTATATTGAGTAAATTAGCAAATTAGAAATATACTTCAAATCTGTACTGTGAGACAACAGCAATCACCAAGCTGTAGCTGAGATTACTACGTGGGTAAGTGAATAATCCTTCTTTGCTCTACAAATGGTTTAAGGAAAGCCGTAGGGTTGTGGTTACCAGTTTATAAAATCAAGCAATTTAAGAGAGACTATTAGCAGAACAAAGCAGGTTTATTAACTCAGAAAAGCACATGACTTTACTGAAAGATAATAATTGCAACTGGCTTCTGTCAACAAAAGAATTTGAGTTGGGTTATTTTCCCAGATAGAACATTCACCAGACCACAGAATCGACAATAACAGGCAGGGCTGAGCCAAAACCTATGCTGTGAGGAAACCAGGTTCAACCATACACCCTAAGCAGAGCCAGCATTCCTTTCTGTTCTTTTCCATTGGTTTCAATACTAGGTTTTGTAATTCATTCCCTCAGTACCTATACCCAGACTTGCAGGAGAATATTGTTCTTCTTACTTGTTTATATCCAATGTTGAGTGTAATCAGCCACAGCTGTCCCAGTGAGTCAACAGTAATTAACCTGAAACTCCCTGCAGGGTTCTAGCATCTACGAGTAGGATAATAATTTTGCTGGCTTGCACTTTTGTGTTTCCTCTCTTACTGAAAAAGGTGAGAAGTAATAGTGGCATTTCTCATTTCAATAAGAGAGCATAAGAAGACCTCTAGAAATCATGCAAGTTTTGTCTCAAAATTGTGGTCATGTATAAGACATATGAGGGGGAACAGAACCACTCTCAGCCAGGTCTTTTTGAAAATAGTACTATTAAAAACTTTACTTGTGATAAACTTGGCATGGGAAATACTCAAATAAAAAGACATAAAAAGACGTTGAAGAGAAGTAGCACAAACTAGGCCAGTGGCATGGGAGCTAAAATTAATAGGAGACTTAGGAACAAGAGCTACTTGTGCATCTTTCTTTTCAGGCAACCATTAGTAGTCTTCCAAACTCAGATCTTTGTGTTTTGTGAAGGTAACCCTAAACAAATAAATTAACTAGGGAAAACAAAATTAAAAAAAAACCAAAGAAACAAACAGGAGAAACAAAACCAAAACAACGACAAAAAAGCTAACAAAAAAACAACCCATAAAACACCATACATGCGCTAAGTGAGCTCTCCAGAAGTAGTAAATACAACACTCCGGGCACGCCTACAGTGCCTCAATTTTTTAAGGTTACACTAGTAAGGTAAAGTGGATGACAAGGGCATTGAGTTTTGCCTTTATAATAATTAAATTTTTGGTGGGTTTTGGTGTTGTTTTTTGGGTTTTTCTTTTTGATTGTTTGGCTGGTTGTTTTTTTCATAAAAATAGATTATTTAAAAATAATAGGAAGAGAATGGTAGCCAAGACCTTACTTTATATCACTATATTAATATATTGTTTATTGAATGATTATTAGAGTATTTACACAGGAAATAGAGAAACTCTATTTGAAATTTCTTCAAGCTTCCTTTCTTCTTTTATGGGAGGCAGTAGGGTTGGGTGAAGTATCTTTCTGCACCTGAAGGTGTGACACAATGCAGAAAGGAATACAAAATTCACTAACTTGGAGGAAATAACATGCAAAAGAAATGTGGTCCTGTGAGGTAGGTTTCTTGTACAGGTGGTGGGAGTCCTGATTTCTGAACTGCATGTTCAGAAGCTCATAACTTAGTATGCAAGATTTGACAAGGGTGTTGAAAGAATCAAAAAATTCCACATAAAAAGCATGAAATTATTACTGGTTTTTTGGAAGTTCCTCAAATTAAAAGCTTGAATAACTCAATATGTTGTGTTCATAAATAATGAATAAAACTTGGAGTTTTATCTTTCTTAAAACATAGTTCAGATGTGCTCCTAAACTCATAAAAATACGTAGTAAAAACCTATTTTGGACAACCAAGACCGACAGAATACCAACGCTTTTGAAGGCCTAGGAGTTTTCTTGTAGAAGAAACAAGAGCATGTTGTGACAGGACAAAGGGTAATGGTTTTAAACAGAAAGAGAGTAGGTTTAGATTAAATATTGGATAAAAAAACCCTTTTGTGAGAGGGTGGAGAGGCACTAGAACAGGTTGCCCAGAGAAGTTATGGATGCCCCATCCATGGAAGTGTTCAAAGCCAGGTTGTATGGAGCTCTAAGCAGCTGTGACTAGTGAAAGGTGCCCCTGCCCACGGCAGAGGTCTTGGAGCTAGATGTTTTTTAAGGCTCTTTCCAACCTAAGCCGTTCTAAGATTCTATGAAGTACTTAAATATTTTAATTCTGTGGCATTACTGAAGTACTGCTCATAAAAGACAGTAATTTCTTAAATTATGCTCCAATGAAATGGATAATATACAGAAGTATTTCAGAAGTTATTGAAAACCCTGTGTTTAAAATTGTTGATTACATCTGAAATTGAAAGGAATTTGATTTTCCTGGATTCTTTGAGGATATGTCTGTAAAGCACCTCTTATTTCAACGTAGCAAGTGAAATACAGTTCTATTACATAATCTACTTTTAATTTACTTTTTTACTTTATCAATTTTAGCTCATCTTTAATATGTCACAGGGAGGGAGAGCACAGGGAGGGTGGTTTTATATGTTGAAAAGATTTACATTTCCCTTCAAAGAGCATATTTGAATATTTTTAGTCAGTTAGGCTCTCTGAGTAGAAAATGAAGGGTTTTTTCTATGAAAATGTCTGAAAAGACTTAATACACTAAAAGAACAATAGAGAAACCTTCCAGTCACTCTTAGTGTTTAAAATCTTACTATCCAGGTCAAACAGCATATGCAGTGCTCTGCTTTTAGATGACAGCCCTTACCAAAAGTCATCCCATTTGGTATCAGAAGTAGTTTAAGGCAATGAATCCTGGTATATGCTGACTTTTGAAATTGTTCTCTGTGTAGATACATATGCACATATATAATTCAAGTCATATTTCAAAATATGTGCCCATATGTTGTTTAAATTGAAAGTTCAACTATCAGAGTTTGAAAAAAAATTACTTAAATTCATCCTGGCTAAAAATCCAAATCAAAATGCACTCTTTATATTTTTTATCATTTTGTGGAATAGTATTTCCATGGCAAAAGTTTAACAAATTAACTTTTAACTTAATTACTTTTATCATATCATTAAAATAAAATGCTTACATGAAACTGCCCATGGGAGCACAATTGCACTAGTGGTTATGATACTTAAAGAATAGAACTATCAACATGGAGGGCATGACAGCAAAGGTGCTGCAGGTCTCTTYAGTATCTCCCAGGAGTAAGGATATGACCACAGTGAAACACAAATTGTTTACAGTATCTTTCAGAGGGCAGTTACTCCTCACTGTGGAATACAAATTAGTTACCTACACATAATTTTTGTGGATAATAAGCTATGAACACCTTTTAGTCTTTCCTTTTATTAAACTATGAGGAGTATAATTTAAAAATATATCCTAGTATTGCTCTGAAATACAAAATGGTTATGATGTTTCAAGATAATTTCATATTAGCAGCTTGTTTTCTATTTACAGAAATTAGTCTCAGACATAAATTTGTCTTTCTTGGGCTCTCAAGTTGGCCAAATCTACTTAATTTGTTTTTGTGCAAGTTTCTGTATTTGTGTGGTCACTAGGTTTTTGTCTCAAAAATTTCTGGTCTTGATGATATGTTTAGCACATGGCATGTGTCTGTTGAAAAATACTTAATGTCTAATAGGCAAGAATTCTGAAAATTGCAAGACAACTACTGACATACTGTAATATAAATGTTTTTTATTCAGATAGAAAGCTCTTGCTCATGTTGGAGAAACAGACTCTTAAGTTACTGCTGCTTCACCGGTGACTTGAACTGTTCAGGTCTACTCATAGCATAAACAAAATTCTAAGCATGTAGCTGTATTTTTACAGATTCAAACTGAAACCTTTATGAAAGAAAAATAAAGATGTGGATATGCAGAAGGCTTTCTCTTCTGTAATTGTTTTAGTTTTGACTGCTGGTTGCATTACAGAAAGAAATAACATGGATGAGACATATGGGCTAAGTTAAAAATTGCCCCAAAATAAGTTTGAAAAGCTTGTAGTCATACTAGTAATCTGACCGGGGTTTTTGTTGTTTTATGACAGCAATGTTTAGATCTCCTTTAAGGCAGTTGCTATTTTAATTGCATCAATTGTCCAGCCATAAGTATCTGTTCTCTCAGAATGACTTTATTGTTGTCCATTTTCACTGTGCATTTTTTCAAAAGACTGGAATAATTTCCACAGTAGTTCTGATAGCAGAATTTTCATGGGAAAAAAAATTACAGAAAAGGAAGAGAAAACTATGCCAACATTTTCTATGACCATAAATTATTTCCACTGTCTCCAGGAGAGACCTCTTCACTGACGTATCATCTCACTTAACACGCTTCATTAGCTATTTAATAGATACAGTTACTATAACTTAAATTTTAGCCAAAATACGACCGTGCTAACAATGAAAATTTCGATTTATTTCAGTTACTTTTAAGTGGCTTTAAACAAACAGCTTCTCTCTTCCCCCAAATTCTGATGTAACATTGGATGGATGAGATGCAGAGTGATTCACCATTTCTTTTGGCTTCATGCCTGAACTGAGTCAGTCAAGACTAAGTCTTYTAAGTGTAGAATATCATGCCAGATGTTGACTAAGCTGTTGTTGTGAGGCTAAAAGTTATTAGAGATTTCATATCATCAGTAAATGTAGCTAATTTTTATTTTCTTTTGAAGAGCAACATGAAGATAGACTATTTCTGTGCTTTTGTCTCCATTTACTGAAATGACCTATTATCTACTGTTGACGATATCTACATAATTAATGTGATTTTCTGAACTAGTGATTAATAAACAAGTTAATTGATTGCATAGTGTTTCTAGGTTACATATTGCTGTTTGGGTTTTTTTTCTTATTTTCCCTATAGTTTGTGACAAAATGAGGTAGAAATTTATTTTTTCAGACATGGTTGTACTAGTGTAATCTTTGTTCTAAGAGTTATACAAAACCTGTYAGATATGAAAACAGGGATGAGAACGTGTTTGGTTTTTGGTTTGGGGTTTTGTTCTGTTTTTTCTGATTTTTATCCTGGAAGAAAATGATTTCAGTGTGGCTCCAGGCAGCTCTAACTTAGGTGACCCACACTTACTCAGCAGATTGTTCAAGGCATCAAAAAGCCAACTACATTTACAAGGGTTAAGTTTTTTGGGAAACTTGTACATGATGTATCYAGCATATACTTTTCTTGAGAAAGATATATGCATGTCTTAACTTTCTACCTAATTACTTCTTCGGCAAATACTTTTATTTTGGTTACTGAATGGAAAATTAGATTTTTCACTGAATGTTAGAGTCTGCTTGCATATTATGTCATGTTCTTGACTGAGTAACTGATCATACTCTGCATTTCTCGTCTTTCTCCCAACTAACTTTTTAAACTTTACTATTCAAAATTTTAGAACTGATCACTGATGGTATGCAATATTTCTTCAGTGAGTATGTTTTATCAGGATACTGAGTTTCATTGTTTCCAAGTCTGCAAGTGCAGAAACAACATACAAACAGAAATGCTTCCATTGGTAATTTCAAGTAATTATTTAGGTTCACTCTTCTCCCTGCTAAAAAAAAAAAAAACAAAGCCACCACCAAAAATCTCAAATAATCCCAACAACCCCACAAACACATATTATGAAGCATAAAGATGTCACTATTGAAGGCATCATTGTAGAAAACTTCTAAACTCTTCTAAGTCAATTTTATTCTTTCTTAACTTTTATGTGACATATGTGTGTGAATAAACATATATATATATTGTGTCAAGTCATCAAATGAATATTAGAGAACAATTTTTAATGCTACATGAATACACAGTGATCTAAAATACACACGTTTTACATTTCTTCCACTCACATAATTTTGTCTGACAAGATTGTCAGAGCAAGATGAAATGKTTTTTTCCACTTTTATTTCCCTGAACTATGTTTAATGCTCCAAAGCATGATAAAAATTTACTATCCAATTACTTACACAATGTATAGTAAGAAGTCTTAAGCTACACTTCCTAAAAGAGATACAGGAGTATCATAATTTCTCTGCTTTAACAGAGGTGTATATAGTAATGTAAGGACTCTATACTTTGGGATGGAAGCAGGCACTTTGTATCTGCATCGATTAAAACTTACTTGCTGCTTAAAATAAGGAAAAAAGTTTTCCAAAGTGCTGTCGAAGCATCATTCTTGCTTTGGAGTTCTTGCAGTTAATAATAAGAGTAGGCAACAACTTTACAGTTGTACTCAAAATTCTCGGATTTTGTTAACACTCATAACATAAGGAGGGGAAGAATTACAGTGCAGAACTTACTAACTCTTCTTCTAACCCTTCAGACTATTACACAGATGACACTAAAATTTATTTTAAGATTATTTTTTGTCTTACAGTTATGCTCAGTAAAATACATTATCTTCCCAAGTTGTTATAAAACAGGAAGGAAGAAACTTTTCTATGTTAACACAAACTTTTGCAAATCTTTATTTAGGAACTTTATTATTATAGCAATTATAAGTACAATACTTTTTCACTTTATGAAGCTTATAGTTATTTTGATGATGGTTCAACTATGCTTTAAATTATCTTCTTTAAAACATAATAAACTAACKCCAGTAGTTTATTTGAAGATCTGTTCCAGAGTTTTTGATTTGCAACATGTGGTCCTAGTGTGGAAAATCATCACAATGCTGCACAAGCTTAAAGCTTCTAAGATTTATAAACTAAGTTGGTAGTAGCCATAAAACTTCAAAATGAGATTTTCAATTTAATATGATGCAAACTAATAAGTGGGCAGAAAAGCCTTTATCTGGGAAGCAGTTTCCAAGTTCTATTTTAGATGCTTTCCTATGCAGCCTGTGTTAGAGACACATTAGTTGATGCCCAGGGAGGAAAAGGAACTTCAAGATAGTATTTTCTGTTAATCTTTATTGAATGAGTGTAATATATTAAAATAGCATGTATTATTCATAGGAAACCTATTGTACTTAAGACAGATGCTAGGAAAATGTGAGATAAACATCTCTAAATTCTTTGAAAAATAACATTCAACAGTGTCTTTTTCTGTAGAAGGTTAAAATTTAGCATGAATTTCCCTTTAGGTTTATTGACATTAAACCTGACCTCAATTGGAGAAATAGAGTCAACTAGTTCTTAGTTTGATTATATATGGAAGCAAATAAAAGACGGGTTCTTGCATTGCATCTCCTTGTTTCTATGCCAGTTAATTCTTCTGCAATAAGCCTGCTGATAATTATGATAAATCTGATTGCAGGATATAAGTTCCAATGACGATGAACAATAGAGCTGTGACTTTCACGGAAATAGGCTGGTTGTGAAAGGTTTTCTGGTTGGAACATCTTTTATCTTAAACCTTTTCCTCTCATCTTCCCACCATGCAGCACCATGAAAAACCTGCCTTGAATATCCTTATTTTAATAGACAACTTTTATTATGATGTTGGAGAAAGGACTTCCTAAAAATGGTAATCAAATATCATAGTATAGAAGCAATTTTGAAATAGTTATATTTGAAAAGAAAAAGCGCAGTTACATCATTTTAAAGCACTTGTTAATCAAGTAAGTCAAGGAACTGTATTATGTTTTAAAAAGGGTGTTAAAAAAGTTTATATGAAAATGGCCAGGTTTGCAAGACAGTGTTTAGAACATTCATGAGATCCTTTTAACTTTTTGAGACTGTATGGTAAAAGTAGCTTATTTTAATACTTTGAAATTAATCATTCACATAGGAAGGATTTTGTTGTTGTTTTCAGTTGGTTGGGGTTTTTTGGTTGGTTGGTTGGGTTTTTTTTCTTTTTCTTTCTGGAAATGGGATAAATGTTTTCCATTTCACAGAATAGTTAGTTTCAAATATAACATACTAGTAAGTAATATATTCAAAAGGCTTGCAGCGGTGGCAAGTATATAAAAAAAATTGATAATTTGGGAAACTCATAGGTGTTGGAGGGATGATAGTAAGCCTTTGATTCATAATTGTCATCAAATTACATTTAGACATTTTTAATAATTTTAGTAATATGTAAGATTTAAAAATATATATAATATGTTCCTGGAGCCASAGGTGCCTGAGAAATCAGGGTTAAATTTATATTATATAGTTATTTTTAAGTGCCCTTGGAACTGAAAAAACAATTAATGCAATAATTTTTTGCAGGCGAACATTAGCTTGTTGCAGGGAAAAACATATATAGACTCCCAGAATTTGGGAACAAAATTAGAACTACAGTGAGATATTGAGTGAAAAATTTGCTAGTGATACCAATTCAGTCCAATAAGATTTAAATTCTACAGCTTTGTTACAATTACGATTTTTTTTTTTGTAATTAAGCATTTTATATATAAAAACTTGGTGCTTACTTTATCATTGCTAATCAGCAGTGTAAAAATCATCCTGCCTATTTCTAATTTATTATTTGTCATCTGAATTGTCTTTGTTTAAAACTGAAGTAGAGATAAATGTTTCTAGCTATTCCATAACACAGAACTCCATCATCATACAGAACTTTTCATGTCTGAATTATTCTCTGTAGGAATCTGCCTTTCTCTGTTTGCAATAGAGGACTAAATAATTATTTAATCCCTTTTATGGGTGCTAGATAACTCATATTGAGCTTATGCTTCCTTGTTTCTTTTAAAAAAGTCAGAATTATACACTTATACATATAAACCGTACATCTACAAAACAATATTCTAAAATTTCAGAAGTCTTTGATTGTTATTCCCTTGCTCATAGAATCGGTTCACAATGGAAGAGCATTTGTGAAATCCACCCTCATACTCAAAGTGTGATCAGCTCTAAATTCAGACTGAGCCCTGATCTGGACTGTATTCAACTGGATCTTGAAAATCTCTAAGGACAGATTACAGAACCTCGCTGGGATTCTTGCTCCACTGTTGATATCTTCAGTTATGTTATTTTTCCTTTCATGTAGTCAGAACTTCCTCTATCTCAATATATAAGCACCACCTCTTGGATTCYCACAATTTCAGTGAAAAGTCTCACATTTCTCAGTAACCTTAAGATCTCCTCCAGCAAATTAACTTATGTTTTTAGTAGTAACAATTTAATTCACTTAGTTGTTTATTATTTGCAAGCAAAAGTTTGGTTCTGAATTTCAGGAGGGGAAAAAGTACTTGGTTTATGGACTAAACTATCCTGAACTACTTCAGTCAAATAACATGCTGATTTTTCGGTAATGCAGATTGAAGGCGGGATGAGAGGCTTTTCTTTCCGGTCTATTTGTAGCTTCTTGTGGATTGTTAAAGTATCATCTGTAGCATATTAAGCAGCAGGTGGTCAATAGGCTATGTACTGAAACACGTCACCAGGTTGCTGCAGTACAGATTATTCTTGGTGATCAGAGAGCACACAGATATCAGAGTTGCTTGTCAAAAACCCACACACAGTTAATGAACCATGTTTCAATTTTCATGGCCTCCACTGCATTAATACCAGCTAATGGGTTGCAGAAAATTGCAGTCAGGTTATTTGTTTAGCCAGACCTGATCCTCATTCACTATAGTCCATGTTGGTTTACCACTAAGGTCAGATGGACACTTTCTGAAATGTCCTTATTATATCAGCATCCTTTGGGGTCATTTTGTTTAGTTATATTTTGCTTTTCCTGGTTTCTTTTTTTCTTTGTTGTTGGTATGTTTTTTTAAATTATTAATAAGCCTTCGTCTTCTCACATGACAGAGACATATGAGTATGAAAATAGTAGTGACGACAAATAAATTATTGTAATCTGGTGTGATAAACATTCGACAAAATCAAATTTTCTTAATCTTTGTGTGTTATTCTAGTTTTCCTATTGAGGTCATTAAATTAAATATTATTATTTAATAGTTCTAGGAAAAAAATTTCATGACAGATTCTACAGACTGAAAACTAGTTACCATGACATAAGTAGCCTTTGGTATAACAATTTTTCCCCTTTATAGAAAAGAAAAAGAAAGATGAGTAACTTCTTTTTTAGTTAAATTGTAACACTTCTTCATTTTCCAATCTCGAGATATTAGAAGTCACTTTGAAATGTTGTCCAAGGTGTCTGCACAGAGCTCTCAGAGGCATGGTGTGATTCTTGGGACTATCCTGTGCAGGTCCAGGAGTTGGGCTCAATGGTCTTGCTGGGTGCTTTCCAACTCAGGATATTCTACAATTCTGTGATTTTTCTGGATGAACATTTTCAGCTCATATGCATGAGAAGATAAGCATTTTAGGAGCATATAATGTTGACCCAAGTTTTATCCGGTTAAAGTCACGGTGTTTCACTTTTTGTATAACATGAGTTAGTGTGTTAATAAAAATTCAGCCATCTCCTGTTTTGCCTTTTTGATGAGTTGGCAGTTAAAAGGCTTGAAATTAGGTGTGGCAGATGCAAAGTAAGTTCTTATCATTAAATTGAGAAAGAAAATTAACTGCCAAAATTTTTGTGCTTGCAGATAAAAAGAAGTAGAATATTCTTGTGAAAGAAGAGATAGAGGCCTCATATGAACATTTGTAATTGTAGAGCAAGGAACATCTCTTGCTCGAAGGCTCTTTTGTTAACCCAGTAGGCATTTCTAGAATTATTTTATGATAAATAGTTATATCTACCAACCACAGCTAAGATTTTTCAAAGATATGTAGTTGTTTATCTCCTTTCTTAAAGTACTCATCTATCATTTAAGTGTCACTGATAGCTTCGAAACAACTCAGCTGAATCTAATCTTTCAGGCATTTACACTCTTATTGGTGGATATATACAAAGTCATTACACTGTTGTTGCCTTCCTACACCCTTAAGCTCTTTGTTAGACAAAATCCCAAAACTGCAAAGAAGGATTCTCAGAATACGTATTTCCCTTCCCTTTTTTCCCCCTGATTCATTTWGCTTGCTTTAAGATCTTCTAAGCCATCTGTATGGGTTTCTCTTATGCCAGCATGGATCAGTGACAAAAGAATTTAGCTATAAAGACAAACTGGGATTCAAGTATTTTTATTTTTTGCAGAATCTTGAAATTCTGACTCCCACAAAACCCAGGAGTGCCTAAATCACCAAGTGTCAACAAGTGATTGTCTTGGGTAAAATTAATAAAAAATTGCTGGACTGGGATATAATATTCTCCATCTTTGACTGCTGCTCGCAGGCAAATTGTAGTTTTGCTTCCCCGGGACAGTAAGGACTGTCCCTTCCCTGGGACTGGGTCAGTAATATGTGCTCAGCAATGGTGAGATGAAGTAGAGAGAATTTCCAGAGAACAAGGGTTCTGCCCACCCGGCTGAGAGTCTAGCACTAGGACGCTGATTTCTGCTTTCTCAGACTTGTCTTTTCTCTTCACTTCAATGAGTTTGTATTTTTACCACAGAACAAGAGCACTCAGTGTACAGTTCTTTATAGTTTYCTCAGATTAGCTTGCAACTTCATGGGTAGCACAACCTTCTGTAGTTGTGACAGATCTTTACAAAAGTAAAGTATTAAATACTTGTGGATAGGCTTTTATTTTCATAAGGAAGGTCAATGGGAATTTTCCCTTTAATACGTTTCCTTTAATCTATTAATATTATAATTCCTGAAAAATGCTTACTTTCTTTACACCACTTATGAAAGGATTTCCATGTCCTGGAATCATARAATGGGTTTGGTTGGAAGGGATCTTAGAGGTCATCTAGTTAATCCTCCTTATGAAAGGATTTCCATCATAAACRGCTGGAAAATCTGCCCTACAAAAGGGTTTGATTGCAAAATAGATACCTAATTTTTCCATCTATACTTACAGTCTTTGGTATAAACTATGTTTCTATTTGCTGATATCTTCAGGTGTGAAGGAAATACATCATACAGTGAGTTTTCTAACAAAAAAAAGAAAAAAGGGGAAAAAAAGTGTGTCATATTTGGAATAAGAATAAAAGAACAAAAGTTGCATCTGAGAAGAGAAAATGTGAAAGCGATAAGGAAATCAGTCATCTTTGGTTGATGTAATGYTACATGTGGCATAAACCAGAAGTGATCATAATACTTCTTGTGCCATTCTTCTTTAGTTTTTATTTTGTATCTCTCCTTTTCATTTTAGTTTTCTAGAACAATTTTTCTAAAAATAAACTTTTCTGTGTTAATTATTTATATATTTTTTCTATAGTAACATRTAAAGTGCAATTTCCAATTCAACATTGGTTTTCTTATTTTACAGACATGACACATGTTCAGCTTCTCATCAGGCTTAGCAATATAACTATTTTTCAGTTAAATAAACCTCTTTTAGCTATTTTTTTAAGAACAGGTTGTTAATGAAAGTACTAGCTGACCTGAGTATATTTTTGGTAACTGAAGTGCTCCTAATATAAAGAGAATACTTATGTGTTTGCTCTTAAAGGATATCATTTTGCATTAAATGAATGTCTATTTGAAGATTACCATTCTGTATCATTTTCCGAAGAAGATAGAGTTATGGAATTGGAACTGATCTTGTCCTTTTAAGTAGTAGAAATTGGCTAAACAATCAGTGTACACTCGGAAATTATTAATGTCGAATGCACTTTTATAGGAAAAATAAACTTCTAAAATGGATAAGTATTAATGTTAAACTCTGAATTATAACTTGCTGACTTCAAACAAAGCAGAGTAAACACCTGAAGATAATAGATTACCACTCTTGGTATTAAAAAATTCATAAAYCTGCCAGTCAGAAAGATCAACATAGAAGACCCCAATCAAATCAAAATAGCATTCACTCGCTAACCATTGCTGTTCTAGCATCCAGCAAAACCTCGGGACTTATGAGTTTCTCTTTATTAATCGCGCTGCATTATCTGGCCATCTGCTCTATCTGCCAGAAGAGCAGCATTCCTTTGGTGGTCATTATTGACAGATTTCATGCTTTGTCGTTTATTTGTGCTGCCTGCTGTTGTCTACAAATCTTTCTTTCTCAAAAGAAAAGGGGAGGAAACAAAAATGGGTGGAAATCCCAGCAATCAGTTACTTAAGGAAGACTAGCCCATATGACTAAATGATGCCATGTGGGTTATCTAAGAACCATTTTTTTTTTTTTCTGTTGCTTTACGGTCAACATTTTGAAATTATTTATCATAGAAGAAARACTGCCTTCAGTTCATACCCAGTGACAGAAAAAATCAGTAAGTTAAAGACAATTTTATGTTTTGTTTACTTGCTCTTTCTCCTGCATCTATTCCCATGGAATCTTCATMATATGTATATTCCACAGGTGTTTTGCCATTTCTGGATGAGCATCACACACTTAATTTTTCAKCTCTGCTGGGTGTTTTCCGGACACCAGTAAAGTACTGTGTGTATGTATATGACTTGCAATTCCTCTTTGAATATTTTTTTCCCTCATGAGGAGCTCAGTGCAGTGGAATCCCAAAGGATGAAACTAAGCTGAGTATATGAACAATACATATTCGTCTTCAGTGCAATTACTTAGACTGCTGTGAAAGTTAAGTGTGAAGGAATTTGGCTTTTTACTTTCAGGCACTGTTACAAGTTCCTCTAAACCACAGCTAAAGTACAAGCATAATCATCAGAACAGCTCTCTGGCTTTTGTATTTATGTTATTTTACTGCCATTGTCTTGATTTTGGAAGAAAAAATGATGTTAGTAAATAGCCATGAGTATGTGAAACATTAACTCACATCATGTCTGTCATTTGTCTAAGCAGTTTCCTTCTAGCTCAGAGTAGGTTAAGAAACTTGGATGTGATATGTGCAGGAAAAGTATCCTTCATGGCATTCATACAGCTGTGCTGTAGTTTCAACAGATAGTGGTTTGTACTTGCCAGCTGGATAGCTAGCAGACCGATTTTGGGGACAGACCACCCAGTATGGTTAAGTAGATAGAGGAAACAGAATAATTTACTAATCCTCTTTTACAACTCAGCTGTTTTGTTCTCATCCTTTGAGGGTGTAAAAAAAAAAAGAATGTTTTACAGATTAATTATTTTCAAATGGTGTACACTTAAGTTTGGATAAACTAGCCACAACACCTCAGCACCTCCTAATGTTTCTGCAGCACCTTGAGATGTACATTCAGAATTTATCCTGTGCATGACAAACACAGATGAAAAATTTATTTGGTCTTTATCTGAGTTGGAGACATAATTTCTCCTCTGATTCACTAATATATCAGACTCTTCCCTGATAAAATGCATTTAAAGTGCTAGTCCTCAAGATATTACWAGTATAAAGAAGAAAACTAGGTCATTGAATTTGATCTGATTACGTTAGTTATTAAGCTTATTTAATTTACTACCAGAAATTGTTTTGAAGTGGGAGATGGGCTCGGATTAGCCTTCAGATAAATGATATCAAAATCTAGCTCACTAAGTTTGCCAAGTTCTTTCCTCATGCTAAAGTTATTATGAAATGCCAAAGTAATAATATTTACGAGCAGTTCTGTACTTGTGTGTGGGAAGGGAACATCTCAGATTATGATTCCTRTTCCCATGTCTATTTTTATTTGTGTATCCCACAGTTGTTGGATAAAATACTAAGATGACATGGAACAAGATCCCCTTTCACTTCCATTCTTTCCTCTATGATATAGTCAGATGTTTTAGCRACTCATGGAACCATGTTTTGTGTGTTTGCTCTTTGTCTTGCCCAAATAGCTTGACCTATAAACTAAAAATGTCCAAACTTTAGCAAGAGACAATGGTTCTAGAAGTAGACTAGACATGGTATCTGTGTGTCATCGCTGGGGAATGAAGACATGGTGTTTAAAAACGTCTGACTAAGAATTGAATCTTTCTCACCCATGTTGGAGTGAATGCTTCCCTTCTCCTTGTAGGCAGAACAACACCTGATTTCCAGAAACTGATAAGGTGCAGCTAGGCACTTGGCTCACACATACCTAGCCGTGTCAAAACCAATGTAGTTCTGAGTGTGCCTGGAGGTGTGTTTTAAAACATTCAGGCGAAAACRCCAAGTGCCTCAAAAGACCAAATCAGTTTTCGCTCTCAAAGTTCTGGACTTTGGGTATATCTATGTATGAATCGTACTTCGTGCAAGAGCGTTCTTTAAACTGCTGACTGCCATGACTTAAAGAGCTTTGCTATTGCAGAGCAGTGTTGTAGCACGAGGATTGAATTCCTTTTAAGTGAAGATAGACAAAATATGCRTTGCAGGAAAAAGTGTAACATTCCCCAGCTGGTAGCAGGTATTTAGTTCACAAGACCAACATACATGGAAATAGAATTCCCCAAATGTGTTTTGTGTCATTGTAGAGTTCTCATCAGTTATGATTTATTCTTTTGCATGGCAGTGTGTAAAAATGTTGACTGTACTTGTTCTGGTACTGGTCTGGCCCACAATTTCACAACTTTTATTTCTGTGGGTTTCTTTACCTGGATTTTGATTAAATATTTATTCGATAAAAGTCTCAATGATTTTAGCATCATATGAATATTAGCTGACTGGGACGACTGACTAATTTACTTACACAAATTCAGTACTTTTAAGCCGTGTGTATAGAAAATACAACAATAGATGAAGTGACATTTTGCTGCTACGGTTCCAGTCACTTTAGTGCACATAAATAAATGCAGGTTTTGTTTGTAATTTATTAGTCATATATAGAATTATGTGATCTTGTTTCTCTTATAATGGGATGACTTTCTATATTCAGCTGCAAATCATACTGGGCTTTTGTTTCATGACATACATTTCTTATGGTATTATGTATTTTCTAATATTTTTCTTTCTACATAATATTCCTTTCTGAGTATTTTTACTTTCTTTTACATTTTCATGCTGAATCTTATTTTTCAATTTTCTGTTCTTGTGACTACTTGTTTCCTAATCCCTATGATTTTTTCCCCAAGTTTCTCTATAAGAGATTATCACTATCTAGCTGATTTAAAATAAATAGATAGATCTAATCTCATCAACTGACATTTTGCTTAAAATATTTTAATTAAGAATAGTTTGTACAATGAAAAATCATAATCCCTATTTATCTGAGTAAGAAAATGGAGCATGGATTTCTTTTCGAGATTTTTTTAAATGTTAAGAAAACAGCATCCTCTTGTTTAGACAAAGATAGGCTCCTGAACACAGATTAGTGAATTGAATAAAAAAAATTTAGTTTGTATTTTGACTGCATTGTCAAGTCCACACTGCGTGCGTCTATCTGCTGTCTATTCTTGCTTTTATTTTGGCAATAAAAATATCACTTAAAAATGTAGCTAAACCAGAAGCAAAATTTCACCAATATCCATTTAACGCTATAATAGTTCTTCCTAATACAGTGTTATGAGATTATTGTAAATGCTGGCAATCAGAGGATAACCCCCTACAATTACAACAAACAACAAATTCCTCAGTTTCAGCAGATTAACCTCATCAACCCATTCCTTGTCCAGTAATGGATTACTTGAAGTCAACACTAGATGGTCCAATTTACTTAACTTTCTTAGTTTTTAATACTGCGTGCATTTAACAGTAGGACTGATCACAGATTAGAACAGTGATGTCAAACCACAGGACACTGAAATGTTAAGAAACACCTAYACTTTGCCTTTGGGCAGCACATGGTAACTCAATGAGTATACACGCTCTGAATAAAAAAATGACCAGGAGCTTAGTCACTCTCCTTCATGAAAGGAAAAAATCAGGCAATAATGAAGTATTGCATGCTAGCTTTTCATTTAGCTTCCTTGATCTTTTGCTTTTCATTTAGATCAAGATATTTTGTATATTCTATCACCTGTGATCTGTAGTTCTTCATTAGAAAAGAGAACAGCTGCCAGTCACATACCAAGAGTTGACTCTGCATCTGCCCACCCTTCAAGTACACTGTGGTAGCAGGTAAAAGAGGTAAAAGTATTCTTATGAACAATAAGTGTAGTTAAATCCATCAATGCAAAAAATTTCACTCAACTGTGCAGAGACATCAATATGTTGTAAAAAGAGCTAGTAACATATGCTGGCTTAATGAATTGTCAGAAGTAATTTAAATGATGAAATCTCTTCTTCTTTTATAACAAATTAACTGAAGAAAGATAAGTGGAATAAATAAAGGAAGAAAGGATAAACTATGAGATGTTTCTGCAAGATTAAAAAAGGGGTGTATCACTATTTTTTCTAACTGTAGAGTATAATATGTCTGCTTCTGACCAGATCATAAGAGCAACAAAGTCATAGTGGTGTGGATTTGGAAGGGAAGAGCCAATAAATACTAAACCAGTCTTGGAGCTGGGCTTCTGTCTCTGTATTATGAAAGGTGATAAATAAGGCCTAGAACTTAACTATGCATGCTATATTTTATATTTTGTTGGTGCTGGTGCCTTAGTGCAACAAGCTCGTACTTAGAATATTCATTTTATAAAACTACACATAAATATGACAATGTTTTTATGAGCAAGTGTCAATTTGTTTTGGGTGTAGTTTAGGCTTAGCTTCAGTAAAAGAGTGAGCATTGAATGGTAGGCAGTGCTGTGAACCTGCAGACTGCAGATGCCACCATTCTGTGAATAGTGTAGCAAGACCAGATGGAAACAGAATAATTGACTGGTCATTTTTAATCTCTTCCACAAAATACACAGATGACTGTATTAAACTCATCAGTGTTACAAGTTTCAGTGCTGGAAAAGGAACTGATGAAATTGAAAACAATGTGAGTTTGCTGATCTGAATTCCAGCTAAGGATCTAATAGTAGCAAAGGCTCACCTTCATAAGTCAAACCACAAGTCTTTGTCATTCTTTGAAACCTTTACACAATGTTCATATGAAAAGCAGTAAGTAAAGATGCAGTATTTCAGCAAATGAATGATGAAACCACCCCGTACGGCTTTGCAGTAATATCTCTTTATATGAATTGCATGATACTATGGTGTACTTTAGGTTATTTCCATCACGTAAGATGGTTGTGAAACTGTCTTGAACAGTCATGGAAGTAATATAATGCAAAAATATTTTTCCAGTTCATCCTCCAGGCTGTTTTGGCACCAGGGGGCTGCCCAGACCCAGGTACAGCATCTTGCACTTGATCTTGTTAAACCTCCTGAGATTCCCGTGAAACCACTTCTCAAGCTTGTCTAGGTCCCTCTGGTTGGCATCCCATCCTTCAGGTGTGGCAACCAAACCATTCAACTTGATGTCACCTGCAAATCAGCTGTGGGTGCACTCAATCCTCTCATGTATGTGATTAATGAAGATGTTAAATAACATTGGTCCCAATATGGACCTCTGATGGACACCACTTGCCACTGATGTCCATTGGCACGCTGAGCCATTGACCACTACCCCCTGGATGTGACCATCCAACCAATTCCTTATCCGTCTGACAGTCCACCATGGAATCCACGTCCCTGCAATTTAGAGAGAAGGATATTGTAAGGCAACAGTGTCAAAGACTGCAGAAATTCACGTCTGTAGCCCTTCCTTTGTCCACCAATGTAGTCACTCCATCATAGAAGGCCACTAGTTTGGTTAAGAAGGATTAGACCTTGGTGAAGTCATGTTGGCTGTCTCAAATTGCCTCCCTGTCCTCCGTGTGCCTTAGTGTAGCTTGTTAGGAGTGTCTATTCCATGACCTTCCCAAACACAGAGGTGAGGCTGACAGGTTGGTAGAACCCTGAGTCCTGCTTTTTGTCCTTTATAAAGAAGGGTGCAATGTTTCTTTTTTCCCAGTCACCTGAGACTTCAGCTGACTGCCATGACTTTTCAAATATCATGAAGAATGACTTGGCAACTACATCGGCCAATTCCCTCAGGACTCTGAGATACGTCTTATCAGGTCCCACAGACTTGTGCGCATTCAGGTTCCTCAGGTGGTCAATGCACCCAATATTTTCTTACAGTGGGAAGCATTTTTCCCCCAGTCCCCCTGCTGTCCAACCACTTAAGAGATTTGGGAAGGGAGATTGTCACTGAAGACCGAGACAAGAAAGTTGCTAACATACCTTCTTTTGAGTCTTTTTATTCTTTGCGTCCCTTGCCAGGTTCAGTTCCAGCTTTGCCTTGGACTTCTCACTTCATCTCTACACAATCAAACTGATTCTCTGTTCTCTTCCCAGGTTACCTGTCCTTGTTCCCACTGTCTGTGCACTTGCTTCTCTCCCTTTAACTTGACCAGCAGGTCCCTACTCAGACATACTGGTCTCTTGCCTTCCTTGTCTGATTTCTTGCTCCTGTGGATTGCCAGCTCTTGCACTCTACAGATTTCCTTAAACACCTGACAGCTTTATTCTACTCCCTTGTTCCTGAGGGCAGTCTCCAAGGGGGTCCTATTGACTATCTCCTTAAAGGTTTGGAAGCTTCCTTTCATAAATTTCAGGGACCTAACTTTACTCTTTGCCTCACTCATAACCCTCAGGACTGCCAACTCCATCAGTGCATGATCACTGCATTCCAGGCTGCCTCTCATTTTGACATCCCCATTTACCTCACTAAGTTGTGACATCAGACCCATTATTGCCTCCCCTCTGGTAGGGCTCAAGAGGTTGTTCTCCATGCACTGCAGGACTGTCCTGGATTGCCTGCAGCTCACCGTGCTACTTTCCCAGCAGGACAAGAGCAGGTGAGCACAATGCCTCCCGAGGAGGGAGCAAGAAGGCTTCATCAATAGGCTCCCCTTCATCAGGTGGCCTGTAGTAGACATCAACCATTGGTTCTCTTTTTTACCTTAATCTCTGATTCTTATCCACAGGCTTTTGTCCTGCTCATGGCTCCTTCTCAGAGACAGCTCTTCATACTCAATCCAGCTCTTATTGTAAAGGACAACCCTTACATCTCTCCTTCCTCCCCTGTCTCTTCTGAACAGGCTGTAGCCACCGGTAGTTGCACTCCAGAAATGGGATTTGTCCCACCAAATCTCAGATACAACCCCACTAATCTTAGTCCAAAAGCTACACCAGTAAAAATGATGCAAAATATTGCTGATTATTTTCATTTCTCATTAATTTTATTTTTTTAGAGGCCATTTCCATAGAATTGGGATAAAGGTCATTAAGTAAAAATTCAGAATCAATTGTATTTTCCAGGCAGTTTAAAATAATACAAGACAAGTTTAATTTCACAAGCAAATGATAATGGTGTGAAAAATGTGCTGAGGTTTTTGAGAAGAAAGAGCTTTAATTTTTACACATCGTCACATGATTTATTGTTAGGGATTAGAACATCGTCCTCTTAAAAAATAATAGTGAAGAAGTTTTACCTATTTTTTTGGTTTCATTTTTAATCTAGATTGCATAATTAGTAATACTAATATAGTGGTTTGTCTTTTTTCTTTTCAAAATATGTACCAATCGATACAGTGGATGGCAAGACAGAGATCTCAAATAACAGTTTTCAGAAAAATCTAATCCCACAGATATTGCTAAAGATAAACCTAGTTTTATTTCTAGACTTGAGAGTAAAAAGGTTTAATAGATCTCAGTCACACAGCTATTGAAATCTTCCACGTTTAGAAAATATTTTTCTCATTCTTCATACAGAAAAACTAATAGGTTAGTAATTTTTATACTATATGTATACTTTATTTATTTATTCATTTATTGTTATTGCACTTTGACAAAATTCACAACCTACAGTAGTTTAATGTGACTATTTCGATTTTATTAGGCCACCTATATTTATAAAGTAGAAGTAATCAGTATGCATTCTATGTGGAACTGTAAGAAAATTGACATTTTGAAATATGCAATTTCATATCCAAAAGTGTTACTGGGTATGCTTTAGCCAGAATAAGATCCTGAAACCAATTACTGTGACTTCATTTATCAAATATAGCATAGTTGCATTTGTCTGTAGATGTACAGTATTACAGAGTTGTGCTATACTGCTAATGTAATGAAACTGTTCCTTGTGATTTAAAATAATCATAGCTGTTTTCCATGTTAAGGAAGCTTCTGAGAGCTGTAACACTTACCAAATATTGTTAAGAAAATGAAAGTCAAAAACCCCAATACATAAATATGTAAACATGCTCTGGCACACAGTTATTTTTTTTTATTTTTTTCCTACAAGCAGAGTAAAATGTTAGGGTAGGTTTAAGCAGTCATGGTAAAGTTGTAAATACATAAAGATTTATATGTTTAATAGAGAACATTCATAAACCAGAAAAGTAATAACATTCCGTAAGTTCTTATTTCATAGTGAAACAGGCAATTTTATTTTTTTTCAAATAGCTCTTCTATGAAGTCCTAGTGTTACATAGAAAAAAGGAGATTGTAAAAGTCTGCCAAAGTAGTCACAGTCTGCCATAGAATATCTTGAGTTGGAAGGTACCCATAAGGATCATTGAGTTCTAATCCCTAACAATAAATCATGTGACTAAGAGCTGTCCAGATGCTTCCGCGAACTCTGGCAGGCTTGGTGCCTCTCTGGGCAGCCTGTTCCAGTGCCCCCTTCTTCTGTGTGAAGAACCTGTTACTAATCTGAACTTGGCCTGATGAAACTTCATTCCATTTCCTCGTGTCCTGATGCTGGTCACTGAGACATCAGTATCCTCTTCTCCTCTGCCCCTCTTGAGGAAGTTGAGGACAGTGATGAGGTCACACCTCAGCCTTTTCTTAGACAAATTTGATCAGATTTTGCCAAATACTGTTTTCACAGTCTGCAAAGCTCCTGCAGTTTAATATTGCTTCTTTGTCATACAGATATTGCCCCATAATCTAGTAATTAAAAAAAATTCTGTAAAGAATTCGATGCATCCTTTCTATTTTGGTATTCAGAAATATAAAGGGCAGAGACCTGTGTGTCACACAAAGCCCACATACCTCCCTACTGTGTGGATTTTTGCATTGAAGATTATTTGTTGATTTTAAAGAAATATTATATATTATTTGTCAAAGAACAAGGTAGAATACAGGACTTGAAATAATTTTTTATGATTTATCACTCAGCATATAGAATCTGCTACACTGCAGCACAGAGATTTAAGAGAAGTCTTTAATTTTCATATGTTCAATTACTGATAAGGTTTTGGGGTGATACTTTTTCCCTTTTAATTTTTTTTTGTTTGGATTTGGGGTTTTGTGTTTCTGTTGTTTGTTTGGTTTGGTGTTTTTTCATTTGTTTGTTTGCTTTTGGTTTTTTTTCTTCCCTTTTAACCTGTTTAAGACTTTTGTGGTATGTTTTTAGAACTCTTAGGCATTCCCAAATGCTCATTGAGTTGGTGGGGGTTCTGAGAACTAAGAAAACCTGTGAAGTCAAGCTGAGCTCCCAAATTAACAAAAATGGGCTGCCCCCAGATTGAAAGCCCTTAAAATCAGAAACCGTTTAATGTAATTTCATTTTATATGAATAAAATTATAAAGCCGTAAGTCATCAAATGTTTTAAGGAATACCAAATAGCTTTAAAGATGTTAGTCATTTTAAAAGAACTTCCTTAGAAAAAATTGAAGAATTGCTAATAGAAGCATTTAACTAAAAAAACCCTGATTCATAAATCAAATTCTGGACACACCACTGTACATTTAAAATAAAAGCATAAACAGCAGTGAAATTTTTTGAACTATATAACAGATTACTTCTGACACTCAATATATAAAGACTGTCACTTTTCTAACTGTTCAGCTCTAGCTCTTTAAAACACTCTAGTCAGAATTAAGTTGAAACAAAGTTCAGATAGAAAAGGAAACCTAATATTTTCCATATGCACTGTCATATTCCATCCCTTTTCTAATATTCATGTTCCATTAACATTTAGTATTGGATGAATCTAGGCTTGAAGATACAAAAGATAAAAACAAACTAAAGTATTTCTCACTTGTTTTGATATTTGCTATCTACACAGTATTTGCTCAGCCAAAGCCATTTCGTTTTATGAAAAGACAGTACAAATTCTGAGGCAAATAATCAAAATCTTGATTTCTTATAATATTGGATATAGAACTGCCACAGAAGCATACTACGCTGACAAGATTGAGATTTGCAACACTAAACACTACTACAGCTTTGATCATTTCAATGCTAGAACTTAGTGTTGGAAAATCCTACCCTCGGCGTTGAGAGTTAAAGATATCAAATGAAACTGGGAATGGAAGACCTCAGTTTACCTGCAGGCTATCTACAACAATGGTAGTGTTAATGCATGTTTTTCTGTGTTACCCCTTAAACTAGCTCAGTCATATCACTGTCTTTCCCAGAAAAAGTTTTGCAGAGAGATAAATGTGCAAGGTGTCTTGTGAAATAAATAATTGTTCTTTATGTCTTTGTACAATAAAGTGAGTAATATTAGACAGTTCTTATTAGTTTTCTATTTTAAATGAACATAAAACATTTTGAGTCAACTGATAAATTCTGATTAATCTGAGACATATTTTGTAATATTTGCTAGACATAATTTCTGCAAATGGCTTTCTATACCTGTATTTCAAAAAACTGTGTGTTATTTGGACAAAGATAACACAGGAGAAATCAAGCAAGTGCACTTAAAAGATGGCAAACATTTTCCTACGTTAGAAATACTGAGCTATAAATTCTTCATATTTCTCAACTGCAGAAAGCCACAGATACCTGGTAGTACACAACAAATTTAGTAGCCATCTAATGGGGTAACTTATTTTCCTTCATGGTTAGAAATTTTCATTTATTAGAATGTTTAATCAGAAATGGGTCAATTTCTAAATAAGAATGATAAGTATTAACTATAGCTGCAATACCTACCACCTGTAGTGTGCCTGCAGCAGTGCATGTTGTCTGTTTTATATGCAAATATTGTATGTCTGTAGTGTGTCTACAAGTTGCTGTAATATGCCTGTAAGTGTATGTGCTAACTAACCTTTCACAGGTGCTGCAACCAGCCTTACCAACTCTCCAGACTTTATCACGACTCTCACAATATCTGCTCTGTGTGTGTGTGTGTGTGTTTCTTTTGATTTTAGTTGAATTTTCAGTCCAGTCTCATAATTATTGGTAGAGAACATATATACTTGTTCTAACTCCTTTTGAATCTGTCTTCCATTACTTTCATTTGGGCTGGTCATCAAGATAAGTGGTATTTCACCATGCTTTCTGCATTAGAACTGAGGTTGCCCTGCCCCCGACCCAACGTGATCACCATATTCCATTGTTCTCAGACCCACCTTTATTTAGATCATTAAATATTCAGTGAAACAGACTGGAAACTGAATCTTTCACAATGAAGGTGAGTGCTCTAGACATTTGAGTAAAAAAAGTTAACACCCTTCTGCTCTACAAACCTATGGAATAGTTTGTCCTTATAAAGAACAATGGAAAGGCAGAGACATTACTTTAGTAAGTTCTCTCTTACTCCTATGATTTCTGGACCATTAAGTGAGATTCTTCTCTGGCCTTCCCTTCAAAAAGGGCTTTCCCCACTGAGCAGCTGAGGTGTCCAAGCAAGAACTGCTCCAATGAGCTCTCCTATGAAGACAGGCTGAGAGAGTTAGGATTGTTCAGACTGGAGAAAAAAAGGCTTCAAGTAAACCTTATTGCAGCTTTTCAGTACCTAAAGGGGGCCTAGAAGAAAGCTGAAGAGGGACTTTTTACAAGAGAATGTAGTGATAGGACAAGGGGGAATAGCTTTAAATTGAAAGACACTAGGTTTTGATTATCTGCTAGGGAGAAATGCTTTACTATGAGGATTGTGAGGTACTGGAAGAGGTTGCCCAGAGAAATAGTGGAGGCCCCATCCTTGGAAGTATTTAAGGCCAGGTGAGATGCGGCTTTGAGCACACTGATCTAGTGGGAAGTGTTTCTGTGCATGGCGGGGGGATTGGAATTAGATGATCTTTAAGGACCTTTCTAACCCAAATTATTCTATATGATTCAATGTGGACACCCCAAATACAACTTGAATTTAGTGTTAAACCCCAGCATGTTACTGACTCTTGCTTCTGTCTTGCTTTGGCAAGTGCCTTCTCAACTTTCTGTCGTCTTCAAATAGCACTCACACACTTCACTCTGTACACACACTATGGGGTAACATAGCACTACTCTCATTTACAGAAGCAGATTAAGTCAAGTCATATCCTGCAAGGTTTTGATGGCCTTTCAAAGGAAGAAATGATTTAAGAAAAGGAAGTCTTTTCATAACTGGCTGATCTTATGAAGATGACCTCTGGTGTAGCCTGTAGGCTTCTTTAGTGTCAAATGTAACTGAATCATACTGCAGTTTTGCTTAATACGAGGAATTTTTTGGTCTCATTCTGTTTCGGGAACATATGATCTGTGGGAAAACTGCCATATTGTCAGATTAGATGTAGATTGACCCTGGATTCACTAAACACTAGATCTTACAGAGTGAGCACATAAAATCAAGCTCTTCAGGAAATGTTTTCAGCTATTTTTCTGTGTATCACCAACTAAAAGCATATTCCTTAATTAATTTTAATACTTTTTTATATAAGCATTTAGCCAGGAACATAACATCAGCGAGCAATGAAAAATAGACCTTATTTAGACATTTGAGTAATTTTTTTTACTTCAATCTGTCAAGACAAGAGCAATAAAATAGAATTTTTAAACTACCTGCATAAGATTTCAAACATAGAATCGATTAAAGAAAAATAAATGTCAAGTAACTGAATTATTTCTTCTATGGACATGATTTAGGAGTGATGTCATCTAAGTGTTCCCACTAATGCAAGGTCTTGCTTCATACAGAGAGAACCCAGAGTGCTTTCACAGAAGTAAGTGAATTATGTGTTCAATGAAACAGCTTCACTTGTGCTGTGAAATTTGAAAAAATTCCAAGACTAAATGCAGGTCTTGATGCTCACTTTTAGTAGATCTGAAACGACCAGTGTTATTCATGTTCCTTATAACCAAAAAATTAAAATCAAGGCTGCTGGATAGGAACTCTGTTTTTAGTCCAGCGGTATTTTATTTTAGCAAAGTGGATATCAGGTATTAGAAAAGAAGCTCTTGATTATTCACTGAGATACTTTCAAACTATCCCTCAAAAGTAAAGTTAACTCTTTGACATTGGTTTAATTTTCTTAGATGATGAAATGATAATTAATTATAATATTTAACTTTTCAATTTTCTACATAATGATGTAAAGTAATCTGCTCTACATCATGAGGCCACAAAATAATTAATTTCTAGTACACAAATATGCATAGCAAGTTTGCTCCTCTCTGCTGAAGTAAACAATTTTGAATTGTGCTTAGAGTAATCCCCTCCCCCTGATAACTTAGAAAGTCTTTCTTTAATCTTGATTCAAGAGACTTTCTTCTCATCACACACGGAAGTTTTTTGTGTGTGTGTCTGTAGTCCCTTAGATGTTAAAGACATGAGGCAAACAAGATAATGTCAGAAAAGGGGAATTTATCTCTTCTTGGTCTCTTTTCTAGTCCCCGTCTTTATTAAGGCTGTGGATTGATTTCTTTCGTTATTCTTTCTCTTTTGTAGGACTCTTATTCATGGGCATGAGGGCGAGGGGGGTTGTGGAGGTTCATTTCTGTTTGACGACATTGAAGATTCCTCTGATTAGGGAAGTACTGTAAGGTTTGAGGTTTCTTAGTTCTCTTCATGTGGTGTAACTGTAGTTTCTATTAATTTTCATACGAAGATTTTAAAACACAAATATTTATATAAATAAATTGAAGACAACTTCACAATGTATTTATGTGTAAGGTTAATTCAGCATTGCTTGAATTATTTTCTTTCTTCTTGCAGTGAAAATTACTTAATTTAGAGCAGGGAAAACAGTTCAATTATTTCATACACTGGCCATAACTATCTGAGTTCTTAATCGCCAGCGAGAACTAAAGTAATAAAATTAGTGATCCCTAAATGGACTGCTATAAACACTAGAACAGTATTTATTTATTCACCACGAACACTTATTAAATTAAAAGCATTTTCAATTTTTCCAAAGGATTCTTCATAATTTTCTTTTTGTTCAGTCAATATTTCAAAGGGATGCTGTAGAGTTTAGCTTTACATTTGCTTAAGTAAAATATATCTGTCAATATGACATCTGGAAGACTGTATTTTCAGAATACAACCCAAAGTACCTTATTTTAGGTAAAACATTTTTTTCTAAATATTGAAATAATTCTCTTTTGAAGTACTGAGGCTTAGGCTAAGGGGTGTGAAGTGTTACAATTTATTTTAAGGTTAGGGAAACACAATTTGGGCAGTACACTGATGCAGTATTAATTCAACATTAGATTTGGGAATGTGTTTGTACCAAATAATAATCAGCTGCCCAGATAATTGTCATTATTCAAAATCTAGGAGCATACTAAATGCAGGAAAATTAAATAATGCACTTATTTATTTCACAGTGCAAAAGACATAAGGAGAAAGTTCAGTGTCTTTGAAGAAAAATGGAAGGTGCAGGTGTGAAGGAAGGTTACTTCCCTAGTGTTGGAATTAACACTTCAGGCATCCTTTTGTACTAGCACAGCTAGATACAGCAAGATTTCTTGGCAAGATCTATCTTTGAAGATACTCTCATGCAGCCCATTACACTTCCACAGATACCCACTGAAGTTCTGGATGTAGGTATTAGGTAATGTAAACTGAACACTTTGTCAAATTAAGTGTTCATCAGGATGAATGGACAAAATACAGTCTATGTTTTAACTGGACCATACTATATGCACAAATATGTAAAATTACTTCCACCAACTACTTTTTATCATAAACAGAAAAAAATATACAGGGACAGTTAGCTACCATAGAGTAGATAGGCTGCAGAGCAGAACCTTTTCTGTACAAGGGAATATTAGTGATGTACAACTTTCTGGGGGAATTTTTTTTTTTCCACAAATGGCATCATAATGTGCATGATACTGAGTCATTTGGGGTTTTGTCTGTTTACTTGGTTTTAGGAGGTTTCTTTCTTTTTTGCTTTCTTCTCAAACAATGATTTTTCTGTGGAAGCTACTGTTATGAAAAGTACTTAAAGCAGGCTCTGAAATGGATTTCATATCTTAATATGTAATAACACACTGAAAAAATATTTTACTCCTAATGATAATTAGAAAACGGTAATTGAAAGTAAATTTAGGTAGTGATCATACTTTCTCAACATTTTTTGGAAAGATTTATTCTTTTAAATGTATTTCATTGCTAGGTAAGTTCCTAATGATATATTGACACACTCTGAACTATACAATTTAAATTCTAATTGTAAAATAATTTTGATGATACTGACTGAGGTGCAGCAAAAATTTCTTTTGGAGAAAAATCATGAAGAGAATGCTAGACAGCCCTGTACTCTCATTAAAGACATAAATGGCTTAGTAATAAGGTTCATGTTTAATGAATTCCCAGAAATTTCATCATGGGACAACTGAAATAAGAGGTATTAATTTTTATCTACCAATGAAACAGATTTTTTAAATATGTGTATGAATTTTTTTCCCAGGGAGTTAATTGATGTTTGCACATTCTGTGTAGTAGTGTAACTGTAAAGATTGAAATGCCTTTTTTACATGTTCAATCACAGGCCAAAAAACTTCTTTATAATTCAGATATTTTTCCCTCTGATTGGATTTTTTTATATCCTATTTTCTTCATATAATAGTTGTAGCCCCAAAAGAGTTAGGTAAATTGTACGTCAGAGTGGGGTGTTACTATTTTAATGTATCAACTTTAAATAAAAGTAGCTACAACAAGGTATTCTACAATATTTTTATAAGAGTTTCCTAGATAACTACTAAGATGTTATGAGTAGTCTCAATTTTGTGAGACTTATAGAATTTATCCAAACCTATATCAAAACTTGCTGCTAGAAAATAGTAGTTTTATATTAAATGCAAAGTGGAAAGTCAATGAGAAGTGGAAAGAGAGTCAACACGCAGTGTGGAGCAAATTCAGAAATATTATGTTTTTTTGTAGTCCTCCTTCTATGATTGTGTCCTCTAGCCTGTTGTAATACTTTTGCTTTCTGACTCATCCCTGAGAGTGTCCAAGGCCAGGTTGGATGGGGCTTTGAGCAATGCCATCTACTGGAAGATGTTCCTGTCCATAGAAGAGGGGTTAGAACTAAATGATCTTTAAGGTCCCATCCAACCCAAACCATTCTATAATTCATTGAGTTATAATCTAACTTAGTTTCTCTGATTGCAGCAATTACACCTTTGGCCCAGTCAAAAGTGGCTGTTACTAGATAGGTATCGTATGAATTCTCTTGTTTACTCAGTTGGACTACACTGAGCTGGATTATTGCAACAGAAATGCCACAAAGAAACCAGACATACAGATAAAGAGGTCAGGAAGTATTCACGAATTAGGAATGTTTGACTTCTTTTTTTTCTTTTTAACACAGCAAAACTCTACTTAGAGACCTATGACTAGTGCAGTAAAAATAGTTTTTTGGCTTGGAGGAATTATTTTCTTTCCTGCATATATGAACAGGGTTTGCTTGTAAGCTAAGTACGTCCAGAATAGGTTTGGGCTTCATTGTACACGTAGAACATGCTAGATTTAATATGGTGGTTATAGTTTAAGAATATTTTTACTGTAAAGCTTATACATAAAACTGATAAGTCTAGTCTCAGGGTAGAATCAGAGAAGAGTTGAATTTTTTGGTATTTAGGTATTGTATTTTTTCCTTATGTGCCTTCTTACAGGACTAAATCTTTTCTTTTTACAAATAAAGCTACAATTCAGAACAGTGATATAATGCATACACAATTTGCCTTTAAAAAGAAAAGTTTCTCTTAAAAACAGGTTCAATTACATGTACAAAACTGCACTGAGAGAGAAAGTTGGTGTTCTTTTGGGGATATAACATGAATCATTCTGACTCACTTTTCAGAAAGCACTATAGGAACAGAGAATTGTAGAAAAGGCATCGGGTTTCAATGAGACGCCTCTTAAGGCCTGTGAAGTTTCAAGACTGATACACGCTATCTTTAAAGCAGGCAGGTAATTGTAGAATGATGTCACCAACTACAAAGATCTGACGTGCCTGGGCAAAGGCCCATTAACACTATGTATGTTGTGGGTTTCCCACGGCACAGCAGATGAACTTAAAAGCTTAGCAGTAAAATAATTAAACTGCCAGCTACAAGGAAGGGAGTTATGAAAAAGAGATAGGATTTAATAGCCCCATGAGAAATGTAAGAAAGTTGCTAAATCATCCAAGATATTTTAGCAAGTTGGCAGATGACTTGCCCAAAGGCAGAGGCCATGGCTGTGTAGTAGACCTGGTGCAAGATAAAAGAACTCGCAAACATGCTGTCTGCAGGCAGAGTGAAAAGAAGGAGGTTCACTGAACAGTTTAAACCAGGACTTCAATTGGCTAGACTTTTTCTGATCAATGTCTGTGTAAGCTGTCCCAGGAACAGTAAAAGATTTGATCTCCTGAAGTGAGGTGTATAAAAATTTCATACATTTTTATGATTTATTGTTTACCTGCGTTAACATTTTTTCTTATGTTTGTGTTTTAGAATATTTCTTTCACTTAAGATGGATATATTTTTATTTATACATTTCTAGTTTATACTAATGCAAGACGAAATTGCATCAACCCTGACTCAGTGCTGGTAACACCTGCGAACACGTTCTGATCATGGACAGGAGAACAAAACAGGCAAAATTACCAAAGGAGGTGGATCCATAACCATTACCTTTCAGACCTTGTATTTTCTATGTACAAAGGTGCTTCAAATTCAGACGCTCAGAAATCAAGGGTAAAATTGAAATATAGTGTTTCTTATCAGACTGCCTTCTGATATGCTAGTCTGAAAAAAAAAGGCAGATAGAATTAATCAGGATTTATTTATGTACTTTGACAAACAGTGATATTGCCACACAGCACTGTAGCAGGCTGGGTTATAGCATTCTGTGAAGCATTTAATTAATTTGATATCAAAATATTTCTAAGCTTAACAGAACTAAAAATCAAATTTTGAACTTTAGTAGAGAGCTTAAAAAAAATTAACAAACCAATTGGCATAATTGTGTACAATGGATCTAGAAAAAACACATCATGACGTGTATTACAGTATATACAAACCTGTTTCCTAAAGGTCCTTTTACCATTTACTTTTATTGTTAAATTAGAAAGGCATGATTACTATTTGGTATTTTTTTTCCTTAAACCCCTGTTTCTTTATAAAATATCTGTCATTTATTTGAAATAAAATTTCCCACCACAGTAACACCAAAATAGTTACTATACTAATAAATCAGATTAAAAGAAGCAGGGAATTTTTGTTTCTGGAAGATTATTTTTAGAGATTAGTGCTAATTTAATCAGAACTTCTGTATATAAATTATTTCTGAATTTCCTAGAGGTGTAGAGTATTGTTTGCATAGCAACCTTGTCTGTCACATTAATCCAAATTATTATTTTATAGTTGTTCCTACAGCTTATGAAGAAGTTTTCTGTTTATAACTCTGTTCCCTACCACAATTATATTTTCTTCCTCTATTTTTTCCCTTTAAACTTAAGCTCAACATGTTCTAAATAGTTCTTGTTGAACTGATTATCACATTTATATCCAAAACTAAATTCTTTCACTAAAAACATTATTTGAGCTTAGGTGAAAACCTGAACACTTTCATATTTCTCCTGAATAATAGAATAAATGTAGACTTATCAGATGGCTTTTGATTGCACTGATGTGCAAACAATTTCATGACACACCACCAACAGAACAAAATCTATTTGTGTGAAGTAAAGATAGGTATGGGGAAAAGTGTTCTTTTTCATATTAAAGAGTACCTTGAACTTTTAATTCAGTTTTATATCCTATCATCTAGAAAACTTGGACTTCTCTTTTGATATATTCTTGTTGGGCTATTTCTTTGACAGGTTTCTCCAAGAAGGAAATTTAACCTCTAGTGATTGATGTTGACAGTGCTATGGTTCAACAGATGCACTAACTAAAGTGTTGCTTGGGCTTTGTCTTGTTCAGGCAACTTCAACACCCTTTTCCAGAGGCTTTCCAAACCTTATGCTATCTGAAACATTCCTTGGACCTTTAAAAGAAATTTGTGTGCAAGTACAATAGTAGACAGTTATCTTACTGAGAGGTTTTTTGTTTGTTGATTTTGGGTTTTTTTAAAGATCTGACAAGATCAGGAAAGCGGGAAAAGTATTTTAAACTGCAATTAAACCAACTTTTTGTTCCAGTAGAATTATACCACTGAGTTTAGCTGGTTTATAYGGCTCTGGAATAGGTCAGGAATGTTCCAAGCAAAAAACCATATTTAACACTCAATTGTTACTTTTTCCGGGAATGTCTTTTGAAGCTGTAGACGATGTTATTTTCAGTGTGATTATTTCAGCTGCACTTACTTCCTTTGCCCTTTGACTGACTACTACTGTTAGAGACACTAGTCGAAAGAAACCCTTTTACTTTTGAGAGCTGATGCATGCCAATTGCATTTGTCTTTCACACCAACTGACAAAGTGAGGAAATTATTCTTTTTACTGCCTTGTTTCATTTCTGCAGGGTAAGCTCTAATTGCAGATTTTTAAGCTTGCATTGAGTTTTCTGCTAAGCTAAGGGATCTTATGCGGGTCTTATTTCTAGCTGATATGTAGGTGCTGATAACCACTGGCCAAACTTATTAACGCATGATTCTATCTCTGAAACATAAAATAAACTATTTGTAAAGTGTCAAAAATTGTTATTCGCATGTGAGATCTTCAGTGGGGCAATATTCTTTTGTTACCCTGTCCTTTATTTTCCTTTGCAGCTTTCAAATTCTGTGTGTAAACTGTATGCAGCATATACAATATTATTATTGAATTTCTAGTTCATCTGGTGTTGACTTGTGATTTCATTCTGACAGGAAAAATTATTGGTTTATTTTGTAATTTGGGAGAAAAACTGGTGGCAGTCTATTGTATCAGCTATCTAAATGGTCAGAGCTTTGGGCTTGCTTGATACAGTTCCTTTTGTTCATGATAATGTTTGAAAGGCAGGCAAATGTGGCATAAAAACATTCAACAAAACACTTTTGAAAAATTGTGTGAGGAGCTGAGAAGGAAGAAAACCATTTTGCATAACCATTTAATAGAAAAAATTGGGTGTACTACTATATAAAAATAAGCTTAAGGAGTTTAAATTCTATATAAACAGTAGTTGAAAAAAGAATTAACAACTTTTTTCCTTATTATGAACTAATAAAAAGGTATTTTTTATTGTTCCCTGAACCTTTTAGATGATGCATTGCCATCAGGATTAATTTCAAATATAAAATGTGGCATAGTGCTATTTATAGAAAAATTTTCCCAGCAGCAGAACTTTGCATGTGATCCATCTGGGGACAAGGTCCAAATGCTGTCTTTATATGGTCTTGGTTCATTGCCATATAATTGATGAAGGGGCTTATATTTCCAGATATTAATATAAAGACTTGTACCTTATTTTAAAAAAGTGTTGATTTTTTTTGCCTGASTTTCTCAATTCCAAGTTCTTTGTCCACTCTCTCATAGTCTGGCACTGCTGCACTATCTTTAACCTTATTCATTGCTTGGGTTTGAAACTGTGCAATAATTCTCAGAAAATAAACTGGCTCAGTTTTTCTAATCTTGCCCGCAGAGTCTGGCAGAGCTTTTGCCTCCTGATCTGTCCAGTTGCTTTCTGTTGTATCTTTTTACAAATACCAGAAAAAGAGTTTTTAATCCTTGTCTTCTCACAAGTCTTTCAGAGTCTTTTTCTCTGTCCCATATTCCCTCCCTACCCCCTCTCAATTATATTGTTATTCTATCTCAGTTTTGTTCAGTCTTGAATCCTCTAGAGTCTAATGCTGGAATATGTTTCTGATATACAGATAACGTACTGGTCTAACACATAATTCTCCTATCATCAGTCTATTCCATACTTTGAAGTTCTCTGGCATTCATTTAGAAAACTAATGAGAAAAATCAATAACAAAATTATTAAATATTATCAACGAAAGGATTTGCACACAGATAATAAGTGTTTCTAGTGCCTAAGATAATAAACATGCTTTGATTGGCCCATTCTCTTTATTCAACTGATCCCTGGAAGAGAAGCATAACAGCATGGTTTTCATGGAGTTGAGAACCAAGGTCAATCCACTACTTCTTTAAATGCAGTCAGAACAATTTAATTGAGGAAATTTTTGCGCTGATAGATATTAAACATGCATAAGCAATTTTTTAAATGGTTTGTGCAAATACATAAAGACCTCTGGCTTTCATGTTGTGAAAATGATGCCCAAAGTATGTGTGTTATGATATGAACTGAAACTGTTGTGTAATCCAAATGCCATTCTGTCTGGTCTAGTGCAGTTCCTACCCTCTGATGAAACATGCAGCACGTCAGAAAATAACTTCCTCTCTTCTAGCACATTTAGTGCTTCAGTCTCATGTGATGCTGTCCGATTCTCAAAAAATATACCTGGAGACTAAAGTATACAAATTCATATCAATATATCAGTGTAAGGAGAAAGACATGATAAACATGTTCACCTGTACTGTAGTCAATAATTCATTTATGACAAACATCACTCCAAACTGCATCTAATATAGGTCACTTAAAAAAGCCTCTCTTGAGAAATGCTTTTGAATATTTCAGTGATGATGACTAAGCCATATTTATGACAAAGGAGAGTTTAAACCTGAAATTATAGACAGAGTACAGGAACAGGTGCACAGGCTGTCTGTGATTTAGTAGCTGCACATTTTAAAAGTGTCTGTAAATTACTGCTAGGTCTGCCAAACTGTATTCTGATGGATAAAGGATTTCTTCTCCCCAGTACCGTGTGCACTTGCAGAAACTTGTTTAGGTTAATACTTGTTTTACTTTGAAGATAATAATAGAATAATATTTTAGAAAACATTGTGGTCATAGTAATGAGAAAACAAGACAGCCATATCTATCTGTATTAACTTTTAGAATATTGTGCATATGGAGATGTGCAAATAAAAAAGGAATCCTTGGGAGTAGAGAGGAAGCATATGAAGAATATTTGTAGTTCAAGCAAATCGTACAGTAACTTTTCCACTTGGATGCAAGCCATGTTAATGGACCAGTAAGACAAGTGAAATGACATTTTTTCAATATTGAACTCAATTACCTCATTATAACCAGTGTATGTCTAAAGATACATTGAAAAATATTCTGCATGAGAAATTAATCAGTACAACAAAGGTAACATTTTCTTGAAAGATAGTGTCATTTTTAGCTGATACTCTATGATTTAACATACTATTTCAAACTGTCTCTTGGAATTTTTTTTATGTTGCTCTTTGTCTTCCTTTGTATTTTTCTTTTTTTTTTCCCACCCACTTTAGAATGTGTTTGAATTTTTCAGTACTGCACAGAGAGGATACAAAGACATGATGCATGCCCTTCCTTGTGTCTTTTAACTGGAGGCAGGCATGTTTCCTAGCCTCTTAAATGAGTTTAGTATGCCAATTGGGACACACCTGCACTAGATACAGGTAAAAAGAATTAAGAAAGAACACTTAGATTGCACTTCTTCACAGACTTTTTGAAGAGCATCATCTTTAATGCTTCTCATCATCTCTTCCTAAACAGAATGCAGTCATAATTAGTGCTGTATGTAGCTGTGCCAATGTGAGATGAGTAAAATGGGACAATCAGTGAGACACCTGATAGAATAAGCCATTCCTAAACCATAAGAAAAGGGAGTAGAGGCTTCCTTTCTTATGCGGAGACTTGGATAAAATTTATGTGCTATGGGGGAAATGATACTGGATAATGGTGGAAGTAGTATGGAAAAGTAGCTAGTCAAAGCAAATAGGTAACACTCATTCTCCACTTCTTCTATTTATTGTTAATCCTCCAATTTTATTAGGCTGAGCTGCTTCTGGTGGTGTGATGGTGGCAGAATGGGCTAAGGTAGTGTTTACCTTCTTATAGACAGTTTGGTTTCCTCTGTTTGCCACTGGCTGCAAATCTCTCCAAAGACTGAACAAAGTGTTTTTCTTGCCCTCCCCTCACTAGAGTGACATAAGAATATATGTAGTATTGCTCAGAGTTACATTAGACAATGGTTTCAGATGTGTTTACTCGTACTTTAGAACTATAAACCTGTGGCAGTTAAAGGGAGCTGGAGAGTCTATCAGGTTAAATGGAAATGGACTGGATATTTTAGGAACTGTATTATCTATCAGCACTTCCCTTGTGATTCTGATTCTGTATTTTCACTTTTTTGCTTCCAAGAAAACAAAAGTTGTAATAAAGCAAAGAGAAAAGGTAGCCAGAAATTATACCACTAGTAGGGCATGCTTGAATATACGTTTAAGTTGTTTTCTTTTGTCACTACTCTGAAATAAAGAGGGAAATAATACTTCAAGGATTTTCTGCACATGACATTAAGATCTACAGTTTGTAGTGAGTTTTTTAGAGCAGCCAAATTAAGAACTGAAGTTCACCCAGGGAACAGAATCATTTTCCCACCCCTGTACTTGAACTAGAGATGGAAGAGAAGCTTTCTATTACTTTTTTATACCTTTGTTTTAGGTTAATTCTATTCATGGTGCAACCTAATTTGCATGAAGAACAGTTTTCCCTGAATCTATCAGTTGCATGGGAAAATGGATATTATTCATTTGAGTGGAGCTTAAACCTCCTGAGACTGAAAAATGTTTCTGCGCAACAAATAATTCTTAACATGAGCACTTGAAGTCAATGGGAATTGGGATTACTATGCTCCATTTAGAATGTGAATAGTGTTTCACAGGACTAGGACCTCATCTCATTTGTGTCTACCAGAAGAAAAAAGTAGTTTATAAAACTTCATCTGTCATAGTCTGACACAGCTCTGTTGAGCTTTTGAATTTTTTCATTAGGGGGGAGGAGTGCAGTTATTAAAAATGAAACTCTTTTTAATTAAAAAAGTCGTCTTCTATCCAAATCCATGCTCTCTCTACTTATTTGTTTAGAATAGAAATTGAGATTGCCATCACTTCTCAGTATCTATTTGAAAGTTTTTCATATTTGAAGAAATGTTAGGCCATGACTTTTTTTCCTGACTTAATTTAGTCTGATAAATAGTGCAGTTAAAAGAGACTTTTAAAAAATGATAAAATTTGAGTTTTCTCTTTTAGTATTCTGCTTCTCACTACCTACTTGAGATTTCTATGGATAAATAAATCAGTTTATACCAGCCTTTAGAATCTAAATTATTCCTGTACCAAATAAAGCAAGCTTTGACTAAAAAAAAATATTTTTTTTTAAAACCAGAAGTAACTGTTGCTGTTACTCATCTAACTGGGGTAAGAATTTTATCTTTTTACATGTTCTGAAGCATTAGATTTTATGAATATTAGTGAAAATATTTTTATTTTTACAATAACACTTAAAGATGGTTTGTAATCAGATCTGAATTTTATCGAAGAAATCAGTGGAAATACTAACCAGTAGTATTTCTTGTAGCATGGTACATAGTCCTTGCTCGTGTTGAATTATTATGTCTCCTGGTAATATATGATTCAGTGAAGCTGTTTGTGGCTATAAGTATCCAAATCTGAGTTTAAGTGAAATTGTGATGAGAAGAGAAATTGTGATCTCCCAAACTTTGTCACATATTGTATTGAATGGTTGGCTCAGTCACAGGTATTCATACTGAGGGGGGCAGTTTGTAGCTGTGCCACACACTTTATTTTTGTATTGGCCTTTAGAGGAAAAAGTCAAAGTACAAAGCACCAACTGGAAACTACAACAATTTTCAGCACTGTTATAAGGAGGAGGGAAAGTACTACTTTCTTAGTCTCCATTCTTATTCTATGCTGTCCTCTTACTCCCTGTCCATATAAACTAAAGCTGCAATATCTTAATCTGACAATTTCTGAAATCTGTATCAAAAACTGGGGGGAAGAAAGAACATTAATTGTATACGTATACACTGGTGTTTCTGTACACTAATGTTGTATTTTCCATTAATAATGTGGTAAGAGAAGTCAATATAAGCAACTGCAGCATCTTTTTCAATGAAAGATGTCACTGTTTTCCCCACGGACGAGTAGAGAAATGACACGAAGTCCAGGCTCAGGGATAATGGAAGCGCTTTAATGAATTCTCAGAAGGCTTTTATATGTTAGTTCGCAAAAGTGCGTTAAATGGCATAAGGTAATTGGATTTTTGCCATCCACCCCTTAAGGGGATTGGTCAAGTTCTAAGACACCCATCTCTGTTTTTCTAGTTAGAACCATAACAATTCTGCAAAACAACCTGCAGCTGCAAGAAGTTTACAAAACTGTAACATTGTTTTGAGTTACTTGCATGAGAAAGACAGAACTCTCACAAAAATGCTGCAGAGAGCTGAAGAAATTCTCTGCTGGAGCTTTTTAGCATCCATAGAAAGAGCCGTCAATACCATAATTGAATATTTCATACTCATCCTTTATATGGCTGCTGAGGCTTGTTTGTGTCACATTACACCAGTCACATGTGTGCTTTATTCAGAACTGTTTGCATGCTGCTCAAAGGGAGTAACTTTATTCTGCTTTCTGGTTGTGTGTCTCACTCTTTAGCAAATCTGAATATAGGATCTCTCCAGAAATAAACTTTTTTTTTTTTTTAAATAATCAAAGAGAATCCATGAACGTTAGGTTTTATTCACATACATGTTAGGATCACAGACAGTGTTTAGGTAAGATATTGCCATCTTTTTTAATATTGCTCAGTCAAAATGACAAAAACTGATCTCAAAACCTACTTAAGGATGTATAATATATTTACATAATTGTTTTTAAAAAACCACTTCAAGACCCAAATGAAACCCAAACAAATAAAAGACACCTTTTTAAATTATAAATTTCCATATGTACTTTGATTTAAAAGTGATGATATACTGAATAAACACTTTTGTCAGGGGAATTCATGGCAATGTAAAGACCAAATTTTCTTCAAATCTGCTTATTCTAAATTCCACTAAAAGGTATGTGAAGACCTGTACTGAGAACATATTATTCTGCAAGGGCAACAGCTATGGTAAAGTGCCATGTATTAGGTATATTTTTTAACAATCACATTATTTGTAGTACAAGAAATATCTTGATTCAATCTCTGCAAATATAATCCTAAAATAAATGTTAAATCCAATTAAATGAAGTAAGACGCTTGCCTGTACATAGTAGTGTAAAGTTACACTGCCCTGTTCACAAAACATTTTTGTTACCAAATTTCATCTGAACATTAAAAATAAGCAAATGTATTTCACCAAGACTTTTGCAAGAATTCCAAATCAGGTTTGTTTTAAGGTTTGGAACAAAATCTGAAAATCTCTGAAAGAAAAGCCTTATGGCTGTAATATATGTAAAAGGTTTAGAGTAATGAAAAGTTTTACCGATAGACACTGACACAAGAAACATATGGCTTTAGTCTTTCTCCAGAAAAAGAAATAAAACATATTCAAATCTGTGACATTTCTTTTATACTTTTCAAAATGAAACATGGGTGAATTGAACTAGCAATTCTAAAAAAGGTCCAGTAAGTATTTATCGCTGCTTCTTTTATGTAAGACTTACCTAATCATTAATTTCTGTATCTTATAGTTTGTTGCTAATATTCCTAGTCTGTACTATATCACACGGCACTATGACATGCTGTACTTTCCCAGGTATCCTAGAAGAGGTCCTTTTCTAGGATTTGACCCATATGCAGACTGATGCAGTGGCAGAGATGAGTTGGAACCAGTTACGTGTTGGTGTGCAACGTTACAGGCTACAGAATATCCAAGACACACTATAGTACTTCCCATATATTTCAAGCCCGGTTCACTTAAAAATGTATTTACTTGAATATGTTCAATCACTGAGGCAGCCAATGAATTTTAAAGCTTGTTTCATGTTTATGGGCCTTGCCAAACTAGGACCATTGCCATTAACATTAGTAAATTAACTGTAGGTGTTAATATCACCCAGAAGCACAGAATGGAGAGTCTTCTGTGAACTTCAGTAGATGTTGAATTTGATCCCATTATCCTCAAATCATTTCAGTAATATAAACAAAGTAAACAAGAGAATATATTCCCATGAATTGAGGAGTTTATTATTATCCTCATTTACAGAAAAGGACAGTAACTTGGAAGTGGTATTTGCTATGTTCAGTACAGTAAACCCCCACAGTTCCTAGTGTAGTCAATGAGGATAAGGTCAGAGTAAATTAGCCTAAGGATTTGCAAGTCTTAGCTAGCATTGATACAAGTGGTGACATTTTGCCATTTCTGTAAAACAACAAAAAATACTCTATTAACAAGGATAACAACTATGCTGCAGTGTTTAAACCATTTATAAGAAATTGTGTGAAATACTGTTTCTTAAAGCATATCGTACAAATGAAAAGAAATCATGCCTTTTATTTGTATTGTTTGGGTGGACTGCAGGTCATTAGGACTAACACTATCTTCACAGTTAATCTTCATATTCGTTATCACATTGATATATTTTGGAACATTATTGTTTCAAAGAGAAATGTTTGTGGGTTTGGCTAGGAGACCTGGATCCCAGCCCTTCTTTCAATGAATGCTTGATTTAAATTTATTTTAAAAAATAAAAATAAAAATTATACACATATTTGATCTTTATGTTCCCCCAAAAAGAATTTAAATAGGTCTTAAAGCTAGGGAATTGCTATATTCCCCTGTTTTCCCTAATGATTTTATGTTTCCTGGAAAGAAGATAGGTGTGAGAAAAGAGACTCAGACTTTGTAACAGTGAGAGCACTCTTGACGTTTAGAAGTGTCAATATGTGTCTCCTTGGGCAGGAGAGGATTGTGGTAATCCAGGGCATTGTATGTCGAGCAATTTAATAGACAGATGAGGAGGATGGTGTTAGTGTGACACTTCGCCCTTAATCCCAAATCCTAAAGGCAGAACACAGGAAGAGTTTTGATACCTTCATTCTTAAAATTATCTGTGTTCAGACTGTGGCTAGAGATAGTCACTGAAGTCACTACAAAACCCTGTCAATAGCAATTTAGGTCACAAATATCAAACTGCATTTTAAACATTATGTTTACAGGTGAGTAAGTGAAATCCATTTAGTCCTCTTATGTCTCTTTATTTTATTCTCTCTTGGAAGAACTTAAAATATCTTAGGTACAAAAGAATGATTTATACAAACTAAGTGTACATGAGAAATTGGAAATGTTAAGGAATGCGATAAAGTCAATGGGAATGATGGATCAAAACATTACCTGAGCATGCAGATACAATCTGTGTAATTTACCTTTTTAATTTCAGTGGATTATAACAGTGACAGACACTCTTCCCATACTTCGATTTTTTTTCAAGTGTTTTTTCATATTTTCTCTTGTTGATGGGATTTTTTTGTTGTTGATATATTTCCATTTCGCATCGTGGATTAGTCATGGTTTTGGCTGGGATGGAATTAATTTTCTACCTAGGAATTGATACAATGTTGTATTTTGGATTTAGGATGAGAATACTGTTGATAACACGCTGATGTTTTAGTTGTTCTTAAGCAGTGCTTACACTAAGTCAGCCCCTCACACCACCCCACCAGCGAGGAGGGTGGGGAAGCACGAGGAGTGGGGAAGGGACACAGCCAAGGACAGCTGACCACAACTGATGAAAGGGATATCCCATGTTTTATGATGTCATGCTGAACAGTAAAATCGGGGAAATTTGGACAAGGGATGGCAGCTCATAGCTCAGGGCTTGGTTGAGCATTGGTCAGTGATTGGTCAGCAACTGCATTGTGCATCACTTGTTTTGTATATTATTTTATCATTATTATTATTATTTTCCTTCCCTTTTTTGTCCTATTAAACTCTTATATCTCAACCTTTATTTCTGATCCTTTCCCCATCCCACTGGGGGACTGTGAGTGAGTAGCTGTGTGATGTTCAGCTGCCTGACAGTTAAACCACAACAGTATTGTCCTGAAGTACATTAAGCTACATTTCTATAATCCTGTATGGAACGAGGGAAAACTGGAAAAAGAAACATAACCTTAGCTTTGACACTTATTGTTTTTGGACTCACTTTTGTGAGTTTTACTCACAAATTAATGCAGAAAGTTATGTTTGACTATTTTTTGCAGGAGTAGAGTGGAAACCTTTTCTCATTCTAGTGTAACATCATCAGATTTTTGTCTTCTCAACCAGGAGTGCAAAATTATGTTTAAACAACAGAAAATACAGTTCTCTGTGGTACTTAAAACCAATGAGAAATATTGAAGTAGGAAAAGTTGCCGGTTACTTTTTAAGGTTGCATTCTGTCACAATATCAGATATACTTGAAGTTGGGGACTGCTTCTCAGGAAAACATGATTTTTGTACATTCAAAGAATGCTTTTTTGGCCTGGTAGCAGCTGCTCCTCTGTTCCTATCAAGTTCTACTGGAGGACTAGCTGTAGTCAGCTTGTGATCCATTGGGGCAGAAACAATCTTCATAGCAGATTAGCTATTGTAGTTCACTGACCACAACTGTCACCCAGAGGAAATTGTTTAACACAGTGTAAATATTTGGTGTGTTCCCCATAAAGCTGGATGATTCTTTATTTTTGTAAATAAGCTTAGTCGGTATGAAGAGTAAAGTAGTTACAAAAAAAGTTTGCATGCAACGGTGAGGATAGTTAGACTCTTGTCAGACATGTCTGAGACTGTACTTTGACTGAAAGGCATTCTAGTAATTGTGAATTTAGAGCTACACTGCAAATGTAGTGCATGCATCCACCTGAATAACTTTCATGCCATGTCTTTAGGGCTATCTTTTATTCTTTTTCCTGAGATTTAAGAAGTTACATCCGGATACAGGGACACTGTGTCAACCACATCTGCTAAGCATATTTAGATGTTTTCACCTCCTTTAGAATCTGAGAAAACCTCACTCACTTCATTCCATATGTCTATTGTTACTCTAATGCTTCCTGGGTAACCACAGGAATTGAATAAAGAGAATCAGACAAACTCAAGAATAGCTGCAGCAATTCTGGTCTCATTTTGAAATGATTTTGCAATTACTGTTGAATAATAAGTCATTCAGCACTATTGGTTTTCTACTTCTGTGAGGCACTGTTATGTTGTTGTTTTCATGTGTGTTTGGATTGTTCATGCCATGCTGGAGTGTTCAGAGGACTGACTGAAGCTGTGATAGAGAGAGAGCCCTGAAGTATTGGCACGGCTAACATCATAGTGCCCTTTCTAGATCACGCTTTTCAAGATAATTGCGAGCCACAGACACTTTGGAGTTGATGGTGCTGGTCTAAAGCTATTCATCTCTTGTCATCATTCTTGCTTCTCTGAGGAGAGTTGATGTGTCATACACTGTTTCTTTAAAGCAGAAGACTCCAAGTAGCGATTGCGGTCTGAGTGAAAGGTTTGCACAATGTTGTGCTCAACAGCACATGGGTTAGAAGCCTCATGTCCTTCTCCTAGGTATGGGTGAGAGAGTTTTTGCTCCTTTAAAAGCAAAAAAAAAAGCCATCCCCCTAGTTCTTATTATCTTGATTGCATAATTATCTAACTTTGGAAACAACAGCCCTGTGCTCAAAAGACAACCTGAACTGCTTGGGTCTGTAGTCCCCACCCCACTCCCTGCATGTGTTGCAACCAGGAAAACAAAGATCTTGATTTTCCTTGGCCAGTCATATATCAAGATTCGTATTTAAAATTAAATTAGTTTTTTGTTTGTTTTCTTTTCCATTTTTAATTAACAGGTTACAGCTGGAAGAGGAGATAAATGAAAATATTTCAGATAGTATCTAATGGCACTTTGTGCACCCAGCTCAAAATAATTTTAAACCCCAGATGCTGATTCCCTAAAAGTCATTAAAGGAGGATGCAAAGACTATAAATTGATTGTTTCTTTAAGGAAAGAGGAAAAAACCCCAAAACCAAAAAAAAAACCAAAATGAGAACCCATCCTTGATGGAAATAAATCATTAAGTGACAAGCAAGACCAAAGATGTGTTTTTAGTATGAAGACTTATAATCTGACCTACTCAGTTTTTGTGAAAAGGTTCAGATGATTCTGTTGCAAATTAAACTTTTTGTTGTTTTTTTTCCTGTGCTAACGAATTGCACTCTCCCTCTGTGTTACCAGAGGAACAGTTTACAGCCCTCCCACTCCTCCTTGCCCCCTCATTCCCTTTGAAATAGTTTGTTAGGGACCCAAAAAAATTTTTGTGCATTCATTCATTTGTTCATTCATTCATTCTCCTTTACTTCAGTTTGAAACAGTTATTATTTATTACCTTCAAGTTGTTTCAGGGGGAAATTTCATGTCACAACTGTGATAGACTAATGCTTTCTGCTTCCAGACGAGTTAATTTCACTGTCATTTGTACTTGAAAAGTACTGTCTACTCCCTTTCCCTATATCTGGTATTTGTGTGGTTTTCTGTAGGGATGACTCAATGCAATAAGCCTCCCAGTAGGATAAAAAAATCCCTGGAAACTACACCTGTCTAATTTATAGAATTAAAAATAGAAGTGAGAATTGTATTAAATTCTTAAAGCAGCCTCTTTTTTCATGAACGCCTGAGTTTAGAAATGTTTTTTTAATTAAAAAAAAGTAACACTAGCAAGAACCATCAGCATGTATTTTAAAAGTTATGATTTCCCTGATCCTTGGAAAATTACCACAGTGGTAATGTGGTTCTACCAATGTGTAACTTCTACTGTCTTCTGGGAAAAATATAGGTATAATAGATTGTTTAGGAAGAATATATGCAAGCATATAAAATATTTTTAAATTCTTAGTAAGAATAGGGAATATTAATATTATAGCATATTTTGATGTATTTGCACACATTGAGATGCATTAGAAAATAGTAAACAGGAAAATATAAGACCTGAAATGATAAAACAGTGGGACATCATGAAAGCAGTGATTTTTTTTGTTTTTCAACAAAATTCATATTTTTTTAGTACAGAAAAATATGACTAGTTTGTGCACCTAGTAACTTTAAGGGTTTTTTAAAATAATTTCCTGATGAATTATCTTTTAAAGTACAGGTAGAGGCCAAATGACCTGATTTCACATATGTTACAACTGTTATGTTGCTCCTCAGAGTTCAGGGAATTCAATTCCACCTGGAGGTAAACAATGCCAGTGGCAGATACTGTGGACCACATCCATCCTGTACGTAATTCTTTTGAAGTGTATGAATTATACCACAAGGAACCCAATGCCTTGAAGGTGTTTCTTAGTAAAATATATTTTAAGGGCAGCTTTGCTGGCATAACAAAAATGCTATGAAGTAAAATACGTATTGCATACACACATTAATCCTTACGGAGATATTATAGGAAGATTCTGTTTTCTTTGAAAAGAAAATACTGCATTTTTCCTTTACTGAGAACCATAGTTTTTTTCATTTTAAGTCATTGCTGACCTAGTAGAAAGATAAAATTAAGATATTGGAAGGTGATAAGTGGGGTAATGTTGAATTAGAAAGTTTTATAACAGCATTGGTGACTGAAATAGGGTGGATGTACTTGTGGTTTTGCCCACTGTCTCAGAACAGCAGTTCAACTAGATACTTTTCTGTCTGAGAAAGCCTTTATTTGGATGTCTTTTTATGTATAAATCTGTGTGTATAAACAACAGTGTATTGCATATAACCATTTGTGCTCTTAGGGCCATTGGTACAAATGTATCACGCTGTGTAGATTGTGGCTACTTATCTGTTGGCTAAGGCTACAGCAGGTATGACTTTAAAAAACTTTAACTGTTTTCTGCTTCAAGTTTTGTGGTATGTCAAATATTATAGCAGACTTTAATATCTGTGTAGACAGACAAGTGTCATGTGTCTGTTTTAAACATCTTGGAAAAACATAAGCTAGCCTAACCTTCAAGATGCCTCAAGCACGCAATCCTCCAGTCTGGTTAGGAAAAGTTTGCTGGGAGACATTGTGTATGTTATTACTAAGAGATGGTGTTAAAAACACCAACTTTTCCTAAAGGCTGACTTTGAGTGTGCTCTCTTGTATAAATATCTTGTTTACTCCTGGAAGAAAACATTTTCTTTCAGAAAACAAAGTTGATCAATAAAAATGGGTTGGCATAATTTAAAATGCTATTCTGACAATAAGAGTGCAGCTGCATTATAATGTGTCTAAAATACTAGAGCCACCAGTTGTTTCAGGCAACAATGGGGCTGTTTCAACATGAGGCTGCAGAGATTGAGTCTGCCTTTAAGCTCCTTGTGAAACCAAGGCCTATAAAACTTTAACGCTGTACACTTAGTAGCTTGTTTAGCTAATTGCAAATGGAAATATCATGGTAGACTACCTTGCCCTAAACAGGTTTTTGCTCTTTGTAAAGGAAATTGGAAGCCAAAACTTGTTGAGCTTCCCATCCTAACCACCTTGATGAAAAATTACTTTGGACAGAAATGAGCAACAATAAATGCAGAAAAAGTGATTACCTGGTTCAGGAAAAGTATTGACTTCAGCAGATGGCTTTATTTACAGCTTTTCACTGATCAGTTACTGGAGAAGTAGGCACCAAAAACCAGGCACTGTGCATGTAATCTGTTTCTGCAAACAGATATGCTTTTTTATTAGTACTACCAGACTATGAGGCCTAAAAACTACTATACTGACTCACCTAGCCCAGTGTGGCAGGTGCAAAACTGCGAATGGTGAGAAAGGCATTCAAATACTCATTGGTACAATAATGTTCTTTCTCAGTTTGTAATTCTTTCTAATTCTATTTTCTCTTTAGTTATTTATTAAGTTATGAGACAGTATAGAGAAAGAAAGATATATGGCAGCCTCAACATCTCATTCTTGAATCCTCTTGAATTATCTTAAAACTCTAGCCCATTACTTCCACATAAAAATAATATTTTATCTTGTGCGCTTCCCTTATCTGTTTTGGTTGCCCCAGGCATCTGCTGGAAGGAAATGGTAAAGGAAACATTTCTTCCTGAATGTCTGCTACATTAAGCCACCTGCATTCATAATAATGACTTTTAATATGTTTGTGTATATATTTATGTGTGTACACATACATACACATGCATGTATGAACAAATATTATAGAAATATTTATGTGCTTAGTGAAGGATTTTGAAGTAATTCCAAGGTAAGGGAAAACTATGGCAACATGCTTATTTAATTTCATTTAGTATGAAGTTGTAAATAGATTTGGTGTTTAATTTTAGTTAGCCTAAAGTGACTCTTTACTGTCAGTGATTAAAAAAAAATAATGAAAAGGATATAAAGACATTGCTGTTTGGGTTTTTTCTTCTTGAATATGGGAGCCTTGAGAACTAACTTCTTTTCTTGTATTTGACTGCTAACTAAAGAGGTTTTTTCCTGCCACCAAATACAACAAATGCTACTAACAGTTTTATAATGTACTTGTTTCTTAATACAGTGTGGTTTGAAAAAGGTTTGGAAAAAAATTAGAAGAAAAGAGGCATTTTATTTTTTTACATAGTTTTCAAATACTTGGCATCCTTTCAGATGATAATATTTTCTTTTTTTTTTTTTCATTTTTTCTTGGCTGTCAGATACTTGCAATGTGGCCTTAAATCGGTGAACTTCTGCGTATTACAATCTGAAAGGAGATAAAAGAATTCAGAATAGTTTGATCATTGTAAGGGAAAAATCAGGTCCTTTTTTTTATTTTTCTACTTACAACGTATGCAACAGATGGCAAGATTTGACAAAACTACGATGTATATGTTGTCTGTTTATGAATTAGTTATGCTCGATTATTGCTCAATTTCCATGTAATTATGCTTTAGTTAAGGTCCTTCTAATGTCTACACAAGCACAATTTATCAGCAGAGACGGCTTAATGTGGACAGGGACACTTACCTAGTGTGCATCTCTTGGGCCCTTCTGATTGTGCAATGATACTTGCACAGCAGGCACCTTATGTTTTCATTGACCTTAGCAGTATTACAGGGATAATTCTGCTTCCACAAGAGTGAAGTTGGTACTAAACAATGTCTTGAATCTATTAGGAACAAGTATGCTTCCCTTAGCCATCTGGAATGTGTATTTGTTTGTACATATTTTACTGCCCCACTGCAAGAAAACAAAAATTAAAGCAGAACCCTCTGCGTTGCAGGCTATCTTTTGTCTCTTCCCACACAAAATATTTTCATGTAATGATGAGTTCTATTATTTCTCTGTGATATTTGTTCTGAAATTCCAGTTCTGCTTGTTTTGGGTTTTTTTTTTCATTGGGTTTTACAAGCTTCAACCAGCTTTGTTTAAGGTCATATCTTGAGCTGCATTCTATTTCTTGGTCTCCATCTGTGCAAATCACCTCTAACTCTCTGGTTCAGGAAGACAATTTAAAAAATCTAAGTGTAGTCTGAGCTAACATTTTGTGAGTAGCAAAGTTGTACATAATGCGAGAGGTGGCATTTGCTCAAGCAGTATGCTTCACATCTGCTCCTCTTTCACCTACCTCTGGAATGTAGAAGTCTTTTTGAAACTGAGTCTACCACAGGGTGTCCACTCCAGAGAGTAAAAGGGGATGCTTAGACCTGGTTATTCCCGCATAATGACTATGTTGAAATGATCAAACCTGAAACTGCTTTGAAGTAAGAATCCTGGTACGCATTTTAAAATTGGGAAGAAATATTTTTTTTAATCTGTCATTGTATTATTTTGTTTTTCTTTGGGAATTTTGTGTGTGTTTTAAAGTCACTTGAGACCTAATTATATGAAACTACTGTTTCTGCATCAGCTTATCTGATATGAATATAATTTTTCATGTGATGGGGGAAACACTAACCTTTGCTACTACTTTCAAACTCTGTGATGTAAGACAGTGGGAGTTGTCAGGGAAAACATGAAGGTGTTCATTAAAGTGTTGAATTTTCAGAAGACCAAGGTAAATATTTAATGCCAATGGAGCTGCAAAACCAGACTGGATATAGTCAACTAGTATTGTTGTCATGTTAAAAATACCCAGTATGCAGCCCCTTCAATAGATTTCAGTAAAAGAATAAAAATAGAAGTCTATCTTGAGAGTTACATATACTAATAGTCTTAATGCAAAGGAATGTTCATGCCTTTTTTCCTAAGTGGCTAGATTCAAAGCTGAAGAACTGTGTGTGGATTTAATTTGTTTTGGGTCACATTTTACCAGAGTAACAATTGGAAGAAGTCTATTTCATCTTCACCTGACTTCTACAGTGTGGTTATAACCCATTTAAGTACCCCTCGTCATCACTCCTGTGATGAAGTAAGATGTAAAAATTCTAGAGCATATGGTGTTACAAGTATAACTAGAAGGTATTAACAATTATTTGTAATAAAATCAGTCTTTCACAGTGATGAGAACATGTTTTGTATTTTATACAAACTGATTTCCAGTTGTGGATAGCCTTCAATCCTCAGCGTATTTCTTCATTTTATAAGCAAAATGAGGTGAGGTACAAAACCTGTATGGTACATAAAGCCTGTATTCCATTTACAGAATTGAGAGAGTATTGTACCTCTGAAATTGTTGAGAAAATTTATAAAGGGAGCAAGAGAAATACTAGCCTTTACTGCTTCCTTCCAACCTCAGGCATGGTACAAAACAGTGGGAGGTTAAGGGAAATGGCAGTCATTGCAGTGTAAAATTCCAGAAGCAGATAGTAAATATTTAATAAGAATGAAGTAAGAAAAGTAGGATCGATGTAATCAGATAGCTACTAAGTTTTAATTTAGTTAATTGCAAAAATTCAATTTCTCAGCTATTTTGCAGTAGAAGTGTAATAGAGGTTAAAAAGCATTTACTAGGCAGACAACAGTTATAAAAAATTAGGACTGGTTTAGAATGTAGTTTTTATCAGCTTTTGTAGGATTAATTATGAGTGTATTTGACTTTGACATGAGACTTTACACAGGTAGTCACACAAGATTTTCTTCTTACAGTGACTTAAAAAATGTAACTTTTTAGAATTTTTTGCTTCTTGCCTTCCAAGCTGATACTACCCACCATGTTTTATTGGCTCCATTCCTATATCCTCACCCTAACTCCAGCTAACTGAGGGATATAACAACATTTGTTAGCTGGGACAGTAGTTAAAGATGAATTTGCACTGATCTTGTGTATAAACCTTCTAGATCAGCAGAGCATTTTAGAATTTATTAGGAGACAGAATTTCTTACCCGATCAAAGGAAACACAGTTGTTGTGCCAGTGCAGAAGTCCCTGCTTTTCACTGTTGCATCAGTTCATGCCATCTACAAAGGCAAGATACCATTGGTTTTCTTTTTGTAGTTCAAAACAAGGTAGCACTGTTTGTTTGTTTAAGGCTATTTGTTTTGTTTGGGTTTGGGTTTTTTGTTTGTTGGTTTTCTGAGTTTTTTTCATTTAATGAAGGAAAACTCTGCACCTTATCCTGGTGTGTTACCATTTTTAATTTAACTGCCTGATAAGATACTGCAGCACGTACCTGCATTGTCTTTGTGCTCTTTCAAAACAGTGGTGTTAGCAGAACCACTACCTTCATAAAACATGAGTTGTCATTATAAACTTTTGAGATGCTAAAGAAAGTTATGTCTCCTCATTTTCACAAGATCAACCTGATATTATATAGCTTTCAGTAAATGTGATAGAAACAAATACATATGGAAGAAAAATGTTTCCTGAAATACGTAACTTTTACCCATTCCAAGCAGTTACCATATGTAAAAGCACAGCAGAAAAATGCTTAGGAGCACTTCTGCTGGTTCCAATTATTTATGGCTCGGCATCAGTAACTTAGAAGCTAATTTGTCCAATAATGAACTCTCTCTATTGCTGAGGTAGATAACAAATGGTATTATAATATTCAACACTAGCTACTTGTTTCAGTCTTTGAGGAAGTTGCTGTGAATAGTGTTTGTCTCCGACATTATTTAAACTGATGAATATTACATACGGCTTGATCTTAGAGCAGTGGAACACAAGATCTGACAGGTTAAAATGCATTCCATACAGCTGAAGACTAATAGAGGTTAAGGAGGTTTGTGTGTTGCAATTTTCTTCACACAACTGTAATGTGGTAGTCGAGCTACAAATAGTATGTCTCTTAAAACAAATTGCTTGTGTGAGGAGTATTAGAATAGCACACAAATAAGAAGCCTAGGAAACACCTTTTTTTCTTTCCTCTATGTAGCAATGCAGAAGCACAAAAGAATGCAAGCAGACATATTAAAGTCCTTAATTAAATATTGTCTAAAAAGATAACATCTATTTTTTATTATTGTTAAATAGTTTTTCCCTCACAAAAGAAAATCGTCATTGCTCATCTTCGTAAAGATCTCTGTAGTAAACTAACAGCTGATGCAATTTCCCACTCTAAATTATTTTCTGCTATATCTTTCAATAAATATAACATGAAAGAATGTCGTTTACCAAAATAATCTAACACTTCAAGTTATGATGGGTCAACCTACAGCTTTTGTATCTATTTCTAAAACAGTCAATTCTTTATTAATTGTGGGTGGATAAACTGGTTTGTAGGGAACCATGCTGCAGATTATGTCAGCCTGCTCTCATGTTGCCAGGATGATTAGGTCAGATTCAGCATTGTACAACTGCAGTCATGATGCCTTCAAGATCAAGTTAAGTCTAAAATAGTCCTACTGCTTTACCATGTCGTGAGAACTGAGGTAATAAAACCTGCCAACCTGCAAATTTGCTTACTTACACCAAGTAATTTCTACTGAGTACCATGCTTTAAGTCTGTTTTGATGCAGTACACAGACACTTTTCATAATTTCATAATTTTTATATTTTTTTCATAATTTAATGCAAATAAGTCCATACTAGTTATTGATAATATTTCAAATACAATGGTTTGGTGCATGATTTTTTGTTTATGTGAACTCCATAATTTTTTGTGTTTTACAGATGTTGCATATACTTAAGTATCCCTTGCACCTGACAGTCCTGGGATCACCATGTGGTTTAAACTCATCTTTCTATCTGTAAAAGAGCAGTTATCAGAAAGAAACACAAGAAAAAATTTCTGTAGATTTAAATCATTGCAACTTCAGTCCATGTTCTGAAAACAAACATTATACTGCAGGAATAATAAAGGCAAAGAGGAAAAGAAAGACATGTACTTGGGAAGTTTTCAAGCAATTTGGACTGAAACTAGAAAATGATGGTGTTGTGTAAACCTTTAGAAATTTGTCACCGTATTCAGAGCCCTGTGTTAAACATCTCAGCTTCCCAAGCAATGCACAACAGAGATGAATAAGAATGAATTCTTGAACAATTAGCAGACAACAACAGTCAGCCAGCTACTGAATTAGCTGATAAGAAATTCAAAGGATATTACTGAAACTTTAATCTTGGACTCCTTTAAGAGCCTGAATGCCTGCACTACAAGAAGTAAATGCTTCTGTTAAAGAGCTACAAGTTTTATCCCTTTGCAAGGGTTAGGTTCTATCAGTAGTAGGATTCCCTCCCAGCAAAACACAGATGAAAGAATATTGTTATTTTTCTCACTAGCTTAAGAGTTGTGCTATAACTTTGTGAGTTTCTAAGTATTGGCTACTCAGACTTTTGTGTGCAAGGTAGCTAATGTCTCATGTTTCCATGATGTACTTTCCTGTACTGAAATCTACATACACAAAAACATTTTCAGGGTAGTGAAGATGATAGTTCTGAAAATATCATTGCAAACAGAAATTTCCAATGCACTTTAGAATTACATGCAAGGATATAAGCAATTGTGGTATATGGTATTCCACCTATTTTCATGCATATAGGAAAACGGTGGACAGGGACGTACCAAAGGTTATTTATTTGTCTTTCTCCTCTTAGATTCCTTTTATATTGGAAGCCTATGCTGCAATTTATAAAAATCAAGACATTTTCCACACTCAATTTCTTTAGAGTGTAAACAAGTTTGGGTACTATCTATGTGACAAAATCAGCAACTTTTCCAGAACGCTTTCCCCTTTCCTTCTCAACTAGATGGTTCTTAACATTAGTGTGCTAACATGTCGTGTGTGTCACAAAGTGAGATTTGAAGAATTGTACCTTTTGCAGGAGAGGCAATGTTTTTCAATGAAAGACCTGTGAATCTTCATTCCACTTGTTACATTTCTTTGGAATGGAACTTTAAGGCCATGGAAATAGGAAGTGCTGACTAAGCATTCCCCCCTCTTCTCCAGAGCCCATTTAACAGAAATAGAGTTTTGTATTCAAACTATCCATTGTCACAGTAAAAAAAAAAATCAGGTTGGAAACAGATTTTTCAAAAACTATTTCCAGAAATGCAGCTTATAAATGTCTAAGTTTAACTAGATGAGCCTTGCCTACCAAAAAAGATCACAGAAAAATTTTTTAGGAATGGCTACTGGTTTGGGAGGTTCTGTCTTTGAGATAGCCAGTTTGGGATGTTGCTTGTAAACCTGGTTTCTTTAGAGAGTACTAAATATTTGCGCTCTAAAGCTTGCTTTCCCTTCTGAAATGTAAGACAGATATGTCTTTGGATAAAAATTTGATACTGGTTTGCTCTCTGTATTTAATGATGCAAGGGTGTAATTCCTTCCTACACAGCTAAAAGAACAAAAAAAAGAAAAAAAGAACACCTCTAAAAATCACAGTTTGGATTAAAATTTCTTTCCAGAGAGCTCCTATGTATTGACACTGTCATTTAGAAGATATTCCAAGGTACTTGTAGGCCAATGTGTTTGAAGATACAGAAGCAATTTTATTAGGCAGTAAAGAAGCATCACAAAAAATATTGAGCAACAGTGCCTCTAAGAGGATTCATATGCAATAGATTTCATCAAAATACATAGGTTCTGGAAGCAAAGCCCTATTTGTTGCACAGGGTTACTCTTTTCTACTCAGACATGTCAAAAAAGGACATGAAAAATTTAGACTAACAAATCTGCCAATTTTTCTCCTTCAGCAGTAGCTGTGATACATACTATACACAAAACTGTGTTTCTGGTTTGCTTGAGAGGTGTTCTTTGAGAATGATCAACGATGCTATCACAAAGTAGGTCTTTGAATCCTGGTAGAAATTGTAGCTACTGGATTAAAATACTGTGACTCACTTTGCCACAGCATAGAAGTGTGCTGAAACCAGGATACTTCTCGGAAATTCTTCTCATTTCTAAGAAGGATGATCATGCTTAGCATGTCAAAATATGGTCAGTACTAAGTGTTATGGTCACAAATTCTTGACACGTGGATAGAAAACCACATTCCTCAGTGTGCTGTAGGTTGCACAAAAATCCCTTCTTCTAGAGAATCCATGGAATGATAGTAAGAGAATTATGCTAACTAAAGTCACCATTTGCCTGTCACCAATTGTGTTTTAAAATGCAAGTAACAGCCTGAAAACATAATTTAGGCTTTGCTTATGTACTAATTCGCTTACGTACTGTTAGTTGCATGTAAATACTGAAGAGAAAAAGTTGAAACACCTACTGAGAGAAGATTTTGCAAATGTTATATGGTGCATATGCTTATACAATTTGAGACTTAATACCTTTAAGGTATGTGCAATCTCATCTTGCGCACAGTTTTGCAATTCAGTAACTGAACAAAACCACAGGATTAAGAATGTGCTTAAGAAAACAAAATTATTTAAAAAATTCTCATACTTTCCCCCCAGTTTAAAATGTTTCTGATGAATGAATGAATGAAGGAAGGAATAGTGAACAAGGCAGAGCAACTGCACTGCTGTTTGTGAAAAAAGGCTTGGTTATCTATGGTAATATGAGTGGCTCATCAGGATATAAAAAGTAAAAAAAGAAACAACAAAGCTAATTTAAAAGGTTATATAGTGTTACCTTTGCCAAGCCACCAGTCTTACTGATCATCAGAACTCCTCCATTTGGGATACTGGATCTGTCAGCTTTGTAAATATTCGTGCTTTGGGATGCCAGGATAAACATCCAAGCCTTGGCTGGTAGAGTTGTTGAATTATTAACATTTTTCTCATGTGTGGTTTCTATCTAATTTATGAAATACAAGGCCAGAAAGCTTGATAATGATAATGGTATTTCTCTGTTAATTGCAACATGATTGATTATTTGTCTGCTTTTGGCATGACAAAGAAGGATTGTATTTCTTCTATTCTGCTGTAAGCATGATAACACCATTGCTGGTTTTAATAAAGAAGTTTTCTGGCAAAGAACAAGTCCTTCTTTAGTAAAGAATGTCCAATGAATAGTAAGTACAAACATTAAGCATGTCTCATGGAAGGGTAATCTGAGTCATTTTGTGTTGGGAGTTTAGTAAGCCTTTTTTTTAGTCCTCTCCTTTGAAAGTGGAAGCTATGGAAAGCATGAGGCTTGACGTAGCTTTTATTTTTCTCCTGCGGTTGTGACAAGGGTTAATAGACATGATACAGATATACCTGTACAGCATTTAGAAGAGATTTTCATTTCAAATATGTGCTACTTACATATCTTGAGGGTCTGTGTGTTGACTGTAGTTGTGTTGGAATGGGATAATGAAATGGGGATATTTTGTTCGTATTATTATTTACAGACTGTGAATTACTTCCAGATGCAGAGTACCAGTAACTAACCTTGACATTACAGTCTGTTTTTAAAACATAAGAACCTTGTCTTCTCTTGCTCAATAGCAATGTCATTCAAAAATTACGTGCAAAGCTAATTTCCACTACGCTTTATGGAAGGTAATTATTGAGAGGACGACACATTACAGATGAGAACATAAATAACTCAATACCTATAGTGGTGCAGTTTGCTGGTCTAAAGACTATATGAGATGTTCCCACTCCCCCAAGACTAGCCATTCTCAACCCTTGATTCTAAAACTCTCCATATTAGTCAAGTTTTTTCACATTCTTCTGTTTTTTTCTTGTGTTTGTAGTGAAATCTGTGTTTTATCTTTTCTGTTCTATTTAACCATTGTTGTATTTCATGTGTTTTATACTTCCGATGAAACTTTTTATCTTTCTTATTGTTTTACCACTGTTCTCTTAAATCTTGTATTTCTGCAGGAAGTCTTTGACACTCTATTGACATGCTGGCCTTTAGTTTTCAAAGCAGTTTCAGTGATGAAATCCATCTGATGAAAAATGTTGAGTGTTCAGTGTTTTTATCTTTTGCTCTTATCAGTTTGACATTGAAGACACCTTATGAATGACCTTGTCTCGATTTGTCTTTATCGAGCTATAATTTTCAGAGATATTTGGGTGTCAATATGACTGAGCATCCGGCAATAGATCTACAAAAGTGTATCATACCACCCACCAGCTTGCCTGAGAGCCTGATGTCTGTGGAGAGCACCTTTTATCATGTCTGAGCTATTTATGCCTTCCTCCATGCAGTTGTCTGCTAAGGAAGGAAACTCATGGAAGGCAGCATCCTGAGTGAAACTGCCCTGAGTTTGTCAGTAGCAAATAACTGGGGGGATCACAGACTTGTTCATCTACTACAGGATTCACCACCTTGAATTAAACACTTTAACCCAATCTTTCAATACATGGATAGAGAAGAAGATACATTCTTCTCTTTTTTTTTCAGTAGTCAAATTGTCAGAGACGTGAATTCCTTTTGGGGAGTTCCAATTTCTTCTCTCTGTGTCAAGCTCTGTTGTCTATATGTTGATGATTGGAGTACTCATTCGGAGAAGGAAGATGAGGATTTCAATGGCTGCTTTAAATCACATAATTTTAGATTAAGCAAACTGAATTAGGTCTTGGGCAATTGCAAAAACTATGTTGAGTATATATCTACGTAGACAAGTAATTATTTCTCAGAATTTAGAGCTGTAAAAGGCATAGCAGGATCTCTTATCTGGTTATCCTTTGAAGTTCCTGATATCCTACATTTTTATGATGATGATCTAGGAAACCTGTTTGGGAAAGGATATATGTATATGTAGTTTGGCAAGGGGTTTTATTAATTGTATTTCAGAACATACCTTGGTCATGGAGATGTGAATTTCTTCTAAACATTTGTTGATATTCTTCTGGAAATTAGAGTATATATAGACAGGAAATTTTTTATTCTGAGGTAGTTCACTCAATTTTACAATTTATGGACAGTATAATAAAAGTCTTAAGTCAATATAATATCATCATCAATTATGATGATTTTCAATAGCACCAAATACTCATGGTAACCCAAGACATGGTCGTATCCCATATTGATCAGGGACATGTAGATTTTTGCAGTTTTGGGGTGGGTGGAAGCCCTAAATTAGTGTTGAAGATTGCCATATGTAACCGACAACTTAAGGAGAAAGAAACTCCAGCTAATTTTCGTGTACTTTGACTCAGCGAGGCACATCTTCAATGAATTCATAACTTTGTTCCAAAACTTCGTATGCACGAGATACACCTGATACGCCAGGTAGCTGTGTAGGCATTCAGAGGTATGTAAACAGGCTGGAGAAATGAGCAAACAGGAATCTCATGAAGCCCAACGATGTTTAATACTAAGTCCTGCAGCTGGGGAAGATTAATCCCATGCACCAGAATAGGCTGAGTGCTGACCAGCTGGAAAGTAGCTCTGCAGAGAAGCATTTAGGAGTCCTGGCAGACAACCTGGACATGAACCAGCAACATGCCCTTGTGGCAAAGGCAGCCAAAAGCCTTCTTAACTTTATTAGGCAGAATATTACCAGTGAGTTGAGGGAAGTGATCCTCCCTTCTGCTCAGCACTGGTGAGGCACATCTAGAGTGTTGTGTCCCAGTCTGTGCTCCCCAGCATAAGGGAGATATGGATGTACTGAAGTGAGAGGAGAAAAGGACAGCAGAGATGACATGCAGGGTGGGAGCATCTGTCACATGAAGAGAGGCTGAGAGAACTGGAATGGTTTAGTTTGGAGAAAAGGTGTCTCAGGAGTACCTTAGCAAACTGTGTGAATACCTGATTAGAGGAAGTAAAGATGACAGACCCAGACTCTTCCCAGTAGTATCCTGTGAAAGGACAAGAGACAGCGGGCATTAATTAAAAAACAAGAAATCCTACTGAAACATGAGAAACTTTTATTGTAAGAGTGATCAAACTCTGGAACTGTTTAATCAAAGATTGTGGATTCTTCATTCTCGGAGATATTCGAATCTTGAGTGGACATGGCTTTGAACAGCTTACAGTAGGTGACTGCTCTGAGCAGGCGGGTTGGACTATATGATCTGCAGAGATGTCTTCCTACTTAAGCAGCTCTGTGATTCTGCGAATATGTGTTTTGCAATTGCGGCCTGTACTGACTGTTCTTTACATTTGCATCTCTAAAAATTTGTATGTTGGTTGAGAGAGAACTTAACTTAGTATGAATGGACCTCAAGCCTGTTTTACAGGTCACTGATTCAGAGCTTGAAACAGAGAACTAAAGAGTAGCAGTTAACTTTGGACCATGACAGCATTGAGGCACAACCCATACGGTGTGGGTATTTTTATGGTGTCAATCAGCGCACACTGTCTTAGTATTTAACCCTGGGTGGCATTAACTTCCATTCTGTGTTTTGCCTACTTATGTTGACTATTCTATCTTAACTGTAAGTTTTGCAAGGCAAAAAATGTTTCTGGTTGCATAATGCCTTGCATTTTCAGGCCTCAGACTTTTGGTTCTATCCAATCATTGATATATTCAGGCTTCTACTTTTCTGCATAGTTAAGAGGTCATTTATGTAGCAGATGTGTGAACTCTCGTACATATGTCCATGAATTTGGATGTACTTTGGGTGTATGAGAATTTAAAATACCAGTTTTGGTTTCTGAATGTCTCCTGGCAATGTAACAATTAGAAGTAGCCGTAAGAATGCCACTTCCAGTATTTTTCTTTGAAAAAAAAAACAAAACAAAGCATTCCCTGTTGAGAGGAAAGGGTTAAAACAAGAAGATTTGTTGAGGAGGGAATAATTTCACTCCAAGTGAAATTCCCACCTTGCAGCTGGGAATGCTAGGAATGCGGGTAAGTCATTCATGCTTAAGTCATTCCTAAGTCATGCCTAAGTCATTCACCCTCTGCCTGTTTTGAGAAGTAGAATTCCTATGTAGAGATAACATAGTCTCACAGGCATGCTTGAGCCTCCTGCTGGGCGGGAGAGGGAGATCATAAAAGCACAACCCTGTGATAAACTCTGCTTGTGCGAAGTTTTTTGTTATATTGGGGCAGGCAGCAGCCCTGACTCCACCCCTGCTGGGTGCTAGGATGAACTGAACCTAATGGAGCCTTTGTTCCCATGTTTCTCTGCAGCCTGACATTGTTAGCGAGGTACAGAAATAAATGTACTCCTTGCATTTCAGCTATTGCTTGGTGGTCACCCTGGTTACCTGTGTGTGTTGATTCACTCATTCCTCCAGAAAACAAGCAGCCTGCCCACTATCACAAACCAAACCAACCAATCATAAAAAAAACCCAAAAATGTTGTAAGGAAGTTTGTTTTATTGCAGTTAATAGCACCAATATTGAGTACTCAAAATACCACATGTACACGATGTAGAAAGGAACGCCGTGCTTCTGTACACGATGTAGAAAGGAACGCCGTGCTTCTGTAATATTGTGTGGCTCACCATAGTCATGGGGTTTTTTACTGTTCTGCTATGTCTAAGGTCTCACACATATGCAGACAAATACAGAGAGTTTCAAACCAGGAATACTAGCACAACTACAAAACACGTTGGAACATGCACACAGTTAAAAGAATAACTTGGCGTGTCTGTCTTGTAATGATCTGATTGCTGCTTCTTCAGCAGTTAAGTCAATTCATCAGCATTAGTACCTAGCGTGAGATTGACAGCTTCAAGATCCATGTGTAAAACTCTGAAATTATTACTTCTACCAACATCGATTGGAGCTTATGGCCTGTTTCCCCAACACGGGCTTTTAGGCTTCTTTCAGAAGAAGTTACCATGTCTAGAGGGCAGCATTTTGATTTCATGTAATTGTGAGATGGTATGTCTTTAAAAATAAAATGTTTTTAGATTCACAATCGGTAGGTATGGATCTGTTCTTTTTCACACACAGCTCCAAAGAAAGATTTGGGTAGACTTTCTAGTTGTGGATAAGTATTCAAAATTTGACTAATGTGCATATATACTGTGTACATGTACACAACCAGGATAAAAATAGAAAGAAAAAAATAAACAAAAAGAGAACTTCTCCTTAGTTAAGATTTCCCAATTAATGTTACAATTTTATGATAAGGGATTATGCCTACTCCTCAGGCTTAATGCCAGTAAGAATATTTCCATGTCAGTGGACTTCAAGACTAATTTGCTGTGATTATCAGGGAATTACTTTGTCAGCCTTCCTGTTCACTTTTGCAAGGACAGATCTGTTAATTCCAACTCATTTACTTTATGTGGAATGAAAGGTAAATTCAACAGAAGTGGTCATAAGCCTCAAGCTTTCACTAGTAACAGTTGATCTTAGCTCTACATACTGTACTCATAGGACAAAACATCAAACTGTGCTTTAAAAATGACAGGATGCTTAATTCATCAAACAAGGGCATTATTGCACTGCAGCAGAGGGAATGCTTATAGCCAAGTGCACACTGAGTTTTTCAGCCAAGAGATATAGCAGAAACATTAAATCTGAAGGTTGTCTTAACAAAGTATCTTCTACAGACATCAACAGAGTAAGACAGAGTACTCCCTTAGAATTTTGGAGGCAGTGGTACATAGGAAGGACAACCAAGTACATGATGTATGTTTCAAATTAAAAACAGAGGTTATAAAACAGAAAACATTTAAGAGCACAGATTTTAGTTCCTGTCATGTTTAGAATTGCATGTGACATAGGAGAAATTAAAGCAAAATGCGGATGAATTAATTTTTAAGTTGTCAGCTCATTTTAAGTTGACTGTAATTATTCATCTAAGTAGTCCTTTTCTTTAAAATGATGATACTGTGTAATATCGATATTCTGTATCATCTGATTAGCACTTTCCTATATTTTATAATAAATTTTTTTTAAACCTAATTTTTATGCTTAAGCTGAATTCATAGCACTGTTATAATACTATGCAGATGTTAGAGAAATGTATTTTTTATATTTATATATTATTCATATAATCTGGAATTTTTGTTTTTAACTTGATTTAGAACTTCAGTGGTCAGTTGCTTGCTTCAAATACTGAGACAGAGAGTTGGAGAAAAGGGTTGAAGTGTATTCAGTTTAGTGATTAGCTTTTGAAAGTGGTTGCTATCAGTGGTATATTTCCCCATACTAAAATGGATAAAAAGAGATCCATGTTTTATAATGGCAATAGTGATTGCTTGAATTGACAAATTTATCACATATTTGAGCTTTAACACACAAATCATGGAAGCTCTTACTCTGAAAGTTTAATTTTAATACAGATTAATAACTGTAAATAAAAAAATGAAATTTAAAATGAGACTAAAATATTGGCTATGTGTTATATTTTTACTTTTATCATCAGTCTTCAAAAATGTGTGTACAATCATGAACAGAATAAAACTTTTTATAGAAATTTAATTTGCAGCCAAATTAATTGATATGTGTTCTATTTATCTAAGGTTAAACCTCCCTGCAGTTTGCGTTACCAAGGAACAGGTTCCAGTAAACAAATTTTTTCATCCTTGTGTAAGTTTTAGGGGTTTATTTTTGTCTATTTGTTTAGGCAAAATAAAAATAGCTCTATCTTTGCAGTGATTTTGTTTTCTTCCAAATTGTCAGCATAGGATCATGGGTTGGGAGGGACAGTTAAAGGTCATCAAGACCAAACTACCTGCAATGCCCAGAGACATCTTCAACTAGATCAGGTTGCTCAGAGCCCCATCCAACCCAACCTTGAATATTTCCAGGGATGGGGCATCTATTACCTCTCTCGCCAACCTTTTCTGGTGCTTCACCATACTCATCATCAAAAATGTCTTCCTTTGTCCCGGTTTCAGTTGGGATAGAGTTAATTTTCTTCTCTGTCGCTGGTAAATGACTCTGTTTTGGACTTAGAGTGAGAATGATGTTAAAAACCATCTAATGGTTTAGTTGTTGCTGAGCAGTGCTTATTCTAAGCCAAGGACTTTCCACTTTCCCCTGCTCTGCCAGTGAGCAGGGGCACAAGACTCTGTGAGGGAACAGTGCCAGGACAGCTGACCCAACCGGGTCAGAGGGATATTCTACAACATAGAACATGCTCAGTAATGCTCAGATTATAAACTGGTGAAGTTGTCCAGGAGGGGCTGATTGCTGCTCAGTGATGGGCATTGGTCAGTGGGTGATGAGCAACTCTATTGTCCATTACTTGTTTTTCTTGGGTTTTATTCCTCTTTCTCTCTACTTACATTATTCTTATTCTTATTCTTATTCTTATTCTTACTCTTATTCTTTTTATCTCAATTGTTAATCTTTTCTTATCTCACCCCACGAGTTCTACTTTTTTTCTGATTCTCCTTCCTACCCCACTGGAGGGAAAATGGGGAAAGGGGGAGTGAACAAGTGGATATCTGTGTGGTACTTAGGTGCCAGCTGGGGTTAGACTAAAACACCCTTATATGTAGCCTAATATGGGATGCACATGAAGGGAAAAAAACAAATAGGAATCTTCATTCTGAAGCAAGTGGTGCTGAGCCATACTAACAAAAAAGCTGGGCAAAGGTTTTGTACATATTTCATTTATTATGCTAGGTATAAGTTGATAGAAAATGTAGCAAGAAGTTCAGGCAGGTCATGGCAATAGTTTTTTCCATTGCTCCTAGTGTCCAGTCAAGCTTCAAGCATATCCAGTGATGGATATTTTGCAACCTGTACATAATTCTCCAATTATTTGACTCCTCTCACTGTGACTTATTTTTTCTAATATCCAATCAAAATTTTCATTGCTGCAAATTCCGTCCCCAATTCTTGTCTTTTTTTTTTTTTTAATGTGTATCTTCCAGCAGAATCTGACTCTTTTCTCCATATTCCCTGCTGTTTAGTTGTGGCACCCCACCCTTAAAGAGAAAGGAGCAGCCAAGATTCATAGATTCTTGTGCTCAAAAGGAACAACAAAAGTCAAAGGGTCTGCAAAAACTTGTCCTCCTTATCTTCTAGGCTTCTACAGTAGTGGAAGGCTGCAATGAAATCTGTTTCTGATCTTCACTTTTTAAGACTAGATAAATCAAAGTCTTTAAGTCCCTCCTTTTGTATCACATGCTTCAGTCCTCTAATCATCTTGGTGCCTCTTCTAAGAAAAAACAGTCAATGAATGTCTATCTTGTACTAAGGAATTGGAAATTAGATGTATGCACCCTCCTATAAGATGCTGAGTAGCAGAGAATGATCACTGTCTCAACCTGCTGTTGGTGCTTTTAGTGTGGAGATGGATATGTGGTTGGCGTTCTTTGCCTCAAGCTTATACTGCTGCTCTGGTTCAGCTTGTCCAGCAAGACCACATCCTCTAGATCCTTTACTACAGATTTAAGTGAATACATCTTAAAAATAAAATGGAAGAAAGTAAATATTTTATTTTAAGTAGAAATGGAATTTTATAGCTGAAAGCAACTGCTAGCTAACTGTATGAGGAAATTTCTATGCTGTTGAACACAGGACTTATATGACCTTATCTGCAATGATATATGCTTGACTAAATAATCCATGACTGGTATATGTAACTGAAGTTGTAAAAATTGCAGGAAAAGACAGAAGTATGGGCAAAGGAGTGCAAAACATGTCTTAACAGCGGGAGAAATAAGACACCTGTAAAAGACTGAAAAGAATGTTGCTACTTGCAAGTGCTTGAATTGCAGAGCTTTTCAGGGCATCTTTATGTAATTGTGTGCTATATTAATTATCTTTTACCATTAGGTGGTAGTATAATAGCAGATATACTAAAAATAATTTAAATAAATGCATTTATTTTATATTTATAAGTTGTGTAAAATATAATTCTGTTGCTAGTGCTCTTCTTTTCAGACGCTGATATTTTACTTACAATGCAATTACCACCTATATTGGTACATCACTATAATCTTAAAAACATTGTAATAAAAGCATTTTTTAGCAATTGGTAGATGACAGAGAAGATTATAGAACTCTCAAAATGCCAAAGTCATCTGTATAGGAATCTTATAATACCCTGGGCATAAGTGTGTGTATATTGGCTGTACAGTGAGCAGTGTTAGGACATGCAAATCATGAAGACCAGAAGACAGTACTGTAGTAAAAAAGCATCAGCAGGAGGTGGATAAGCACATTTTCATAAATATTCTAATATCATAGGAAAGTCTCTAAAGCAATAGTTATAAATCCCTAGCTTATATCTTACCTCCACTACCTGTTTATATCAATCTTTGTGGAAGACAGCCCACTAACGTTTTCTTTATAGTGTGATTTAAATTACATAAAGTCTGAATAAAGTGTTTCCAGTTGTGCTTTGGCCTCAGGAGCCGGTAAAAATGCTCTTTTTCTTTATTACGGCATGAAAATAATATAATGACATTGAATTTGTCTTAGCCTAATATTATATTTAGCATTCACCTACAATATAACCACAGATTAGACATTTTTTCCTTTTGGATTTAACCTTTTGTGCTACTTTTGACTTCAGACTAGATGCAATCTTTTCATTGTAGTATTTTTTGCAAGCTCCCCACTCTGTCTTGTGTCTGTAAAATCTTGTAGATTTGGAGTGAGGAGATTAGTTGTTTATTTTTCTTGTCTCTCGTTTATTGTGTAAGAAGAAGGTACATGTAAAATGTTAATTCTGTGGCCCAGTTTTATTATCGTCTTGATCATTTATCATCTCAGGTCTGTGAACAAGTCATCTATTTTTAACTTCAGAAGCACTTTTCCTGATTTGTTATAATGTGGGTTTTGATTCTGTTCACAAGCTTTTTGTACGATTCCAGGCTTCCAGTGGGGTCTTATATCCGACTACTATTAGTGGATGTTCTGGAACATAGCAATGCAGTTTTGACTTGGTTATTGGCACTTAGGTGGTGAATCATCCACTGTAGCAATGTGCCTATGTTGTCTGATTCTATGAAGCAGACTGCACTACCTTGTATGGTTTGCCCTGTTTTTGTAATACACACACAGACACACACAACACCCTCCCTCCCTCCCTAAGCAGTCTGCTCATTTGTTTGCTTTATCAATTCAATTTCTTGTGAAGCGAAGGAGCATATCCCATACATATTCTCATTCTTTTGAAGGTTTCGGGAGTCTTTATTTTACTCAGAATATTGTTTTCTGATCCACAGTTTGAATGTGAGATGTGAAGCTGAAATGATTATTACTATGCTGTAACAAAGATGAATCTATGTCTTAAGATATTTCTGTCATGGTAAACTCAGCTGCATCATGTTCACTGTGGGTCTTGAAATATACAGAAAAGCTAGGCTTTGTGCGTCCGTAAGAGAAGACTCAGAGAACAGCAAGCTTCTCAGGCATATACTAGCCTTATGAATTAAGTCCATAATGCACAGCCTCACAGACAATGCTCAATTAAAGTAGAACTACCAGACTGAGTTCAGAATTCTAGATGAAAATTATAAACTTTTTGTCTTGTGGCATGTTTGAAAAGAATAAACAAACAAATTAAGAAAAAGCACAGCAGTTGTTATCATTAGATGTACACTACTAAATATTTTTTTCTGATTAACTGTAAAATGGATGTCATGGAAAATGAAATAATCAAATAATTTCTCAAAAACTAATACAAGTGTAGTTCTTGTTGAACAGCCGGGGAACCTTTTTTGCTTGATAACATACAGTAATAGACTGACAAACATGGAAATGCATGAAAAATGATGGCACAGACATAGAGGCAAGGCCATGTTGCGTAGCATATTTTTTTTTATTCATGAGTTTACATAGTTACATCAGCATAATTTTACAGCTATCCATGCTCATATGTGTTATTTAACTTCCCTGAGGTGTTTCGCTGTGTTTTTTTTTCTTCTGGTAGTATGGTTGCCCTATATCTATCCATACTGCCACTAATCTAAAGTATTTTGAGTATACCTTAAGTTTGAATTGGAATGATGCAGTCTTTTTTACAAGATAAGTTCAATTGGTTTTGAAATTAAGGAGTTACATTATTTCAGAATGTATTCAGAAATAGCACATGCACACACTTTCAATTCCTTTTCCAAATGAACTGATGTGTTGCCAGAATTTGACATGGTTGATCAGGTATATCTTGTCAGCTTGTCTTATTTCATCTAGTGTGTTTCCTACCTTGAAAATCTTGAACTAGTTGCAATTCTTCCAACACTTCCAACACAAGTATCTGATAATTGTTTTGTTAACACTCTTTAAAGTTTTGCTGCTTCCTGATTTACACTGTTATTCTTCATGCTTTCTCAAAAGTATAGCCGTGCTTTGTAAAATCTACAAAAAACAAACAAATATTTTTTGTTAGCGAAGTTTGCTGAATGCCTGTGATTGTTTCCAGATTGTTCAAACATTCTCCCACTCCACCCCTAATCTCAATCTATATACTCAAAAGTTGTAAGTACCTGTATGAAAATATTTTGCAAGCTGTTGAATGTTTCTCTTCTTTAAACTCTAGAAGTACTGCCTCTCAGCAGTATATACTTTCAATATACTTTCAGAAGATCATTTTCTTCAGGCCACGTCAGAATTCAATTCTGTTTAGATCTGACTTGCTTAACCACATAATAAACTTTCATACATATTCTTATTTAATTGATCTGACCATTCATTTCTTCTTTAATAAATTTACCTGTGTAATTCTCAGTTATGCATTTCATGTGTTGCTTTGCAATGTTTGCCCTGCCCCACATAGTAAAGTTAAATTGTTTTCATGCAACAATAATGGACTTTTGCTTTTGGAATTCTGTTGTATCATTTGGAAGATAGTTAAAGTTGGATGACTTAGAAATTAATATTTCTCTTCCTACAGGCTAGTTTAATGTTTAGCTTTTTTGGTAGAATGCGTGCAACAAACCTCTTACTCTCAGGGCTCTTCCTGTCTTGTGGCTCTTCAATTTGTCTTTCAGGGTAAAAAAAACCTGATTTACATAGTCTTTTTAAAAATCCATTGTCATGTTTAAGCCAGTCAAAATGTGTGTGTGGAGGTTCCTTCCTCAAATGAAAATGAACTTTTTATAATGGCAGAATCCTGGGAATGATATGTGGAAGACAAACAGAGGTGAAATTTTCAAAATGCATTCAGACTGAAACAAATGAAACTGTGCAGTTTTATAGCAAGGCATTTTGCTCCAAGAGATTGTGGAGTATCCTTCCTTGGAGAAATTCCTGGGCAACCAGCCGTAGGTTGCCCTGCTTGAGCAGGGGTTTATGACGAGAACTTCCAAGGTCCTTCCAACTTTAGCCAATCCCTGATTCTATGATTTTTGCAGTTTTTTGATCACTGCTAGGTGACAGATAATCAGGCAGTTTCATCATACCCTCAATCTGTCTTACTGAGTGGTGAAAGAGTCTGATTATTATCATTTTCATATTTAGTTCATGTTGATACACGTGTTGGGATACTTTATATATTTTTATGCAAAGAGATCATCTGAGAGCACATTCCTAAATCCAAAATGCTAAAAATCTAGACATGCAAAATGCAGCTAGTATGTTTTTGACAATGCTTTTGGTAAAAATTTTGATTGTGATCTGATGCTAAATATCTTTGGAAACAACCAATTGCTCTTAGAGTATAGCACAGTACATAATTACTAACCTGGCTGTAACAGCTGCGTCAGTCCCCAGCCATAGTTGCTTCAGTCTTATATTGTGTCACTTGGAAAGCAGAGGGATCACTCACACAGAGGAATAGATTATTAAACACACCTGCCTCTGACTCCTTTTCAAAGTTTTAAATACATGCATTTGGCATACCTTGAATTTCACTTCTAGGCACCTATTTATTTAAATCTTCCTGTTCACCTTAGGTGCTCTGTGGCTTGTTTGTTAGTTTGCTTTTCTTTTTTTTCCCCAACATTGTGCATGGGGGCCCAATATGTTATCTCCTTTTGTCCAATATGTATATCTACATTTTAGGAAGTAGTACACATCTTAGACAAGGTGATGCTGAGTATATTGCATTGATGTGATTCTTGGGGAAAAGATTGCCAAAGGGAATCTCATCTACTTAGATGAAAAGCACCTCCTATACTTAGAGGAAAGCAGTGTGTTCTAGGAACTGATTCTTCCTCTGTTTTTTTTTTGTATTTTGAGGGGAGCATGGTGGTGTCCCCGCCCTTATCCTAGGAAAAAAAAAATAATACACAGTTTAATTTAGAAATATTTTTTAAAGTATTAATACTTATGTGGCACAGTTTGCAATACCTGTCTTCATTCTCTCTTTATTCGTCATGGTGGCCATTCATATTCAAGGGATGTCCTTACAGAAAACTGAGAGACAGATTAGATTTTACATAGAATCAGAGACTATTAATTCTTCCTGATATTCTTGGTCATTAGGGAAAATTGTGTTGAAGCTAAAAATTTCTTTGGTTTCAGGTAAACTTAACTGAAGTCATATTTCAGTTGCTTCTAGCAAGAAATCATACAGCTGTCTTTTTAAGGACAAGACCCTATATAATTTTCAGTTCAGTTTTTTAAAAGTGTTACAGGTAGTGTATAGTGTACTGTTTCTAAATTGATGTCTAAAATATTTTTCCGTGACTTGTGTTTAAGACTGAAATTTAAATTCTGGACAAGAGCAAGTAAATGTTATCTTTTTTCCACCCAACCATTTTAAAATTCTATTGTTTTGTGTCCTGCTTTTAAGAAAGACAGCAAAACTGCAACCATTTAATAATAAAGGGAATAGAAATAGAAAAAATAAGGCATCCAAGAGACAAGAAACAGTCCTGAAAAAAGCCACTGCATTATAAAAAAATAAATTATACATAGTGCATTATTATTGTCCATTATGAATTGTTCCAATTTCAAATGCTTTCTTGCAGATGAGGCAATTCATTACACAAAACCCATGAATTATGTCTTACTTCACAAAACACTTCACACTAATTTTACCTCACTAAGTTTCCACTGCCCTTTGTGGAATTATTCTAAGTGTACATAAATGTAAATGAGGATACAGTCAGGCCTTGTGACTGAGTCTTGGTCTTGCAGAGTGAAGCTATCTGCAAACTCAAGAATACAAGGAGAATAGAAATTATCTATTGTAGCTGCAGTTCTTTAATGTCTCAGGTTCAAGTAGGAAAAGATCAAAGAGTCATTGCACTATACCCTGATAAACCTGAAGGCTCAGCAATTATTGAGATCTATCAGCACGATCCCAGCCCAAACTCTTCTAGCAGGCTAAACAGGGAAAGATTTGAAAGATTCTCCTGTCCAGTCCCGCGAAGACTTTTACACAAAAAACCAATGATTATTAGAAAAACTATTACATAATTTACTTGCTGAAAAAGGCTGCACGTGAAGATTTTTATTGTATTCTTTGTGTAACACTTAACACAGTGGGATTCCAATTCTACCTGGAAGCAAAATAATACTAGCATTAGTCCTGCATATTATAAAGGGTTAGCATTGGTTCGGTATACTATTCACACTATTTGTGAGTCTATATCCCTAATCTTAGGGGTTTTTATCCCCCCATTTCCTTTAATGCAGATGTTTGATGTGATTATTATTTTTTTTTATTAAACTTCTTCTCCCTTTTCTTTTGCTATAAGGATTCACACAATGATAGTAATTAAAAGGACAATGATAGTAATTAAAAGATGAGAAACAGCCTTTGCCTGGACAGTGTGTAAAGATTCTTGGTGACTCAGAACCTGCTTTTTATAAACATAATCCTTGTGTTAGGAGCTCCTTTGCTCATAACAAATAGAAAATCAATAGAAACAATTTCCATCTCCATTCATGATCCACTCTTCACTGGTTTATTCTTTTTATTTTCTGGATCTCCTTTCTAAAAATGCCACAGGGTCCAGACAATGTGGAACAATTTATTTATTCATTTTTCTCCTCTGACTGAATTCCTAGCACCCAATTTCTGTTTTAAATTTTTAATGTCTTTGTGTCGCTTTCAGCATGCAACGTAAATAAAAAAAATATATATTCCTTCGTGGGCTGATAAATTCAGAATGTCAACAGCTGTTGCTCATCTTTTTGGTATAGATTTCAAGCTTTTATCTCTGGGTCATAGGAGTCAACAAAATGAGGTTAAATCAGAGCCTGCATACTTATGAGGTTTAGAGAGTATGTTTGTATGACTCTGAAGGGAGATAAATGTGCTATTATGAGAAATAGATGCAAGAATCTGCATTACTTGCAGATGTTTATGAGCTAACAGAAAAGAAAAAGCTTGAAAATACACTGACAATCCTTACTTGCAGGAGACTTCACGAACTCCTATTCAGTACTTCACATGGTATAAAAGATTTCTGTATATTAGTAATAATAAACTTCTGGATGCCCAATCTAGAAACTGCTTTTCTTTGTCTGAATACTTCCTCTTCCTTTGCATCAGCTGCCAATTGGTACTTGTACATTTTTCCTTGGAGGATGTAGGCTTTTTGAAATCAATATATTTAATAGAAAAATCATCAGAGAAAGTATACTGAGGGCACATGAAGTGTGTGTGTTTATGATTATATATATACAATAGTTGTAAGTATATGTAGATATTTGGGAGTAAAAAAAGACTGCTCACGTTGAATCTGTCAACTGGAGCTTTCTACAAAGCAATTGAGATGTCAGGAAGGCTTGAAATATTATAATTTTCAGCTGTATTGTGTTTAAACACTAAAATGGCTGTGTTCTAATCTAGAGTTTTTTAACTGTACAAGTTCCAGCTGACTGTTTTTTGGTGAGCCATCATGCTAGACAGGAAAGATGTGCTCAGGAGTGGAATCAAAGCATGATATGACTGTGGTGAAAATTTGGAAGAATATACAATGGGAAAGAATCTACCCTGTGTTCAAGCATGTAATTCCTGGTCTCCATTGGAGGATGTGTGTTTTCTGTAGGCAAGAGGAAATCAAAATAAGGCACTGGTATCAAAAGTAGAGGTTTTGCAACACATACTTGGAGTAACTAAGGTGACAATATTTTCGGTAAAGTAAATTCAAATACAGTAAGATACCCTGCCTTTGGTAAAGAAAATGTTTTTTGTTAGATGGTTGACTGTCCATTGTAAAATCAAATTTATGTGATAAAACATTATACTAGTAAAAAACCCAAAAATAACATTTTAAAGATATGCTAATAAAAACAAAATGAAACCAAACCCCAAAACAAACCAGCATTGAATAAGTTTCATTAATACCAAGACACATCTCCATAGTTAAGGCTTCTGTTTTGAGTGTATTTTCTCTGTTTATTTCAGCATCTTTCAAAATGAAAAATTCTCTCTGTAATCAATCATTTAAATGTACAGAGAAAGTAATTGCCTCAGATTATGAGAGATACAGTCTCCAGTTATAGAAAGAGTGCTAAGTAACAGTTCACATCCTCTGGCGCTGTTCTGTGGGGACAGTAAGTCACCAGCAGATTTCATTGACACCTCAGTGAGAAACATTGCACAGGCTATGAAGTTTCCAAGATTTCTGTGGGGATTCTTTACAGTAAGTGTCGACTTTTTATTGACAGTCACATCAAATGCATAATGGAAGTGTAAACCTGCAGAGGAAAAAAATGAGACTGTTCTTGAAACTCAGTGTTACCTAGTCCGGATAAGAAATAAGTATTGGAATTCAGATCTAAGTAAGAAAAGTTTCTTCCCTTTTATGGTCCTTTTGCATGTTTACCACTAGTATCATTTCTGCAGCTGGTCATTACCATCAGATGGGGTTTCCCCCCCCAGCTTTTCCTGAAAACTTACCTTTTTTTTTTCCTTTGTATTTTAATATTGTCATGTTTGGAAAAAAATCAAACCAAACCAAGTCAAAAATAAAAAAAAAGGAGTGTTGGCTCATAAGTTCACATGTTAACAGTTTCAGAATTTCATTGTGTGAGTTCAGGATACAAAGGTATACCCCTCAGATGGAAGGGATGTGCTGGACAGGAGCAGTAACATTTGTTAACAAGTTGAGGCAACACCTACTGGCTGCTACATAATGACAAGTTAGATGAAAAAATTTTCTATTTCCTTTGCCTCCTCTTTCCTTTACCACCCTCTTTTTCCCTGGAGACACTGGGTGAACAAACATGGCAAAACATGCTCTTGTTCCTGCTGTGTACATGGTTCCCCTCCTGCCATGAAGCCTATTAACTCCTGATCATGACAAGCGCAAGTGGAAGCTGGTGAATGACAATATTCAGCACCTGCCCCATCTGCTAGGCAGATGGTTGCACATATGAATTTATTACTGCATTGATAAAGGACTTGTTCTGTAGGTAGAGAGTTGTAGATGACAAGGTGGGGAAAAGGTGAAGGGACAACATCTGCATCGAGACATACCAGTGTTGTTTTAACCTTTGTATTCCTTCCTCTGTAATCCCTCTGGTGCTCCACTTGTGTGGTACACATTTCTTAGCATTATGGGTTTTTTTACTTTTCTATCTCCTTTTTTCCCCTTTATTTTAATTTTATCTTCATGCTCAATAATGCACTTCAGTTTTATGGACTACTTAAAGCTGAAAAAGCAGTCTCTCCTTGTTTTTACTTTAAATCCTGCCCTTTCATTTGAGGAAGGGAGAAAATCTAAATATTGAAACTTGCTTACTGGCACCTTTTTACATTTTGGGTTACATTTTAGATATGTAGATATTGTTTATGGAGAAAGAAAGGAAGAAAACTTAGCAGAGGGACTCAGGTCATGCCATAGAGAGTAAATGAAGCATTGTTTTTACTCCATGGGACAATCACTGAGCTGCTGGATCTGCATCTTAGTGGAACATCGCAAAACAGACACAGTAGGGGGTGAGAAACTAGGCTTTATACAACTCTAAATGATTTACATACATGCAAAACTGTAGACGCTATGCCCATTAATGAGATGTTTGCTATTTAAAATTCCTTCCTTTCACGAAGTTATGCCTTTGTGCATAGACATCCATGTTTTGTCCTCTTATTTACAATTTGTCAGCTGAAGTAAATCAAGAAACCCATATTTATAGTTCCCATGAAGATTCTAAAGCATAATTACTCTATTATAAAGCAAAATATGAAGAATGCAGTTTTTATGTTGGTTAGTTTTATGGCTAAGATTTTTCATAGATTTTCAAAGATTTTAAGATTTTTCATAAAATTTATTTTCCACTCACTCATTTCTAAAATGCCCCAGACATTGGTGTTAGTCCTTTATTTTTGTGCTGCCTAATTGAAAAAATTTATCAATTATCATAGTTTGGCTTGCCAGATAACAGAATATTGTCAAGATACAAGAATCAGATAAGAGAAATAAACTTGCTAAATAGAAAGTGATGGTTATTTGGTAGCAAYTTCTCTTTGCCTATGCCATGCTATTCAGTGGTAATATAGCAGGGTTTTGTTTTTCTCCAAGTATATAAATTCTGGCTACTAGAGAGAATAAAAACCAATATTTATACACAAAGGAGATTAATGTATCCAGAAGACGTTATATCTCATGTCTGAAGAGCAGAGTGTTGTGAATAGAGTGAGTGTACTGTGTTGTATGCTTATTTAAAAGGGAATAATGTTCTTCTTGTTACTGAYGTTGGTATTACAGACTGCTGATGGYGGCATGGAAATTTGTGAGATTGCAGGTCAGTTGTGACCCTCCTTCAAGTAAGCATAACTTCACTGGTGAATCAACCTCTGTGCGTGTCAGATTGTGTGAGACAGAAGTATCTGGCAGCTCCAGTCTTGCTGCTTGTGTAACTTATGAGAATATTTTGTTCACRCAGAGTTCTGCTTTTCCTCTTACCATGTTCTGCACTCTGCAAATCCCTTTCCAGCCTGGAATTTCTGTGGTTTGTTTGTTGTTGTTTTTTTGTTTTGGTTTTTTTTTTGTTTTTTTTTTTAAATTTAAAGAAYGAATTTGCAAATTTTAAATTGTATATATATATATGTATATATTCATTTATAAAGTACCACTAGAAAAGTGCAGCATTTTATATATGTAATGTTCAATGACTCCAATGCAAAATCTGAAATTCTATAGGATTATAATACAGTTTATGAAAGTAACAAACATGCTATGGCCCTAGGAAAGACAAAATCTGTTTTATTTATATTTATTTTACAGTTTCCTGGTAAATTAACCATGATATAGTCAAAGCATTTCTTCTAATTACTGAACAAATGAACGGAAGCTTTGTCAAAAGTCCAGTATGCTTCTCTGGTTCTAGATGTGTTTCAGCATTTGTTTGTCTGGCAGGGCRAGTCTATTACAGGGTGATTGATCTATCACACTAAAAATCAGCCAACAACATAATATTTGAACTGTTTCATTAAAGCAATATTTTTCTAAGTATTTAGATATCAATCTGATAATTAATTCTTTTCAAACTAGTTTGGGAAAGTTCACCACATTCAGTGATCTTATACGATGCAATACTTCCAGTTTAAATTAGGTATCACTGTAGGATATGCTTCTCTATTAATGGAAGGAAATTTTTAGTGTTTTGGACTGATCTTTTCAAGGACATCATGCATGTAGAAATACTTACAGAAATGTACATAATATAAATGTGATAGTTATTGTAAGGGAATAGATTTTTCCACAGTAAACTAAGATATAAATGGACATATTAGTAACAGATGTTAATAGAGAAACTATTTTTCATTTATTCTTAGCCATAGTGATATTGACATTTTAATAAAATTTAAGTATTTCCAGTAAAAATGAAAAGTACTGAAAAATATGCAAAATAATTCACATCTGTACATCTTGAAATTGGAATTTCTCTAAGTGCTGGTTTAATAGACCAAAAAAACCTCAAATCAATAATCCTAAATTAAGTTCCCATTATTGTAAGCTCAAAATGAAAAAATAGAAGCTTCAACAAAGGGAATTATGCAGTGTTTATCTGAGATTGTATTAAGTGCTATAGATGTGTTCAATCTCACCTTTTGTCTGAGGGAAAAACCTAGTTCTATGGAAGTGAGTTGAGAAGCCTTTCTCCTCTGTGTTTGCTTTKAAAGATATGGTCTGTGGGGATGGTAAATGGGTTTGACAGAAGAGAAGTAATTCAAAGCCTGTTCACAAGTAGAATTGTTTTAGATCCTTATGAGGAGCAAATATCCCTCCATTCTCTTTATAGAAGGGCATTAAGAAGCTTTAGAATTAATCTGTTTGGAGCAAGTTATCCATTCATATAGTCCATTCAGACTTTAAGCTATCCATCTGTAAGAAGACTGTCAGTTCTCACTGAAAATATGTTTCATRGCATTAAGTAGGGGGTAGAGAGTTTTGCGTCTTTACAAGCAGGATGATATATTGATTATCTGAAACAAAATTTGCATAGAGATGAAGGAAAATCGTTATTACTTGGTGTGGTAAGAGACAGGCATTATGGAAAAAGCTATTGCACAGTATTAGTTGACAATCATTGATTAGTTATAAAGCTGGTCACATCCATGATGATATCACTCTATAATTACTTTTGTAGACAGAGAAAATGACCCAGACATTCCAGGAATATGCAGGCAAATCTTAGTACTTCATACTCTGCAGCTGATGGACTACCAAAAAGTTTATTATAAATTAAAGGATATTATAGGCTTTATGTGGCAATTAAGTTTTGGCAGCTGACAAAATACCTAGTTCATTCAAGGTCAGAGTTAATCCATGTTTCAGTCTATATTTTTTTCCATTAACTTTAGCTTTAAAATTAAGGTTTTTGAATATTGTCAATGTTCATTGAGGGCTGTAGAATGATGTTTTAGTTTTCACATCTGTGGAGTTATGCTTACAGTTACGCTTATCTCTATGCTTACAAATACAGCTAATTCATTACTTCATCTGATGCTGAGTCTGCATTCCAGATTTTATCCTCAAGCACACAGATGCTTGTGTTTTTACAGGCCAAGCCTAAACTTATTGGAGGATTGATTCGCAGGGTTAATTAAGGTAAAAGATGAGAAAAAAATTATTTATTGTCTTATTACAAACAGAAATAATATGACAACAGGAGCATATAAATTTCTAGATGACTTGCAACTATGACCTAAAAATGTATTCAAAGCCCTTTTAGGAAGATGAGATAGTCCAAAGTACACTTGCTCACAATAAAACCTTAATGTCACTGTTGTAGGACRTGCATTCCTGTGGCTAAAATTTTCAATATTCTGTTGAATACAGTAAGGTTTGTACATGATAATTGATATACTTAATTCTGAATCACAATGACCTGACCGTGGTTTCAAAATGTCAAGTTGTGGAAAGATACCTGATTGAAGACAGCTCTTAAATTTGTTTATTTGCTTGTTTAGTAATTTCAGAAACCAAAGCACAAGTTATTCAGAGAATAAAAATGCCAAGGAAGACTTAAAAGCCTTTTTATTTTTTTCCTGGGGCTAAGAACACTRTAGAATTTTTTTTGTCTCTCACACTTTCTTTATTCCTTGCCCTATAAAAATATTCCCTATATTTATATATGCATATCATGAGAAAGAGAAAGAGATGTGTCTTATAAGCTTCTATCCCTCCTCTCAACTCCTGCTCTCATACATTTCTTCTTGATATTGTTCCATCTGAAATAACTCTTGGTAGTGTGAAGAAGTAGTTGGTATGTCAGCACAGAAAATGGGTAGAAATTTTTTGCATGTGTGGGATCTGGACAAGCACCATTTTTGTCCCCAGTGAAAGATCCAATATAAGCCACCTGCCAAGAATAAATGTAATTTTTTACTGGTTTTATATTACTAAAGAAATACCATCCTAACTTCATTCTCAGTTTGACTGTCACGGTGTCTGAAACAGAGGCTTTGAGACTGATTTCTCTTTGATCATCTCTGACTGGAGAAGATGTTTCAGATGCTGACATCCCTTTAAAATTCCTGACTTAAAAGTCATAATAGTAGACCCTCACCTACACAATATCAAGCATAATGAGAGATCCTGATAGGAACAGTGGACTGAACTCTATTCCGGATTGTGATTCTACTCCAGGGAATAAGTATACCACTATCTCTCTTTAATTAGTAAATGAGAAGCATGCCTTTTCTTTGAATTTATGTTTAAAGTTCTGTAACTCAAACATCAAAAGAAGTAAACCTTTGTTGCTAAACAAATTAAAAATTTGCTGGTACATAGAAATATTTCTATAGTCTCTCTTTCATGAGAGTATACAGGCTCAGACATAGTAAATGGTGTGGAATAATTATTTTGAGAAACATAATAAACAACTTGTAGCTGATAAAAAACCACACATTTTTGGTGAGTTCTAATTATAACTGGAATTGAAATACAATTAATTTCATTTTCTCTTGCAGCAGAATATTTTGTTCTGTTGTTTCTGTGGACAATCACGAAACATGAAATTTCTTCTTGTGCCTTTATGAAAAAAAATAAATAAGTAAGTAAGTGGTAAAACATACTTATGAACTGGTTTAAAATTATAAATATATAAATATAAATTAACTATATCCTGATAAAAAAAMMCCCAAAAAATAGAAACCCTCCAATAATGATAAAGCACAGCATGATCCGGCCGCTAGGAGCTAAATTTGGCCGAAGCGGTCCTTACAATGATTAGCCATTAAAATACACGTGTTTAATAGAAGTTTTATTTTAATGACCAATGGTAATTTTGAAAAAAACTTTATCCTGCTTTTAAATTAGATATACTGAAATGCTACAAAGTTATTGGGTATTAAGAGAGAAATTTTGTTATCATTGATGATACATTGATATTTGTGAGGTACATTTCATCTAGCAAAAATGTAGGTCAAAAATGTATTTAATTATATGTTACCCCTTCTGGATGTGTTTGCTTAGCAAAAGAGTTAGAAAGAATATTTTTTATGAAAAAAATATTAATTAGTTTTATGAGTTGTATTACTGTGCAATGCAAAAAAAAGCATTCATCTGGTTTTGGAGGGGAGGGTGAGGGGCAGTCTGGGGAGTGTTATTGACTTGTGACTTGYTCTTTATGATTCTGTTAATGAGGGTAAAAAGTTCTGAATGGTTTATTTTCTGACTCATTGTCCTCCCATTACTAGAATGGACRAAGAGGCACAATCTCTTTCCTTGTTTCCAAAGAGTTATTTGAATAGCATAAGAGTATGCAATTACAATGAGTTATAGAAGGATTCTTATCCTGTGCCAGGATCTGATTCATTTCAAGAATCTACAAATTGATTTAGTTAAGATAAAAAAATACAAACCAACTATTTCTTTTGACACCAAATATAAATTGGAAACTTTCTTGAGGTTAAGGAAAACATATTCCTTTAATTCTATCGTTTTCTTCTCTTCCTGACTTGGATTGCAAGAAGAAATTGAAAGACGTGGCATATGAAAAAATATTCCAATGTTTTTTTACAAACAAAACCTTTTCAGGCTGAAATTCAGTGGCATAGAATGGTCCTAATTCAGATGAAATTGAGGAATTTCTAAATTGTCTTTTTTGAAGAGACTTGAACTTGTGGCATGGTTAGACGGAAAACTCCACCTTCAAACCACTTCAAATTGTTCTAAATATTTGTCATGCATTTAATTGGGAATGACTGTGTCTCACTCTCCAGCTCCCCAGTCAGCAGAGTCTAAAAGGAGTCTCTGTTCCAGTTACTGAACTCACTATTCATTTTTGCTCCAAAATTATTAATGATCTATAGTGTCAGCCTGAGTTACCCTGCTGCTTTTTCTTCCATTCTTTCYATCTAGTGCAAGTTGTATGAGATTAACTGTTTTAGATAAGCTTTTACTGATGTTGCCGTGAATTTCCTTTTTTTTCTACAATCCCTAGTGAGCAGAAAGAATGCTCCCTATATCTGTGTGCACTAAATATATAGGAATGTCATACAATTTCATGAAATACCCTGGTGCCCCTTCAATTAAAAYACGGAAATAGATACAAAGAGATATTTAGGCAAGAGTATAGCTCTTTACCTTTTATGTAGCTTGCTGCAGAGGAAGCCCTCTGCTCCTGTAATAGGGAGCATGAAGTTTCCCAAAAGGTGATTGTTACAATCCAATTCCAGTAACAGAAATTGTGCTTGAATTRCTCAGGTTAGGGAGACATAAGATTGAGATGCATATCTCCAGTAAGTGTTCATAGGCTTGAATTCCTTCTGCAAGGTCATTGTTCGAGGCAACCGTCAGGTGCATTTTTTATCATTTTTAAAATATGGTGAAAGGAGATGTCTCATTCTCCAATTACCGTATTTAGAATACTGATGGCATGAGTTGACTTCCTGTTTCTGTCTTTGTGGCTTTAAAGTAGTCCTTTAGTCCTTGGGAGCATAACTAGCAGGCTGGGTACAGAGCACACTTGTATGGAATAATGCAATTTCTTCTGCTACAACCTTACTATATGGCTGAGAATAATTCATGCGATTGAGCACTGGGGCTACATCACATGCCACCGTAGCCCAGAATTCTTACTGTGAGGGCAAAAAAAAAAAAAAGCTTGTGCTTCAAGACCAATTTCAATATGTAATTTATTAGTTTTCATAAGAACAAGAATATCTTCTTACTTACTAACTAGTAAGCCATAGAGCCATACATTTATTCCCATGAGGGCCAGGGGAAGSAAAATGATGAATATTTTTTAATGTAATACAGAACATTCATCAGGTAGAAACATGAGTAAGTGCACAAACACTAAGTTCAGAATAGCTGAAGACTGGAAAACCGGGTTATATTTTGAGCAGAGGAAGTAACTGAATGTGGTTTTCCAGTGCTATTAATAACCATTGAAAATACTGAATTGTACAGGGAAATGTGCACAGTGCCACCATCACTTTTTTTAGCTGCAGATGCGCTCTGAAAATGCCTTGATTGTGCATTGCTGCTGCTATAGGGAATGTGTGAAATGTATGGATTAAATGTCAGCTAGACTTCCAGCGGTTTATCCTGAGGCCTGTCTGTTTAGGAACAGAAGATCTCAAGATCATGTTGTTCTTGACCACTTGACTACCTACTGACTTCTTAGGCTAGCTAAGAGCAAAGCAAGAAGTTTTTTAGAGTTTATRGTTTAAAGCTGAGCAAAAAAAAAATGTAGAGGTCTATGAAAGACAACTAGAATTTCTTTGCATGCTTTGTATTTACTTAAATACTCTTATATCCTGAGAAATGTCCTGTCCTGTATTCAGTATCYTGCTTTTCTGTCCAGAAAGTGCATTTTTTTACACAAGTGATTCAATACCTTTCTAGATAGCTTTCAGATAGTTTATTTTAACATTTAAAGCAGAAAGTAYAGCAAATGTCCTAGTGAATGTGTGATTATTTAGTGTGTGTATGTACAAATATTAATAGAGCAGACGGGAGAATTTAAAATGAAAAACAAAATTTTCAGCAAGGATACATAAAAAGTTGTACCAATTCCAAATTTTTTCCTGTTTTGGTTTTGCTTTTTAGCTTCATAAAGTATTATTTTAAACCTTGTGATACTTTTATGAAACCAGTCTTTAAGACAATTTAGTCAGAAAAAACAAAGTAAGCAGATATTAATACACTTACTCTGTTAATAATTATATCTGCTTTGAGAATAGTAATGAAATATACCATTGTTCTGATAACTTAAGAGATATTTTCAATATCTTTCTGTTGTAAGTTCTCTCAAGGTGTTAATGTACAATAATTACCCTTATTTCTGGAATATGAGATATTAAACTCTTGTGGGAAAATTATTTCCCTAGAGGGYTTATTTTTGTATTTTGTTTAACTAGCTTTTTACTCATTAGTGTAAGAAAAGGAAACACATGAATGGAGAATGTGTTGTATTCTGATAAATAGGAAAATTTCTTTCATGAGTAAAAGAAAATGAACATATAAAGATGTAATCACTGGTGGTTTTATTCTTCATGGTGAAAACATTAAGTAACAAAAATTCATAATTTAACCTAATCTAGATACTCTGCATTMCAAATATTTTGTTGGAATGGAATAAAGTTTTAAAAATGGTTCTTAGAATAGCACTCTTATAAATTACTTCTTGCTCCAATAAGTGCTCTATATGTTGAATTGAAAAGATTTATTTCACAGACTAAGAAATCCAGTTACTGGGATACCAACGCTTGCCAGAACAAAGCACAGTCCACAGTAGAGGCAAAAGTCAAAGCAGGGTCTCTGGACCTGATGTTTGCTTCCACAACAGAAAGAAAAACTAAGGACAGTTAACTTTTTAAAAATWTAATTGACAGATATCACATCTGTGATTTCTGTTATGATTCACTATGCTGAGTCTCTATAGTATAGAAAGTTTTAGTACAAATAATAATTTAGGCTAGTATTTTGTAGGCAACCAAATATAATAAAGCAGGGCATTATCGCAGCAAGTTTCACTGACACTAGTTTCGAGAAAGAGTCTAATCTTCCCTTTGTTATAGCAACCCAAATTACCTCAATAATTCTAAGGATAGAAARAAATGAGCAAAAAGTAATGGAAAGGGAAATTATCTTCTTCTTCATTATACAGGGGCTTTAAATGTACACTAATGACTTTTTTTGTGTATGCATTAATATTCCCAAATGCAATGATACTGCAAGCTACCTAATGGATCTATACAGAGAATCACTATTGAGACAATTATTTCTACCTCCTTGATCAAGTGAGATATTTTTTCAGCAGTTGAAGGTCATACATGTGTATCAGCGTGCTTTATTCTTCATCATGAGATCATACAATAATTTAGACTGAAAGAAACCTCAGGAGGTCTGTAGTCCAGCCTCCTGCTCAAAGCATATTCAGCTATGAGGTGAGATAAGTTATTTAGGTCTTTATGTCTAAGACCAAGTCTGGTCTTGAAAACCCTCGAGGACAAAGACTGCATAACTTCTCTGTACAGCCTGCCCCACTGCTCGACTGTCCTTGGGGTCAAAAGGTTTCTACTTATACCCAGGTGGATTCTGTCTTGTTCCAAATTCTGGCCATTATCTCTTACCCTCCCTCCACGTTTGTGAGCTGTCTGACTCTCATGTTTTCTTGACCTCCTCATAAGTACTTGGGGGCTTCTGTTAGGCCTTCCAAAGCTTCCAGCTTCCTCAGCCTCTCTGCACAGGGCAAGTGCCCCTAGGTGGAATTCATTCATTTGCCAGTGTCTCATATTGAGCAAGAGATCCAAAACTGGACCCCTGACTCCAGTCTCAAAAGTGCCGAGGAGAGGTGCTAATCACTCCTATAGACCTTCTGGCTGTGCTGCTCTTGGTACAGCTCAGGATGCTCTTGCCCTTCTTTGTAGCCAGGACACACTGCTGACTCACACTCACCTTGCCATCTACAAGCACCTGCACATCCTTCCCAGCAGAGCTGCTCCAAAGCTGCTCCACCACAGCCAATCAAGTCCCAGCCTGCATGAACTCAGGGACTCTTCCTTCCCAGCTCTCACACTTGACATTTCTTTATTTTGATTTTCATATGGCTCCTGCTGGCCCATTCTTCCAGTCTGCCTGATCCCTCTGAATGGCCACCCTGCCCTCAAGCATATCAATTGGTCCCATGGTTTGATTTCATCTACAAACTTGATGACAGTGCACTCTCTTCACCTCCTCCAGGTTACTGAAAAAGTGAGAAAGTTATTTGCAGTCAAACCTCTAGACTTTGTCAAAAATCCTGTTCTGATTATTTTCATTAATCCATTATTAGAGTTTTCAAACGGGGAGATAGCAAAATATCTTGCTAATAATGAAAATCACAGTAGATAACAATAGTGTTGAGTTTAAAAGCCACCATTTAGGCAAGAATGTAAATGAAAAGATTTCAGGATTCTAACTGGAAGGTCTAAAAATAATGAATCCACAAACTGTGTTCTGAAACATTCGCTAAACAGGAACTGAAACTCAAATGCCATGAATTCTAATAGAAGCTGGCAAGCTGCACAGTTTGAAATGCTCTATTTTTTCATACCTGAATAATGATGTAAAATGCCTTAGGGATGATGATGATGATGATGACACTTAACATCTCATCTGAATTATTTGACATGCAAAACAATAAGAAAATATATCCTTAAACTGTAAATTACCCTTGTGAATTTTCTCCCATGGTAAATACAAAATTGCAATTGAAACTTGGGAATGAGAAATTTTTTCCTGAAGTAAGCAAAATTTCAAAGTGTCAGTGGAAAAACCAAAAGGAATTAAGTGATTAATATAGAAATTTTGTCTCATCTAGATCTTAATAGATAGAAACAGTGGCTTCTGTGGAGTCTAGAATGACAGTGCTTCAAATTTCAGATTTTTAAGATCTGGAATACGCCTATAAAAAAACCCAGTTGCTTCAAAACCTCTAAATTTGTCCTGTTTAAATCTTTAATCAGACTACACACACAATGTGGAGCACACTGCTTTTGCACACTTCCCAGAAAGCTAATTCATTACGAGGAATCTGAAGGCTAAGTAATAGTGGTTGTGCATGCAATAATGCTAATTAATGATGACAGTAAAGTTCATTACATTGAAAAGTAAATTTAAGTACCATAGGACTTAATCTTAGTAGAAGGATATACTGCACCAAACATTGAAAAACAAAAAATTAGTTCCTACTCTATAAACCAAGTGTTCAATGCTTTCACATCCCCATTCTATAGTCCAGTATTATAAGCAGAATTTTTTAGTTTACTGGATTCCTGTTTTTACAAAGTAAAAGTAAATTCGACCTCCTTAGTTGGTAAGGAAGATGACAAAAATCCAGGGAGGTGTCACAGTAATATTTGTTAAAGTATTATATATCATTAATATGGCTAATAATTTTATAATTGTAGTTGTTAAAATATATAATTCATCATAAAATTATTTTTCATTTTTCACAYCATTTACAAACAAGCTAACAAATGGTTTATTATGTCAGGAAACAGTGCTTGGATGAAATATCTCCTCAAATTGTATCTCTAACATAAATTTATTCATTAACTCATTTCTCTCTGTAAAGAGATGTTTCCTTAGGGATTTTATGAGATGTCCTTACACTATTGATAAACTACAAGCACGTACATGAGTTGCTTTCAATCATATATGTGGTTTTAGAAATGTTAACCAAACAGGTTTGTTTCTTTCCCAGAGGCTAGCATTTTTGTGTTTGCTTTCAGTTTTCTGGATTGATTTTACTACTAGCATGAATTTAAAAAAAAATACCAAACAACTCCAACAAATAAAGAAAGCAACCCAAACCTAACAAAAAACAAGCAAACAAAATCCTAGAACAACAACAAGAAGAAAGTCCACCTTGATATAGTAATCAATACGAGCAGATAATGCTTTGCCTCACTGCTTCCTGTATAGACAAAAGAAAAATGGGACAGTAACTGCTCATGTCATTCCCACTTTATTTAAAAATAACTTTGCTCAAGGATCTAAAAGAAGAGGCAAACATCAATGCAAACAAGAAAATTACAAACCCTGTTACATAGAACTTGCTGTTCAAGAAATCTCTGGATAATCCAGTTTAAAGCAGTATTGTTTGTGTTGAAAACTGTATAATTACATTTTTTTTCTTTCTCCATCTATGTAGTAGTTGGTTGAATAAGTAAAAATTTTAAAAGACAAGAAACCCCACCAAAATTTGAAACACTGTTACAGAAAGCCCATAGCTTCATTCCTCTGTGTTCCTCAGATTTAGAAATGAAACATTGTTTCATAGGAAATCTCGTCTCTACAATATGATTTGGTCTTTGGGTTTAAAAAGTCAGCTGGCTGAGGGGGTAGCTTTTCAACCTGTAGAAGTACAGGTTTGTTGAACATGTTATGATGAAGAAATAAATATTAATTCTGTAGAAACTTMGACCTCTCTTCTTCCCTGCTCATACTCAGGATTAAAGAACAGAGTAGCAGACTTCCTCCTTCACCTGGCAGATCAAAAGTACACATCTCAGAATTATGTCTGAAGGTGTCAGTGTTCACTAAAGGTGTGAAAGAACACCAGGAACTGTACATGTCTGATCAGGATTCGTTTGCTAGTTTGGAAGTGATTGGCAGAGAAAGAGGTATTAAGCACTCAGGCTCAGAGAAACCAGAATGCATGTACAGCCAAGATTACCATCTGTTGAATATGAAATGCTTGGATCAAGACATTATAGATACATTTCCCCAAACAGCAGGGGAAGCAGTCTTTTTTGGAAACACTATCACAACAGAGTAGGGAAGCATTAAGATAGAAGCAAAAAGCTGTTCACTAAATTTTGGAGAGCAAATTACTTTATTGATGCAATTGAACTGTATTTAAATTATGCTGGATCTGTGAAGCACTTTACAACATACCTCTAAATTAATAAGTTGGATTTCTGATACTATACAAGCTATTATTATTATTAATAATTATGATCATCATAATTAGAAGAAGGAGTTTTGGGGGATCCCATCCCAAGTGGCCATTTGAGCTATGATGTGATCTTTTAACCTGAATAAAGCCAGATACTTTTACCATTTTCAAACCTCCCTTTCCTGAACCTTTGACAAACACTAAAGCAGTGAAAGTTATTCTACTTCCGTATTCAAAGAATTTTTGRAGAAGGTAGAGGGCAGCTCTAACTCATGGGGGTAATTGTCTATGGAATTACTCTTTTCTACTTTTCTTCTTAAATTGTAAATTGAAATGTAAAGACTAGGACTAGACCTTCATCATCCAAGATTAATCTCCTCTGTGCAGCCAGCAGCCCACAAAGTATCAGGAGCATTTAGACTTCCAGAAGGATTAAATCATCTATTTTGTTTCTTTCAGTTCTTCCCCGCAGTTTGATTTTTAGTCAGAAAAATAAATTATTCAGAGATCACTGCCTTTACTTTATTGCTAAAAGCACCACCAAATAACTAGAGAAATGTAAAACTGTGAATGAGGGTGGTGCATGTGATATACTTTCACTTCTTCAAGATGTGGTGGGTTGACCTTGGCTAGACACCAAGTGCTCACCAAGCCACTCTACACTCCCCTTTCAGCTGGACAGGGGAGAGAAAGTAAAATGAAAAGCAACTCATAGGTTGAGATGAGGCACTTTAATCAAGAAAAAGTGAAAGTCTGCAATCACGTAAGCAAAGAGGAAAGAAAGCTTATTCTCTACTTCCCATCAGCGAGCGATGGTCAGGGAAACAGGGCTTCAGCACGTGTAGCAGTTGCTCCAGAAGGCAAACATCGTAAGTAACAAACACCCGCTCTTTCCTCCTCCTCCTTCCCTTAGCTTTTATATCTGAGATGACAACATACAGTATGGAATATCCCTTTGGTTATCCCTTTGGGTCAGCTGGCCTGGTTGTGCCCCCTCTCAGCCCCTTGATGAGGGGGCAATATTGAGAGACAGCGCTGATGCTGTGCCAGCCCTGCCCAGCAGTACCCAAAACACTGGTGGGTTATCAACACCTTTCCAGCCACCAATGCACAGCACAGCACTGTGAGGGCTTCTGTGAGAAAATGAACTCCCTCTCAGCCAGACCCAATACACAAGGATTTTGAATATTGCAYGATATTCTTAGAAATTTAGGGAGTTATGACCATGGAAGCTGGCATGAAGCAGGTTAGAGCTGGTTGGAGAACTATTTTCAGAACAGTTGCCCAAGTTTTAGTGCAATAGTCTAGAGAGATTTGTCCCAAATCTGGACTTGATAAGCAATTTCACTAAAAAATGGAATGAAAGAAGGCTGTATTATTATTAAATATCTGATAATACCATTCTGAGAGAGCCTTGGAATATTCAGAAGATAGGAGTAGAAACCTGATGATCTTGGGAACAAAAAAAAAACCAAAGCAAACAACAAACAATATTGTAAAGGTATATGCAAGAATATTTGCTGTAACATTTATGATGCAATTCGTCCACTCTACTTGAATTAGCGGATCAAATAAGGTGTCATCATTTTTGTATAATTTTTTTTAGAAAGTTTTTAGGTAAAACACAATTTGCAAAAGAATAGCAAGCTCAGAACTTTAAGAAATATGATACAAGATCAGAAAGTGGAAATAAATGGGTTTATTCTAGTGAAGTGAGAGATCACTTAAGAGACAAGAAAAAAGTTTTTGACAATGCAAACCCATGACAGAAAAAAAGTTCTGATTTGAAACATGAGGCACTTACTGTTTAGATTAGAAAAAGAACTCTAATTATAAAATTAAGCTAGAACTAGATGACTCAGGAAAGTCAAGTAAGCTCCATATTAGTTCTAGAAATTAAACCAAACACTTTATCATAAAATTCCAGCTAGATCATTTCTCTCTTGCAACAAGAAGAATAATGTTCTTTCAACAATTTTGAGATTACAGAATATGTATGTATTGATTAAAAAAAATGCAATTCTTCAAAATTCAAGGTAAACAAAAGTTTTCTTTATACATAGCATTAYGGTACTTTTTATCTAAGTGCTACCAAACATAGTTCATGTAAAGCTGTCCACAGATAAAGTGAAAATTACTGTGTTGGGAAGGAAGGATAAAACCTTTCTTGTAAGTTTCAGGAATATTAATAATCCATGACACCGAGCTGAAAAAAAGTCCAACTCTACCTTCTTTCTTATTATTTTTTCCTTTGTACAACAAACCACACCCTTCCCCCTTTTCAACTTACGTTTTTTGTAACCAAACGGGGGGAGGGGGGGAAGGAGGACAAATGACTGTAAAAATATCTTGCTGATTCTATATGGTTTCTTTTTTTTAGAATCTACTCACGCAGTAATAGAGGATGCTTCCAATGGTGAAAAATTTGGTGAGCAGCACAATCTAGAAGAGCTACAGAGCTCAAACTGCAGAAAATACAATTTTTAGGCAAAAGCTCTATAGTAGAGTAGTCATGAGGCAATTTATCTTTATGTCTTTATGTTTAAAGTTAGTWGTGGGAAATGCTCTTAATTACACAAAGATCTCTTCCTTGATACTGCAATTAAACAGACCTGAAACTGTATCTAAAAGGCAATGTTTCTCACATTTTGGAACAAAGGTTCTGCAAAAAATTTTATTTTCATGCTGCTTTCTCCAAAATTCAAATCATGTTGTCATCACAAGGTTGTTTATTTTCATTARAGATAATGAAAGATTTAAGACTAATCTTAGTTGTAATGCTTTCTCTTTGTAAGATAAATGCTGAAATAATATAGACTGTAGACTATCAAAGTGGTTTATTGGTGGGAAAAACTTTAAACTCAGGATCAATAGGAACTCTTCTACCTGGTGGAAGAAAGATATCATTAAATGTTAATTACAGACGATACTTGCAGTACAGCAGGCAGGAGTTTGGCTGGGTGGGGGCGGTGGGAAAGCCTGAGCTTGCTCAGAGTGAGCAGAGTGCAGTTCTGCTCTGGATCAGTCTCTCAGTACCTGCATCAGTGTGCAGCCAGCTCCAAGCTAACACATCTCATTCCTCAGTATGGCTTCTTAGTATGGCTCAGTGCTATATTAGCCCTGCTGTGCAGCTTCCAGTGAATTCAGAAGTGTTGGCAAAGGGAGGCCAAATTTTTCTGTATCACAGAATGCAGACATGTTTGAAGACAGAAGGTTTGTTTCACTTAGGTCATCAAATTGTCATGAAAGCCTTCAGATTTTCAAAACGCAAAATTTTGCTGTCATAATTACTAGTAAATCAACCAGTCATCTGATAATGTTTTGAAATATGTCATGATTTATATCTGTATGTATGTAAGTTATAATATTTTGACAGCAAGGTTTTGTTTTTAGATTGCTGACATACCCCTGTTCAGTTTATATACTATTTGGTATTAAGAGCTTGTAGTATAATTGAAGCCCTTTATTTTATGAACTTAGAAACATCCATAAGTGTCTTCTTTTCTTCTTTAACAAAATTTTGATTATTCATAACCTTTTATTGTTTAAAATAGTTTTACTTCATTATTGAAAGGGCAGACAGTTGACTGGACACAAAATATTTCCTTTAGCCAAAGGAGATGCGTGTTTGCTTGTTAGCTTTCCATACGAGCATTTGCCATTACCATTACCATTTACCATTAAATTTGCATTGTTAAAGAGCACAGAGAATGAAGTGAAAAGCCTGGAGCAAAAGCTGCATGGTGGCATTTCTAAATAGTAATGTTTTAATCTAGTGGGTCATGGGAAGAACACTTACGGTCACCAACTTCATAGCACTAAATATTTTGCTTACTGTTGGTATTACCTATGAGCATGACACTTTAGATTTCAATTAACAGTTTGCTCAGATCTTTATCTGAAGGAAAAAGCGCAACTGGTTTACACTAATGGAACAGAGGCCTCATTATGCCAAAAGAGGTGCCTGATAACTCTTTGTTGCAGCTATAATTAATCATTTCCTGATTTTATTTTTGTCTGTGCAAAGTTAAAAATAGGGCATTTAAGTCAATAGAGTTGGAATTTGTGCCAGTAGAAACGGAAGAAAATTATATCATGAATGCCAGCCCTCCCACCAAAAATTATTTCTTAATGTGTTTTGTTTTCTAAGTGTTTTTGTTAACCACATGAGGTATATTGCTCCAAATTTCACATTACATGCAGTATCAAGCAAAGTGAACATGTTATTTTGTAAGCAGGAAAGAGATTACACTCTTGAGAGAAGCTTATCAAATGTGATTTGATCTATCAATTTTCATAGTGATCCTGTGAGCATCAGAAAGAAAAAAAGCTGACTCATTTATTTTATCCATTTTTTACACAGTAGTCAAACAGCTTCTCATACTTTCCTCCTCTTGTTAAAATCAGCAGGAAAAAAAGTAAAACACCTTTACATTAAGTATCTTTGTCTATTACTCACCTCAAAATTTAAAACAACTCTTGTTCTCAAGCCTGTGGAAGTTTGGTACTCTCAAAATGTTGGAATTATACAGCTCTTTAGGTTGGTAGAATAGATATTTTTAGACGAAATCCCAAAAGAAAATAAATAATCCTGTTTGTTAGATATTGTAATGGTGTCTTGTAATGTTGTATTTTATTGACTTGCCCTTATATTTTATTTACTTGTTTTGGAAGAAGTATAACCTGATCTTTATTTCCCTTTTTGATTTCTATATGCCATGCAAAAATTATAGAAAAAGCAACACTAAAAGAGGCACTGTAAGTGAATAGACCAAAGTGAACCACCTGTGAAGTATCTGGAGTATGATGAAAGGGATGCTTCAGAAGGAGTTTAATACCACCTGTCTTTCCATCCCTGTCCTGTGCGAGAAAGGAGGTAGAAATAGATACATTATGTAATAGGAAATGTGGTCCCTTCTACAACATTTCTCTTTCTGCCATTTTTAGAGCCCAGGACAGTGCAGGAATGATGAAAATTTAGAGCTACACGATGATAATCCATGTGCTGATCTTCCCCTCCTAACAAGGGTCTGCACTGTTGAAAGAAGAACTTGCAGATCTGGGAAGAGTGTGCGAACTTCAGCTGGAAAAAAGACAGACACAATAAAGGACTAGGAATGTTCTCTGAGATAGTAATATGGAAAAGTAACCATTTTTGTTATATACAATGAACTTCAACATTTCTTGGAGATGAGAGTTCTTGGAAGGTCAATTTAGAATTTGGGAACAAAGAGCAGAGAAACTGTATTTCAAGCAAGTCATTGCTTATTCTTCCTGCTCTGCTTTTAACAAGGGAGCAGTATCACTGACTTCAGGAGTCAGCTGTGCCGGCAAGAGACTGTTTATTCGGGCATTTATGAGTCATGATCTCAAACAACACTGAAGATTGAAAGGCTTCATTGTCTGTAAAAAAAGCAAAACCAGATGAGGATCTGAACTCATTAATTTAAGCATGTGTAGATAACTAGGAAATCAACTCCCTTTGTGGGGTCAGGGATGTGGCTTGGCCAGTGTTATCTCATTTACCTATATAATCACTCTAAGTCCTCTTCATTATTTCCAGGTGCTCTTCTCCCTAGAACTCGTCTGCCCATGTCATTATATCACACTGCTGAAGTCTGCAGGCATTCACGCAGACTAGAGGTGGATTCTGTTGCATCTGCTACCCCTGTGGATGGTTATATATCTGACATATGTATAAAACAAACCATCTGAGCATGTATAATATGAATTTTGTATATTTTCAGTACATATACTCTTTTACTAAGGTAAATATTTTAACTCACCATTTCAAACAGACTGATATCCCCACAAATATATATATATTTTAAAAATATGAGATAATGTATTTCAAATGTATTTGTAAAAATTCTGTCTTAGAGCCCTGATCTTACTAACAAATGTTACTAAACCACTGGCTACAAAAGATAAAAAAGGGAGAGTAAAAGTCATGTGAATAAAATCTAATAGGATTTAAAATTAAACACGAGTGTAATAAAAGAATAATCTGGTATTCAGTCTTATGATGTATACAGTCAGCATTTTGATGAATCAGCTTATTTTGTGTGACTGGACAGAAGGGAAATCAATATTTTAGCTGTGATGCATTTATAGCATGAGAACGTTTTTCTATAATATACATCTTTATTTTTGCCTTTCCATCCTGCTCCACTTTACTGAAATCTTATTGTTGTGTTATGCATGAGCATTTCAAAATGCTCTCCTTTGGAAGATACAGTAGGAATAAACTACAAAAGTCACTGTGCAGTACAGATTCTAGTTCAGCAGCTTGTTTTAAAGAGGACATGATACATAATATCCAATCACATATGCTTCCAACATTTTGCAGACAACTGTTGATAAAGTTCGGTCCATTATTCTCTGGATTTGTCATTTTAAGGTAGAGATATCAAATTCACCATATAAAGCCTTTGTAAATATAGGTTGCAAGATGATTTCTAATATGATGGAGGGAATGAAGAATTAGTGGGATTCTCCATGGTTATAAAAATGTAAAAGAATAACCTGCACTTGTGTGTAGTGGTAATCTTTCCTTTTCAACATTTGAAGTTCTGGGTTGCAGTTCTCTGGTTGGCTCAGCATTTGCACCTTCAATTACTTTACCACTTTGCTCCTTTGGTTCCTTTATTGCAATCTATAAAAAAAAAAAAAAAAAAAAAAAAAGCTTTATTAAGGCAGCATACAAAGCTGTGGTGCAGTGTGTCAACATGTCTATGGGATTAGGGTCCCATGGACGGTCTCTGAACTCTACATATTCCCATTGCCTGTTTCAAGTATCTGGGAGACTGGGGTTTCCCTTTTAGTTTGTGTATTGTCTCAGATAACAGTTTTCAAAATAGTTCATGCCCCAAAGTTAAAGCAGTAGTAACCAAATGCCAAGACAACCGCACTGTAAGAAGAGTGATCTTAGTTCTGTTCCTCGAAAACTGATATGACAGAAAAGTAAATTTTAATGTGGCACTGAAGTGGATTTTCCTAGAAACCTGAAACTTATATGAATTCATGCCTTGATTCTTCTCCTGAGTTAAGGAAGGAGTAAGAAATAATTTTGATCTGCCCGACTAGCATGGTATCGTATTGATATCTCCACTAGGGTCTCACTGCCAAGTTCTCAAAGGGTRTCTGTATTGATCACCAGACCTTTTGAACTCAGATCATATAATGTGCATCACATTTAATTCAGAAACGCACCACTTAAGTTTCACTAGTACTTGATCATTTATATTCATGGTTTCTGAGTATATCTGAATTTCTGTTGCCTTACTGCTGATATTCTAAACGGAAGAAACTTCGGGATAGTTGTTTCTTCCCTCYCTGCTTTTTTTTCCTGCTATTTCAGTGTGCTATGCTGGAAAAATCAATGAAAATCAGAGATAAGCTTCAGAAATGAAGGTGGCATGATGTACTATGAGGATGTGTACAGCTTTCCCTTTTACTTTGCTTAATTAGTACGTACTGATATCCAGAAATGTTCAGCATTTGCACAGGACAGTTAGATTGGGAACTTGGCATGAAGAGATCTTAATGAAGCTCAGASAGTGGCAGGTACCAGTTCTTTACGATGTAATTATATTCAGAGTATTACTCAAGCCTGACATGTTTTCATGCACACTCCCTGCTTTCACTGCAGAGTGAAGAGAGCAAAGCTGTTTTCCTCATGGTGTCATTTGAGTTTTTAAAGGTACAGACATGAGACGTAGCTGTCCCTGGGCTTGGGTATTTTACTTTTTCTGTTTTGTTTTTGACTTGTTTTTTCCCCTAAGTGAATACTTTCTGCTAGCACTGGAAAAGCTCTTCCATGTGACATGCTTGGAGTTCTCACACCTGTTTTCCCCTCTGCCTTYTATGTGTGAAGCATTTTCTTTTCAGCATTCTTAATGTTCAAAGATATTACTGAACCATTGGGAGGCAAATCTGCTTTGTTATATAACAAAAACATGTTACAGGAGTTCAAACAAAAAAACCAAAATAAGCAAACAATAACCACAATTCTTTTTCAGAGAAATACTTTTTAAAATATATGTATTTAAAAAAAGTCTAAGTTAACAGTGACAGATGCAGAAGAAAGAAAAAATTCTGAATGCTGGAAGTTCTGAATTACTAATAAGAAAAGTTGAATTTACTTAGTATATTAGCAGGAGCATTCTGAATCTCTCCTCACACTACAGTTCAGAGAACATTTCCTGAAATGTTGTTGCAAATCAGAATTTTCCTCTCCATCTCATTTTATTTTATTTTATTTTATTTTATTTTATTTTATTTTATTTTATTGACAGGAAAGGAGATGGGAAAGAGGTGAAAAACCATAAGAGAAGTCCCTGGAGAAGGCAGTGTTCTTTGCTTACCTAGGCTTTTGCTAACGATAGACAAGGCATTGCCAAAGCAGAATTGGCAACTGCTTGAGACATTAGCCCTTATGATGAAAACAGAACCTGATTTATAGCAACAAATAYAAAAACTGTGAAAATCATTGGCTTTTTTAGTTTTACTTTATTTTTTTCTGAGTGCAGCTGTTATGAATAGACAAAGTGGAAAATGACATTCAGTATAGTCTTTCCATGTGCTACTCATAAGAAAATGGATTTGTAAAATCATTGATTAGACATTAAAAAGGATTTTAAATGTCACAGAAAAGCTGAGTTTATCAAAAAGAGAAGAACAGCAGATCAGTTGAATTATTAAAGGTGGGGTAGTTTTGCAGTGTTCCTCTGCTTGTATGCTCTTACACAGTCTACCAGAAGGCAGAAATGGTGAGACAGGGTGACAGAGTCCACTGATCAACTAGAATGAATTTTCTACAATTAGAATGTAATGTTGCAAACAAAAAGGAAGCTTCCATTTTGAGAAAGAGGTGATTGAATGCTAAAATATTTATTATCAAAGTAGAAAAGAAAAAAACCCAAAAAACTACAGGGTAGACTAATCTGTAAATAATTTAAGAGACAAAGTAAAGTAAAACTCAGCAGATCTGAGAAACATGCATGTCCTGCTGATAACACAGGAATGACTGACTTTTCTCCAAAGAGAGTTTGGGAGCAATTCAGTTCATTCTAGAGTATAAAGCAGAAAATGAATTTGAGAGAAATGTTGGAACAGGCAACCTTTATTTTCTCCTTTATTTAAGAAAATAAAAGATAACACCTTAAAAATAATTAAATATAGAACCTAGGAAGGAATTATTGCTGCATCTGATAAAATTTTCATGTGTAATGATATGATAAGTTGCATTGTTTTGTTTGCTTTGTTGCTTAAATGGTTGGGGGTTTTGATAAATATCGGGAAAATTWATTAGAAATATTTCTTCTGAAAACTCACATTAAATTCAATAGGAAGAAAATATCTTCAGTATTTAAATTTACAATCATGAATGGTATGTCAGGGCTGTATATGTGACTTTGTTTACAGGATATTGACATAAAACTTGTCCTTTCTCTGCTTTTGTTGTGTTTTAACCCCAGCTGGCAACTGGGGCCCACATAGCCACTCACTCATCTCCAGTGGGATGAGGAGAGGATCAGAAGAGGAAATGTGAGAAAACTCATGGGTTGAAATAAAGACAGTTTAATAGGGAAAGTCCAGCATATCTTTGTGCTGGTTTTAGCTGGGGCAGAGATAATTTTCTTCATGGTAACTGGTATGGGGCTGTTTAGGATTTCTGTGGGAAACAGTGTTGATAATGAAGAGAATTTCCAGCACAAATCCAAAACATAGCCACTCGCTAGCTACTGTGAAGAGTATTAACCCTACCTTGGTCAAAAGAAGCATAACTTTCCATGGAGTTTTTTGAAAATTTTTGGTGCTTGTGGTTTTTCTGCTGTTGTTATTTACGTATTTATATTAAGGGTGAATTTTTTTAACTTTCTAAAATAAGTATCTGGAAGTTGGCATTTTTTTCTCTTATATTTACTTAAATATATGTACTATAACACTAAAAATTTGAACATGCACTTATATAAAGTAATTTATTCATAGGTAGTCAAAGTGCTAGACAAAATCTCAAATTTTAAAATAAAATGGAAAATTAATTTTGAATTCAAGATTATATTTGTAATTGATATGAGCAGAAGAAAGAAAGTAGGGAAATCTGAAGTCACTCATTTTCAATGGAAGTAACTACGGATTCAGGTCAGCAAAATAGAGAATGTGAAGTTATAGCTGGAGACAATATCCTTTTTTTTTCATTTTCTGTTAATTAAAAGACATGCATCAAATTAATGTTTAACAGACCCAAGATCTATAATTCTCAACACAGTAATTTATTTACCTATGATCCTAGTGGCGTACTGTCAGAATTTAGGAGATCAAATTTTCTAGCAATTATTGTCCTGAAATTAACAGATCATTCTTTTAGGTCATCAACTACTTACACATATGGCTACAGCTGAAAGATTTGGGGAAAAGAAACCCAAACAAACCAAAAGCCCAGTTTTCCCCAGATGTTTTGGTGTTGGCTATCAGAATTGAAAGTGATGTATTAGGTGTACTGGAGGAAATGTTAAGTCAATTATACTCTTGCAAGATTTATAAGAACTAAAGTGAATTTAAACTTGAATTGTCAAAGAAAATTTTACATGCATTAACCACTCAGCTACATCCATCCCATATATTTAATTATGTACTGGATTTTGAACCATCATCTCCAGAGCAGTGCAAAATAAGAGTTTTCCTACACTACTGTTCATAGGCATTGCTCTGAATTACACATGTAAAAAACTCAGGGTTTTAAAGCTGATTTCACCAAAAAAAGAACCTAATGTTAATATACTTTCATTCCTCTCCTGGAGATGTGTTTTACAGTAAATAGACCTTACCTCATTCCCTTGAATGTTCAACTAGTCAAGTGTTTCAAGTAATTTAATGTTAAAAGATTGCTTACGTACATCTCAGCATATTTGATAATATTTTATTTACAAGGATATGCAGAAAAACATAATTTGGTAAAGAAGTTTGTAATGCTGGCATGCTCTGGAATGATTAAAATAACTTTAATCTGCAATTAATAATCCAAATTTTAAGGCAATATTTTTTCAATATTGTCAGTTATGAAATGTTAATGTTACAAAAACATCATCCATTACTAATGCCAAACAGCTTAAAGCACAGTGGAACTAAAATTTTCAACAAAATAAAATGCAGAAATTTAAAGACTTGTTGCATTTATCTTTAATGATCAAAGTTTTTGCTTCTTTGTTCAACCTTCTCATACACAGTTTCAGGGATATATGTTCCAAGGACATTTCAAATCTTAGTAAAGACAACTGAAGCGCAGCCTAAAGCAGATTTTTCAAATTCAGCCTGTAATATCTTCTCTTTTGCTTACATTTGTGAACTGTGTGCACTAAGACCATAGTGAAATGGTAACTCTGTTTTGAATGGTAATTCTGCTCTGAATAAAGTGACATTGATGTAAACATTTCTGGGATTCAGGGATTCAGGGATTTGTTGCAGGGTCACATTTGCAGGATGTGCACTTATGTCTTTTTTAAATGAATACTCTGCAATACTGGATGAGAAAGACAAAGAGAGGAGACAGCTGCAAAGTAAATATGGAATAAGGAGTTTACATTTTCCTAAAGCTTGTACTATTGGTGCAGAACTTGAAGACAAGCAGACTGAAAAGGAAATAGAAAATTGTTAAAGGATTAGTTCAGCACAAACTATGAAGCAGTACAATGCAAATTCAATTCACCTTAATGTAAACATTTCATAGAAGCACAGAAGTTTTTAATGGAAATATTGATAATAAGATTCATAGCTTAATTCCTAGACAGAATTCCATGTTATTATAGGTGAAATTCACCCAATCTGGAATAATTTCCATGTCTGAAACAAAATGTAGATTTTAAACTCTACATTCCTACATTTCATGTTAAAAAGATTAAACAAAAAAAAAAAAAAGGRAATAAAACTTTGGGACAGAAAGGAAACTGCTTGGTTTTTAAGGCAGACCAACTTGGTTCATCTGGAATTCTAGGGACAGAAATTAAAAATTAACAGTAGAAATATATTGTACCCTTTCAACATACGTTTCTTGGAGATTTAGCTAAGGCAATTGCTTTCATGTTTTTATTTGTTCTGTATGCTCACAATTACTTATACATGATGAAATTGAAACAAGAATGATTTGGGTTTTTTCTACAGTAGACAAATGGTGTAGCAATAAAATTCCTGTGTCCAGTCCATCTCATTGATTGCATTTCCTATTCCATTTTCATCTTTTTCTTTAGATTAGCACTATTTGTGTATAAAAATATATTTCTCTGGATTCTATCTTCCAAAGCATTTTAAGTAGCTACTTACTATGATTTAATTTGGGAGACTCCTGTGCCTAATAAGCTTTCCATTTAAAATCTGAGCTTTGAGCTTTATAAAAGCTACGTGGTCTACATGCAAACACTGTGTAAATAGCATCTGAATAAAAGGCAGGGGCACACATTAGGAGCTGCCAGAACTGTGTCTGTTGTGGCTGCCCTGGTCGCTGCCGCTTGAGCAGCTGAAGAACAAAAGTACTGATTGAGTGGTGCCAACCCAAGCGAAAAATACGCCACTGTAGAGAAAAGTTAGAAACAAACACAGAAATAGGTTATAGGAAGTGTGTATATTTGTTGGTAGAGGGACAAGAGAGAGCCATTTAAAATGTGCTTGTGAAACATGTTTGCTTGTGATTTTATTTAGTACAGGAATAGAGAATCTTGTTCTTAGATTTTGTATCTGTCAGATGATACTACCCCACACGGTTTCACAGAATTTGATTGCAATGTTGCTTGAAAAGGGTTTTTTTTATATTTATACAATCTAATATGTTGCCAAACATTAGGAATAAAATGTAGATTATTTAATGTACTATAATACAGCAGAAGTGTGCTTGTGGCAGAGGGTTTTTTTTTCTAGAAACTGATAAAAATGAATACGGGACTACAATGTTCAGCATACTCTCTGGAGGACATTTATTTATTTAAATGAGAAAAATAGTTCTTAATTGCTAGTTATGAATTAAAAGCTTTTAATGGCTTTTGCCTCTCTGTCTAGTCTTGGTATTTGTTGGAAAACCASATTTGGTATTTATTTGCTCTAAGCAGCAGATTTTGTTTTACTCAGTGAAATTGAAAGTAACCAAACATATGTTAATATCCACAGATAAAAAAACTGTGTTTTATTTAAACAGAAAATGCTAAAGGAAACTTTAAATTTAAAAAAAAAAAAAAAAGCTAGATTGCTGGGGTTTTTTTATGAGATATATATGCATCAATTTTTAGGTATACTATAGTGTTCAGATACCATGCCTTTCATAAATGAATATTTATAGTGAATCCGTTATACTATGAGTACTGTAACAATGTAATAAGGCTTTCAGACTAATCAGTGATGAAACTACCACTACCTTTCCTTTTATTATTTGCTTCTTTTTTTTCTTTTTTTTGTCTTTTTTTTTTTTTAACTTAGTAGTAGAGAACAATGGTAGACATTTAAGTGTACTTAAAGTCTATTGTCTATCATGTAAGCCGTTGTGGTAGAACTGTGTAGCTCAGACACAACAAAGGGGTAAGAAAAATAGAAAAACAATTTGTGCAAATAAAAGTTGAAAAAATATTTCAAAAAAGTATGTATGATAAAATCGACCATTGAGATGTTGATTTTTCCCAAAGAGGAGGAAAGCTTTGGTTTTAAGCGAAAAAAAGGGTTCTAAAGATCTTGAGTTCTTTTGGAAATAAAACTGCAGCCAACAATGTAGTCTTTGTCTGTTTACAAACACTTTCTAGAGCCCAAAAAAATACGCCGAGGTCTCAAAATTGCTTACCAGGTTAGATCTTTCCATTAACCTAGGGAAATACATTATAACAGATTCTTTTTCAGCAATGATAATTTTTTAGAAGAGCAGAATTTCTTCATTAAGTAAGAAAGTAAAGAGGAAAGGGGAAAGATACTGCAATAGGTATACTTATGTGATAAGACAGGTTTTCCAGTTTTGTATGTTTCTGGTATACATAGACAAAACAAGCTCTTCAAGGAGGAAGAGAAAGGGTAATTATAACAGTTCACCAGTGGGACTTAATAAACTCAACATTTCTTGGAGTCTAAACCACATTATTTTCTAGAAGACATAATTTTTATCTTGTTTCTGGGAGGGAGAAAATCTTCAATTTATGCATTCAAGAAACTATCTGGAAGATCATAATGGGACCTTCTAGCCAGAGAAATTGAGTCTTTTTTGCAAACATTTGTTTTATTGGGTTTATTTGTATCAAATACTGACATTACAGTGTCTTCAAGTAATTGAATTTGTGATATTTATGGAGATTTAAATGTACATCCTGACTGCTAGCACTACATTCTCTGACAAAATTTGAAGGGTTAAAGTAATGAAACTCCTGAAGTAATTTGTCTATCGGATTGATGGGAAATATTAAATGAATATCAGTTTAGTCAGACTTCTTCTAATGTTCCTGCAGCTCATGTTTAATCACACCAGTTAGCGAGATGTTGACTACTGCTGGGAATCTAGCGATGAGCTGAAGAAAGTAGATGATGWTTGGAACAGAGGAACAATTGCTTTTCACGAGGCATCTTGATGGATGCAGATCCCTCAGAGCCTTTCAAAATGTCTAGCAAAAAGCAGGGTATTGGTTCACAAAAGGAAAAGTTGGCCAATCAAATGTTTTGAGTTCATTGTGTTACTTTTAGATCATGTTAACAAGTGAATGACAGCCCTTATTTGCTCATAGCTTTCACATCGTGGAAAAATATGCAAGAGTTTCATTTGTGCAATTATGGAAAGTAACGGACTTGAAATTCAGCTAGAAACAACGTGTCAAGTCTTCCTGCTCAAGCTGACAGGTCTCTAATCAGTTGTCATCTTATATTTACTTTAAAAGACTTTATTGCAGAATATTGAATATTTTGCAAGGAGAGATGATAGCTGTGGACTTCATGCTATTAATCTCTTGAGAACAAGGTGATTATAAGCTAAGTTTCAGTCTTTTGAGGGGCAAAGCTTTTATTAATAAATTTGGTTGAATTTTAACCACCTCTTTTTTTGAAATGTTATTGAAGGTGTCATACCAGTTAATTAATTTGAATAAGTACTTGATATTGAGCCCTAGAGAAAATGTTGGTAATTATTGCAGCTCAAAATTTAGTATTTGCTTTACAGTTTAATTAACAGCATTATGATTTGTGTCATAGAGCAGCTCTAGACCTTGCTGTTTTCAAATTAAAAACCTTAGCACAGTTTTGACAGTTTTGGTGCCAGACAAAGTTTTTTTGACTGGTTTGTTAAGGTAAATGGGAGAGTTCAAGATCATCTATTTTTGGGTCTGGCAGTGGGGTTTAGGCAGATGTGCCTAAGAAGCAGTTTCAGGAAGCTAATCTCTTGCATCTAACTTACTCTGTGTTTTAAATCACAAAGTTACCCGTGAATCTGTGCTAAGATTCACAGTTACAAAACCATTTCACCCGRAAATCTGTGCTCTGGTGACATCCAGATATCAGGCAAAAATGAGCAGTTAAGTTCTAAATGCTCCTTTAACACATGAATGCAGCACATAGATTAAAACCAAAGTAGAAGCCACAGACGTTTTCCGTTAAGCGGGTTTTTGGAAGTTACAGGTACTCTATTTCGTTAAAGGGGATTCACATCCAGAGCATTCCTTTGTGCGAGCCATCATCATCCTGTAGCTACATAGCCACCATTAGGAGTTATTGCATGAGAGGGAAAGCAAAGTGACTTTCCCTCTGTGGCCTTTTAAACATTGAACTGGGGACAGATATATGCTTCCTGAAATCTGAACACAGGTCCCTACCTCCCCTTCTAGCTGAGTGATTATTCAACAAGAGACGTAGAGCACGCTCCTGATCTCTCCCATATTCAGTAAGAAAAGAGAATGCTCTCATGATATTACCTGCGAGGAAGTGAAGTTGCTTATGAAACACTCAAGTTTGAACGCAGGCATGATGACTTGAAATATTGGCTGCATTAAATAAAAAATAAAGTAAAAAATGCAATTCTCTATTCAGGAATACCAATTCTGTACCTAGATTAAGCTAAGACACCACATGTTTTGTCAGTGCAACTTTCCTCTAAGTAACTCTTACTGACCATTGTAAATCAGAATATTTTCTATGCATCATTTCAATTTGTTTTGAATCTGGGACAATAACATCAAAATCTTGCAGATGATCTGTACTGAAGGTCATGGCAGAGAGTATAATAAAGAAATGTAATAATGCAAACTGTCATAAATGTTTTTGTTTCCTGAAACATGCTGACACATCTTTATGGAAATAAAACTTTGTGGTACGTAGCAGAGCTCAGAAGACATGCACTTTCACAACAAGTGAAATAGTTTCTAACAGTGAGGTACTATAACTTTTTATAGAAAAAGAAGTAAGTCTGAAAATGTCTGTTTGACACTCTTTTCTCCATCTTAACATTTCCATGAGTTCTTTTCTGAATGTGGCAAAAATCATGTARTCCTTTCTACTTCTACTTGCAACATTATTTATTTCTCAGTATTTGCAATATGGGAAATTTAAAATATGCCTCTTAGGTAGGTATTAGAGAATGATACTTTTTCACAATCAAATTTCATTTGGTCAATAAGAGACTACTTTATTCTTTAACAYAAGATTATGCAGTTACTAATAGTGGGAAATTCATTCCAGATGCTATTTTGAAAAGCTGTTTTCCAAAAAGACTCTTTACCTAGAAAAGGGTTGTGGACGTGCCTGTTGCAAGCTGTGAGGTGTTAAGATATTCTGCATCTCAGGATGTATGACACAGAATTCTTCTGATGTTTATAGCCTTTAAAATAAATTGTTTCAGTTCTTTTAGAACTGCTTCCTGCAGAGAAGAACCTCATAATTAAAAACAGAGTAGGATAGAACCGCAGTGCAAGTCCTTTGATGTCTTGGGTTACCTGATAGATTTCTTTGAGATAAGATGAACTATAGCTATTGATAATACTTTTCTTTTTAAGCCAGATTTGCAGAAGTACCTAGAGTTAGCTGGTTTTTAATTTCATTTGATGAACAACAGAATATTAAGCATGAAGAAGGTAATTACAGTATTCAGAATCAGACAGATTTACTGACTGGAATGCCTATTCAAAACACTACAAAAATTTCATTATAATTGCTTATCTTCTGTTTGGGTTGTGTTCCTTTCAAATCTAATTATTTCTTTTTTTTTTTTCTTTTCTCACTTTTTTTTTTTTTAAGGTATGCATACTTTACAAACAGAAATGCTTCTTTCATATTCTTCTTAACCTTCTTTTGCTCTCTTTTAGAAAAATCCCAGCAAATAAAATCCCCTAATGCAAATAATACCTGAAAATATCCTAGAAAACCAGAAAAAAGTTCAAAGTAGAACAGTATGTCTAGTATACAGTTTTTACTTCAGTTTCATTCCAGGCAGAGAAAACTGGTGAAAATTAGTCTTAAGTACTTAAAAGTTTTTCCATCCTGTAAAATTTGGTTTTGTTATTTTCCACTCTGCAATCTCATACTATATAGTGCTCTTCTAGAGCCTGTCTGTTGTGTTCCACCTATGTGTAGGAACACATAACTTGCCATTGGTACATCTGATAGGATGAAACACTTCATATGTAAAATGGCAATGGTATATCAYAGCAGAAATCTCTCTTACAAACTAATTTTTCCTAAAAATTATGTGCTGAGCTATGTGCCACATTGCTTTGTGACTAAGGATTAGATCAAGTTTCTACTACACTAATCCTTTTGAATCTTCTATTAGCATCGACAAATTAATCACTGCAGTTTTAAATGAAAAGATTTGTTAGTAAGACCAGAATTTATTTTCTTTCATCACGCTATGTTTCTGGGTTACTGAATTTGTAGATGTGTAACCCCTAGGTAAAGCAAAGCTGGCATGGCTCCATAAGTAGCTTCAGTTTCATTTTTTTGTGCTATCTCTATACGAATTCATACTTGTTGATTTCATAAGATTCCTTTGTTTATGTTTTTGTTTCATGACSTGCTTGGTTGAGTCCTGCTGGGTAAATAACACAGCAAGACATGYCAAAATAATAATATTCTCTATAGCCTTATTTTATTAGAAAACTATGTAATAAGCTAAAAATAGTTTGTTGTTCTTAATAGTGAAAACAACTTATGAGCTAGAGAGAATATGAAGGTCTGAAAAATGTATTTTGCCACTTCTGTTTAATATCCTTTCCTTCCACATTATGTAGTCAAGCAACCTTCACCAGATTCCTATATGGAATAAACTCTACAGTCTCCTTGAAGTCTCATTCTGTCACCTAAAAATTTAGAGGCAGGGGCACAGATTCCCCTCTGAGCTATAGAAAATTCTCTCAGTTAAACAAGTTTAGTTACTCTTGAGAATCGAGCAATCTTTCATTTTCCTCAAAGGAGTCCCACTTAACCTAAAACTCTTCAGTCAGAAAAACACACACGCTGCAGCTGAGCAGCTTTGCTCAGCAGCTTTGCACTTTTGAGCTGAAAAATACATCATACAGTAATTATATGACAGACTTCGAACACATGTTTAAATTGTATTTTCTATCATGGTGTTTTATTATCTCTGTCCATGTAAACTTAATAGATGAGTGAAATATAGTGAAAATTTTGGTGCCATCTTTAATATATCTGTTATCTTTTTGAAGAAAAATTATCTATGCTTTGGATATGCTGCTGGTGWCAGTATCTTAGCAAAGGGTTTAAAGTTGCATAAATCTTCATCTGCTTTATATAGTTAAGATGCAAAACATATAATCTCTAGAGACCTTTTCTTTCTGTTCAACTGAAATTTTCTTTTGCTATCCTTGAAGCAGATCTGGATCATACTTTATATTAATTTCAGATGTTTGGCATGCCACTAGCTTTAGTTGTTTATTTTGAATTTGTGCTTCTCATTGATGACTGAAATATTTGATTTAAAGGATATCAGAGCAGTATGAGGTTAGTCTCTGAATAAACAAAACATTTATGCTTTTTAGAAATTTAAATGAATTTGGATTGACCGGACTTCTAAATCCTATGTACTAGTGATGTAATGCATCTTGTGAAAGCTATGCCTTAGGTGTGTATTATTTTTCCCTAAAAGACAGATTAGGTAAAACTGAACCAGCGAGAATTTCTCATAGATGTTTATAATTAAAGCCTTTTCTCACTCCTTTGGCTGAGGAGTGAGAGGAAATTTGTGTAGCTGAGGTCTTAAAAGTAATTTTAAAATTCCTAAGAGAGTTTTCAAAATACAGATTATTGTAGAAATCTGTAAAAGCGTTGCTTTGCAGATAAAGAGATGCCTGCAGCTAGACAAATTTTCAAGGACTGAAATTCATAAATTAATCTAACAAAAGAGAAATTAAATAATACTTTGTTTTTGTGACTTTAGCAAGGAAATTTTATTCCAAATTTACTCTTTCTTCCTTTTCCATCAGTTCTACCTCTTGAAATTTGAAATCTAACATGTCTGTAAATCTTAATTCAGATTAAGACCTCCCTATGAATAAAATTATTGTAAATTAATCAGAAGAATTGTTCTCTTACAGCATGATGACATTCATAAGTATCATAACAGATTGCTATTTTGTTATTCCAAGAAAGATATAATTATATTCAAATAGTTTCAATGAGAGGCAAGATATTTCTCTACTGACTTCCAAACAGATGTGGTATAAAATATATTAGGTCCACAGGATCATGGTGACAGACAAAAATCTTCTAATCTCTTGAAATTAAATTGATATGGCACCTATTCAGTGACTTTTAAACTTGTCAGCTTAGAAGACATTATCAGTCATAAAAGCAAAGAAACCTGCTTTTTTTGATCTTTCTTTAAATATAGTGTCCAGCATTTTATATGGAAGAAAATCAGATAGATAAATTTATTCCGTTAAATTACTTTGATGCCGATTTACACATACTTACAGACAATTTTAAACAGAGAAAAGAAYTGCACAAATCTTTATTATCTAGTGACAATTATTTGGATGGTACTTGCACTTTGTTAATATTATCTGTAGAGATACAGGGATATGTATGCTTGAGACAATAAATCCACGCAGGGWAAAAAGCATTCATATTAAGTATTGAAGTATGTCAAAATGAGATAACAGATTTTATCTGGGAATGATTGACATGAGAAACAAAAGTGTAGAAAATACAAGTAAAATTCAACCTATTAAGTCTGATTCCTTAAAGGAAAATATGGAAGACCTGTCTCTCCCAGACGTTTCTTGAAGCATGAAAATTGTTTAAAGGGCATCCTAATTTATCCAGTTCACAAAGCTATCTATGATGGCAGGAAAAGATTTTTTCTTGAAATGGATGCCTTATTCTCTTTCTCCCAGTAGCTGTTCAGAGCCTTTGTCTATTTATATTCATTTTTGTTGCTGTAAGAACAGTGCTGGTTTTCATTATTTCATTGGCATGAGAAGCCCTGATTCAGTTTTGCTGTCAATTTTGACCTCTTTCTGTACCTCCTCTACTTTCAGTGACTAAAAGCATCAGTAAATAGAAACAGAGGAAACTCCACAAAATACTTTTTGCAGAACAAAATAAGTATAACAATGCTCAAGACATATGCAATCACAGTTCATGTCTCTGATAGGGTAAAGCATGCACTGAGAGTTCGTTCAGTTATTTATTGAACTGTTACATACATAGTGAGTTTTCACACACCTGGTGGGAAAGAGATTTGAGAATATACATACATATTCTAATAAAAAATAAGAGTCTCAAAATACCTTCCCAGAAAGAGCAGAACAAAATCAATGTTAATTTTAATGTTGAAAAGTATTTTTTGTCAAAACATTTTGAGAACAGATTAGCTTTTCCATTTGATTTCTATCTGTATCACTTAAAAGTAAACAGATAATTTCCAGTTTTAGCTAGCCAGCCACTTACCTCTGATTTAAAATAGAATGTGTGTATATATATATATGTGTGTGTGTGTGTGTGTGTGTGTGTGTGTGTGTATTTATATCCATGGTTTACCAACCCATTTAAGTTAATTATCTTGAAGTGTAGGTTTCATAAACTAATCACTGGTGTCCATCACTGCGGACTGTGTGTTTATCTGCTATGCTTAGTCTAGACCTAATTCAATGGATCACTATCAGAGACACTTTGTTTGCAAAAAGTGCATGAAATATGCTCATCAGCTTTCTCTGCTGCTCACTCCTGCACAAGGTCCATGAAATATCCAAGTGTGATGTGCAGTTACTGGTAGGACTTCATTCAGCTCTGGTAGGAGCCATGCTCTTTGAATAATTCTGGAATAATTCCCCCATCTGACAATAAATGTGGCTCAGGTGACTGATATTTGGGCACACATTTTTTGCCTGAATTGCAGCTTCATAGTAGACACAAGTAGAAAACAATTGTACCAGCCAATATGGAATCTATTACAAGAATAAATTAGTTATACTTCAATGCACAATGCTTTACATTCACAAGAACCATGATCCCAGCTGACACCTCTATTACAATCTCAGAAAGGAGCCAGAGACTAAAACATTGCAGAGAGAACAATTTTCTACTAAATATTTTTCTGTCAGGAAAYCATATTCAGAATAGCCTGAAAGGAAAATGCCTGTACAAAGTATGCACCATATGGCCTAACTATGATATATCATAGGGGCCATAGTGGGAAATAACAGTTTAATAAAAGGAAATTAACTGCTTATTAAAAACTTGTCTGAAACAATAATTGCCAAAATACCACATTGCTTTATTGGCTTCAACAATAATTGCTTTTCAAGTCAGATGAAATCTACAGATTTCATACTGTTTTCATATTCTATTTCTTTATGTTCTGTCCAGCTTCTATACTTGACCCTTTAACTACTGGTGTTTTGTGTCTTCTTCGGCTTTTCAAAACATTCCAGCAGCTGCTAACTGATTATGACAACTCCAATCAGTATTGGGTAGATTAGAAGAAATTAGTCAGTGGATTTACACTGGGAATAATCCAGAGGAYTATTTTTTATTTTCTTCTCCTCCAGTCAATAAATTTAAAACACTAATATTTTAAATTTTTTTCAGTAGTATATGTACTCATAAAGAAAAGAGAATTTAACCTCACTGTTAATATATTTTGCTTGGCTGAGTTTTATGCTATCCTAACAAACATAAGTAGGGGTCTTTTTCTACCTATTGTCAAGAATTTAGTCATGCATTGCCAGTGAAGCAGGCTTAACAATGTCATTTTTTACTGAAGTCTGAGTGAAAGCAAAAAGTAATAATTTATGAAACTTCTTGATATTCAAATGAATGGAACAAGCTGGAAATTATGTGACTTATTCTGGAAAAAGTAGATGTTAGCTCTGAAACAGTAGAACAATGTATCTATACTGCACTTCTTAAGAAATCTGGAGCTGTCACAAGCAGAGGAACAATGGAATAATTCCTGAGATTTACAACTTTATGGGTATGGTGTATGCTTTGGCAACCACGTTAAACAAAAGTACACTGACTAATTTTAATATCATGCTGCACAACATAAGAGGAGACAAATTGCAATATTAAGCATTCTTAGACCAAGAAAGAGAACTGATTCACTAAAAAAGTACTTTCACTGCAGTTACTTCTGACAAAAATTATTCCATTTTTACTTTGGGGCTGGGAAATATTTCACAAAATTCGGAGGAATATCTCAAGAAATCTGTTGCGGAGTATGCTCAACTCAACTAAATGACTTAGGAAATCTGAAGACAATGTTACCTAGCCAACTAAATCCAACTATTTTCATCACAGGGATGAGACATAGCTCCTGACTCATATGCTTAGATACCCCTGTTCAAGTCCTGTCTTGCCTTTAACATTTATCACTCCACAGTTCTCTTTGTAAAGTAAAAACTATACTTCTTTACCAACCATAACTGTTGAGTGAATGAAACACCATCGAATACTTATGGTCAAATAACTATGATACACACCGCAGGCTCTGTTAGGTTCTACCTCTCACAAGAAGGATTAACACTACTGTTTCTGACAAGCTTGGACTTTGCAAGTAACACTTGATTATTTTTCCCTCTGTTTCGTTCAAACTTTCTATTGGTAGAAAAAAAAAATTATCATTATACCGTTTCATTCCATAGTGAGATAAACACTGATACGCTAACCTCTTTTCAAATAACATCCCTATGATTCATGTGTAGGATTACAGTCTATCGGCTGTATGTGCTCAAGAGGAATTAGTGCTGTGCTTAATACTTAATTACTAATGGACTGTAACCCAGATGAATCTGTCATAAATATGGGAAAATTCTGAGCTGATGTTTGCAATTAATTCACTGTAATCTGCAGACACAGCTGAAAAATCAATAAAAAAATTAATGGAAGAAATCCTTTTGAGCAGGACATGAATCACACTGAGAGATTCATTATCTTTCTGTATTTATCTCTTCATTTTTTGGGGTGTGAAGACTTTTCCACATACTTACTATAAAAGCGACATCAACAGCAAAAAAAACCCAACCCCCCAACACTCCCTTTTCCCTGCAAAATCCCAATAAGAGAGCATCAGTGCTTACAACAGAAGTACAAAAGTGGTCATAGTCCTAAGCCTGCCAGAGTTCAAGAAATGTTTAGACAACGTTCTCAGCATGTGGTGTGGTTCTTGAGGCTGTCCTGTGTAGGGTCAGGAGTTGGACTTCAATGATCCCTGTGGATTCCTTCCAAATCAGAATATTCTATTATCCTATGATTCTATAATTCCAGGGTAGATTTTACTTCTTCTTAGGAAAAGCTCAAGGTCCCAAAATAATTCCTCTAAAAAGGAGGCCCATGTCACTGACATGGAATAAAAGACAAAAGTCTGTAACTAGTTAATCAGTAAATCATTTTTTTTCCCAGTGACAACTGGAAGGATTATCATTTACTGCTGAATTGTATGATTTTATAGTTCTGTTATGCTTCATAATTAATGAGGATGAGCAATATCTTTTTATAAAATTTAATCCATTTCTTCTGAAGTGTACTTACACAGGAAAAATGTGGATTAATACAATACTAGTTTTTATTTCTGTTTTTAGCATTCTTTTTAGCCTTTTGTTATGTAGAATTTCTGTTAAAGACAAGAAAATGCATTCTTTGTACTTTTCAATTCACTGCATTGAATTAAATTTGGCTCTGTATCCCAGATCTTCTAATATCCTTAAGTAAAATTACAAATTTATATGTGAATTTGTGAGAGAACCACGTATGACATGAACAGATAAGTGATTTTTTTTTCCATTGTTTGGGATAAGGTTCCCTTCATGTGACACAAAAGGTTAAATGGATCCTTCATGTGACTGCTACATTTCTTCTTACAATACAACTTTCTCTTGACAGCTGCTAAAAAGACAAGCAGGCACAAGTTATTAGTTTCTGCTTCATGCTGTGCTCTACATTATTTGCATGCAGAGAATGAAGAACTTTGTTCTTTCCCCCRTTTGAAAATAACATAATATAAATTAATAGAGTTTCAGATTATTTTACACCTATTGTTCAAGTTTAACCTTTGAGAGTCTAYGACTTGTAACAAAATAAACTTTACATGAGTCACACAGAAAACCTCTGGAAACTAGAGTAATTCCCTTTTTATGAAAGCAGTAGTACTATTTAATATATGCTACTATGTAATATTTTATTCTGTGTATGCAGGTATAAAATACAATCCAGAATCCAGCAATGTGTTGCYGCACAAGGTAGAACAGTATGTAGCATTTCATTTTCACAAATGCAGTGGTACTATCAAGATAATCAGTTCAAGTTACTATTTCATGTGGCAGAATAATTCTGTAAGAAAAAGTAACTCACTGAAAGATATGAAAGAAAGAAATCAGTATTTTCCCTTAAAGCCAATTCTTTAACATAGAAGCCTTCAACCAGAATATTATTTTAGTTTGAGTTCTTGTCGATAAGCACAAGTGGTTCAGTTTTGCTGTTTGTTGCTTTTTTTTCCTGCCATTACTTGTGACAATTAATGGGCCATGTGCTTAGTGGGGGCTTATCTTTTTAATCAGTCACCATTTAAACCTTAGCACTTTTATATTGCTTCAACAAATATCAGTCTTACAAAAGAGCTTGAAATCCCATGTCACTGACTTTTTCTATGTATTCAATTTTCAGTATCAGTTCAGAATATCCTTGAAGATCTTTTTGAGATATCCATGACAATCTCCAAAAATAAGTCGTCTGTTGAATGAGATGGGCATAAATTAAACGGAGATGAGGGGAAGTCATGTTGTTTTTATCTTCTGTGGCAAGAGCACTTTTTTCCCACATGGTGTCCATTCCTGATGTGAAAATACGTTATTAAATCCTTATCACCAGGAAATAAAATAAAAGGGAGGAACTGCTGAGGTGAGCTAATAATGGCCTCTAGCTACCTGATTCCTTTAGAGCTCCTGCAGTCTTATCACTTTGGCAGGAGCATCAAGGAAGTTATGGTGACTTTTGAGCTTCGATTCAGATTTTCTTAAGTCATCTTTAGGAGAGCTGACATTCTAATTGCTCCATAAATTGTTTCAGCTCAGAGTTTGTTAAGCACTGACACATTTTACTGAAAAAAATAAAGGTATGTAATTTGACACAGCGACAGATTAATACCTTAGCATTAGATTGGCAGAACAATTAGACGGCTTAAATGTTTCCTACATCTTAATGTCTATGCTACTTCAGGAAGCCACAGTAAGTCCTGTTTTTCTGAAGGATATGTTGCCATTTCAGTGATAGAAGTAAATCAGGCTATCAAAGGATTTAACAGGATTACAAGAAGTCTTGCAGCAATTACATTTAAATCTAGAAAATTAAAATCTGGGGAATTTAGATTCAGAATGGTGTATTTAGTATCGTACTCACCACTGGTATCCCACAAGCTGATACTTCTTAGTTCTCATTATATATGTGCAATTGGTTTTGTGAAAGAAGATAAAATAATACAGTCTGAACTACAGGATAAATACGACTTAAACAAGAGAAAATTTTGTGTTTCTACTGTGCTTTCCTTTATTTTATAATGTAATCAAACTAGTTTTTGTCTAGAATTAAGCCTGTTGAATTGATTTCACTTAACTATAAGGTTATACAAAATTTACGTTTTTGCTCTCCACTGACAACCATCAGATCAATATGATTTTGGCCCAGAAGAGTACAAATATTGCTTTTTTAGTGTAAAAACACCCCAAACCCATAGATCTGTTTTTAATATAAAAATTCTTTAACTTAGTTGTGAAATACTGGTGATTCCTTGAAYAACACAGATGCAATATTATTGAGCTCGTATAATCACTAATTTGGGCAAGAAAATTTTATCAAGTTACTTCTTAATTAGGGAAACAGTTAAAGAATGCTGTACCTTAACCTGCTGGAGGTAACTTTGATAGAAATAACTATGACTATTTGGAATCTCAGTCAGAAATATTATTGCTTGGGTAATATTTCTTTATTACTTGGATAATATTCCTTTGGCTACATGTCTGAGCCATGTTAAGTAGCTATATAGACTAGTGTAGTGTGTTTAATAAGCATAGAAAACCCCATCAAAACTTTATACATCCATTATCTTATTTTACTGTTCCTCCCTGAAACAGAGACAGATATTATGCAAGGGAAGMAAAACAAAAATATCATATAAGATATAAAGACTTGTGAAATTTTGATTCTTACGCCAGTTTCAGTTTTAATGGACTTCAGAGGTGTGATATGTTTTGCACCACTACAGGTAGAAGCAATATTCATTCTTTAACTTTGTGAAGAAACTAATTGTGAAATAGGATGGATATGTTTTGTCTCAGGAAACAAGATTTTATAAATGCTATATGTTTTGTCTCAGGAAAAAAGATTTTATAAATGCTAAATTATCATGTTGGAACTTGAGAGTAGGCGGGGTGTTTTTATCATTATGGGCTTGATGTTTCTGTGCTCCTTTGATTATCAGCTGACTTAAGGGGTGCAACTATTTTTGGGTTTTGCTTGTAATTTTATTATCATAAAATTTTAAGGAGGATACTAAAAAGGATTTTGGTTGAACTGAGGCCCACTGTCTGAGGTTAATTTATTACAGAATAAGTCAAGAATCTCAACCCAGAAGCAGTTAGGAATTGGATTGAGGCCAAAGTACGTGAGAGTTAGCAATCACATTAACAGAACTGCAGAGCTGAAGGGAAAYTTTAGAGGTCATTTAGTGCATCCTTTCTTTCCCAAGGCATGATTAGCTACGTTTCTGTTAYGCTGGTAAAATTTTTTTCTAGACATTTGTAAAACTCATTCCAGACTCTGAAACCTTCCATTACTACTTCATTCATCCTCAAAGATTTTTCTAATTTCTAACCTGATTTGTCATTGTTGCAATCAAGACATTGCTATTGGTCTTTTTCACTATGAGCATGCAAAACAGCTTGTTTCCCCTCTTGTTTTTTTTTTTGCCTTTTAGGTATGTTAACAGTGCTGTTTTCTCTCATATCTGCTTTCTCTTCACACTAATTCACTTTCATTCACCTAGCATGAACTTTTTTCAAATGTTAAAGAATCATTTAACAGTTTATATTTTCCTATGACATTGCTTTCTTTGTTTGTTTTATTTTTATTAGTTAGTTTTAATTGTAGTGGACTATTTAGCAGCACATGTTTCCTTTGAACATGTCACTCTGGTCTCTCTTGAAACTGCTAAGTATTTGGACTTTGGACACRTCACAGTAGCAAGTCTTGCTGGTTTTAGGGTTTGTTTAAGAGGGACTACTATTTTTCACCATTTTTCAAATAAAGTATTGAAAAGTCTCACTTTCATTCTATATTCCTCTTCCTTTGCATAAAAACAAATTAAAATTTTCAGTATTCATTATTTTATATCATTCTGTCATTCCTTGTCTCACAATATTAATCATTCCATCAATATACATATAAACATTTCTGTACTCTCAAGTATTTTTTAAGCACTGGGAAGAATTTTAGAATTGGGCATGATATACATGAAATTATTCTAGTCCAAAAGCAATTAATATATTCATTACTTCAGTGCAGTTGGCATATCTCAAGCAGTGGATTTGTGCTTGACTTTATTCAGTAGGACTGTTTTAGAGATGGCACGCACTATCTCTGCAGTACATGATAATGCCACATTCAGAATGACAGCAGTCCAAGCCTTGGGGCACCAAATGCTTCTTGAGATATGTTCAATTGCTGTTTAACTGTATTTAGCCTAAGGTACAGAGAGAGAAATTGCTGATGCCTTCAAACATGTTTAAGTATTTTTATAGTGTCTTGGCATGTCAGAATATGCTACAGCATAAACTGGGGTACCGTTCCTGAATTACTGCAATTAAGAGGCAAGAATTTAAACAACAGTACTGTTGTAGCTGTGTATCCCTGTAGACTAGCTTTCTTTTTCCCCCCCTAAACAGTGATTTTCTACAATATGTACCCTCTCAGCTGTTTTCTGCATTATTGTTTCCTGATCATGTAGTCAATACTGGTTATGCTTTAAGAGCTCTATTGTGTCCCTGATCACACAGCTCATAAAACAGGCAACCTTTAAATATAAAAGCCATGTAAACGTACTCCAGTTTAATCATATAATGGTGTTTCATTTGAATTTTGGATGGTCTTCTGAATGTAACGTATTTGTGTACATGCAGAAAAAATGGGGCTCATCCAAACCGCAGTCTCTTTCTTAACTGTATAACTCTTCCTATTCTTTTTTCTTTTCTCACAGTAGCTGGAACTACTGCACATGCACTTTTTATAGGTCCTCAATAAATGGAACCATGTGGGGATATTATGGGCCTGTCAATGTGGAAAGCAAAATCTGCATGTTTTGCAGATTCAGCCATTGATTTGTCATAGATACTATTTAGAACTCATCTGGCAATGACTCCACATATCTTGTGGACCAAGCTGCATGGTTTACACAAGTATAGTTGCACTGCTGTAGTACTATACGGCTACTGTGGTTTTGTACTCCTCCAAGAAAAAGGTCTACAGCAAGGAATGCTTTCTGCAAATGTTCAAGTTATTGTGTCTAGATATGGTGTCAGTATTGATTTGGAAGATTTTCCATCTCCAGGGGCAAGTGCAACAGAACTTTTGCCAACTTAAGTACATCTTAAGCCTGTTGTTACCATCAGCTTTGTGTGTGGTTTACAAAAATGAGAAAGTGAAAAGCTCTTTGTATTTTTTTCCAGTGCCTGTGCTAGGACCGTGTCATGACTAGACAATAATGCTGTGTGTCTATAAAATATATTGTACAAGAATTGTTGCTAAAAAATGTGCAGAGTGCAGCCAGGGTGTGCATTCTTGACTATATTTCTGCAATATGTGTGTAAAATAAAGCACATAACTTGTAACATATAGAATCCTAGAATGGATAGGGTTGGAAGGGACCTTAAAAATCATCTAGTTCCAATCCCCAGGTGTACTTGTTGACTACTGAGTTCATAATACTGTCTATGTCCTTGATGAAATATATTAACCTCTTTTTATTAAGAATGGGAGCAGAGAAAATAGTGGAAAACTGCTTGGTTGGAAAATCTGAGTTAGTTTCTTTGGCATTAAATTAGAAATAGATCATCATCTTTTCCCTGTCTACCCTGCAGTGGTAGGTGCCTTTCTTTTTTGATAATAAGCAATCCTACTAGCCCTAAGGGAACAGTCAGCTACAAYCAGCAGGAACATTAGCATACATAAAAATATCTCCATTTACATTCTTTTGTACAAAGTTTTATGCAAAACATAAAACATAGCACTGTCTCAGAAATTAGCTGCAAATGTTTAAGGATTTGTTGGATGAATAGTTACTRAAGTTTAAAAAAAATTGTTTACAATTTTTGTGTCAATACCTAGTTCTGATCTAGAGACACCATGWGAAGATATGTTTGAAAATAACTGAGAGGACATCTTCTGATGACGTCTTCTGATGATCTTTTTGTGCAGATAAAAGGTTGAATTTGACTAGTCTATATAAACTCTTAGACCCTAATCCCAAATCTACAGCTTTTTATACAAGAAATATCACACATCTTTCTCACTGATTAATATTGTGATRAATATTTTCTGGTTAAAAAGGGTCATCTTAAGCACTAATTTAACTTGGTTTCCAGGTATGTAACTGCAGTAGGAATCCGTTGTGCTTCTTCCTTGATGATTTGTCAATTGTGCTGACAAATTCTTTGCTGTGTCATATTCCATTACACTTGTCAGCTCTCAGTGGGGTCACTACTGAAGTGTTTAACTTTTAAACTGAGAAGCACTTAAAAAAGCATTTTGCTTAGAGATAGACATGTTTCAATGCAAATTATACTAAAGGACAAGAGTAAGTTTATTTTATTTTCAAATTYAGAGATTGTTCAAAACTCCACGGCTAGGTAATTGAAAATGCCAAGCATAGAGTTTCTATTCTGCAAAAGAGGGTTGATCTGTTTCAGTGAATTAGCAAAAAAATGCAGTTACTCTGTAGCTAAAGTACTGTGGCAGTTCATCCAAATTAGAGGTTAAATGACCATTGTCAAGTGCAGTGTATAGAAAGCATCCTGTTYTCCCTTTACTAACTAGTTTAGATACTGGTAATAGTTTAGTCCAGACAGCACTGGTTGTTTCATCCATCTTCTGATATAACATACACACTCATACATAAAATGTTCCCTCCTTCCACTTCCCTCACCACTCCCCCACCACAAATGCTGGAGTTATGTCAATCTTTTAAACAGAAGAGCAGTTAAAATGCAACAGGTTTCAAACCATATTAGACCAAATCTGTACTTAAATGTTGTACTGATTCAAGCTCTAAGAACAGATGCAAGAAAGCAATGGAGTAGAAGGCTGCATTAACTGTAAGTGTCAAATATTAATTGAARGTGTTTTATAGAAAAATATATGACACTGGGTTTGACAGCCTGAGGGAGATGAGGCTGCTGCTGTTGCTCCATATCCCCAAGTCCAAACAGTAGCAAAGATGAAGATATATCCCCAGTAGGCACATCCACAGAGCATACACATACACCAAATATATACCGAGTTGTCCACACAGATCACAGACATTCAAAGCCCTCACACAAACACAAACAGCACCAGCRGCCTCATTCTGTCTTCTTCTCTGGCTGGACAGGATGAAAATCCACTAGTGAGAGTGGACACACCCATATCTATACATGCACACATAACAGAGAGTCAGGAAGGAGTTAGAAAGGAGTTTAATAAGAAGACAGGACAGAGGGTGTTCATCAGGCACAGGACATAACCAGACAAACTTATTAGCCAGCAAACTATTCATATGTGACTGGCCATTTTATCCCCTTTTATATCTATTTCTCCATTCTTGTTCCTCCACAAATCACCTAAACTCCTCACTTGTCTTCCCTTTGATTTCTCCCCCAAAACATTGTCCAAGTCCTGTGCTAACCCAAACTCCCTTCCCTCATATCTTACAATGTGTGCTACATACCTAGACAGCAATCCTCATTACACAGAAAGATGGTTGTTCCTCCTGAATCCTTATTTTGAGTTCCTATCTGCTCCTATACATCACTCCTCTCCTCTGGGCCTGGACAGGCGGACCTCTGAGGGTCTGATGGCCCTGTGGTGGTCCTGGGAGTAGTCTGTCAGGGTATTTGGGCTAGTAGTATTCTTCCAGTGTCTCTCTGAGCTCTTCTGTGGGTGTAAAGATGAAGTTTATCACATAACCCAACAGGGCAACTCAGCAAAACACTGACTTGGATGTTTTTGGTTCTTAAAACAGCACCATAAGGCTGAATTGTACAGTAAGTCCTCATGCTTTACAATAAGGAATTCCAGTATTTGTCCAGCAGTGAATAGGAGAAGCACTACAATGCAAAATGATACACTTTCAAGTGCATGATTCAAGGATCACCAGCAAGGAAAGGATTTTTACGAACCCACATATTGCTGACTTGAAATTTGTTTGAGCTAAAAAGACACCATCAGATATAATGAGATGCTAATTGTTTCAATCTGAGACAACCCCAAACTCAAGCATCAACAAAAGAAACTCTTTTCAGTAAACATATATTCCTATGTTTTAAATAAAGGTCAGACATATTGCCTTGATCAGCAGTTGCTAATATTATGTCAGAGTAATAATTAAAATACTTGCAGCAAGCATAATGTTTAATGGCCACTTTTTGGAAATAAGGTGCTGGTTTGAATAGTTTATGGAGATTTAAGGGGATTGGCCCTGTTGCAAAAATATGAAAAATTCTGCTTAAAAATCAAAGCACATCAGGACAGCTGAACAGTTAATTATGCTTCTTATCATTAGGGAGAGTCAGAATAACGCTGATTTAGCTGACAAACAGAGGATTTTCCAGTTACCATCTCAATATTCTGTGTTTGTCTGCAGAACACAGTCATCTGAAAACTGATAGGCTGATAAGTTTTCACAGTATTGGATTCTTCACTTGGAAAAAAAAAAGTGGGAATTGTGTCTAAATACAAAAGCCTTAAAAATAAATTGGAGAAAAAAATATTTAATAAAATAAAAAACCCCCTCAGTTCCCTCCTCCCATCCTTACACATCTTAGCTACAGGGTTGCTTAGTTATCTAGACACCAGGGCTGTTTCCTCATTAAAGTCAGTGATATTTCATTGAAATATTTCATTGAAATATTAAATTTTATACAGTATTCAGAATATGTACAGTAGATTCTATAAAATGTTGACACCTGTCAGTAGCAAATAGTGTACACACTCTTTCCAATACTGCAACAAATTGTTTATTGAATTAATGTTTAAACACATGAAAATATCAGGACAGGATGAAGCTAAATCTGACTTTCAAGAGCTTTTTTTTGGAATTCTATCAGGATTAAATCCACAGATGTTGAAATGAAATATGCGTTCTCTGCAAACACCTGTCTGTAACTATTAAATTAAAATGGTTTATTCTGGAATAGAAAAATATTTTTGGTTGTGTGGGGTTTTTTATTTGGTTGGTCTGGGTTTTTTTTAACTTCAGCAGTGGTCTTTTTATCAATTTATAAAAAATTCATGGTTGGAATTGTCATTATTTGAGAAGGTAATCTACCAGTCAAAATTAAAAAAAAAAATAGGCAAAATAGAAGTAACAAAATGAAGGCTGAGCAGGCCTTTGACAGTGTTTTTATAAGGCACATGCTATTACTGGCAAAAAATACTRTTCAAAAGAACTTTGGTGTTGTAGTGGGAAGGTAGAAAGATGCCACAGCCCATATGAAATACCTGACTATGTTTCCATGTTGAAGTTCCTTGCTCCCTTCCAAGATAATCAATTTTTTATAAAACAAACCTAAATATTTCATCAAATAAGTCATACCATGTGAAAGTCATCTCAAACACACTTGAAAATTTTATTTTTTGATTTATGTCCTTTGTCAACTTTGTTTGAATATCATGTTGTTACTTTGTAGGCTGTTTCAGTTATTCCTTTAGACCATAAAGTACACTATAACTGAATAAAAGCAAGGTTTCAGAATCTTACCCATTCCTTAAAGTAGTTGAGGTAGCTTTTAAATTCAGTTGTATGCAAATATCAAAATACAAATATTAAATCTACTTGTGTTGCTAACCGGTAGGAGTCAATCCTGCAGGCCCCCGAACTTTGCTGGTTTTCAGTGAAAGCTCTTACAAGTACAGAAAGCTTAGACATAGTGATCTGGAATAGGACACCTTCTAACATAGAAAGTCACATATAAAATGTGTCTCTCTTAAGGCAGCACTCAGACTCATCCCGTGCCCTACCATACATAAATACACACAGAACAGCTTCATTTGTAAGATTGATAAAGTTTACAACCCATAGCAGGGGTTTTGTTTGCTCCTACAACTACTGATTGTTCAACTTATGGAACATATTGTGGACTAAAAACAAGTGCCCAATCGTCAGAAATACAAGCAGAGGTTTACTTCATATGAAGAGTCAGTCCCTTTGTCAATAACAGATCTGCTCATTTGCAGGGCATTAAGTAGGTTTGTTAGTATTTGCAGGGTGCAGGGTCTCAGGATCCTTTCACATAAATTCAGAGTATTGTCTACAAAAAAATTCAAGGAAAGGTATTTTTAATAATTTTAAGAATATTGGCAGTACGGAATTAAGTGCTTGTTTGACTCTTTCAGACATCAAAATTAATTCAGTACCTAATGCCAAATGCTTCTGGAATTGATTTACAAGCACAGGAAGAGTATTAATAACATTTATTTTTTTGAATTATTAAGGTTGAGAATAACTGTACAGATCTGCTTGTTGCCTCTGGGCACATGTAGTATGAAAAAATTATTACTGAGGAACTTACTGCAATCTTCCTACCAAGACCTTTAAAAATACCTTTTGTGAATTTAAGGATTCTCAGTTTCAATGGAAGCAATTTTAATATTAATTTGTAAATACAACTCTCTTTTATTTTCAGATTCACGGCCTCTACCAGATGTAGCCCTAACAGGGAAGTGCACCCGAGAATGTGATGAATATGGTCACTCAGACTCCTGCTGGATGCCAGTCCGCACTTCTCCAGAGAGAAAGCAGAAGAGCCAGCCAAAACTCTCCACTTTCATGCCTGTCGATGAACGGGGCAGTCAGGAAAAGCTGGCCAATGGAGAAGCCTCCCTCATGGGTGATCGCAACAGAAACCTCCTTAACAAAAAGTTGACCTCATCCTATGAGACCTTCAGTGCAGCTAGTTTCAGCAAAAATGAAGAAGGCAATCCAGAGGATATCCCCCTTACACAGACAGGGGAATACAAGCCATCTCCTGTCAATACTCTAACTAGAAGAGAAGTTTACCTGTAGGCTAAAAAGCAGAAAAAAAGTTCTTTCATAATATAAGAAAGAAATGGGGCAAAAGTCTTAAAATCACAACAATTTTAAGAAAAAATGAGAAACAAAAAAGAGGGGGCCACCAAAGAGACAAAAGATCTGCCTGCCACTTCTGCCTCCATAGCAGGCATGTAATTATACTGTCTGCCTGACTATACTGTACAATGTAGAAAACATTGTTGTTACTTGCATGTCTAATTCCCCCTCGCTGATTTTTATTTTCCTAGATCTATGGTTGCAAATTCCTCCCATAGTAGCAAGCTTGATTAAAAAGAAATCAACACACTGTTGTTTCCCCTCTGCAGAAGCATGAATTAAGCCACTCATTTTGTTTGTTTGTCATCTGGCTTGTTGAGGATAACAGGTCAGGGAAAATGTATTCAAAACATACCATCTGAATATTGCTGATCCCCACCAGGGACAATCCTTCAGAAACCATAAAGATATAGGACAAATATAAAGGAATAATCATTAATAGGCACTTTGTGAAGACCACAGCTTTAATATTCTCACCTCTCATCTGAGGCTGGAAGCAAGAGAAATTCCTTCAGCCTGAGACTGCAGTCAAAAACATGGCATACTTTCCTGTGATTCATGAACTCTGGTTCTGTTTTATTCATCGAACAAACGTGTCTTACTGTGTCTCTTTCTCTCCTTCTCTCTCGTTCTCTGTAAGGATTATTTCAATGTAAACACAATTACTAACACTTATACCATAGGATAGCAATGACAAACTGCTGAAATCATTATTTTGGGCAAGACTAACATTTAGCTGGGAAGATTGTAATAACAAAAAGGCCAAAGATCACACAATGGATCAGGGGAACTGCTAAGTATTGGGGCTTGACTTAGAAAATTAATGTATTCACAAAAAACCACATGTACTCATAACACACCTTCAGTTACATTCTGCGCAGCAGCACAGTTCACAAGCCCAGATGACATTTTTTTTTCCAATGTGGTACACTTGAATGCCCAAAGGAACTGATGTGCTTTTTTCGTAATGACATGATACGTTGCAGCAGATGCTGCATATGATATGCTGCATATGCCAGTTCCAGGGAATTTTTAAGATCAAAATTAAAAAATAATAGTAGAAGAGAACGCTGTGTTACTGGGAATGCTTGATGAGAGGGAAAAAGGTGGACAGTGGGATAATGCAGGAACAAGACAACATTACAACTTGGATACAAAGGCCTCTTTTCAGATTGCAAGGCGTGGTTGCTAAGTCTGGTCATCCGTGTTGCAGCTTATCAACTGCTTCAATTACGTCAAAGATGATGATAATGAAAGCTTTCTTGAAACCAAGTGCATTAAAACCAAGAGAAGTGCAATACTAAATGATATCAAGACTCAGAACACTTAGCGTAAGTAAAAAAATGGCCTGATAAACAGTGGTAAGATACCTAGGAGGTCAAGGTGAGTCAAAAGGAGTCCAAGCTACTGTGATATGCAAGAGCTGTAGCAATTCTCATGGTGAGTGCTTTTTGAAAGGAAGAGGAGATGAAACAGGTTTTTGTGCAATAAAAGCAACAAAACATGCAGAACATCAACCAATTGCTTTGTAGTTGATGCTGTAGTAATAATCATGGAGCGAGCTCAGACATTCAGACAAAAGTGACAATCAAACAACACAGCAAGGACAGCTCAAGGAGGGGGAAAGCATTCAGATCCCTGGCTGTTTAACCTGGCATGAAGGCATGGCTAGATGGCTCTCTAGTAACTGTAGTCATAATGTAGCTTTGGGTAGTTTCTTGCTTTGAAGAATTGCATAGAAATAACCTTAAACAGCCTAAGGTAGAGGTTGGTAAATCAAAACAACTCATCACATTTATCTTTTGAATTCACTTCTCCACATAGTGGGGTGTGCCATTACTGGCCTTTTCACTCTCCTTTCTCAAGTTTACTTTCTTCAAGTAACATTAGTTTGTGTATAGCAGTTATGATGAATGGACACATTTTAGAAAGAAAATATTAAAATCAAAGATTAATAATGATTGAACATTTTTATGTTTAATTATTTAAGTAATATGGAGAGATGCAAGCTAGTACTTTGTTATGAGACTGCGCATAGCAGTTACTGCTTTGTATAATCTGTAAGTACCTGTTTAAAAATGCTTCTAAAAATGCTTATGTAATGTATACACATTTTTCTTGCACGTTTCAACAGAATACACAATTGCATAACACAAATGTTCAACAGAATTTCCTTTAATAAGATTTTATTTAATATTACACACAAGAAAATAAATTAGGTAGCTGGGTTCCATATATTCTTAGACACTTTTTCTACAAGGCTAATAATACAGGTCATAGTAGACCTTCAGATTAAATGGATCAGCAGTCACTCACCAATTTTTGCACCACATAAGACAGTCATGAAATAATTTTCTTGTGTGCATCTCCTTAGATCTAAAATGCGCGTGAAAGAATTTTTTAAAAATTCTATCTACTGTAAGTATTCACAGTAATTCTAGTGGAACTAGCCACTATTAATATGCTGATTACTCTTCTGACCTGGCATGACATACAAATATATTTTGTGTTTGTATTTTTCCTCTTTATTTGAAATAGGTTAAATCTGGTGCCACTCCATAAATAGAGTGCTTTTGTATAAAAAATAAACAAATAAAGCTATAAAAAATAATTAGGGTGAATGCAAAATATGCAACTGTGCCTTTTATACCTATTATTATGGTAAAGTGGTAGTTGGGTTTGGACACTGAGGGGTAAGGGGCTATTCCCAACTTTTTTGAACCTGTATATTTACCTGTGTTTATTTTCTGAGAAATTATAAATAATATATTTAAAAACAAGCCTTTTGCCAAACTCAGTTAATGGACCAGTCTTAAGCATTATTAACACAAGGCTGTGGTTTAAGTAGGTTTGAGGATTTTTTTATTACTATTTGTGTGGGGTTTGGGGTTCTTTTAATTTGTTTTTAATTCTGCTGCCTGGAAAAATATGATCAGTCTATATGATAGATATTTAGCAAGGTGTCACCAGTTCATGTTGCCAGGAAAATGGACAATTATTTTTTTTTTAATTGCTTTTAGCCTTCATCACATTTTAGTTGTACAGTATAGAAATCATATTTTTTTCTTTCCTTCCACGGGAAAATCAAATGAGCTTTGCATGTATTTTACATTAGGGCACCTTTATAGATTGATGCATTAATATATAACTTTATATGTATTAGAAAGTTCAATAGCTTTGGTCTAAAATCTAAGGCTTATTCCAGATCTCAGACCCACTACGTTTATTGAATATGGTTTCTGACTGGCCTGCTGCCTGAGTTTCAGGAAAAAAAGTTAAACATTATTTTTATGTGGGGGAAGAACTCAAATGGGATTGAAATGTTTGGCTGAAAGGCTACCCTAGAAGTTGTCAAGCAGAAAAATCATGAATATGGATAAAGATCTTGCCATAAATTCAGCCGTCACCAAACACTTGTAAGGAAGTTGAACAACGAAATATTTTTCCTTGTTTCATTGGTGATAAATATAGAGAGTTTCCTTAAGAAAAGAAGCAGATGAAAAAAAGCAATAGAAATGAAAGCCCATCAGTTATGTTTTATTACTGACTGAAAGAGCATAAACACTAGGAAGACTACAACATTCACCAGCTACCTAGGGTATGCTTTCAGACAACTTTTTCCTAAATTTTAAAGCACTTGCATTCAGTGTGGTACGATCTGTTTGTAATATTAATCATTGACTATTGTTCTGCAACTTGGATGTTGATAGTGAAGCAGAGAACAATTTATCATTGTTTATTATGAGTCACTATGCACGCAACTATGCTAAACATGGCAAAATATATTAAACGCTAGTCCACCTCTATTTATGAAATATTTACATAATTTAATTTGCTTTTGTACAGTTTTATGTAAATAAATTGCTTGTCATTTTTGTCTCTGCAAATTAAAATATAACATGTTCAACTGGTTTCCCATTTGCCAGTTTACTTTCTTGGACAGTCTATTCCAATTTTACTAGATTAAATCACATGCTAGTTTCAATATTTAACTGGTATTTTGAATGGCAAAGATGATACTGCGTTAGTAACTGGCCATAGGTTCAGCTGCAGAGGTAGCTGAGGTTTTACCTGCCTATGGAGTGAAATTCAATATAGTCACTCAGAACAGCACACAGCTATTTTCATAGCAGAAACAGAGTACTTGTAACCTGAGCAGTTGTTTCTGATTACTGTTCAAAAGGGCTTATTTTTAAGATGTGTTCAAAACCTTCTCATTAAGTGGAATAACAAGTCTTTACTAAAAGTCCAGGTATTTCCATTATAGAATGGCAATTTTCTTATTATCAGAAAGGTTGTTATTTTTTCCAAGAAGTTTAGAATTATTAACAAATCCTAAAATGTCAGTGGAGCATCTATACTGAGAAAAACAACACAATTAATGCAGAATTTCAGAATAAAATGTGAAATAAAAGCCTCCAGTTCCATCTAGCTGTGAATCAAATTATCCATCTCAGCATAACTGCAGATCAAGAACAAACCTTCCTCAAGAAGGAATATCAAAGGAGAAAGAGTTTATTCTTTAGCTGTCTGGATCACACATAGCTTTTTCTGCCTTTTTTTGTTTGCTTGCTTGCTTGCTTGTTTGTTTTAAAAGAGCAGGTTCCAAAACAGCCATTAAGTTGGGATTTTCATCAATTGCAATACGTGAAAAATGTGTTTGTGGGGAGAGGGATCGAAGGTCAAAACTCCTCTTACCCCCTGCCTCTGTGTTATGCAAAAGAATTACTACAGAGACCCTGCACACCATTGCATGCAATTTCCCAGTGAACATCACAGAAAGTGCCATTTGTATCCTTTTACCTCAGTTACAGATTAGGCTTTGATTTTTGTGAATACAAACCGGCCAGAACTCTTTTCAAATAAACTTTATATTGCAAATTTCTTTCTCTGAATGTGCTTTAAGTTAACACTTCCCAGTCTTCTCTAATGAATGTGTCAAAGAAGAGCCTTCCTTCCATAAGCAGAGCTCTGAATCTACATGCCTATGGAGAGAGTTCAGTTCACCACCTGACCCTGGATCTCCCACATTGCACTTGAATGAGGTACCCCTCCACCTCTTTCAGCAGTAGCAGTATTTTAATGAGTAACTTCAATCTTTCAAGTTTATTTTATAGTAGTTGTAGCATGCAAGGCATGACCTTGTGTTTGTTTATTTTGTCTTTTGTCTGCATTTTCTTGTTTACCCACTGCATCCAGGAAAGTGATTACAGGAAGATAAAATAAATTTCCTGAACCACTAAGACCGTTAAGAGAGAATGATATAAACCAGCAAAAGCTAGCAATTTATGCTCCCCTTTAACCCTGTCTTCATTTCTCCCTCCTGTGTTGCAGTAAAATGTAAATCTTATGCAGAGACTGAAATTAATAAATGTGACCTCGGCAGAAATAATTTCATGTCTTTATTGAGCCTCCTGAGGGGAGTGTATAGAAGATGCTTAATAGTTCATAAATATGCAAATCATCTAGCCTTTGCTAAAAAAGAAAGTAACAGTAGCATTAGACGAGTGTATTCCTTAGTAAAATGGTAGGATTCTAGTCAGGCAGTTCTACAGCTCTTTCTTCTAAAGCAAGTACGTCTGGTTTTAAGACTGAGATACACTTACCTAGAAACTGGGGGAGAAAAATGCCAAATACCTATTCTATACTTGCATGGAATAGCCTCTGGGAAAAAAAGGGAGCAAAGAATAGCAAATAGGTATAATGTAATTGGTACAGAATTGATAGAAATATATCTCTTTAGGACTTTCAAACTGATTTAAGGATTTGAAAATATGGAGATATTAATGTATAATTTGTAGCTATATATGGTATGGTACTGTATTTTATGAGAAAGGATTCTTTCTAATTATAAGGCATGTGATTCTGTTTAAGGCGGTGTTTCCAAAGATTTAGGTAATGGTTAAAAAATGTTTATATCTTAGTATTCCTTCTTTGTAAGCTTACTAAAACAAATTTCRGCATTCACTGTAGGAGAAGACAGTTTTGGAAAGACCAAATAGGCAAGATATAGTTTTCATATTTCTATTCTATTTTCAGGATAGCAACCAACTTTTTCATCTTCACRTTATAATAATGAATTACAAAACCCCAGCACTCTTCAACTGTGCTTTCAAGGATAATACAGAGGGAACAAGTAGCCAAAGTAGTATAAAAGCAGGTTTATACCATGTTTACTACTCCTTTGGTAAAACTACACTCAGCAAACTGTAGTGTCATGAAAAGAGCAACTTAAATAACAATGAATCACCTAAGTTTTTTCCCAGTCCTGTGGGGAATCAGAAAAGGAAGGGAAGACCAGAACAAAAGAAAAAAAAATGCAGTGTCTTTTTATTACCTACCTCTCAAGGATTTCAAGAATTTACAGAATTCCCTGAATAGGAATACTGGATTCTATCATTTCCCCACAAAAGTGTACACTTTTACTTCTTCCAAAGGTACTGCAGGTCTTATAACTTGCAGTAAGTCTAGTTGGGGTAAATCATCTTTCTGACTCTTTTTCTTCTTACAAAGTAATTGTGTTACATGATTCCAGAAAATGAAGCTGACTGTAACTGTGGCAAAGTTATGGTGTTAGTAGTCTCTTCAAAGTTAGTTGAACATATATTTGGTAAGACATGAAGTAGATGTGAAGAAATCAGAATAAGATATTAGTCTGAAAAGACCCGCAAACTGCTGCACATGCTGTAATAGTTCATTATTTAGGCCTGATCAAAACAGAAGAGGCTGAAAAATTCACAAGCAAAAGTGGAAGAAGGATAAAAAAAAGTTACAGATGGACAACTTGGATGAGTGCATGTTTGTACATATATGAATGTACACCTCTTGCTTTTGAAGATTTTAAGATTCCAGAAAATTCTTTGTCACTGTTCAGCGTCAGAGAGACAGAATATCGGACAATAAAGACCTGCAGTAGGAGATCCTGTTTTTATTCTAAGGTTTACTTAGAGAGAACAAAATACATAAATTGGTGTCTACCACTTAGTAAGACAGTGTATGTGACCACAGAGTTAGACAACTAGATAATTATCAAAACTGCTTCAGCTTCTCTCGACTTTTCTATCTCACATAAGCAGCTAGAACAAAAGTCAGTGCATTTTTTTTAATCTTCATCTCTTCTTGCTGACAGTACCTGGAATCAGCTTGGCACCTACTTAGCTTTTCTCCACCTTGCACTGAACTAGAAGAAAGCCCTRGAACAACAGGTGATTTCATATTCTTTTTCGGTCTGACCTCTGAGCATCTGGCAGGCATCATGTTGCCACCCTTATCTTTAGGAGCATGAAATTATGGTAGACTCACTCACACATTCATGTTGGAATATTAAAAGGGTCCTTATAGGTGATAGAACAAGAAGTACGCCTTGAATTTAGAATATTCAGGTGCTATGTGGATAAAAAAAAATTATCCTGAGTTCCAGAGAGGATTGAAAAGCTGCTCTGTGTGATAAAGAACCAACCACATGGTACGTACAAGCCTACAATAACAAGCTGTACATTTCTATTTATTCTAATTTCTGCCTTATGTAGAGATGCAAGGAAAACGCACAAATGCCCAGGTCCCTCTGAAGTATAGTGCTTTATATATGCAAGAAAGAAGGAATCATCTTTTGCCCAACCCTGGTAAGTTAAGACTGTTTCCAATCAGTTTGGATCCCCTGATGAATATTCTGATTGTGTTTATGCGTCATCAGTGAAATGATGATGGCTAATTAATGATACATATAGTGTGACACGTTCATTTAGGAGGGCATAGAATTAATAGAGGGGATATGATGCAAAAGTGCTGGCTTGAGAACAAGGTTTTTGTATTATAGCTTCTATATGGTGCTATAATATAGTGGCCACGAATATTATTACATATTAATATAAAAGTTAAATATCATTTTTCTGTTCCGAATAAAATTCACCTAATCAGAATGAGTATTCAGAAAGAATTAATGGTGAGAGTTTGGCCTGTCATGGACTGGGGCCACATCTGAGAGGTACAGAATATCTTTTTCTGTACTGAGTGACTGCAGATAAAATAAATTTAGCAACACTTAGAAAAAATACATCTTGTCTTTCCTTACACAGTGATGGGATTCCAGAATTTTACTCTTCAGTGTCACTCAAAAAAGAAAACAACAAAACAAAACAGAATGAAGGCTTAGTATTAAGGAAGGGTTGTCAAACAGAATAAATTCTTCTGCTTAAATAAAGATGCAGGTGCATCATTAATATTTTTTACAGTTCTGACCTTTCGGGTCTATATAGATAAGAATATAAATACAAGAAAATATAATTATTAGGGTGACCAAAATTATAGAATAAATAAGGTAGGATTCTTCAGCCCAGAGAAGAGAACTGAGAGGTGTGACAGTGATATATACAAAGTCATGAATGGCATGAAGAGAAGTGGTGAAAACTATTAGTTTTGCTTAATAAATCAGCTATGAGTCATCATATGAAATTATCAAGCATTGGGTTCAAGATATATGGAAGTGTGTTTTTTCACACTGAATCAAACTTCTTAACTTTTTGTCAGAGATCAATTTTTGGGATGCATCCACGAATTTGGCTCACATAAATAATAAAATAAAACCCACAATATTTCTAGATTCATTCTTTTTATGAAGGATGTAAGTAAGGATAACATAATAATAGCATCTCTGTTTCTCCCCCTCTCTTACCTAAACAGATATAACAATCACTACTGAAAACAGAATATTGTGTTCAAAGTCCCCTTCTCTCTCTAAAAAACTCCAACCCAAACACTCACCGAAACAAAATTAACAAAAAACCTCAGCACTCAACACCACTATTTTGTTAGCTAAGAAAGTAAAAAGCTTTGCTTTCAGGAAGTGTTTTCTGATAGTCAGTGTTTTTGATGCCGTTTCTTCATATAACATGGCAGGAAATAACGAGATTATTATGCGAAGGTATATTAGTTTCGTTTACAATTATATTCCTTTAAGAATTATTCAGAATACCAGTGGCATTCATCACTTATATAAAAATCATTGTTTGACAGCAATGGTACTGCAACTTCTTCAAACTCCAGAATTCTTCAAATTCTGGCTTACAGAACAAAATACTCCCTACACCCCCTGCAGTAGCATGAGTTAAAGACCTGGGAAGTATATAATGTTTAACCTTAAAAAAAAAAAAAAAAAAGAAGAAGAAAAAAAGTAAATAAATAAAAGATAGCATTTACACAGAATTACATTAGCCTTAAGCAAAGTGTATTCTGGATACTAAAAGTATCCAGAATTGAGAAACTGGACATTTTGGTTAGGCTTAATTAACTAATAGCTGAAAGGCTATAAAGACTGAAATGCAGCTATGTAAGTGATCAAAATGAATCAATACTTAGCTCTCAAAAGGAGACAAATAAAACTTTATTCTTGTTATTTTTTGCTTTTCCTAAACATGGTTGCTACTAGTGCTAAAAGAAAACTACTACAGAAATTTACATAAGGATGAAAATAAAAGGGGTTTTCTTCCCCCAACCAGATCCCTCAAATCTCTCTGTGTTTGAAGTTTCTTGTACTATCACCAATAATATCATTAAGTGTCAAATCTGCCATATCTGTTGAGAGACAAATTGTGGTATTTTTCTCCGCATGGAAAAGAGAAGGCTACCATCTTTCTCAAAGGATATTGCTACTATAAAGAAAGCAGCGCTGTGCAGAGACGATAACCAAGTTATCCTACATGTGACTGCTATGTTATTCAAATAATTCAGAACTAGTTCCTTTATTTTTGTATGGCTTGATAAAAGGTTTGTTTGCAATGCATGAAGCAGGGCTCTGGACTGTGGTACAGTCTACACAAGATTAGACAGGAGAATCTAACTCTTAACTCTCTAAACCTGAGTAACTTAAAGTGTACTGTCTGACATGGAGGAGACATACTCCAACTCCAAAGATGTATTACCACCTTTGTGAGAGTATTGATTTTCCGTAAAAAAAGCTAGGATCAGATATCATGCCTCAATGAGAGATCTCTGCCTCTGAGCACCAGAAAGCAGTCTTTGCAAGCTTTTACAGCTTCTGTCCTTTGTTTTCACACTGCAAGTGTGGAAAAGAAAGGAATCAGGTATGGCTAAAGATGTTTATTTGTAATCCTTTAATCTGGCTGCCACTCATTTTTGAATAGATCAGATTCTTACTAAAGATTTTTAATAAGAAAAGGTCTGTTAATAAGATGTGACAAGATATACAATTTTTCATGCCCTACTCCTGAGAAAACTTCATTATCTTTTAGTCACAGAAAAAAAATCTTGCCTCTGGATCACTGCAGCAGAATATACACACTGAAAAATAACTACTCAAATTCTGTTTCAGTTTACCCACGCAACTGGAATTAATCTGCATAGGGACAAATCTGAATAGAGCTTGTCCCAGTGTACTCAAATTACAAGGAAGCAGGAAAAATGAGGCAGCCTTCTTTGTATTTTTAATTTTTTTTGCCATAAATTCCATTCCCTACTGGATATACCAGATTCTAGTGCACGCTAATATAAACTTGGTGGGAACGTTAAAAATTTAAAATGTTTCAAACATTTCTTCTTGAAAAGAAATCTCTTAAAACTGAATTGCACTGATTTCAGAGCTGCAAATGATCTGCCCAAATGCATGATTTTACTGTAATTGTGACCTACAGGTGTGTATTATTTCACTGGTTATTGATATACAGCATTTTTACCCCAATCACACTAAATATCCCCCAGAATACCTTTGTCCAAGAGGCAAAGGAAAACAATTTTCCTTTGACATGTTTTTGTTCGTTTTTTCCTCTTCAAACTTTCCCAGAAACTTCTATTTTTTCTTGTTGACCTAAAAGTCATTACAGAACATTTACCCTCTTGCTCTCAATAGTACTTAAAAGACTTAAAAAAGTTCTTCCTGGGGAGAAAAAGGAGCAGTCAGTGTTGGATTAACACAGCAAGGGTTGAACATACATGACAGCAGTATCTCAATTCTCCCCATGCTCCACCTTCCCAATCCACAAGAAAGAAATATGTGACCCAAGAGCAGCAGCAATTTAGTTCAAAGAGAAAGTAAAGTGAGATTTAAAACCTGTCCTGAAAAATTATACCTTCCAGTGCCTATTGCAACCAAGAATGCATACAGAGATGGTATTTAGATATTATAAAAACATATATTTTTAATCTAGCAAGAGTGGCATAGAGGTTTGTTGATGAAGTCCTCAGCTACAATAAATCAGCATATAATCCACAGGTGAGAATGGTCTGCAAAGTGTTCTTTTTGGTTTAGATGATGATATTGCCACAGCTTGTATTCAATAGCTGGTTCATCACAAAAATTTGCAAACTGTAGTGTATGGCCCCAGTTATTTTAGGAAATTGATTAGAGGTTTGTGTAGCTGATGTCTTCAACAGCAATTTTGGATTTAGACCACAGGRCCCTCCTTCGGAGAGCTGGAGAAAAAGTTGTTGAGAGCAGCTTTTCCAGCAGACTGGCCAAGCTGGTGAGTAGAGCTCTAACCTAGGAGAAGACGTGGAAGGAAATAACAACCCATAGCCAAGCAAAGAAGTAGTGGGCAGGTGACAGGTACAGGAGAGAATTCCAGAGTAATAAAACAGGGTGAAAAGAGGTCCATCTCAAGCGTGTTATATACACAGAAATGCGCACGGCCAGGGAAACAAACAGCAAAGACTGCAACCATGCACGTTTACACATCTACAATGTCATTCCAATTACTCAGCTGTGGTGGGTCAATTCATACAAACAGGTTATTGCAATGGATGGTTATTGCAAGAATGTGTGTACCCACACGTTCTTCAGGGAAGACATATCAAGAAGAGGACAAAGGTGGTAAGAGAGAGGAGAAGGAGTAGCTCAGAAGTACGCAAGCCCTTCCATGAGACAGACGACAATTTGTCTGAAAGCTCACAATTCAGGATCAATGGAGAGGCCAGTAAGGGAGACCCAGTGGTGGGAGTGTGTTGCAGTTCACCTGATCAGGGTGAGGAGATGAATGAAGCTATTTTGAAATAAGGAATTCTGGATCACAGACCCGAGTTGTCAGAGGRGAACACTTTGGCATTTTCTTGATGCAAATACTGATACCAACCAGGCATTAAATACAGCTGGATCAGCTGCTCAGAAACAAGGAAGAACTGGTTGAAGACGTGATACTCAATGCTAACTTTGACTGGAATAACCATGAATAAGTGAAGTTAAAGATCCTGAGGAGAATGAAGGAGATAAGCAGAGTCTATAGTTTGTACTTAAGAAGAGCAGCTTTCAGCTTTTTCAGAGAACAGGTACATAGGATTGTGCGGGAGGAGGCATCTTTGGAGGGCAAAGATGATGCAAGCTACTGTATCTGGGAGAGGACCAGTGCTGCACCTTCCCCGAGTGTCCACCACAGATCTGGAGACCTCTGGAGTCCCCATCCGTGGTTGGCGACCCTTAGGAGGGGCTGTAGAGCCACCACGCAAACACTCACAGTCCCAGGAGCGATGACAGGCCCAAATGCAAGCGGCTATATCCAGGTGTGCACACCGAAAATGACGAGACAGAGAGGGGTCTTTTGTATGGGTTCTGAAGGGCCTATTCCAGCAMAAGGTCCAGTGACAAAAAAACCGTGTCAGAGCAAGGTCCAGGGGTTTTATAGGGGTGCAATTAACCAATCAGGTTTAGGCAACAGGGAGGAGAGAGTACAAACAGACCAATCAGAGACAAGGTGGGAGGGAGCAGTGAGGGGGGAACCAATGGGGTATCGAACAGCAGAGAACTTTGCAGAAGCTATACATATTCAACAGGGTCATGCATATTCAGGAGCATATACATAAAATGGGGGGGGGGGGAATGATGAACCGATTGTAACTGAGTGGATAACACAAGGGTCTGTGGGTGCTCACTTAACCATTAAGGGAGGTATCAAGCCTCTGAGCCGTCCCACCATGAGTTTAATGCTGCAGTTCAGCCCTGTGGCTCACCAACAACTCGGGCAGCAGCAGCCACTGCCGCAACACAAAGATGCTCAAGAAGGTTGTGAAAGGCGCCAGCCAAACACAATAGTAGTCCATCCTGACTCCCAGGAAAACAAGCAGGTGTCTCAGGAGGCCAGCCTGACTAAGATAGAGAGCTCATGGTGGAATTCAAATGAAAAAAAGAAAGGGCAGTGAACAAGATGGTTAATCAGGGAGAGGATACTAAAGAGAAATTTAGAAGTATTGTTCAGCCATGCAGGGATGTTATTAGGATAGCTGCAGCTCTCTTGGAAATCTGTTAGGGATGACAAGGGCAAGATTTGCTTCTAGGACTGCAGTAGTATGCCAGTATAGTGTTGAAAGGTCGGTGATTTAGTGACAGCAGATGTGTAAGGATGAGGTTCTTAATGCCAGCTTTGTCTCAGTCTTTGCTGAGAATGTCTCCCAGGCACCTGTGCTCAGTGAAAGGATTCTGAAAGAAGAACAGACAATACTGTATGAGGATAATGTTTACTTCAGACATGAAAATCCAAGTGATCAGATGAGCTGCATCCAAGGGTACCAAAAGAGATGGCTGATATTCTTGGATGGCTGATGTCAGTCATCTTTGACAGGTCATGGAAATCTGAGAACTGGAGAAAGGAAAATATTGCGGTCATCTTCAAAAAGACCAGTGTGTCAGCTTCAGAAAATTACAGACCAATGAGATTAACTTTTTTTCCTGGGAAAAATCAAGGAGGAAATCCTCCTGAAGCATAATTCTGGGCATATGAAGGATAAAGTGCTTGGGAAGAGTCAATACTTACCAAGTGTAAACCATTCTTGAGAAACCTCTTTGCCTGCTTTGATAAAGCAAATGATATTATTAATGAGGTTAGACTAGCAGAAGTAATCTACCTTGATTTTAATCAAGGCTTTCAATACTGTTTCCTTCCTTATTCTTATATCTTTGTTACAATATTATGGTCTGGATGGATGAATAAAAATTAAAAAATCTAACTGCGTAAAAAACAGCCCAGATCTGATAGAAAACAGAAAGTGATATTTAAAGTGTCTTCCCCTACCTAGAGGCCAGTGGCAAGTGGAGGAGTTTATCCTACAACCTGTCGTGTTTAAAAATTTTAGCATCTTTTTACCTTGTTCTGCAAACCAACCTTCTGCCTCTATCTCTCTACTTCTTATTTTGTTTCTTGTGAACTTGAAATAAGATCATACAGTTTGGTCCTTTGCATCCGAACTGAACAATGTTGTTCTGAGCTGAGATACAAATAAGCAAAGTAGTGCTGCTGTGCAGAGGGGACTAAAGGCTATTTCTACAACGTTGTCAAGACTCACGAGTACCTCTGCACATCACCAAACTGCCTTTTGTAAGAAATCCACTCTTCTCATGGTCAACGTTTTAGTGTCTATATTGTTTGAGAAAAAAACCACTGCTTTTCCATCAAACATTGTGCCAGCATAACACAACAAAACCTTAAACTAAAGAGACAATCAAGTGCTTAAGGTCAAGCTTAACTTTAGTTGAAAAAGGTGATACCAAACAGCACAGTATAACTGCTCTCTGTCTGCTGATCTATTGTTTGGCTATTATTCTCTCACAATAAACTCTTAAATCCATGCTACATGCATACTTAGCATTACTCTGGCATCCACAGATGCTGAGTTACAGTGTATCAGTAGCTTTGAAAAAAAGCTGAATTTGCATTCATTAATCAACATTGTGATAGGCAATTTGCATGTGTGCAGACACAGATCATGCACGTAAATATCTCTGTACAGCATCAAATGTTCAGTAAGCAGGTATACATACAAATGTATAGCCAAGGAATGACAGATAAAAATCAGATTCTGAAGAGCTTTAAGGGTGAGCTACTCTAGGAGCATCAACTTTTAGTACCAATTCTGTTGCACAGCCCTTGAAGTATTGCAGCCACACACTCTTAATTGTATTCTTTGCTTACACACTGTATTCAAGTCTTAAAATCCTCCAGTGCTGGAATTGCTTTTTAAGTAGTCTTACTGTTTGGTGGGATTTTCTTTTGATCATAATTATTGATTTTTATTTGTTCATTATCAGCACATTATGCAGGATTGTTAAGTACATTATTAAGCACATTATAACATTTTTCAGTTGGTCATGTGTTAGAATCTTTTTTCCTCAGACCACCAATGATGCATTTATGGATATTCCAGATCATCCATGAAACAAATACAATCACAAATTCACCACTACAGTATTGTATGATAAAATTGCATCCAAGAAACTTATTCTCTAACCTACTCTGGATTTATTTTTCAAGGTCATATTTACATTTCTCAAGAATTACCAGTTTTTATACACCCTTTCCCTACAATTTTTGCCGTCAAATATTTTTAGTTTACAAATTTAAATCAAGTTAGACTGTCTTACTCTGTGACATATCAAAATATAATTACACATTCTGGTAGTCAGCTGAACCTTGTCCCGAATTTGCATCCTATCTTGTGCAATTTATTTTCCCACTTGTCATGAAACTTATGACTGGAGCTGATCTTTTATAGCTCACTTGGCAAAAGTGAATAATTAGAAATATTGTTCCATCTGCATTAGAATACATTTTGTCCAAATTTTGGATTCAGGCATGCTATATGCCTCCCTACAACTCCCCAGTAGTACTGCAAGAGATAAAATGTTAAGGTGAATACAATGAACTACCATCTTGGAAATCAGTGAACCTTATACCTTCTAATGGGTTATTAAATTATTTTATCCTCATTTAAGACTGAATTTACTGATTAGTGTCACTGGAACCATATGAACTTTTTCTAGTTCTAAGGAGATTTCATTTATTCATATCATGATGCATAAAACATTATATTCTTTGAGGAGAGGGTCTAGGATTTTGATTTTATGTTAAACTGTGTTTAATAAAACAGGTTTGAGAAAATAAATCACTTACTTGTCAAGCATAGCAAACCTGCTGTTTTGAAGTAATATTAACAAGCCACTTACTGATTCAGTAAAGAAGATATTAGAACTCTGTACACACAGCTACGCTTGTCCTAAATTCCAGGAGCACAGCAGTGTTCAGGATATTCTAAGAGTTTCAGAAATGTGACCAATTATGTAACAAGATATGCCAAGAAACTTCGTAACTAAAAATCAGGGCATATGAGACATAATTAAAATGCAGATCTTCAACAACATATTTTTAAAAATTCTCAGTAAACTGTACAAAAAATGGAATACCATAAGGTTGCCGGAGACTTGARTTTCTTGTGTGTRTAATGAGAAGGGAATATATTTTTGCTCAGATCAATCTGTGCAACAATAACAATTGACCACCTTTCTTAAAACAAGTGTACCTTCCTATGATATCTCCAGGTCAGGATAGGGCATGATCAACACTGCAGGGTGGTACAGGGAAAGGCTGCAAAGTGAGAAATTCACAAAAATAAATCTAGCCTAGGAATATTCAGTGGCACTCACTTCACATCCTTCGAATGTTTTTATGGAGTTAGAACAACTCAGAGCATCCTTTGAGCTGCAGCTGGAGGAGTTTGTTTCCCTGCTCATAAAAGATTACATAGGTGATGTTGACTGTCCTAATGCAATTCTGTTGGATTTAGAAAGGACTAGGAATAACACATCTCTGTTATAAACTTACCAACGCTGCCTTAATATGCCTCAAACCTGCTCTTCCTTACAGCTTTTGTTTTTCGATGTTCCTACTAGACTACAGAACATTTCTTATTTGGAAAGACAAGGACAGAGTGGCCTAATTACAAATTGAGTTTGATTAATGAATACAGAAGAGGTTCTGAATTCTCTTGTTATTCACAGAGTTTTATGTCTCTGCTCCCACCCCCATAAAGTCTATAGCTTTATATTTACAATTATTTGATGAGAATGGAAAGATATTACCATAATTGTACCTCAAGAATCAAGAGGGAAATTGCTTTTTCCTTAATATAATGTTGGATTAGGAATAGTGGTACAAAGCAGGTGAGAACATGGGACTGGAATAGGTCTGAGGCTGGGGCTACTAGGAGTGTTTGAACTCCAGGGGAACTTGGTGGCAGATAGCTGTCATTACCATTAGCAATGGTAAAGGGCCTCACTTCTGATGATCACCACTTACAGTGATCATCACACCAATGCTTTGCCTTTGTATTGCTGCTTACAACCCTCTGAGCTCAGTGATCCAGCCTTGCACCTTATTATCTATCCATTTACTGAGTGGCCAACTACATCCTACATGGATTTCAGAATACTTTGAGGAACTGTGTAAAAAGCCTTACTAAAAATAAGTATATAGCATCTCCTGTGATGTCCTTTTCCATTTAGCCAGTCATTTAATCACAGAATGTTTTCCCTACCTTCCTTCCCAATATAGAAATAGCTTCTGGTCATCTGCTGTCAGTGAAAGGGGCCCAAAAGACCTGGGGTTATACCTGTGAGGTGGAAGCTGGAGGATAGGAAGAGGAAGAAGGGGAGAGAGGAGGGAGATCAAGTGGCCTGGAAGGGCTTTCAGTCTTTTCCTTGTCCTTCAGAACCAGCCGCCTCACCCGCCCCACTAAACAGCTGTACCTCCTTTACCCTATGCCTCCTTTTGCTGCTGAACTAGCTACAGAAATTCTGAATACCTTTCACTTGCTCCTTAGTTTCAGGTTCAGCTACACTTTGGCTTTCCTAGACCTATTCCTGCATGCTCAGGCGAGATCTTGACATTCTTTTTAGGCAGCCCACTACCATTTTCGCTTTCTATGTGCTTCCCTTTCATGACAAAACTCGGTGATCATGACTGATCACATCACTCTTGGTCTCTCAGTGAGTGCATAACAGCATTAGAATGCCAATGTTTCTAAAACTTTTATATACAGAACAATAAACTGAGTAATAAATTAAGGAGATCACACCAAAAGAAAGAATTCAGCCCACTCTATTTTGCAGCTTAATTATTGATCAAATATCTGTCCTTGAAATTTCACATTCTCACATACATAAGAATTACTCTGGTTACTTTTTTCACTAAAATCAATTTACAAGAATGAAATATTAACATAGATACAGAAACCATTTGAACATGAATTTGAAATAAGAAAGTATGAGGATAGAGTAAAAGGAGGCAAAAGATTTTCAAGTGATTTATAACAAAGAAAATTGCCTGAAAGGCAGATTCCTTTCTAAAGTAAAAAAATGAAAGCTGCTGTTTCTGGTTTCTGTTATTATGGTTGTAATTATTTGTAACGATATAGCCCAGAGGCGCATTATAGCAACTATTGTGCAAAAGCATAGTTCTGTAAGATGAATCCAAGAGCCTGAAAGTACGTTAGTGCAAAGGGATGTTGAGGGCCACATCCATGATGGGTTATTTACTCCTTTCTTTATATCCTTGTTTTCAAGTGGTTGGTAATATAAAATGTTTATAGTTCAGAAACTGTTGTCCTACATCAGAAGATGGACAGTTAAGGACTCAGACTTTATTGCTGAGGGTTCTATATGGACTATCATATCTGGATTTTTCTCAGAGAACACAACGTAAAGTTGATACCTCTTACAGATTTAAATCTATTTGTCAGAAGTTCAGTTCCATGATTCCTCCTCCCCTTTCYACTGGCCTTCATTCGACCCTTTCAAATGTACTAGGTAAGTTAAATCACACACAAAGATACAAAAGACACGCAACAAAACCAACAACAACAAAAGCCCAAAAACCAAACCAAAACCCCTCAAATATTCCACTCCAAGCAAGTGAACGAAAAACTTTCCAAAAACCACAAAACACACCACAYTTGAAAGTAAAAAAAAAAATGCACTTACGAGACAAACAGAAAAAAACCAAAAAAACCAAAACCAAAAAAACCAAAGCACAAACACAAAAAACCAAACAACCAACCAAAAAAACCCCCAACCAACCAACGAAAAAAAAAACCAAAACAACCCCCAAAAAACAAAACAAAAACAAACAAAAAACAAAAAACCCACAAAAAACCCCCAAAACAAAACAAAACAACAACAACAACAACAAAAGACGAAACCACCAAAGAAACCCCCAAAACAAAAACCAAACCACCAAAACAAAGAGTCAACAACAGATTGGCAAAATTGAATTGACCTACTGCAGAGAAAGACAAACTAAGCCAGTAGATACACTAGGAATAAAATCTTTTTTCTTCCAACATATTTGGGGCATGAGTTCAGCTTAAACCATGTCATGTRATACCAGTCTGGCCAAGTTTTAGAGAGTGTGTAGGCAACAGAAATAAGATATATCTGTGCAAAGCCTTAGGCCTGTCTTGGAGTTTAGTGTGCATGACRGTTACTGTTCTGCTAGCCAGAAAAATTAGAACTCAGAAAGTAACTGTAGTACACTCCCATCAGACATCCTACATGCACACACACTTACACTATGTGCTGGCCACAGTACACAAAATCATACTGTCTCAAGACACCAAAGATTCACRTACCTTGAAGTATACTGCTGGTTTGTTTTTCACATAGTATCTGTCAAGAAGATGTACAAGCAGGGCAAGAGATATGCTACACTCGCAAATTTTCCACAGACCTTTCTCTGGGAATAACTGAAGCCTCTTCATTATGTTTACTTCACATTACTCTGGTAAAATTAATTTGGATACTTTGAATAGAATAAAACAMAGCTGAAATTGAGGCTACATAGGCTCATCATCATAGGTGCCATAAAGCAGAGGGAAGAARTTGAATATGTGTACCTCAGGTACTGAGAAAAAAAAATATTAAAAACACCCTACATGCATGAACTTAACTGCAGAAAGCAATACCCCAAGCATCTACCCTTTCAATATCTGAAGACGTAGCTGCTTCTATGTGTTATTTTCTCTGCTTCTAACACACCTGGAAGATGACCTTAAAAATTAGTTGTGCATATTTGATATCAACCTGTGGAAAAAACTTAAACACATCTCATGCTGTGCTGATGCAAGCCACAGGCAATTGTTGTTATTTAGAGGGCCTGGAAGAATAGAATTTGAAAGTGGTTAACTACACAGAAAGAGCCGACGCATACATGTACAGCTTGAACATAGGATATATGGTGTCATTCTGTCATTTAAGCTGTCTGCAGAGATCTGGAGGGTCCTTTGTCACTAAACTTCAATATTTCACTAAGACAGATGGGATCTCTGYGCAGCCTGAGTTCAAGCTCCTCTTGTAACAACATGCTGGCGTATAAACTAGAAGCACTATATCTTTGTGGAGAAACACTGATGGCTTTCCCTTGGTAAAACAGCCTGRGTAACAATATATGATGAGATAGGAATGTGGATGTAAACAGTGTATATGAGTGGAATACTCAAAGAAGTTTGAGAGGATACTTCCAAAAAAAGCCCAACCAAACAACCAAAAAAACCCCAAAGCCCAACAAACAAACAAGAAAAACAAAACCCAAACCACTCAACAACTGATGGCACCAAAAACAACACTAATGGCACCAAAGATGATTAATATCTGTTGTGATAAACCRTCATCTGTGAATGACCATGAAAATTTTGGGTAGGAAAATCAGACAAAAAAGATAAGTTATCCTTAAGTGAGATATGAAAGAGTCATGAAAATTTAAAAAAGTGAGAAGAGAGAAATGCACCTAAAATGGTATGATGCTGCCAAAGACTCCCTGCAGCATAATGGCTTTGCCAGGCTGGACAGAGCAGCTCCTAGTTTAACAGTACATAGGGACCCACACCTCTGGGGGCTATGGTGACACTTGGCCGTTTGGGGTTCTTCATCACCTGTGTGTACACTGGTAAGTTGAAAGAAGTGGGCTGCGTGGGTACAATGGAGCTGGAGCACCCCCATACCCAACAKGGCTGTGTGCAAGCAGGGTATCCTATAGTGCCCTATGAGAGATGGGCTCTGGTCTGGTTGTAACTCTTTGAATGTGTCTATGTCATTAAGAATTTGGGGGATCTGTCAAGAAAAACTGTTCACAAATTTTTGGTCACTTTTTAACATTTTGTAAGTGTTCAGCTATTGCCCTATCTGCTATATTGCTGACATTGGTCCTCAAGGTACAGTTCCCCAATCACTCGTTGATCATTCATGGTTAAGAAATAAAACAAACCCAATAAACTGCTTGTATCTTTATTTTGTCTCATGTGTTATTATTTCTTGTAGTTGACCAAATTCTCTGAGCAAGCTTGCTTTGAAGAAGCAGTGAAACACATATATAGTTGTAGTTTATTTTTTAACTTTTCTAAAGATTTTTACTAGGGTCGTGACCTTGCCATTAAATAAGACACTGACAAATGAGTATTACACCTGCTTACATCTCTTCAATTGGACTAATGTAACTAAGGTTATATCAGTGAGCAGAAGGAAAAGCAAAACACAACTGACCTTTTATTATTTAGCCTACAGATTTAATGCAATTTGCCTGGATAATAAAGCAAAGCTATATAATGTAAGATGCTGGGAATAGACTTACTACCAGCAAGCTAGCTGCAATTTCTRCAGTGATCTCAAAGTTAATTAATTTCAAGTATTAATTACCAAGAATAAGAAACAAATGGCTAATCTAGACTTCAGTGAATTGAGACATTTGTGTAAAGCTATAAAACGCCATTGCTAAGTCATCCCTGGAGGTACCTAACTGCCTACACTTCAACAGCATCTTCCTAGGTTGTGATGAGAGGTGATTATCTTTCAGGAGATTAATCTCCATGTATTAGCTGAGTAATTCTCAGTTATGTCCTTTTCTCATATCTGTGCTGTTGACAAATAGTCATGCTTTTGTTGTTTTCACTCATACCTTTAACAAATCTGTTTTTCAAACCTGTCAGAATTCAATGTTATGCAGTTTACTCACAATATAATTGGCTAACATGATAATGTGATTTTTGTCATCTGGGTTCACTAAACTAAAACCTTCCACACTAAAGTCAAGGTCTCATGTTGCATACTTCTTGGGAAATTACATGCAACTACAAACACACACACACTCTCATATACATTTATACATACATATGTATGTATACATATGTACATACATATGTACATACAAGCAAGAAGGGGGAAATCAATCAAGCACTGTGAAACAAACCTACAGTCACATATAGAAACGCACCGCATTGCTACTGAGAGATATTTCATTGTAGGAATAAGTTTTTTTCAGAAGCTTATAAACCTTCTGAAATAATAAATATATACTTCTACTATTAATACAATGTCAGGAAACTTCAGCAATTTTAGGTGAGGGCTTTTTAGTTGTATTTTAAATGCTTAATTACCTCAGTTACTTTGAGAAACTATTCTGATTAGAACCATTGCTATACTAAAAACAAACCAGCAGCATTAATAAAAATCAAAGTGAAAAAGGAGGCAGGCTTTGTTTGACAACTTTTAGCTTTTGAGCAACTGTTACAAACATGCTCCGACAAATTCATGTAAAATATTTAAGGAGAATGCTGACACAGCTGAAAAAAATTTACAGTAAAAATCAGCTTTCCGTTATGCAGTTTAAATATGACAGACTGAGTCAATAGAAGCATTTAGCTCACCAGACACAAGTTGAATTTTAATAGGGAAATAAAAATTCTTTGGAACAGATTTTCCATATATCATCTAGGATCATTATAGTAGCTTTCATTTTCTTCAAGGCAAATGCTAAGGCACACTCCCATCTATTAGAGCAGACATCCAATAAGCAGCACCTCTTCTGCATCTTAAATAGTATTTTTCTTCACACCTATCCAGTCACAAACTGTTCTGCAGTAAGGTACTCTGACTTAGTCCATTGAAACTTGCAAAATTGAATATTTGTCAGGAGAGATAACAGTCTCTTTCTTCACTTAACTGTCCTACCCAATGAAATAATATTAACCTCCTGTCTCCTTTCACATAAAGSACAGGAGAGAAAATGAATTTCTTTTGAGGAAAAAAAATGAAGGAAAACACTTTCTGTGGTCTCTTATAGCTTGATGAGTATACTTGGTTACAAACTAACAAATGACTATTAAAATSCTGTCACTAAGGATCAAATAGTATTACAGTTACTAATTCCTGTGGAAGTGCTCAGATGAGTGATTCTTTGAATATTTCGCTCTGATTCTGGCTTCCCAGGATCCTGAAACTGAGTGGAGCAGAACCAATCTACTCAAATCAGAACACAACAGAGAGAAATAGAAAACTACTTGGAAACTCTCAGGTTAGCCTAGAAAGTTGGAAATTTTTTTTGGAGGGGGAGTTGGGTTGGGGGACAAAGAGTAGGGAAAAAGAAAAATCAGTTTTGAGCAGTTAGATTCCAACTTTCTCCTTGTTTGACTAAACAGGAAGAATGCAATAGTGAAAACAGACTATCGAAACCACCACATAATTACCTTTTGGGCTGTTATGCCAATGCAGTAAGCACAAGAATGCAGAAGGAGTCCTTTGTAGGTACATAACAATAACAGTAAAATTCAGTTTCTTTACCAGACTTTGTTTCATGTGCACTTTGTGTCACCTTTGCCTCCTTCCTTTGGGCTAAATAAACCTACTGMCAGGTAGCCCAGCTGCTTTACCACCAAACAATGTAATAAGCTCGAGCAGATTTGCCTTCTAGATAAAGACTAAAATGCACAAGTAATTTCATCTTTCTGTCTGCAAAAGGAAACTAGCCTTTAATTCATAGAACACATAGTTCCTKAGGAAACAACTAACTTAAGAACCACCATCTTGTTGTAAAACAGCTTTTACAGTCTATGAAGCCTGCCAGGTGGCAGAGACACAGAAATGAGTCCACCCCTTTTTTTTTTTCCTCAGAATGGAATGAGCAGCTCTTCGAGGGCTTAATGGGCCCCCATGCATCTTATATRTATTCTGCATATCAGTTTTAAATAAATTTTGATTTAACAAATATTAAGGGCCTAGATTAACAAAAAAACCCAAACCAAAACAAAATAAAAAATGAGAACAGAACAACCAGCCAACCGAAAAACAGACCTAGAAGTGAGATAAGTATCTGGAATGGGGTTAACATGAACACAACTCTTTTCAAACTCGCCTGCAGTCACTAAAACTAACAAGCTAGACAGCTATGGCAATTTAAATTATGTGCTGTGTTGGAAAGCCAATTTCTTCAGCTTCTCTCCAAGAATTCTTAGGTTGTAGATAAAAAATTTGTTAGCTGAAAATGTATTAGCTAGAAACCTACTAGAGTATCTCACATGTTTAAAATTGTCTGAAGTAAGGAAGTAGAATATTGAGAGACAATGAAAACATACAGTAATTATTTAAGTTCACTTAAGGAAAAAATACAGGAAAATCTCACATTTTCTCTAAAATTAAAGCAAAAACTTTAGTCTATTTTCAGTGACAACTAGATTCTTACATTATTTAGRTATTTGATTTAAGAAACCCTGTACAGGTGCCCAAATGACATACTTGAATACATTTAAAATATGACACCAAATCATTTATGTTTCCCATAGGATCATGACTTTACATTTCTGTCTTTTGGCTCCACAAAATTAAAATGTGTCTTGATGTATAATAACTAGTATACCTCTTAACAGAAATAACAGACAAGGCTTGCCTAATTTAATATGACCATAGAGAGTAGAGGGAAAATTAAAACTGAAAAGTGATTTAATTATAAAGACCTTTCAGATTGAAATAGTTTCTTTCCTGACTAGCAGCAAAAGAAAAAAAAAAAAAAGCACAGATAATTACTGGAATAAAAAACCCCTCTAAACAATAAAATTAAAAAAAAAAATAAAAAAACCCTTCAATTGACTACAATTGTTCAAGATATGCATTACATTTTCCAGCATTCATCTTCAAATTTTAATGCTATTTAGTAGAACATTTGAACAACATCATCATCGGCCATTTATTGAGCTGTGTTTTTAGCTCTGTAAAGGCAAAGCAGAAGGGTACATTGAAGAAACAGAACAAATGTCAAAAATGTGATGTAATTTTTGATAGTATGAAACATACTATATTTGATATTCATCATGTGGTAAAAAGATTTGACATCACTACATAGGAAAGAATCTAACTGATTGGTCTCATGGTACAACACTGGAAAGAGAAAGTAAAAGAATCTGCATAGCTCATAATCTGATAATCATAATCTTGCAGAGACGTCACAACCTGCCAGCAAAAACACCTATCTGAAGTCAGTGAGGATGAGAGCAGGGCTGGATTTTGGCTCCCATTTCTTGAAAGAATGCTTTATTCTCCTGATGTGTGCTAACCCAGACAGGCAGATGAACACCACAAAGCTGCTTGCTCACTTCTCCCACTTTCCAGGGGAATGGAGGAAGAGGAAACGAAGGATAAATAAAGAGAAACTTGTGTATAAAGACAAACAATAATGGTAATAATAATAATTGCTTAATAAGTGAAGGGTAAGTGGAAGACAGAAGAAAACAAAACAAAAAAATGATGCAAAGGCAATCACTCCTCACCTTCCATGGGTAGAATATTGCCCAGATAGTTTCTGATCTAAAGATGGCTGACCCTCCTAAATGCCTCTCTTTTCCCTTTTATTYGTGAGTGTGGTGTTATATGGTGTGGAATATCTCTTTGGTTAGGTCAGGTCAGCTGCCTGGTTGTGTGTCTTCCCAACATATTATGCATCACTCCTTACCTGCTAAATCCATTTATGTTGGGGACAGAGTGAGAAACAGAGAAGTCCTTGATGCTGTGTAAACACTGTTCAGCAAAAGCTAAACATTAATGTGTTACCAGTACGGTTTTGGTCAAAAATCTAAAACACAGCCTCATATGATCTGCTGTAAAGAAAATGAACTCTATCCAAGCCCAGACTGGTGCAGCTTTGAAATGTTTCATAAAAAGTAGATGGCAGAAAGCTTGCTTTTSTCCTCACTCAAGTTTAAAAGTAAGGTCACTGTTAAATCCTTTGAGTAACTGGATGTAAACAACAAACACCTATTCTCTTGATAAAATCCAGTTTGCAAAATTGGGTGGAAAAAAGGCTGTAGCATTCCTTTTGTCCTGATTCAGTTGCATAAGGGTATTCCAAATCCATGTTTTTAATTACCTCTCTTTGATAATAATCTGAGCTATGGTACATTGGCTTACAAGTCAAATTTGAATTCTTGGCTAATGAATGTTTACCTGCACTAGGCCTATTTCTGGTGTAAGTGTTAGCAGTAGCAGTCCAAAATGCAGTGAAAAAGGAGTACTTTCTTTGACAGTCTGTACCTGACAGTGTTGGGYCTCTATTCCCTTTCTGGGCAAAATCCAATGAATTAGTCTACGATGTCTTTGGTGATTTTGATTAATATGGCAGAGTTTGCACTTAAATAGAGCAGAAACTCAGCCACAGCCCAATCTCAAATGAGATCTGTGACTGCAGCTGACAGGGGTAAGAACGTGTTTTCTATGCTGCCTCTGCTCTGTCAGCAGCAGGAATAGAATCTTCACCTACTTTATTTTCATCCATATGGCAAATGTTTGCCCACATTCCCAGGAAATCTTCTTAACTGTGGTAGCCCTTTGAGCTGTCTTAAATTAGTGCATCTATTGTGTAGCCAGTCAGCTTGTAACACAGACATCACTGCACTGATCGACTAGAACGTGTCATGAGAGTTTAAGAGAGGTGGGATTTCAGAGTGTTCTGTAGTATGATCCACTTCTAAGTAAACTTCTGGGAAAGCAAATTATTATTGTTTGGGTAGTTATTATCAGTTATATTGACAGGTATATTTTGAAGGTAATAATTTTAAGGTACCTTGCTTTCATCTCATAGAGGAACTTAAGCACCCAACACAGGATTTTAGGCAAGGCAATGCCTGAAAGGTAAATAATATGAAATATGCACTGTAAATGCCTATATATTCTACTCTTCTATTATTTTTATTGCAGTGATAAGAAGATTTTGATATTTGAAAGCAAAAGAAAAAAAACAAACACCAAAAAAATGATGTATCGCTGTTAAATCATGACCAAATTTCCTTGCCTTGGCCTCACATGAATACCGTGTTTGTGATGACTTTTGCATGAAAAGGAAAAGATTATGCTTCTTTAGCATGATTGAGTAAATTCTCTGACATTGTTTGTCTTCCCTTTTCAYTGGCAAAATCTTAATTGCTAAATTCAGGGTGAAAAGGCAGTAATTTTTTTCAGTGTAGAAAGAAAAATTTCCTTGCATTCTTTTTAATTGTATAGTAGTCATTACTGTTTTGCTTAAAAGCTTTCATAACTGAGATTAATGTGAAAAGGAGCACAGTATTACTAAGACTTCGTACTCAGTGACTGTTTGAAGAGAGCTCAGGTAACATCGAGGGCTTTTAACTTCAGTGCTTTTAGTACAGTTCATATCCATGTTTATGCATTTGCTTCCTTTTCAAATTAAATAATTTGTTTACTTCTTCTCAGCATATGTCATAAATGACATTGGGGATTTTTTTAATTGTGGGGGTTTTATCTATTTTATTTTTAAATGATTTTTGAAAGGTGAAGGCTTTATATAAAGTACATAGAAGTTCCTACATTATTTAGAAGCCAAACTTAAAGCAGCTATAGTTTGGTTATATTTGTCATCTATACAATTGGTGAGAAGAATAAGTTTCAAGGACAAGAAGGAAAGTAGAAATTGTAAAGTACTGCCAAGTCTGATAGCCTAAAAGAGCTGAGGTTGCTGAAGCTCTGTGTTCCCAGGTCCAGCCAGCGAGTCTGAGTGCCAGCAGGCAGAAACTTACATGTACACGGAGTACATACATGCATATGCACACAACAGGTCACAAGGACCAACACAGACAGAAATTCATTTTCCATTTCTAAATGCTCACATGTGTATCGTCAGAAGAGTATCAGAAGTGTTTATGTAAGTGAGTTTAGGTAATTCTAGTTATTTTAGCATGTGAAAAACCTCTGTTCTAGGAATAAATTTGTGTTATATACTCTTCATATGATTGAAGGACTTGATACCTATATACTTGATGCCTAATCATGGGGATATATTCTTCCAGAAAGTTCAGAACTGAAGGAAACATTGCAATTATAATATAAAATGGGGGTTGAAGAAACACGTCCACCTGCTAGAAGATGTGGGTGGGAAATAAACTATCAGAAGGAGATCAATGGCAAGTRATGTTTATATATGTAAGGATTTTAAATACATATATTGATGCCAGAACCATTGGGAGGGCATTAACAATTTCTGTAAGAATACCTTTGGGCTTAATTATCCTGGAAATGATTAAGCCAAAACATCAGCATCTCACCTTCTACGTTTTAAACCAGATCAAGAAGTCATTGTGATTGAATCATTGTCACACTAATTTGTTGTGTTCAAAGATGCTTCTAGATAAGCAAAGGTTGCAGTTTCCAGTATGACTTGTTTCTGTCATTTACAAATGAAAAGCCTTTTCAAACCTTCCTTGCCTCTGTCGTCCTGAATAGTCTGGCTGTCACCCTTGGGCTGGATTACATTGTTGAAAGCAAATCTGTGTCACTGACCTTACCAGTGAGGCTGAGGATGCCATGGAATGTCATCCCAGGGGACAACATTTAGAAGTTCTCCACTGACACACCAACTATGAGCTAGTGACGATAAATTGTCAGAATTAATGAATGCTGAAATACATTTCAAGAGACATTTTGTACTGAAGGCTGAAAAGAAGGTTAACAGATAAGTAATCCAATTAATGCTATTGCATGTATATAATACACRAAATATAGTTTATAAAGGAGATTGAATGTTGCTGGCTTTTCATTTGGAAAGCTCATTCACAACATCTAGCAACTTCAGTGAAAGACTATTCAGTGAATGCCCAGTGCTTATGAAAAGTAGGCCACTAATGTATATAGCTACATAAGGTTCTAGGATTCTCCCCTGTTCTCTTATTGTCATAATTATTATTAACTTCACAGAAGAATTTCATATTTTTTAAAGTTTTGAATTGGAAAAATTTGCAAAAAGGAGTATACTGCATGCAACTGTATTAGCATGAAATCTAAGAATTTGTAGAGAGTACAGAACATTAAGACTTTCATCTGCTGCAGAGATAAAGAGGTATCATAAAATTAGGTTTAAATTGTATAAGGTCTGAAAGAAGATGAATGTCTTATATCTAATGCACTATGGAAGAGGGCATCAATGCCTGGACTCTTCATTGATGTGTTACAGAAGAAATGAGAGATGAGGAAGATAATTATGGTGGCTGTGATTTTAATAGATTAAAGAGCTAAGATTAGCATCAGACTACAGAAATTGCACTAATCAAGGTAAAATTTAACCTGACACTCATGTAACTAGCAATAGTATATGGAACTAAATAATTCAGTAAATTTTTCAGCATTTAGCTTTTCAGTATGAAGCTTTTACTGTAGTTTATCTTCAAGGATATTTATTCACTGCCATTACTTCAGCTATGATTCTCAGGGTTATTGGAGAAATRTAATGGGAACACGAGCACCAGTAAAACTAGAATTTGCCAGATAATGCCACAGCAGGCCAAACTTAAAAAATGAGAGTGTTTCCATATGACAAAATGACTGTGTGATTATAGTGCACTTTAATCTGCAAGTACCAACTTGATTTCATTTATGTAAACACCATAACTGTCAATGAAGATGTCAGCTTAAGTTCCTCCTAGCAACCCTAGCAGAAAGTTGCCTGACCATTACAAAGACCTCCCTACTGTATTCATGTTGTCTCTTTACTAGTTCACTTAAGCTCATATAACTTTGTTGCATTTTTTTGAAATCATGCTAAAGAAATGCTCAGTACATTTAACTGAATGATATTCCTTTCAGTGAAAGAATCRCTGACTGGAGTCACAGCCTCTTTGTATCACTGGCAAATGCAGAAGCTGCACTGTGATACCACACTGACCTAAGGTGCTCAAAGACCCTGGCCGAAGGTATGGTGCTTCTAGCATGTCTGCACAAAAGCTGAGCTCTGTGCCTCTGTCCAGTCCCCTCTTGCTCTGTGGCTGGAAGAGTCTTGAGTAAAAAGTCTGGTTTGTTAAATCCCTTCAGACCAAGGTAACACTGCTACCTAGCAGCAGTTTTAACACAGTTACAAAATGAACACATTTATAGCTAATGCATTTATAATACACTCAGTTCTAACAAAATCTTTTTGTTCAGTGTGTCACAAGTACTTAGGATTTCACAATACATATCACAAATATAGTTTTCTCTTTCTAAGCTGTTTTCTTAATAAAATAGAGGTTAGATTAATCCCTAAAGTTGTTTTCCTGTGTTTAAAAGCACATCAAACSTAACAGTTGTTACTTATATTCTGGGAGGTCTGGAGTTTATTAGGAGGCAGGTTCTGCAATACTTGCAGTTTGCTTCCTAACATCCTTACATTTAAATGAACCAGCTCTAGCAGCTAATATAATGTAAATAAAAATGTTTTTTATATAATGCTTTCACTACAGTTTTCTTTTAGTTAAAATGTTTAAGTAGTACATTTAGAACCTGAGATCTGATGCAATGTCAAATATTTTACTGGCAGCATGATACTAGCATGGATGAAAAAGCATACTTTGTACAATTCTAGAAAGTCTTTTTAACATTCAGCTCAAACAGAACTAAAGAAGCTTTATAATGGTATTTGTAAAGCTTCTTCACTTGTGAACAAAACTATGACAATCAGGAATCACGTCTCTTGCCCCTCTTAACTGCCTAAAGCTATAAACAGACACCTCTGCAGGTGCTGATATAGCAGCATYAATCTATCCCTTTTTCACTGCCTGGAGCTTACCCCTTTTCACAGCTCAGCTGGTAAAGTGTTTCTGGCAAATTCTGTCCAATCCACATTCAGAGCAAAGCCAGTGAAGTTTCCAAATGATACAGAAAAACACACCAGCCTGTTTATAATAGAGATTAACACAGGATTTGCTACCAACAGTTTAACAAGTGGGCTTAAACTGTGCATACATAGATCTCAGCTTGCCTGTCTTAGAAGTAGTCCTGAAATATCTACTACTTGGTTGGACATTCTGAGTGGCATAGACTCCAGCATAGAGAGGACTAGGAGMAATAGCTCTCAGCACAGCTAGCTGTGCAAGAGGCTATCTGTCCTGAGCCTCAAGCCAACCATTTAAATTGCTTTTGTTTACCTACCTGCTTTTGCCTGAAGAGGAAGAGGGATCAATCACAGGAACCACTCTGCTGGAGGTTACTGCCCTCCCAGTTCTGCTGGCAAAAGGGTAATAATGAGCAGCTGGAGGGCATAACAGCAACAAGGGTCTTCCACCCGCATGCCAGCTAGTGAGATGGCTGTCTACAATCCATTTGACTGATCTAACTCTGCTAGCTTTACTGTGTAATACAGACCTAGGTTAATTAAAGTTGCTTTCCAAATTGCTCTGTGTATAAATCCTTAAATTTCTGTGATTTAATCTCTATTTTTATTTACCTATATTTTTTGGGTGAATGTTACTTTGTATTAGTTTATATTATTAATAAATAATATAGTATATTTTCTCTTTGCAGCACAAAACCTTTAGATAAAAGTGTAGTATTGTGACTTTTTTCCTAAGCTTAATGCTTCTCCATTACTTCTGGACTAAAGGCGGGGTTGATGCTTACAGGGGTGTGGGACTTGTGATTGGGTGCAGGAGAAGAACTTTTGGGAATTGTACAAGACAATGAGATGTTCTGAGAAGGATGAAAGGAGAGGAAAAGGTGCCTGAGGTGTTTTGGGGAGTAGCTCAGGAAATCATTTAGGCTGGAATAACATTACACTTCCCAGTCCACCACTATGCCCTGTCCCTAACCATAACATCTACMTGCCTTTTTAAACACCTCCAGGATGTCAACCAAGCCACTTCCCTAGGAAGTTTGTTCCAATGTTGGATAACCCTTTCAGTGAAGGACTTTTTCCTTACATCCAAGCTAAACCTTCCCTGGCACAACTTTAGGCTGTTTCCTCTTGTCCTGCCATTTTTTACTTGGGAGAAAAGTCTGATCCCCACCTCACTACAACCTTCTTTCAAGTAGTTGTAGAGAGCAATCAGGTGTCCCCTGAGGCTTCTTTTCTCCAGGCTAAACAACCCCAGCTCCCTCAGCTGCTCCTCACAAGGCTTGTTCTCTAGAGGTGTAGGGAATACGAGAGGATGATTACTTGCAAAATGCTGGTCAGTGCAATTGCCAGACCATGCCCTATACTCCATCACCACAGTCTGTCTTGTTTTCTCATTAAATTCTAACAATTTTCTTGGGTGAAGGGCTCCTTTCATRTGCACGTGTATGTGTGTGGGAAGTCTAAGAGCCAGTGACTGGAGTTCAGTCTGTGTGTCTGGGTCACCAGCAAGAATGATGTTTGTACACAAGTCAAGTATATGATCACAAACGAACATCAAGTCAGCCTCGCTGATGAGTAGGTGGGACCAGATACACGTGTGGGACCAGATACACACGTGTGGGCTCTGGAGATTGACTGTGTGACATCCTTGTGTATAGGGATATCTCGGTGAAAGGCAAAGGGGGAGCGGGAGGGTCCAGCACTAGTGCATCTAATACCTCTTTATTTGAAGGGCTACACAGATGTGTGTGAGTACAGGTCTGAAGACCTGAAGCTAGAGTGGGGTTGTGGCCTTCAAGGTGGCGTGGCCACACGCTACCAAGTGGGAAGCTGGGCATCCAGGGGCAGCAACTGGGCAGACAGAGTGTCTGATCCCAGACGCTGGACGAGTGAACATTATATACTTGTATCTGTTCCCACTATTGGATCTTTATCCCGGTCAGCCAGAGAAGGGAATGGAATGAAGCTGTTGGTGGTGTTTATGCTTGTGCAAGTGCTGCATTTGCCTGCAGGTGTTGATCAGTGTGGCTGGCTCTGTGTACAAGGTAGCATCTATTGTATATTATGTTTATGCGTGTGCCTACTGAGAATACATGCTACTGGTGGTACCAGTGGCAGCCTTGATCTCTTGAGGTTAGATCTGACAACTCTCTATCAATATATGTACAAAATGGCATATAAAGTCCTTGAGCTTTAGATATGCTAAAAACGACTTATCTACACAAGTTGTATGCATGCTATATTGAATATAAGTATTAATTTTTGAAGAGAGTATGTCAATTCTTTTTTGCATACAATTATTTTTTCTGTATTTTTTATAAACTATTTCTTACACAGGGTGCTCCTAAGTGCATGGTTAAGCTACATAATTTCTTAAAGCAATATGTATCACTATTCCAAAGACATAGGCCCACACACGAGATATTTTAATGGTAGTGATAAGGTGCTCCCAGCAAATGTCATGAAGGTGGATAATGGAGAAAGGACTGACAGCCAAGATGGGATTGTATCATCTGAAGTACTACCTGTCTTACTGCCACTAGAAGACTACTCTGATACTARGTAGCAACAGCCCCTGTAAGAATGCCTGTCTTCAGAATTATCATCACTACAAATGACAATGCTACAGGAAATTAAGGTACACTGGAAATCATGCAAGGAATTGAAATAGCTGTCCTGGATTCTAGATCCAAGTCCCTTTGGCCTGTAACCAATCAAGATGAAATCTAATTAGATGTTCTGCATACATGTCTGAGAGAGCACAGTAATATTACTATGAAAATGAAATATTAAATTATAAATATAAATTGATTAAAGACTGTAATTTCCTCTTGAATAGGTGGAAAAATATATTTAYTTCAATGAGCATTGCGATTCTTCTATCACAAAGTACAAACAGCTGTCTGTCTTCTTAATTATGAGCAACAGTTATATTATTTTAAGGTCAATTTTAATGTTAAAATATTTTAACTTTGCTTAGAAATAAGCTTGTAGATATGAGTTTATGTTTTGAGGGTTTTTTATGTTGCTTGTTTAAGAACCGGCTTTGTACAGAAGACCAAACTTCGAAATATTTAAATGTGATTAAATTGATTTAATATATGATAGTCCCAAATGTATGTCATTCCTGATGTTCAGCTACCACACACAAAATTTGAAGATAAGTAATATGATTACARTCAGATTAGTGAGTCTACACAAATAAATGGGATTGCAAATCTATATGAGTGAAAACTGCACTTCCTAGAGAGACCACTTTACATATCATTAGCTTAAAATGAATTTTCAACACTCATATAAGATACTGACTGGCAAATCCAACCTTTTTAATAACACTGTATAAGTCCAGAAAACCTTCTATTTGCTGGGACACAGACTACAACTATTTCCTGCTGGAACTTTTCACCTGATATTTAGTTTAAAATGGAATCATCCATGTAGATTGGTCACTGATGAAATTGAAAGAAGCAGGTGTTTAGGGCACAGAGAATTTTTGTCTTCGTTGTGTCTGGGCACCAGGAATAAACAGAAGTATCATCATTATACTGAAGAAGTACCACATATATAGTCAAGTGAATTTACAGATGTTCAAAACAGTATGCAGCTGCATGAGGGTGCAGTAAAATAAGGGATAGTAAAGTGTGTGTGTGTATATATATATAGGTAGATATAAGATTATGCTTCTCCATTAAAAAAACTCCATAAGCCAAAGGAGTGCATTGAGTTTGCAGTCCTTGAGAGGAGACTGCTTTAAACCTCAGAGAACTTGCTTTTCAAGTATGGACTTCCTATTGGCTTCAGTATTAATTCCAAAACTTTCATGAATCTGTACATGTAACAGTTTTGGACATCACAGTTAGGTTTAGTTTATATGCTGCATAAAATGAGTCTAGTCGTGCTCCAATGACACTGAACTTTGACACTAGCAACAAAAATACAGAACTAGACAGAGCCTGAAACGCTGACAGAAAAATACCTGGGCATTTCAAACTGGAGTTAAGATAAATTGTATTTTAAGTTCCGGTAAGAAGCAGCAAAAAGGGAATCATATTTAAGTTTGGTATTTAACATCCACTCTTTCGATCTCAATGAAATCTCCTGAAATTTGACTTGATAAAGCTTATTGCAGACTAAGTTACTTTAAATAGACTTTACTATTATTGTAATGAAAAGGTGTTAAAAATTATGGCATTTAAACAATGGATACTTCATCACTCAGAATCTTTATACCAATATTTGCTTCTTTGAAATGATATGCTCTATGTCATCAAATATTGCAGGTTTGACAGAGAAATTATAATGGAAGAAATTTCTCCTGAATATCTTCATGAAATAATACTACTTTAAGTTGTGAATTTTAGAAAACAAATTCAATTTACTTGGGGCAATCAAATTATCAAATCTCCAGAATGCTTTGATCTACCTAATATAAGTATCCTCTTTTTTTTTTAAGTACTCATCTGATGAGGGCACTGTATATTCACTACATTTTACGATGGTTTTACAAAGTCCACATAGTATGAACATTTAAAAGCCATTAAACCCATAAGTGGACTAGAAATGAACCCCATTATGAGCTTTAATGGATTAATTTATTATGTTTTTTGTCTTTCTTAATGCAACAGAATCATTATTTTTAGGCTTGAATGAGTATCACACTACTAGCAAGCATTTTATTATTACTTTCATATTACCTTATTTTCTTTCAAAACATTCAAATTTATTAAAAATGTGGACAAGCAATAACATAAAGCTATTTCAAAAGCAAATTCTTKCACACAAAATAATTTTTTTTAATTTATCAATTTGTAGGGRAAGTACAGATGGTAGCTCTGCCTTTTATATATTCTCATACAACTAGACAATCAGGAGAAATATGAATCAAAATATGTTTTGCTATTTTTAGAAATCTCATTGTAAGGATCTCTTTATCATTAAGGTTGCTGATCAGAACAGTTTGAATATTTTATGAGAAACATCAATTTATGAAAGTGGCATAAAAGGGAAGGCCTACATAGTCCCTGCCAAAATCGAGAAAGACAGAATGCAAAGTCTCATAGCTATTTAACTTAAAGGTAGGCTGTGTATCTTCAAAGTGGGGGGTTTTTTGTAAATATTATACAGCTAGAACAGTTTAGATGGGCATACACCTTTATTTATTTAGATTTTTATAAGTAAAGTCTGTAGCTACTCAAGTATTACATTAGTTTTTTGGCAGAGAACATAAAGACACATATCAATATCTCTAAAATCAATAACCCAAAATATACCAAAATATCGTAGGAGCGAGGCTTTCTGAAGGGTTCTTTTAACAAGGAAAAAAGAGTTTACATGTCATATCTAATTCAGCAACAATGTCTCTCAAATGCTTTACCAGCAGGTTTTCACACTTGGAAATGTACATCAGGACACTCAAGAGTAATTTATTTTACTATGTTCCAAGGTCAGAATCTTCATACCATTTTATTCCATTTCACAAAGATAAGAGTATAACAATTTTGATAAATACATTAAACACAATGTAAAACTATCCAACTTCTATATTAGCAGAAAGCTTTGGATAGTACTTTCACTTCAGGGTCATATAAACATGCTTTGCAGCAAATACTTTATATTTAAGGATTATAATTAGTAGGGTCACAAAAGTGATTCAAACTAGGTTAAGAATCACTTCATATTTGCTTCTGGTAGATGAAGACTGACAAGGTTCTGCTTGTCACCAACAGAGGACTATAATACAAAGAATCTTTTTTTGTGAATCAGTGGCAYTTTTTAATAGGAGATCAGGAAATGTTTAAAATAAAATCAGAAAGTGGGGTAATAGTGGAAAAAGCCTGATACAACTTTTCATATGAAAGATCTTCAGATGTGAAAATCATGAGGAAAAAAGCTAAAAAACGTTACAAGTCTGTGTGTTAAAGGAAAAACAAAGGAAGGAATGACAGGTATGCTGAGAAAAGTTACTATAATTTCAGAAGCTTAAGTGCATTATTTTCTTGAAGGAGATCTCTACTACCTTCCTACATTGTGTATGTCAATCACAAACTCCTTTTTTAGTTTCAGTCTCATAGCCTTTTATTCAGAACTTCTTAGCTGCTAGGGCACAGGAATTAAGGGCAAATCTTTTAGATGTCCTGTCACATCCAATAATTCTGCATCATAACTTACAGAGCTTAAGGATTTATAAACAATTCCAGACTGTATTATTAGAAAATTAATGATGATATTATAAAAATCACTCAAATTATATTCACTAGGATGTGGGTCAAGTTTAAATAAGAAAATGTCACTTGTACAGGTGTGACAGCTTATAGCAGTTCCAATAGGGAAAACCCTTAGGCAAGTAGAATTTAAATTGGACACAGACACCTACCTGAAAAAAAACTTTGAAGTTACTGGGCTGCAGCATGATATACAAATACTGGAATASAGGGTGTCAAGCAGGGTTCATCGCTTGATGGTGAATTGCCTGGAGCATCTCAGAAAGAAAATAAAGGAAGTAAAGTTTAAACGAAGTTTTCCAGAGTTTGTAGGAAAGAACAGTAGGATATTGTAAAGTGTTAAGATTTGGTGGCATTAAAGGATAAAAAAATAAGTCACTAAGTGTAGCATGACTTTCAGAAGTTGCAGAAAACATTGGAAGATAATAGTACTGTGGGAATAGCAGCAAGAAAGAATAGCTTCAGAGACTTGGTGAAATTCTTCAGTTTAGCAGCAAACATCTTAGTTCTTTCCCTATCCATGTTGTTTCACATACTCWGACCTGAGTTTCAGTTGACAGCTATCTTTACGTATTGAACATGTGAAATCACATTAGGCTGTTTTGGTTTGAGAAATTTATTCTAAATAGTTTCATTTTAAGTATAAGAGCTTGGGTCTATTCAAAATCAGAGTTAGCATGAAAAGATATCTATATCTTTTCTGTGACTCACTGAATAAAGAACAGTTTCATGGATGAGAGGAGCGTGAGTTGTTAAAAAGAGAAGTTCCCTCACATCTAAAAAGTAAAACCCAGGTCACAAAAAATAATTTTGACATGAACATTAATGAAGGACTAGGCTAAAATCTCTGTGACTAGCAGATGGCAAAATTCCTGGCCTGTCTGAAAGTAAGCCTCTACTATTGATGGGTCCACTTACGAGCCACAGGGCGGCCATGGTTCAACACAGTAGGATTCCCACTGGGTCTCACTATCATAAAGGAGACACTTGCATGTCTGTACCCACCCATCATCACATTTTTTTAGCTATAACAACCTTATTCAGAGAGTTTATATGGAAAATATAAACCATAGGGTCTCCTGGGGTACTAAACCCAGTTCTGTAATAATTGTACTATACTTGCTGCTTTTTTTTCTTTTTCTCCTTTTTTTTTTTTCCCCAAATTTGATGATGTTCTGTCTTAAAACTGTCTTATTCTGGAGCTTCRTTCAATCCCTGTATAAGACTGATATAAAGCCAGGAGGTTTCTTATTTTATTTGGTTTAATTTCCAGCCTATTCCTTTGTTTTTAGAGATCTGTGCCTTCACAGGTCCTTGTGAATCTGTAGTTTGCCTCTTGCAAGCCCAACTGCAGTACACACTCTGGTTTTGGTAAAGCTTCTTAAAAAGTTTTGTCTGCTTACAGATCACATCCTCTTGTTCTGTCTGGAGTATGATTCATCAGAAAAAAGATTTAAAGAATAAATTTCTTATGTGAATGGTATTCATGATCTGTTTATCGAAGTGATTTTTAACTTTTATTTGGTCTTGGCCTTGTACTTCTGTTCTCTCAATATCTTCATTGTTTATGGGCATAAATAATTAAATCTTGTGTTATACTGTTTTGCAGAAGTTAGATTTCTATTTCTAAGGAAAAATAATGTGTTCATTATTAATTGAACTATTAATTTCAATTAATACAGTTGATTTGATAATTAAGATAACAAAATCTGTTATTCAGATAGCACTTAAAATGAGTTAGTTTTTAACTCCCTTTTGGGTTGCAGTTCAGTGGGCCCCTATATCTGTGCAGTTAGCAATAACAAAGTTATTACAGTGTTATGAATGAATGATGTGGGTTTAAAYAAGTTCCTGCCTTTTGCCCAGGCCTCTGGCAGCAGGCAGTCACGTTATTGAGGCAGCCAGCACCGCAAGACCCACTCTTATTTGTAAGCTCTTTAATAATGGCTGATTTTGTCTATTACAAAATGGATTCTTCATAAATAGGCACAAAACTAACAGAYGTAAGACTTAAAACAGACTATTACTACACAGGAATAAGACAAAAGARGATATTATTATTATACACGTGGGGTTAAASGTACCATGAAATTTACTGCTAGCGAAGAAATAATGTAACTTAGGATCCCATGTTTCTTACTGTCCARTTCCTGATGGAGCACGCATCAAAATCCTTTCCCTCAATTCCCGGGAAAGTAACCACAGAATCTGCATCCAGAGTCTGGGTAAAAGTCTCACATATTTTCAGGGCTTGTGAGCAGAAGGCTTCTCAGGGTGTGTGTAGGAGACTTCTGCCTCTGTGATAAACTGTAGTATTTTTATAGTACAAAACAGGCCTTTTGGTGATTTATGGTTTTTTATCTCTTCCCACATCTATTAAGATGGCAGACCTTTTGGTGCCAGGAGATGATACCTGCTGGGCCTTGCCCACCTGGGTTTTCTCTCCTATCTGCACCGGCCACCTGTGGTGGGGAGAGGGGTGATATACCCTGCCACATACAGCCAGTCAGAACTCRGACATTTCTGTTTGTGACATCTTTGTGGGTCTCACTCTTTACCTCATACAATTTCTTGCAGCACACTTACTTAGCATGCCTGAGAAATATCTGAGAAATGCAGGTATAGTGCTTGTTTTGTCCATATACTTTTATATCTACAGTGCTTTTCTCACCAAAGAAAACACAGAGCCAGAATAAATTTCTTCACCAATTGTGTTAAAATGTGTTACTCTGAGGAAAAGAATTTTTAAAACTTTGTGTTAGAGAAAGAACCAGTGGTCCAGTAACACAGGAAAACAAAACAAATTCAACTTTTTGGCTTAATGTAAGTACATAAATTCTATATTGCCCAAATAAGAATATTATCTCCTTTTATTAAGCTATGAATTGTAATACGAAAGATGATAACCAAATCTAATCATGTGGCCTGACTCTGACAGTAGACTGGAGTTTGCTAGCTGATACTTTAGGAAGTGTATAAAACAAAGGCAGTCTTATATGATGCTTCCTAGATAGCCTCCTAGCCTCTAGGAACTGAAGCTCGTGGATTCAGTACTTGAGACAAAAACATAGTAGGTAGTTTACATAGGATTTTATACCACTTGAGCTCYGAGAATTCTGTTATAGTCACCACTGTAAGAATAACATGAAAGATGATTCATTTTGAGATCAAATCTAAACTTTGTAAGACTGTCCACAAATTTGCATGAAACAACTATTGCATAAAACATAGAACAGTTAATTGTACAGGGAGAAGAATGCAGATCTTTATTCTTCTTGATCAGTGTGCTGACAGCAAGAAAAAGTTGTTTCATCAATGTTTTTTTTCCCAGCACAAATAAACTTAATCAGATGACATTTCATAATAGAATCCAGAGGCAACACAGCTTTATCTGGAAGACTGAATAATGTTCCTCTAACATCAGCATACTGTATAAACTGGTGGCAAGATACTGAGCTGAATGCCAGCAGATATTTCCTGGGTGAGGGTTTCAACCATGAGTATAGTGAGACACATGAAGCCATCTGCTAAAAACATGAGTCCTGTTCCTTTAAGAAAAAGGTTAGGGCTGTAGTAAAAGAGAAGTAAAATTTAAAAAAGTTCAAGTAAATTTCTGTATGATAAGATTCAAAGCTAAATGCTGTTAGTTTTTTTTCATATGAATTATCTATGTGCARCTATACGCTGAGATCTCTCACATTCACCTCAGCCTTCATTGAGAAATAGTGAAGAATTATTTCACTCCAATCACTTCATCAGACAGTAGAAAAAGAGCAGAACTTCTATAACATCTTATGTCTTATTCTTTGGTAGGTCTCTAAAACATGTGGAATGAAAACCTTCTTGATGATGCTTATTTCTTTACTATGTCTCTTGTAAAAAAGCTCATATATGATGTAAAATTAGATTAAATGAATTCACCTTGGGAATGCAAGATCTAAGTGTCTTATTACTTAGTGAGATAATTTTGGATCCAGGTCTAAGGCTTCTTACAGTTCACCTGAAATACTTAAACCTAAATATTAGTCAAAGAGTATTGACTTCCATTCTGTGGAAAAAAACTAGAATTTAGGATTTGGGGACATATATCCTTTATGATTTTTTGCCTTAGGCTACAGTCTCTGATATGAGCCAATAAATTTTCCCAACTTTGAATTTTATCCTCAGATATTGTCAATATATTCACAGTCAATATTAAACTTACTTTCATTCAAAAGATGTCCTTGTACTTCTTTCTCTTTCGCTAGTTTAAAGGCTGTCTTAGAGTAGTTACCCTTTRCTGGTTTAGTTTTGATTTTTTTTGTTTAGTAAATTTTCCCATTATTTCAAGGTATTTTAAGAAAATTGTGTCCTGTTACAATATTTAAACTTACTTCCTAAATGACATGGAATGAGCTAATTGTTTATGGTTTTTGCTCATATATTATGGTTAAACTAAAACACATTTTCAGTTTTTTTTCAAATGACTTGATCAAAATTACTCATATAACAGAAACTAAAGGCTTTGTATGAACATTAACTTCTGATTGCTGTCTTTCAGATCTATTATGCAAAGTACTTTTGACTGTCTCCAAGGAGATATATCTGATATTTCAGAAAAGTAAAAATTCAGTGTAYACCCTACACTTGCATCAATTCTAATTTCAAATAGTTTAAGTTTAAATAAGGATTTGTTCTACTGGTACTCCCAGATCTATATTCAGTCYTTTCACAGGGTACATTGTATAAATTATGACAGTACATGGATTATTTTTGCTGCATCCTTACATAGAAAAGAATGGAGGAGGTGGACTTTCTATTCCTTAGATAATAATTTGTTTCTCAATTTAGTATTAATTTAGGTGTCCTTGCTTGCAAAGAAACATTAATTGTAAACGTATCACCTCTGAATTACTCCGCTGAAGTCAGGGATTAGTCACGGGGTTRTTCTGCATGCATAAAAACATAAAAATTTGGCTCTCGGATTCTAACTGTGATATTAGATTTACTAGAGAAGGTTGCTTTCAATCAAATCAAGCCTTTAAAATGTAACAAGTAGCATTGGACAGAATGTGACCTCTTAGCCTGGCTTGTCTTTTTTCTTACCCAGATATTACATAAGAAAAGAAATAAACCTCTTCAAGCCTTCATTATGTGTGCAATTTTCTTCCTTACTGTCAGGAGAGTGGTAGCATTAAGGACATAGTTCTCCAATCAGAATTGTGACTTAATAATCCCCTTTCARGTGTAATGAGCTAAAAGGACCTGAATTCCAGAATTCATACTTGATTTTTCTTTATGTTCACAAATTAGGAAATGAACAAAGTCTAGTAAAGTGGTAGATATGAACAAATTTTCTTATCAAAGTCCTGTTTGTCCTAACAAGAGAGACAAAAGATGAGATCTTCTACATACCAGAAATTATGTGATTGCCACAAATCCTCAGACCACAACTGTTTTATATTTCTCTATGAACCCTGTTGTCAACAAACTATATTTTCTCAGGTCTCAGCTACCACAACCCAAATAATTTCAGAGAAGGCTATGTATGTGTGCATGTCAATAAAACTTGTGTCTTAGAGCTTCAGCTGCCAAGGCAGCATCTTCATATGCATTTTTATTTTATATTTTGTTGAGTGTACATTTATGAAGAAGGACAGAACCCCTTTGTGCATGCACAATTTATATATAGCTTTGTTCTTTCAGCTAGGCTGGTCAAAACTTGTCAGTGAACATTCAAAGGAAGCATTGTAATACATAAAATAACCGCAGAGGGAGGGAGTAAATGCTGTTTAAGATATTGAATTGTTGGAGCAGAGCCAATAATGCAATTGTTATTCGGTTACATTTTCAGATGACTCATCATATCTACTAATCCATGCTTTGAGTCTTGAGGAGTATGATCTTTAAATCTCCTGAACACAAGAAAAGAAATAATTTTTAAAAACACAATAATATTGAGGAATCCACCATTTGGATCTGTTTCTAATGTGATGCAAGCTTGTACCGATGATAAATCTGGAAAGATGAGTAAACACTGTAATCCTATTTCTTATTTTACCATGAACAATGAAATGGAAGCAGAGAAATTTGCCCTGTTCTGTAACAGTGATAAAGAAAATGGTCCTTGAAACTAATTTAAATCAATTATGTTTGGGAAATAAAAGCTTAGCTATAAAAAGAATTTTAAAAAAAAAACATTATATACCTTCATTTTTGTGTTTCACTTGTGGCTTTTCTGTTCTTTCCAACTGCTATTCCTTGGTAATGATTTCTACTTTTTTTTGTGCTCCTCCATTGTCTTTAAACTCAGAACTGCAAATCAAATACCATCTTATCTAACAAAAAGCTAAAGAGACCCATCTTTGCCAAAGTTATTGTCAGCAACATTGTCACTTCTGTGCCAACAAATTTACCCATTGATGATATAAGTGATAAAATTGGTCTTATTACTTTTTTCTTTCATCTTTTATTTATTTGTTTATTTATTTATTTTCAGGCAGACAACAGTATAAACAAGCTGTTACATAGTACTAGAGTTGACACAGGAAGAAATCAGTCTAATCCATTAGTGTTATACATTTTACAATAAATTGAAAAAAAAAAGGAAATGGGCTTTATTAGTATAAAAAAAACAAAACCACAAAAACCACCATAGTGAAGAACACTAATGGCCTCTGTGGAAACAGTGTGGATATTATCTTTTTAATTGCTTATGCTTCCTTAACAACAGCAACGTACGATGTGAAAAGTAATGTGAGCCTGAGAATGCATGATGGCAAAGGCCAAGATGGAAAATATCCCTAGGGGAAGTTTCCATTATTTTTGACATATTAAATGGTTTCTGCTTTTATTCATTAGTAGCAGAGTAAAAGGAAAGGCTTGCCTGCTAAACTTAACTGCTGATTCTTCTGTATAAAATGAAAATTTTTGGTTCTATTTTAAGCTGCTGGGTTGGGGGGGGGGGTGGGAAGGAAACCCTAGTTCAACAGTGCAGATATTACAGTAAACTTCCTTTTAGTACTATGCAGATTTTGATTTGTAAACTGAGTTTAATTCAACTGTTCAGTTAGGAATTAGTTGGAACAGTAGTTAAAGCAGTAACAGAAGTAATAAGAAGTACTTAAGACATTGGCTTTTTGATTATTAACATATACCTCCACTAACTCCCTTCATAAAGCTAGAACTTCAACCATAATACTGAAGAGTTCATAGAATGATTTGAGTTGGAAGGGACCTTTATGGATCATTTAGTTTCAACATCCCTGTCATTGAGAGGGATACCTTCTATCAAACAGGTTGCTCAAAGCCTCATCCAATCTGAACTTCAACACTTCCAGGGATGGGACATCTACAATTCCTCTGGGCAACAAGTTCAAGTGCCTCCCCACCCTCTAAAGAATTTCTTCCTTATATCTAGTCTAAATTTATTATCTTTCTGTTTAAATCTTTTCCTCCTTCTCCTATCAGCTTTCTTGTAGGCCCTCTTAAGGTACTGGAAGGCTGCTAGAAGGTCTCTCTGGAAATTTCTCTTCTCCACACTGAACAACCCCAGCTCTCTCAGACTGTCTTCGTAGGAGAGATTCTTCAGTCCCTTGATCTCTTCGTGGCCCTCATCTGGACTCCCTCCAGCAGGTCGATGTCCTTGTTGTGCTGGGGGCTCTAGAAAATGGTGCAGTACTCCAGGTGGGCTCTCATGAGGACAGGGTAGAGGGGAAGAATCAGCTCCCATGACCTGCTTGTCACACTTCTTTAGATGCAGCACAKGGTATATTTGGCTTTCTGGGCTGTATGTCCACATTACTGGCTCATGTCTAATTTTTCACCTGCCAATATCCCCATGGTCCACCTCCACAGGGTTTCCCTCAGTTCATTCATGCCTCACTCTGTGCTGATGCTGGGGTTTGCCATGACCCAGTTTGGAGGACCTTGCACTAATCCTTGTTGTACTTCATGAGAKTCACAGTGTTCTACTTCTCCAGTCTGTCAAGATCCCTCTGGATGACATATATTCCCTCTAGCATATCAACTGCATCACTCAGCTTGGTGTCATCCAAAAAGTTGCTGAGGCTGCACTCAATCTCACTATGCCATTGATAAAGACACTGACCAGCAYGAGTCCCAGTACAGATCCCAAAGGGACACCATTTGTTCCTGATCTCCATTTGGACATTGAGACATAAACTGAAACTCTTTGGGTGCAGCCATCGAGCCAACTTCTTACCCATCAAAAAATCCACCCATCAAACCCACATCTCTTCTCTTTAATGACAGGGATATTGTGTCAATCTTTGCAGAAGTCAAGGTAGATGATATCAGATGGTATTTACTTATCTATCAAAGCAGTCACTCTGTGTAGAAGGCCACCAGATTACCCAGGCATGATTTGCCCTTTTTGAAACTGTGTTAGCTGTCTGTAATCACTTCCTTGTCATCCACAAGCCTTGACACAGCTCCCAGTGCTAATTAACTGCTAATTCAGATTCATTATTCTTTTTCTATCCTCTGCCACAATTCATAGTAGAAATGCATTGCAACAAAATAAAATTTTTACATCATCAATTAAAATATACATTGATATGATTTTTCTCAGAATCATATCTTTGCAAATGTATTATTTACCCATACTTGAAAAAGGTGGGAATCTGTTGTTTTCAGTTGAATCTGCAGTTGAATCTGCAGTTTTTCAGTTGAGAAGTCATAGCTTGTTGTATATTCTAACAAAGATTACTTCATCTTTCCWGTGCTGTCATTTGTTTCTTGTACTGATCAGTGTCTGTCAGCACATAAAAAATAAAGAACCCCATAAATATCACATTGGATTGAGAACTCGTAATTTACTCATCTGCTGCTAGTGTCACCCATGAATCATATGGTCACAAAAGAATGATGATTTAAGTATATGGACGAAAGTAAACCACTGCAGTAATGATGTTTTTCTCCCAACATACAGTGATTCTAAAAGAATTGTTTCAGAAACAAAAAAACAACTTACACACAGATTTTAGCAGACAGATCTAGATCAAACCCAGGACTACAGCAGGCTATAATTCAGAAGTGTCTGCCTTCCTATCACAATGAAAACCTGGAAAACAGAATATGTGCTATTTCTATTCAGAGAACTACAAAAGCCTTTAGAGAAATTACTGGAGGCTGATTGAAGAGAAGAATTGATGATGCCAAATAATTCTAGAGTAAAAAAGATATTGCTCTTTTTTGACACYACTAGTTTACATTGCCAATTAGTATTGTTTTCAGTACTCATTATTGAAAAACAGTGGTGGAACTGGTATTAAATGGACTTTCAGTTAGCAGTGTATTATCCAGTCCTATTCATTTCTCTGTTATAACTCTATTGGATGGACTATAATATGCTTTAACCAAGTTTTTCTCTCTGTAAAAGATTTTCTCTTATTTCTTTCTTGTAGATGCAGATTGTTCATATTAAAATTGCACCATAATTGATTTAGTTCTTAATATGCAATTTTGGCCCTGCTCTACAGCCTTATGTTTATTTCTTGGCTTTCTCACAGTTTTTCACAGCTTTGGTGCTGCCATTTACCTTATTCTCTATACAACCTTCCTATTTGGGAAAAAAAAAATCTAGTAGAAACATTTTAACAAACATTTATATATTTGAAAGCACTATGATGAAAGACCATAGWCACCATACCTATGGATACTTTTTTGAAATATCTTCTGAAAAGAGGAATGTATAGTAGAGATGAAAAGAATAAAATCTGCTGTTACAGGTATTACACATGGTTAAAAACATGTTTAGAAGTCCTACATATTTAGGAGTAGGATTCATGTGCAAGCTAGCACACCTTACAGAGTAAACAAAGGCTGTTAACATTTCTTAGCTGCCCAGTAACATTTGGAAACTGGATAGCTTTCGAGCACTTTCTACTAGCAAAGCAGCTGTGTTTTATATATGCTGAAAAAGCATAAACAAAGCATTTTCAGAAAGACAGTATGAAAAACATCCTACATAGAATTAATACATCTACGAGTTAATAATTGACAATAGCAAAWAATATTTCAGTTATAAACACATATACAAAGCCCTAAAATTATATAGCTTGTTACGAGCTTCAATGCTTATATTCTTTATTTCTCACCCCTTCAAAATTCGTGTGCTAAACCACTTCTATTCCCATAAAACCTACATATTCTGTTTATGTGCATATACATATGGTTCCACTAGAACACTTCATAAAGTATGAGGCAAGCTGAAATTCTTTCTTGAAGAGATTCTCTTAGTTCTCATTTCAATAGTTTAATTGTCACTGTGGGCAGCTGTTTTTTTATAATGTACCCTGTGGTGCAGAAAGCACTACTGGCCATGGTCCCTGAAGAGATATTTAAGAAAAAAAAAGTATTAAAAATTATAAACAAGCCATGAACACCTGCTGAAGTTATTATTGTTCAGATTTCAGACATACTTTTATCTAAGGATAGAAAAAATAGTCAATAATAAACACAGTCCTTTCAGAACATGGCTGTGGTGGAAATGGTATAACTATGCTTAGAAGCAAGGCACAAAAGGGCAGAACTTCTGGTGCTCATAATGACCTGCTTTTACTAAACAAAAAGAAAAGCAACAAACCATTGTTTCCTGTGCATGGTGTTTCCATAGAGGATTCCTTACACTGAAGTGTGTGTGCAGTGCTATTAGTGGTTAGGCCGGCTACCAGCTTTGGGTTACTTTTGGGTTAAATAAAATATGGTTTTTCAAAAAAATGAAATGAGAAAACAAACACACACGAAGCTTCTCAAGTTATTCTAAATGATTGTGAGGCTGATCTAGATAGTACATTTGTCTAAGTTATGGGATTGAATTCAGTTTGTTATATAACAGTCCRTACATAAAGGATTTTATTATACTTTTCAGTATGAATGATACTGTATCTTTTCTTTGTTTTGAATCCTCTTGTGAAGATGATGATGTTTCCCTCTTTATCCTTAGGTATCCTAAGTATTATTTATTCCTCTGGCACATTTTCACCGAAGTTAGCCCTGGCATCAGTAACATTCCTCTGCTTCACATACAGAGCTCTTAGACCTAATTTGAGTAATAGTTCACCACTTARAAAGCTACAACAGAGTTAGTCTTGTCCAGCAGCCAGTCTCTCACTGAGCAATTCTCCCATTCACTCTCCTCTTCAGGGTGGAGGGTAAAAATAGGATGAGAAAGCTCATGGATTTAGATAAAGTGATATTAATTACCCTCTATAGTCATGGGCAAAACAGATTTGAGGAGGGAAAACATAATTGTATTTATTGCCAAAAAATACTCAGGTACTGAGAAGCAAAACATAAAAAAAGAAAAGCAAAAAAAGACAACTATCAAAATTTTACCCCTCCCACATGTCTCTCTTCTCCAGGCTCAGCTGGTTTCCTTCTCAACAGGATACTTCTGACTGCTCTCCCTGCCTTCGGCAGCATAGGCGAATGGAGTACTGAAGGCACTGGTCAGTATGTAAATGTTCCTCTCTGTTGGTCCTTTCTCCTAACACTTTTCCCCTGCTTCAGCATGCGGTCCCTCCCATGGGATACAATATTCCAGAATAAGATTGCTTCTGTTTGGACTTTGCACAGGCTGCAGATCCTTCAGGAAATGCCTGCCTGCTCCACTGTGGAGTCCTTCATGGCCTGCAGCATGGATATCTGCTCCTCTCTGTGGACTACAGAGAAGCACTTACTCTGGCATCTGCAGTACCTTCTCCACCTCCTTCTCTGATCTTTATGTTCATCATTCCTCACTGAATTCTTTTCCTTCCTCCTCTGCCTGGGTGGGGTTTTTTCCCTTTCTTAAATACATTCACAGAGGTGCCACCATGTCGACAGGTCTGCTGTGGCAGGTCTGTTATAGAACTCACTGGAAATGGCTGGAATTGTCTGTGTCTGGCAGGAACAGCCCCAACCTATTCTTGCAAAGGCCGTCTCTGAGGCCCGGCACCACCAGTACCTTGGCCACCAGCATGAAAGCTCCTCTTGCAGTTTGGTTGACTGAAAGTTTCTTTTTCTCTTTGGCCACAAAACAAAATATAAGTGATGTTTTCATTGAAATACAACACGTTTGGTTTTGACACTTGGACTTTATTATTTTAGTCCCAAGGGACTTGAACTGTGATGCTGCCACATTTTGCCACGTGCCTAGAGCAGAATGTTTCTCCAGCAAGTTTCTGAGAAGCAGTCATGTTGGATTACTAATTTCATAGAATTACAGAATAAACTGAGTTGGAAGGGACCCATCATGGTTATTGAGTTCAACTCCTTGCCCTGTTCGAGATATCTCAAGAATCACACCATATGCCTGAGAAAATTGTCTAAACACTTCTTGAACTCAGACAAGATTGGTGGTGTGACCACATCCCTGGGGAGCCTGCTCCAGAGCTCCATGGMTTCTGTCACTGATCACCACAGAGAACAGATCAGTGTCTGCCCCTCCTCTTCCCCTCATGAAGAAGTTGTAGACTGCAATGAGGTCTCCCCTTAGACTCCTCTTCTCTAGACTGAACAAACCAAGTGATTTCATCTGCTCCTCATAAGGCTTTGATTTGATATCAAATATCTGGAACTGGGCCAAAGTTTCAAGCTTGTCTTGTTCGTTCTTCATGCTGTATGCATTAGTGTGGAAAAGTTTCAGGAGTGGTACTTTGTAGCCAACTTCTCGTGATGCAGATTGAAGGATCCCATTAGTGCTCATTTCCTCATGTTTTGGCATACTGTTCCGTTGCTCATCACTTGCAAGCCTGGTATTTTCTTTTTCCCTCTTCCAAGTTAGTTTAAAGCTCTATCAATGATCACCCTGTGCTAGATACCTTCTCTAGAGAAAAGCCTTTCTTTCCCTCTCACCTATCAGGTGTCAGTAGACCAGGCATTGAATAGATTATCCCATGGTCAACAAACCTGAACTTTTTCTGCTTACACCAGTCTCACAGCCACACACTGACCTGACAGATCTGCCTATTCCTATCAGTATTATTCCWTCTTATTGGAAGGATTGAGACAACCACTAGCTGTGCTCCTGATCTTTCAACCAAACGTCCCAAGGCCCTGAAATCTCTTTTCATTGCCCTTGGACTTCTCTTTGTTATTTTGGCACTGCCAGCTTGAACAACCAGCAACAGCTAGTAAGCAGGGTGCCTTACAAGAGTGGAGAGTTTTCCAGTAATGGCCCTTACCCAAGCCCCTGGGAGAGAGCAGACTTTCCTTTGCATTGAGTCCAGCCTGCATATTGGGCCCTCCATTCCACCTAGAAGGGAGTCTCCTATTACAACTACCCTTCTTTTCCTCTTAACAGAGGTCGTCGTGATGCAGGGTACAGATGGTGTTTCTTTCAAAGACCCCGCTCTTCCAGAAGGACATTTGATTTATTTCTATAGCACAAAACACTGTCATGAGGCACCAGTGCATACCAGGCACTCAYAAGAATTTCAGGTTTACAAAGAGGCTTACATTTGAAGGTCAACTTAACTGTTCAATGGAAATGTAGATTATTAGGGGATATAAGCTTCTACCAGCTTTGTAAGCAAAAATTCATTTAAACCAAAGTAATCTCATTGAGTCAAATGGACTTTATCAAGCCCAATTTGGACATCCAATTTTCCTATGCTCAGATTTAAAAAGGAAAAACTTTCATGTTAACTTAGAACATAAAATGCTTGTCTACAGATACAGAATCAGATGTTTCTGTAGCCTGGAGTTTAGAGTGCGTAGTTGGGAAAGGCAAGTCCTGGATTCTCGCACTAGAAATTGTAAAGTTGTTCAGAGCACCTATACAGGCTCAAACTCTACACATGAGTTAGGAAAATGCTCAGGTTTTTCCTATGAATGGTACTGTTATATAGGTTTGTTGGCATTGAACTGCTTCGCATWTTTGAGACTTGGGAAATTCGGTATSCTTCCAGTTGTAAGGTCAGTGTTCATGGTAGTATATTTAGATTGCTTGGGAATTTAGGCTTCTCTATGGTTCTTTTATTTGTTTGCAGTTCTAATTTTGACTTTAGATCTTAGTGTCTTATTTCTCAGTTGAATACTTCATGTTTATTTTCCATGTCAATAACCTTGTCACAGAGCCATTCAAAATAAAAGCTTAAAGATTTCATAGTAGTTCCTGCAAACATGTAATAGCCAGACTTTATAATAAAACTCTTGGACAGTGCATCATCTTAGTATCTCTTCTCATAATAAGTGCTATTTATTCATGCAGAAGTTAGTTTTATTTGGTAAGTCAGTACTGCAGAGTTATATCCTCTTATTATCGATATTAAGTAATTTTCCTGCAGGCTAATCAAGACCTAACAAAGTCTGATGGATATCTTCACTAAGTGTGAGTAATATTACTGAGATGAATAAGAACTCTGAGAAAAAAAATAATTATCTCTGAGTACTCAGTATAGTTTTTCAAATTTGCTGTAAAATTTGGGGCAATAAGAGGTTCAAATGACCTCCTGAGTCAACCTCCTGTAAGTGGAACTTATATCAACACAAGATTAAGAAATGTGCCAGAGGGCATGCCTGGGTGAACCTAAACAAAGTGAGGCCCAGAAGGAGACAGCTAATGCAAGTAATCAGGGATACCTTTGTAACTGCTCAAGAAGAGACTGCTTCTCAAAACCATTCAAAAGGCTTTTCAGATATTGATGACTATCTGAAGCAATGCTGCATCTACATACAGACTCTAACTGCTGTAAGTTTTTTTCTGCATAACTTAACCTTGAACAGAGCTAAAGTATGTAGGTATTAGAAAATGTCTGGAGGTTAAATGATACTTGATGTCCTGTTATTGTTAAAAGAGCCAAATTAGTGCATAATACTCTATTCATCACCTTAAATACAATAATCTGTTAGGTTCTTTACACTTTTTCAGAGTAGATCAAATAGTTTCTGGTAGTAGCATGAAAAATCTTAATACATTACTGCATGCCACACACGGGTTCCAGAAGAGATAGCAGAGAAAAAAGTAGTGTTGTACATAAACATAGATGCAAATTCCCTAAAACACTTTCAGAAAAGATGCTTAGAAAAGAAAAGATTGAAGTTTGATTTAAAATATAATTTTATTTCCTTTGGCCTGTTAAGAACATGTCATTTTACCCTCAAAAAAATTGCTGTAGGTCTTCAATTACTTCATCCAAATTTTACCAGAAAAAAAGATTGCTAACCAAAGTACAAGGTAAGAGAAGGAAGACAATCTTTATATTTCCTCTTAGATAGGAGCACAAAAGAAGTCACTAGGTACCCATGATGATCTCTGCTTCATGCTGTCTGCCAGTTCTCTCATGTGGATTAAGATGTTGGCTTTATCTGTAAATCCTTAACTGGAAGTATGTTTTATGCTATATTATGAAAAATTATGAAGAAATATCTTAATTTTCTGCTTCATGCAATGCTGGATTTCCATTCTGATCTGCTTATGTCTAGATCTCAACTTTGCTAGTAAACAGGCTTGAGAAACAGAAAGTATTAATGAACTGTTTGGCTGAAAATACCGTTTTGTTGCCATCATTCCCATACTCATCTGGTGTGTTACTTTGTTGCCGTACAAGGATGGTCTAATGTTCAGAATGTTAGTCTAGCATGCCATCATAACTTTGTCCCTAAAAGCACGGTGGTGAAAGCACTAAAAATATCTGAATRGTATTATTTATTTATTCATATTTTACTGGACAACAGAATTAACAAAGCCTCTGTTTGATCTAACAGAAGATATAAGTATAGACAATATATTCACTAAGAGAGTTCTGCTCTTTTCACATAGCAGAATTTTATTACTTCTTTTTGGTCCCAGTTATTTTCCACTTTCCAATTCAGCATTATCTTCAGCTAGTCCCTCCTGAGGCTTGTTAGCTCACTGAAGTCCTAAATTCAGTGATTTCATTCAGATGCCTTTTTAATTATCTCTAGTTTCTTGGCTAGATTTTAAATCTATTGCTGTTTGTCAACTCACTTGGCATTACAGGAAGAGGGAAGCTTTAAACAAAGATGGTATCTTCATGTCAGGACCAGCCTGATATCTAGTATTCCTGAGAGCTGTTAAATAACTGTTGTGTTCACTTGGAAAATGAATTTACTTAATGCAGCAAAAGTGGACTCATCGAAATAATTCTCATAAAATCCAATAAATGTRGTACTTATGGAACTTGATTTGCCATTTAGGTATGCAATGTTTATATTATAATCATTAGTCAAAGAAGATGAACCAGCATGAAATAAAAGTAAACAGAGAATCATATCCTATGTCTTGTTACTATAGAACCTATTGTAAAGTTGTACTGAAAATAAAAGAAATAGAGACAGTAATTTTTGTTCAATACAGTTTTTGTATCCACATTCCTTGTTCACTTATAATATAATATTGTGATTTTGAATGTTTTGTTGCAGAAAAAGCAGCATATGAAAATTTTGAAAAGGCTTTCCCTGGCTTGTTATCTTTGTTGGCATCTGAGCCATGTTATCTGGTACAGGCTGAAAACTGATCCTTCAGTCAAGCACGAACACACATAGATAAATAGAAACTTACTCTTTATAAGAATATGTGGAGAAGATTATTTAAAAAATTTATCCACGTCCTTGTAACTAGACTGTTAAGACTAGTAAAATTCAAGGTGGGAATACCTGGTGAAGAGAACAGAGATGTCCTGGCTTTTAAAATTAATTTCCTGACATATCATTGCCCAAGATAAAAACATCTTTATTTTTAAGTGGCATGTCCTTTGCAGGTACTTATGTACACATACCTGTATTGGTTCCTGGCATTCATAAAAAATGACCTTTAATGCACAGCTCTGGCTACTGAACACTCTAAATCCAGACACGAACAAGTGCTGAAAGAATATCTCAGTAGGAGACTATTGTATAACTGCCACAAAAAACCCCCTTAGTGACAGCAAATATAACAAAAGTCCTGTGAAAACACTAGCTCAGTGACAGCTCCCAAGGTAAGGTGCTACATTAATTTTATTATTTTAACTACCCATATGTTAAAAAAAACCATTACCAAGTTAATAAATAAAACATTAAATTGTACATTCAATGCAATGACATTTAAATGGGTGGTAAAAATAAACAATTATCAATGAAGCAATCAAAGACTAAAACAAGACAACTAAACGCAAGGTATTCTTTGACTACCAAGAAACTACAAATACTTTTGTATGCAATAGAATATATAAATACTTCAAGAGTATTAACATGGATGAAGATTGTTTTTTTTTTAAATTCCTGCCGCTATGATTACTTCGTGTTTCAAGCACTATTTCCTAAGAAATTATCTCCCTCATCAGTTTTCCCAGCAGAGCACAAAAATGACTCAGATTAGTGGGCAGAATTACAGTAGCTCTGTTGTTTTTATTTTTTTTTTTCCTAAGACAGAAAGCATTATTTCCTGCTAGTTACAGAAACTTTGACATTCTGTCTACGTGGTTCGATTTTCTTAGTGGAAGACTTTGCTGCCTAATCTACAGGAACAAACTCAAACACTGAACACAGTGTTTGTATGGCTTTGAACCTTGAATTTAAAAGTACAGAATTACAAATAAATTGGCAAAGCTCTTACCTTAATGTAATCATTATATTTTCAGAGAGAAGGAATGTTGCAGAATATTTCCAAAGATAAATTTTAAAACCGATGGCAATTTCTGAGTTATGCCAAGCTCAGAGGCCAAAGAATTTTATAAGCCATCTGCAAGACATTCTTCAAGAACAGAAAAATTTCCTCTTGGCTTGATCTTTAACTTCATAAAGACTCTGGGGTTAGAGTAAACTTGTATTCAAATAGGGCTGCAATGAATATTATAGTAATTCAGCTTGATTCAGCATCTGTCATGTGGTACAAAATAGTTACTCAGATGTTACCATCTGATTATTAAAATTTGTAGAGAGATGCCTCTGCCTGAGTTAAGGTGCAAATGAGACCATATGCTGAAGTCAATAGTATGGATTGTATTTAACAGTAAGTGAGAGAGAGAGAGACAGATGRGGGGGTGAAGACAAAGAGAGTGACAGAGACAGATTAAGTAGAAAATATCACCACTCTGTGGATCCTGATGGTGTCCCATTGATCTTCTTCTACTGGTCTTCCTGGTGGCGAGTCCCACACAACAGAGTTCAGTAGATTAATGTACATTCGGTTCAGGTGGGAATGCCCAAGTACCTCCCCACAGGGAGCAAGTTTGATACTGTCTCTTGCAGCAGACTCTGGGTCTATTGCATCACTTTGCATCACCTCTGCTGCAAGGCCTCAGGGATACATCTGGGGAGTGCTTCAGAGCTCTTTGATGGATTATGACGTCTCCTCAGCTGCTTCTCATGTGAATGTCCCGTGTATACATGGCCTTCCCAGTGTGGGAGTTTTTACGACTGAGTCAGTTTTTGTAAGGGAGGATGGGTGTTAACTCCCTCTGAGCAGAGGTTGCGCCACACACGCAAAAACTCTCCCCCTCTCCGCCTCGATGGGGGGGAGTGTGTCTGCAAACCTGGCCTCTATGGCCTCTCCAACCTGAACCCAGCCAGAGCTGATTTTCAGAACAGCTGCTGGATTTGGCTTTCTTGTGGATATATTCCTCTCCTTCAGCCTTGTTTACTTCTCCCTAGACCTGAGATAACTGGACAATGGGGTCATCTTTATCTTATGTCAAATTCCCTTAGGCAGCTTAACTCACAGTCCAAAGTTCCCGTCAGGAGGTGTATTCAGGGAGGGGTGGGCTTTGGTGGTCACAGCTTCTTTATACAGTTTTCCCATAATGGGCAAAAAGTCCTTCATAACACTGTCTAAACCCTCCTCAGGGAGCAAGCTGATGTCATCTCAAAGCCTCTCTTGATGATTTTCAAGCAGTCTTGTGAATCCACAGAGGTCTGAGCTGACTGGAAGCTGGCTAACCTTGTCCTTATTTTCAAGAAGGGCAAGAAGGAGGACCCCAGAAACTACAGGCCTTTAGTCTCTCTTCAGTGCCTGGTAAAGTTAYRGATAAGGTTATTCTGGGAGGTACTGAAAAACACCTGAAAAACAACAGAGTCATTGGTCACAGCCAGCACAGCTTCATGACAGAAAAGTCRTGCTTATCAAATCTTATTTCCTTTCACAAAAATATTACCCATCTAGTTGATCAAGAGAAGACAGTTGATGTGATCTTTCTGGATTTCAGTAAAGCTTTTGATACTGCCTCTCAAGTATCCTTCTGGACAAAATGTCCAGCACACAGCTGGATAAACACATCATGGGATGAGTGAGCAACAGGCTCACGGGTCAGGCACAAAGGGTTATGGTGAAAGGGGTGACATAAGACTGGTGACCTGTCACTAGTGGGATTCCACAGGGCTCCATCCTCAGCCCTGTGCTCTTCAACATCTTCATAAAGGACTTGAATGCAGGACTGGAAGGGATACTAAGTTTGCTGACAATACAAAACTGGGATGAACTGTTGACTCCCTTAAAGGCAGGGAGGCCATGCAGAGATGCCTTGATAAATTGCAGAAGTGGGCAATCACCAACTGTACGAAGTTCAACTGCAACAGGCTGCCCAGAGAAGTGGTCATAGCACCAAGCCTGACAGAGTTCAAGAAGTGTTTGGACAATGCTCTTAGGCACGTGGTGTTATTCTTGGGGATGGTCCTGTGCAGAGCCAAGGTTTGGACTCAATGATCCTTGTGGATCCTTTCCCACTGGGCATATTCTGTGATTCTGTGAAAAAACAGCTCCAAAAACCCCAACCAAAAAAAAATGCTCTTGATCCGAATGGCATAGAGTAAGCTTTTATGCTACATTAAATATTACATTAAATATCACTGGTGATACTGCTTTTATGAATTCRTTATATATCTATATAATTTTTCTTCTAGTCAAAAATTTAAGAGAAAAGAGAAATTCTGGCTGCCAGTTGATCCTTGATCTCTTGCAACTTTCAGTAATATTACTAGAAACCAGTGGAAATTAAGACATACGCTAATAGTAAAAAGTTACCAAATCCACCTTAAAATAAAGAAGAAAAATATGTTTATGTCATAATAACAAAACAACGATACTTATGCTAATTTCAAAAATTTACTTAGTAGATATAGTAGTAAAGCTATTTTATGTCTATGAAAAATCTCTCTGTCTGTTTGAGATTCCTCCATAAAAACTTACCAGGTTTAGGAAAGCTTGTCACTGATTTATTCCAGTGAAATATTCTGCTCACTCACTCTGCTTTTAKTCTACTGTTGACTAAAGTGCTGTTTTCCAAGTGCTGAATCATTCATTAATATCAACTCCTTTTCCAGGAGAAACCATTTTACAGGTTTCAATGTTTTTATTGTTATTATTGCTGCCAGATATAATGCAAACTTAAAAAGAAAATATAAATCCTTTACACAAGGCAGCTTAAATCAAGTGTTAGAAATTGTGAAATGCTTATTTCCACACTGCCTGACATTAAATTTTCAATGTTCACTTCTAAAACTATTCCCTTAGGATGTATTGAATTGCAAAATCCATGAACTTGTAAGTTGCTTGCAGTTTATTTCAGTAGCTTTCTTGGTAGCATTATCATTTGTAACTCCATTGCTGTCCTTACACCCACTGTTTACAAATCCCAGGGGCACAGTAAATGCACTGACTTTTGTGAGGTTCTTATGATCCCTGTAATCATGGCAGAGCATTTTTTCCTCTTCCTACATCTTCATGTTTATTTAATTATTTATTGATTTTTACCAACACCTTAAAGCTTTAGACTGGTTAGATATTCAACCTCAAAAGTGAAAATTCCCTCCCAAAAGCTATAGGCTGTATTTGCCATTTGACAACTGTGCAGATCTGAAGAAAATTTACTGAAGTCAACAGCATGTAATTGCTATAGAGATCAGAATCACTTCCACAATTTGAGACATGATGCTGCACAATCATTTAAATTTGCAATGTAAGCCACACAGTTTTATTCTTGAGTTTCCTGTCATGTATCCTTTCTGTTTCACTGATAGACTCATATATTTTGAATTTGTCCTACTGTAATTGTAATTTGGTTGTTTATCATTTCAACAGATGTAAGTCTTCAAATGTATCAATACATAATTCTGTGCTTGATAAACAAATTTAATGTTTTAGCAGTAATAGCTCCCTATATATTTGGAGTCCTACCTATGAAACCACGTGTGACATTTTCCAAACTAACAAACARTGTGCCATTCCTTCTCTTCTCCCAACACACACATACTTTTTGACTCAACTACTTTAGTACTCCCTATAAGCATCTTTCAATATCAAATGAGACAGGAGCTAAACAATCTTTTTAAAATAACTGTTTTAATGGATTATATTTTTCCTTTTCATCTTAATAATTTACAGTGGAGTAAGTGGAGATATAAAATACATGAAAAAATATTTCAGATAGTGTAAAATGGTTGAGTTACTGAGAAGCCAAAATGGGCTCTACTATCACAACTGAGGTGGGTCTTTTTGGTTGGGTTTTGGGACTTTATTTTAAAGATAGTTGCCAGCCTATTTCCTAGTATATTATTTTGTATTGACATCAGTCTTTTTAGTTTAAATGAAAGCATAAAACTGAATTGACAAAGTAGGACTACTAAGTAACTTCCAGAAAGAGTGCAAGACTAGTTAGTGACAATATTTCTAGCTCATTTTAATTTTCCTTGTGTTTCTTACATCCTCCCTAGTTATACTAAAATTTTATTATTAAAAGAGGCATTAAAGCATTTAGTCACAGTCCCCACTTCTTCAGACAACTGGCATGAGCCAATCACATAAGTTCTCTCATACAGAGTCAGTATGTTGGCTGCTGCTGAGCAATTAGGTTGTTCTCTCTGATCCATGCTCACTCACAACGAAGGAATCCCACTTGTATTCAGTGAACATGCCCATTTAAGCACAAGGCCTCCGGTGTCAGCTGGTGAGTTGCTATCACATTAATGAGTTAAAACTCAGCTACGTTCTCAGTAATAGCCAAAGGGCACGCAGTGCCAGCTGAAAGGTGGAGAAGTAAATGATTGCACACAAGAGGCATAAAGCTCAACTTTGTCATTGCCTAATTCTAGGACACTGGGATATCTTCCAAGGGCTAAAATGACTTTTTGAATTAATCCACATAATGGCCTCTCGATTGTCTTTGCCTTTCCTTTGGCTATACCTACTAAGCTGTCCATTTCATGAAAATGTTTGAGAAGTATTTAACCTGTTCTTATGTCCTAGGAAAACTTCTATGTACCTAGAAAACAGATATGATAGCTGTACAGTTCTGCAAAGAATAGGAATCTTTTTTGGATTCTATCAGAAAAATATGTGGATGTGAATAAACCACATGACTTTGAAAACATTACTGGGTTAGCATTTTGACCCCTGCTGCATTTTTTTTTTCTTTAAACTAGAAACTTTATTAGAATGACTGAGGAACACATGACTTCAATTTAAATCATGTATTATACACAATTCCACACAATAGAAACTCACAAAAATACTTTTTTTCTCTTTGGTAACTAAGATACCAATTTTTTTTTCACTGAGAAAATTACTCAGAACAGCTCCCGTTAAAAACATGACTTAAATGCACAAAAGAAACAGAAGGAATTGTAGACATCCTCACACGCATGAAATTCAACATGCCTTGAAATCAAGGTACACAAAGATGACATTTTAAGTAAAACACAAACTTCAGGAAGAGATTTTTTACAAATATTTAGTAAGTGAAAACATTGTTTTCCTGAAGAAATATTTGAGTCTTGTGTACTACAGACAGTCTAGAACTATTCACCTATGTAGCATATACTCTTGAAAAAATACCATATTTCATCAGAGGGATGATGGCTAAATAGATATACTGGTTACATTCACTATCCATCTCAGTAGTTCAGAATTTTGTGTTTGAGAAAATGTGCCTGTTTATCAACTTATTTCTCCTTCACTCCTCCACCTGCTTTTGAGATCAGTGCACTTTTTTGAAGTTAATGATGCGTATCCACAGTTAAACAAGATATTGGAAGGTGGAGTATGTCAGAATTGTACAGTATAAAAAGGAAGTATTATTAAATATTTCTGTCAAGTACTAAAGACTAAAAGCAAGCATATTTAATGATTTAATAGGTAACAGATAGAAAAAAGCTAGGAAAAATGTTTCTTGTATTTGACAGATATATTAATTGTTGCAAATTTTCTTGCCTACTATTATTATCATAATTATTCCTTCTGGGTTTGATACTGGGGGAAAAAAGGGGCTGAAAGACTAAATGCTTTCAGTATGAACTTGGGATGGAATGTTGTACATGTATGGAATATGAATGTTGCACAACCTCTGAAAATCCCCAGCCACACACAGAACATAATGCAGTGCCATAATAATACTTGCACAAGCAAGTAGAGGGAGAGGAGTTTACAGCATCTGAACGAATAAAGATATTACTGTCAGTTTTTAATGACAACAGAAACTAATTGCTTTATATAGTTTCACAGATTTACAGACTTCATCACATGAACTATGCGCATAGAAGTAGGATACTGTTTCAAATAATTTACCACAAACTGTGTATAACAAGTGAATGCTTCTCAACTAAAAACTAATAAATATCTGCAGTCAAATGCACTGTTCATATAGCAGCAATTAAGCTCACCATAGGAATAACAACCAAGTAGAAAACAAGGAGAAATTTTAATTAAGTAGTTGAATAAAGCTTAGCCTAAAGGTGGAGTTCTCAAAACACTGGCCAAATTCTCTTCCTGTTAAATATACTGAAAATTTACCACCGTCTTCAGTGAAGGTAGAATTAGGGCACTACTACTTTTGGGAGATTCACCTCTATATGACTACTGTTTCTTCTACTAATAGATTAGATATCATAACAGTTCAAAAAAGAAAAATATTTGATACCTGATTTTAATTTTATTTACATTAAACTATAACATTCTGCATTGTATCACTCCCAATATAGATTAAGTATTTTTATGTGAAATCATCAGTGTTTACAGTACATTAATTTGTGACTGATCAATCCAAAAACCAAGGTATTTGAAGCATAAAACTGTCCAGGGGATAGAGATGTTAAATATAGAGCTGTTAAATATGTGATGTTTAACTCAGGATCCACTGCCAGAATTTCTGTTTTATGATCAGTCTGGAAATGGAGGTCTGTGTTACTGTTGTTTGTTGCAGTTGCTGTTTGCTGATGTTGTCATTGCCATCTAAGGAACAGGTTATTTATAATGCATTATTTAAATACCAGGTTGTAAAAACACTGATTTTTTTTTTTTTTTGAGAAAGCTGCTATAGATGTGTAACTCTTCTAATTCTCTTGTCAGTGGGCAAATAGTACTATTATGAAGACTTTCCCATTTCTTCACATGATAAACATTTTTCACCAATATAAGATATAACACAATAAAGATATACTAATTATTTATTTAGTAATAATCTCTGATAAAATTTTATATAAAAGCACCCCAAAAGAAAATTAAAAGAACAGTTTTCAAAGACCAGTTAGTTTGTGTGTTTGCTACTCTGGAAAGAGCTGCCTGTCTACTTGTCTACTTTCACAGCAAAATAGCAATTAGCACTAAGAAAAGGTACACATGAGGAATGGATTTTGCTTGAAGTATCTCAAAATTAGGCATTACTGAGATACTGGATATTGAATCAAGATGCAAGATGTTATAAAAATGTAAGTTATTTGTTATCATCATTTATTTTAATTATTTTGTCCAATGATTTGTGTATCATAACCCTCTAGTAAAAATTATCTGAAAAATTAGAAACTATGAGCTGAGAACTTATCTTCAAATCCATCAAGAGAATAAAATCTGACATAGTATTAAAACAGTGTTTGCATAGGTATAGTATAAATTAATTGATTCATAATTGATAAACATCCATCCTATCCATGACTATTTTCCAAAACCTAGGCAATATAACCTATTTGATTCTAGAGAGATAATAATAATGACAGATTAACAGATCAAGGTAATCTCTTTTAATAACTTTTCAGGCTCCAGTAAAACCTTTATATTCTCCAAACAAACATCATTAGTAATTATGAATTCCACTCATTATGCTGAACTAGGGAAATTTCAATCCCTAAACTGAAAAAAGTGATACATTAATAAAAATTTAAAAGGAGTTTGACCCTCTAAAGCTTACCAATACATATGCAAAGATTAAAAAATTATTAATGTTTCCATGATGTCTCCAAAGCTGACTGTTATTTTTCTAACTCCCAAAATCAACATAAATAACTGAGAAGTCCTACTTTTCTTAATAGTTCCTAAGCTCTCAAGCTGTCTGTACCATGATGCCTTTAGATTCCTGTGAAGGATTGTGCCTACAAAGAATTCAGGTTTTATGAGATTGTTCATCCTGGAGAAGAGAAGGCCCCAAGGTGACCTTACAGTAGGGTTCCAGTAACTCAGGGTGGCTGACAAGAAAGTTGTGAAGGGATTTTTCACAAGGGCATAAGTGATAGGACACAGGGAAATGGATTCAAACCAAAAGAAGGAGTTTAGATGGGATATTAGGAAAAAATTCTTTTCTGTGATGGTGATGAGACAGTGGAACAGGTTCCTCAGAGAAGCTGTGGATGTCCCATCCCTGGACTGCTCAAGGCCAGGTTGGATGGGGCTTTGAGCAACCCAGTCTGGTGGAAGGTATCCCTGTCCATGGCAGGGTGGTTGCAACTAAATAATCTTTAAGGTCCCTTCCAACCCAAACCATTCTATTATTCTATGGCAACAAAGGGCAAAAGAATTTAGATATCTTCCCTTATCAGTTTTATTATATTGCTTGCTGGCTTTTCTATTGCTCAAAGACTCTATCCTTCTTGGAAAAAATGTACTCCAAGAATCACCAAGAATCATGGCTCTTCTTCAGAAATGGACATCTAGGTGGCTTTTTAGTTCTGTTTCATGCTTTGCCTTTGTGTAACTGGGAATTGAGTCTTATTGTTTTTATTAGAGGGAGAAAAGAATTGATGCTTAGAATAGACATCAGTGTGTACCTACAGTGAGGTACACAAGGCACTTCTGCAACTGTTAGGAAGATGATTTACAGTTAACTTCCCAGATTCCATTGGAAAATATGAAAATTAATGTCCACTCTCATCATAACTATAACTGGTTATGAATCAGAGGGATCTTTTGGGTTTTTTAAATTATTTAACTGCTTTTTGAGGCAATTATTAGAGTAAAATTAATAGCCTTCACAATCAGAGTGTAAACTACGTGAATGAATGCATAAAAGTTCTGCATGTAACAAAAAAAAGACCTTTTTTATATCTGCCTCTGAAAAAATTCTCCAAATAGTAAGAGATATTCCTTTTCTACCACAGTAAAAAGAAAACCAAACAAAAAAAAAACTCAGCTACTCCTCCTACTCACTTATATATACTCATATACTACAAATTAGGCTTCATCTTCCCAAATCTTTCATATTCATTATCTCTTTCTTTCCTTTGAACCTGTTACTATTGGGCCAGACATGAATAATTGTACTAGGTTTGTGTGGAAGGGTTTTGGTAGACATGGGGGGAAGGGGAGTGTTTTCTGTGAGAAGCTGCCAGAAGCTTCCCCTGTGTCTGTCAGAGCCAACGGCAGTTGGGTCCAAGATGGACCCAACGCTAGCCAAGGCTGAGCCCATCAGCAATGGTGGTAGCCTCTCTGGGATAATGGATTCCAGAAGACGGAGAGAAACCCCTGTGAAGTTGCAGCTGGAGTGAGCACATGCAAGAAGCAGCTCTGCAGACACCAATGTTGGTGGATGAGGAGGGGGAGAAGGTGCTCCAGGTCTATGGGGAAGCAGGGATCCACGTACAGTCTGTGGAAGACCCCATGTCAGAGCATGTACATGCCCAAAAGAGTTTGTGACCCCGTGGGAAGCTCATGCTGGAGCAGGCTCCCAGCAGGACCTGCAGCCTTGTGGAGAGAGGACCCCACAGCGGATTTGGATTTTATTTTGCATTATCCCACTCTGATATGATTGGTTACAAATTAAATCAATTTGCCTAAGCTGAATCTGTTTTGCCAATGACAATAATTGTTGAGTGATATCTCCTTGTCCATATCTTGACCCATGAGCCTTTTGTTATAATTCCTCTCCCCTGTCCAGCTGAATAGGGCAGCGACTGGGCAGACCTCAGGCCTCAGAAACACCCCTGCCCCTGGGCCCTGGGCCCTGGGCTTCCTTTAAGCTCGTGTCTGGATATTCAGTTCACACCTGAGATGTTTTTCCATGTACATGGCTCTAGCTCTGCCCTAGCTCTGTATGTGCCTCGCTAGGGACCTTTTTGGTCTGAGCCTTGGTCTGTGGACTGACTTTTTGGCCTGGCCTCAGTCTTGCTCCATCACTATAGACATGCCTGGCAACTGCTGGGTTGTTTCTGATACCAGTTACCACTGCTGGACTTAAACCTGAAAGATTGATTGACTTCATGACTTGACCCAGACCTGCATCATCACAAATATGTATGGTGATCTCAACCCTGGCCTGACCCCATCTGCCAGTCCTTGATCTGCGCAGCTTACCTCTCCCAGGTACAGTGGAATAAGGTCATTGTGGTTTGGCTCCTGACCCCTCTGGCCTTGCGCCTATGCTCAGCTCCTAGTCTGTTTCCTAACACAGAAGCACTGCCACTAGCTAGAGAGAAGTGATTATTCCTTTCAACTCACTCCTTAGAAGATCATATTTAGAGCATGGTGACTGGATCACCAAAGAAACCATAGCAAAAGACCGAGCAGACAAAGGAGTTTCTTTGCCTCCACATCCCTAAATTATTATTCTATACTCTGACACATCTTAGGTGTTTCTGCTCATAACAAACACCCCTTATGAAAACATAAACTTGCCAGATAAATAATGAGACTGTTCTCTTTTCTTTGATAACATGACACTCACAGTGTGGGCTGCATGCATCTCAACCATTGCTTGTGGAGGCATAGTGTGATATGATTTGATATGTGTCAGAATAATGTTGAAGGATTGTTGTGAGCAGAGAGGACGAAACCTTATCCATCCTTAAGATGTGGCAGATTTACAAGAAGAAGATTTTGAAGCCAACTCTCCTTTCAGTTGATTTCCTTGAGACAAGTAATTTTGTTTGATTCAGATAGGGCCTTGGGATCCAAGGAGAATAGAGACAGTGTGGATACACCTGGAGAAAAACAGGGAATGAGCCAAAATATTAGTGTGGGAAAAGTAAGGAAACACTGTTGCAAAATGTAATATTTATGCAGAACAAAAAGACACTACAAATTGGAAAACAAAGGGCAAAGGACCACTAGACTAATTCATTTCTTGAGCCAGGTGGCAGATGCATGAATGACAGGTCTAYATCTTTAGTAGATTGTGATGACTCAGGTGGATACATTATAACGATATATGATAACACATGATAATACTTTGCTTTTAAAATAGCAGGGTGTATGTAGTGGGATTTTTTTTTTTTTTGTAAAAAAAGGGAAAAGATTCTGTGACTTGCTGGCCTCACTTTCTCTGCACCTGTTTCTTATCCTCTGTGTTAGCTACAAGAATAAATTTTTTTCCGTTTTACCTCAATATGTTTGGCTTCTTCCTATCCTCACAATACATGTCCAAATTACCCCAAATTTATCTAGCAATGTGCCAATTTTTCTTATAGAATCATGCCTGTCAAATTTAACAGGGACAGTCTTTTCACTTACACATGCCTAAAAGAAAAGATTCAAGAGCTGACATATGACAAGGTTTGTTGAAAGCATTAAGCAGCATCTTGACAATAACTATAATTAAAGTTGCCACAGCTTTGACCTGATTAAACACCGAACAATCCAGCTGCCACTCTATGACTACCTTAGGCCGGTAGAGCATCTGATGATACATAATATCTTTTGGCAGCCTAGTTAATTATAAACTAGTTGACTGCATTTCTTTGGAGGGAAAATATTTAAAAAAATTAATGGGAGAGTAACTGTAATGAAAGCTGTCAGAGTAATTCTAAATATTGCTAACAAGTATACCTGATATCTCTGAAGTATCTTAACTTTTTTGCATATTATTATGTATTTTTAACCTTTTTTTTCAGATTATATAAGAGCTTTACTTCCCATGTATAAACATTTAAGCATACAGAACTTTGCAGTGTCAAAGGTTATACTGTTTCCTGAAAGGTTCATGGGAGATGAAAGCTGAGATAGTCAGGCATTCAGGGGACTTGGATTTTAATTAATGGGAACTGAGCATTCAAATCTCCTAGGTGGCACGGAGAATCATAACAAATGTGTTTGTTTCAGCCCTCTGTATCAAGATGCTGACACTGGTGTTCCAAACTCATTTCTAACACTGATATATGAACAGCTGCATGGATGAGGTACGTAAAAAGCAATTAGATGCAAGTAGCACTAATGATAATCATTGTAATGTGTGTGACACTTTTGCTGAAACACTGAAAACTTAGGAAACATACATCATACCTAAGTATGGCCAGCAAAGGTTTCTAATACGTGCTGATGAGCAGCAGATTAAGAAGGATCTCCTCCTTGTCACTGCATCTATACGAGATAAATAGATGCAGTACTTTGTGAAATATAAAAGATCTTCCATACAGCTTTCATAAGCAGGAGCTTAGCCTACAGCTTCAGATGTACTCAATGGAAACTGCCCTGTAGCACAGTCTCAGTCATTTTGTCTCTTAAATTATTATTACAGGGAACTTTATTGAGGTATGCATAATTTTTATTAACATGCTTTGATTTGTATTTCTGTGTCTGATTAAATATTTAGACTATCTCAGACTGGGAGTGAAAAACTTTGCAACAAATATTTCTACCATCTTTCTTGAAAACGAAGAAAACCTTTTAGAAGTGATTTAWAAGTTGTTTCAAAATTCTGACACAGTTCGCTCAAATCTTTTCTGAAATCATATTTTTATGCATAATAAGACCAAAAAGTGCTACTTTGTACTTGGAATAGGTGAGTCTCTTGGTATGACTGCACTCTACATTTTCTTTGTACAGGTATAAATGATAGCCCAAAGAGGCAGGCAATGGAGGTTCAAGATTTTTATAGACTATGCTCCTTTGCTTTGTAAGGAGTTGATGCACATGTTTTATAATATTTACAATTGGTAGCTCTCAGCTTGTTAAGCTGAGGTGAAACTGGTCAAAGTAGTTATTTTTGTCTTTTTCTTCTTGGACATATGAATTTTAGGAAAACAATATTTTTTATTTATGAAAAATTATATGCAATGAAAAGACTTAAAGAAATGTGTCAAAAACTGTGCTCTTTTGGACTATAGGACAGCATGACGTTGTCCACCATGTTTCACAGACTTCTTTGGCTTTTATAGAATCTTTAGTTCTAAGAGGATATAAAATCTGTAGAGTTTTTTTTTACTTCTCTGTCATGACACACTACTCTATGTAGTAGAATAGTGTAGACACACTACTCTATTCAACTGGTCATTTTTAGATTTGTTTAAATTAAACAAATATTTGCCATCTTCCTCCTGAAGCACTGATTAAGAGCAAACATACAATGATCATAAATGATATGATATTATTAATATTATATATTATACAGAAAATGTACTCTATACCAATATCTTAAAACCACATATCAGCTTTGAGGTCTGTGTGTCCCCCCCAACTGATTCCATCTCAGTGCCACTATGATACTGAGGCATACAGTTCCAAACATGTTCTTCCATTTCCTTTTACCTCACACCCTTGCTTTCATAGAAGCTGAAACCAGGGTTGATGGGGCAGAGCCGTCCTCAGAACTTGTTGCGTGTTTCATAAGAGTGTACATCTATGCTTGGAGTATAACATTGGGAAAAATTATTTCAACATCCAAAATGTTATTTGTGATTCCTCCCTTTTGTAATTAATGCCATCTAGATAGCTGAAGTTCAAATTCGTTAGAAATGTGGAGGCACATAAGTGCTCCAAGATATTCAATGTACTGCAAGGGTTGTAGCCTCAGTGATGTAGGGGAATTGAGCATGGAAAGACACACAGATGATCCCAACAGGCAGAGCAATGTGTAATATAGGAAACTCAATATCCAGAAGGCTTTTTTTCTGTTTGACATTGAGTCAAAGTCCCTCCGAACTCATTTTAACATTCTTTGGTAGAGCAACTCCAACAATGGGCTCAGGTATAGACAATAAACTATGAATACCTTTTACTTGTATCTCTCTCAAGTTCTAGGCCTGAGACATGTATTATTCACATTTTACAAAGGTCTTACATATCCTATTAGTACAACAGACTGAAGAATTACTGCACCATCACTGTCATAGGCAGCTATGGCTTGCACAKAGTAGCTGTGCCACACCTTGCTGGCTAGCAGAACTAGAGCAGATCATCAGTTTCCTACCTAGCATATCTAAATAAAAAATAATAAAGTTCTATAAAATTAATTATCCAGCAGATTTTATTAACAGTTAACTAAGTAATTTTGTTTCAGTCAAGACTAAAAATTTGTTGCAAAATCATAAGAGGTGGCTATTTTTAAGAAAGATGCCTCAACTAAGGCCACCTGAGGCTGCAGTCTGATGAAAGCAAGAAGAGATGCCAGACATTTCTTAAGCCAAACTTTACTGCACTTTCTTATTGTGTGTCTGCCTTTAAAAAAGATGACATTCTGAATCCTCATTAGAAGATATAAAAATAGATATTAGTGCCCAGTATAAGAAACTTGCAGTAGCTGGCAATAGTAAAAGACATTTTCTTCTGATATCTAATGGAGCCACAACAAGACAGAATAATTAATAATCTGAATGTAATATCCAGGATCTGTCACTTTTGGAGTGAACCCTGAAGTTTGTTATTGATATTGTTGTGGATTCCATTGGACTTTGGTTACTTCTAGCAGGAGGGGACCATCTGGTAGTATAATCTAGAAGAAGACAGGGAACACCATAATAGAATTTGTACTGGTTTATTTCCAAATATATTGATGATGATTTTTTGTGACGCTGCCTGCAACATTTTTCACAGTATATTTCTTCTAAGTCTAAATGAAATTGATTTTACCACTTTGATAAACTGATAAATGCTATYTATCAAAAGCAAAGAATTCTCTTATTGCTAAGTTTTGAGAAATTGAAATATTCTTTTCCTACAACAAATAAATTACTTATGCAGCTTTTACAATTTCATTTAAAATGTATAGGAACACTATGTGGAAAAAGATAAGAATAAGAGTTTTCTGCCTTGCCTTTTATTTCTTCCAAATTTTGTGAAAGAGAAGGTTACCTTCTTTCTTAGAAATCACCTGATTTTCTTAGAAATTATTCGCTTGGGTTTGAAGAGAAAAACTGCGAAGTTCCTCCGAAAGCTATCTTTCTATAATAAGCTTCCAAAACTACTTCCTCAGGCCATGAAGCACRACTGTGAGCTAGACTGAAGTCTGCAACAAGGTCGGTTATTAAAGTTGCGCTTTTTTCACAGAGGAAATGGGCATTACAAGATATTCAGATTCAGTGTCATGTGAATTTGCATTGGTTTGTCTTCTAAAATTATTAAMTTTTGTTAGCTGTTCTAGGTAGCATTTCTTGATATGGCTTTGTACACATATCTTGGTTACTATACAGCAAAGTATGACATTGAAAAGAGGACTAATCATAAAAATAATCTACAGATAGAAAGTGATAGGGATTTTGTCTTTAGCAGTTGCAGAAAGAGGATCAGAACTGCTGGCTGTCTACTGCACTTTTCTAGATTAAATTTTTGCCTACAATAGCTTTTATAACATAAGACGGACCATTGCAGTCACTATTTACTTCATTGCTAGTCTAATGGTGGTGTTATCAAGTTTTTTCTCCTCTTTTGAAATTACAATGGAAATCAAAAGAAGTAAGTCTAATGTAGATRGCAAAATACTTTTTAATTTTTTTTTTTCTACAGAAACACTAGGAACTCTGGACATTTATTTGCTGTTGAAAATATATGGGTCATAGTTTTAGCAAGATCTGTACTCAAATATCTCTCTTTTCAGGTTCAAAAGACCCAAGTTCAATGAAGTTATATCTCAAATAAGTAGGAAAAGTATTGCATTTTATGTGTCATTAAAACATATATTCGGAAATATTTTTTTTGTGAATAAGACTTATTCCTCACTTTTTGTGCTACATTCTCAGAAATTGAATAACTCTAGAAAACAGATTATTTAAATATGAATTTAATGAAAATAATCAGTCTAACAGTATTCTATAAYAGTTTTCTATACTTGTTCAGAGAGGAAATAATAGTAAATAAGAAAGCTACTTAAATGGAACAAACCCAGAATTATATTTGTAGATTTAAAACAACAAACAAAAATGCGAACTAACAAAAGTTTCACATTTGGGGTATTTTATAATATGATATGAGTCTAAGTAACGTGTCTCATGCTGCCACTTATGYGTATTTATATGTAGGCTTTTGTCTTACTAAATTCAAACTGATTATGAAATTAGTTTAAACTAATCATCATTGCAGTCTTAAGATTCCTGGAGTTTGGTAGAAATTGATAATTTAATAAAAATCATTCCTCCATAGAGGAAAAAGATAAAATACAGTACATTTATAGATGCATTCTCATGTTTATTTTGTAGCATTCAATCATACCTAGAAGAACAAAAAAACCGAAGTTTTAAACTGCTGTTGCTTTCATGCATGGTCTTGGGATGAGGACCATCCATGATAGTAGTTAACTGTCAAAGTAGACCAAGAAATATATTTAAGAAAGGAAAAGACATGTGAGAAAGAAACTGAGGAGAGCTTTATTTACTTGAATAAGTTACCATTATTGCTGATACTCAGAGGAATAGTAACTGCCTTTGCCATTCWGATTTCATCTCATGACCCTCCTCCTTCAACCATATGAGATGGTGCTTCATCAAAACAACCTGTTAGGTAAATGAAAGCTGAAGAAACTAGTGTACTCTGTGGGGGAGGAAGCCATCACATTGATGTGTCATCATATGTTTGTCCTACAACATTTCCCTTTCGTAAGATTTGCAGTCTCCTCTACTCACAGATACTGCATTTGATTCAGTATTACACATTAATTCAATTTTTTATTATATTTTGTAGTTCCTCCATTTCAATGCAAATTAAGCCTTGAGTGATTCTGGGATATTTGAATTTCTTTACTGGCCTGGCTAGCAACAACACCAGAAGAGGTCAACTTCATTAGCAAGAGGGTAGTTCAGCTTATCATGACATTAATGCATTCAACAAAACACTGCTCCCGTACAGCCATATTGCCATGGGCTCTGATTGTCAGGTCCTATAAATTAAGATTGGGTTGCCAGTAGCTGGATTGAAGAATTCATAGAAAATTAAAAAAAAACAAAAAAAAAGGAAGTGAYAGAACATGAATATTTTGTTTTGTGTTTTGGACTTTATATTCTTAAAATTTTAAGTGTCTTGTTTACTGTTTATTGCCTTCTACTGGCTTTTTGATTAAAAACCTCTATATTAATTCTTTTTATTTAATAAAAATAATGAATATGSTATTATTACTTATTCTAGTAATTTCCTTTTATGGAAGAAAGAGCATTTGAAAATAATGTTTGAATAATTAAAATCTTCCTGTGGGTTAGAAGAAGAATGTACTATTTTGAAGTAAAATGATGATTAAAATGAGAATTCAGGAGAACAGCTAAATTAAATACCCRTGGAAAAGAGGTTAAACTTGATTCTTTCTTGATCATTTTTTGTCTGCGGTTTATAATTTCAACAAATAAAACCAGATAACTATAAAGAAGTTTAAATAAGCCGACTGTGTACAAAGGATATGGCTCCTATTAAAGTCCATTTCTTTAATTTTGAAGCAGGATTAACATTTCTTCAAGGCAGCAGCCAAAAAGCACACATCTTGTACTGGTGGTATAGACAGGTGGCCAGTATGTGCCAGCTGGACTGAAGGAGCTGAAGAAATTTGTTCATAAACCCATTCATGCCTTTCACTATCGTATCTGGGCTTATTAACTTTTATTTTGAGAAACTTCATCAGATGCACAAAATTAACACAAGACATGGAAGCATAAAGTGTTGGATAGTGTTTCTCATTATGGTAGCTCTTGCTGATGTTTAGAATAGTGGTAGGTAAAATTTCACTTGCATCTTCAGATTAATAGAAGAATCATATTTGCTTGTAAAAAGCCCAGCGTCTGACCTTTTGTTTRCTTCACATAATGAATGCTCCCAGCATGGTGCATACACAATAATAATCTTCCAAAAGTTTTAGCTGTTTCTCCAGGGAATTAAGAGGTTATTTATTTATTTATTTAAATAAGCAATTCAGCATGAGGTATTTGCACTAGGTTCTTATACTGTGATATTGTTTGACTTATAAAATACTATTTATTGCTTCTGATTTGCATGGAGAAAATAGATTTTTTTTCCATTTTCATTGTGTATTTGTTAATCCATTTCAAAAAGTGTTATGCTAATTATAACACTGTGCTTCACATTTAGCATCTGAATTGCTCATTTTCAAGTTGTTTTTTTTTTAAATTGTAATCTGTTAATTACTTGTTTAATGGAGTGTGTAATTACCTACTTTAAGTTAGAAAACTGCTTCCATTTCAAAGCAAGAAGCCCTTTCTAGAAATGAAAGTATGTAAATGCATTCCTTGCAGATATAGTATATAACTCTTTTGCTTCAATAATTGTTTCATTTGTGTTTGAAAATAAATTGTTTCCTACCCTCTGTCTGTAGTAATTATTGACACTGTGTTCTAGGAGATTGAGTCCTAACATAAGAAAGAAGCACTCGTGAATATGTGGAGGATTAACATTGAAGAATGTATTTTTTTAACTAAAAATGAGCAATAAATAATTTTCTAATCCTAAGAGATCAGCTGTCATGAAAAGAGAGAAAAAGGACAATTTGTCATTATTTGAGCACTATTTTTTTCTATTTAAACCCAAACTGAGATTGAATCTTAATTTCTAAACTAATAGTTAGTTAAATATTTGCATGAAAAGTAATTAAAAAGTTAAAAGTAATTTTGAATTAAAAATTAGAATGGTAGCGTAACCATCCCACTGCACTTGACACTTGCTTAACTGTCACCTGGCTTTGGATAAGCCAGTCGTCTAGCCAAGGTATATCTAATTTTTTTTTTTTTTTTATTCCATTTCATTTTTTTTAAATTCTTAAAAATATTGAATTCCTTCACTGCTAAGAAGGAAATCACTGAATTGAAGGGCCAAAATTTGTGATTCCTTCCATTCACTTCACTTCCAGTGCTGTGCAACTACTGTCAGTCTTAGAATATCCTGCGAATTATTGTTAGTAATCATTCATCACCTCAGTGTCTACTCGTTTGGTAACTTGAAACACTCATCAGAGAATTGACAGATCCAGTATGAGGACATTGAAATTTAAATTTTTCTGGAGGTTGCTAAAAAAACTTCCATTATGTTGGAATACCTATGGTGATTGTTCATCAGTCTTTCCTAGTTGAATGTTTTCTTTTTCCATTCCATAGTAAAGAATTATTTGGAGTAAAGTAATACAGGTAGCAAAATTTTACAGACTCACTAGATAAAAAATCAGAAAGCAGATTAAATTTCTTCTCATATAGTTGCATCTAAGATAAATTTTAAAGAACTAATGGAGTCCATGTCTCCCTTCTTCAATGAAATAACACAATGACTATTTCATTAAGACTTTCTCCCCATTATTGGATGTTCTATTCAAAATACAACAATCCAGTGTGAAAGAGAAATTATTCTCTTCAACTCACTGGAAGTCTTCACTGTAAAATAGGAGATATTTAACCAGTCTCTCAAAATTTCTTATTTTTTCTTTGCTTCCTGAAATGCGTATTTATACTGTGATTATTGAACTACTTATTAAACCCTTATGAATATTTACTGCTGGTGGAAGAAAAATTCTGAAGTGGAAAAAGATGTAGGAGACATTCCTTTTCAATTTGTTTTCATTAATTTAGGTAACTCACTGCTGAAGATTCAAATTTTTTGGTTTTTTATCTCATAACTATGTGCTTAACTTTCCACATATATGGTGATAATTTAAAACTGTGGATTCTCCTGGTCCTCTGAGAAACAGCTAAGTTTTCCTTAAAGAATGAATGCACTCCAGACTCAAACACAATCTTGAACACAGGTTAATATTTGTGTATTATGAGTCTAAAAGAGCCAAGAAATATTCCCAGAAAAAAAAAAATCCCTGGATCTGTAAGTCCAACTTCATTTTTATGCTTAAAATGATCTATTGTTCACCACTTCTGGATATAAGTTCCTCAGTAGATTTTGCCTTAGCTTTGTCTCCGAAAATGGAAGAGGTAAGTTATTTGCTTTTCAAAATATTAAGTAAAATAAAGAATTAATAACCATATATGAAAATCTGCATTTATTTTTCCTGTGGTATGTGTTGTATATCATCTCATAAAAGCCAAAATACCTCAATAAGGGCAATTGGCAAAGCTTTTGGGGGAAAACAGTTTAGTTCAGGAAGTCTTCTCAAACATATGGTACTTATAACTGAAGAAAATGTGTTATTGCACGTATCAGAACTAGGCTTCACTAAAAATAAGACTTAAAAGTACAGTGATTTTATATTTTATCTTGATTATATATATTCCTGTCACTATTTTGTTCAATTTTGTGTCTATGGTCTTACCACAGGCAGAGATAAAAATGTTCTAATGCTTTTTGGTTTTGCTGCACTTATTAAGAACTTTTGGGTATTTCTTATTTAAGTCAAAATCATATCTTTGTAAATATTTATGACCTTTTGCCTCTCTGGTTTTAGGGGATTTTTTTTCATAGGCTGTTCAGTTCTTGTGTTCCTGTGTTTCAGGTTTTGCTTTAAAGTACTTAATTTTCCTGAGTTTCCTTCCTGTTAAAATTATTATATTTAAACCTCAATGWCATGTTTCTTTCCCAGTGAAAGACAGCTTGAGAAATAAAATTCAGAGCTCAGTAAGAAAAGTTGTTTTCTGAATTTGTGCAAAATCATGAAGAATGCTGAGTTTGAAAGCTTGAATGGGGCCAAGTATATTCCCTCTTGTTTGGTGGTAGCAATATAAAAGAATTGAGATTTTTTGTTTGCAAATGTATCTTCTAAAAATACAATTGAAAGACACTACCAGAACAATGAAATAGACTTTCACACCGAAGCCCGATATTCAAATCCTGTTAAATTTATAGATGAGTGAATTTGGTGGTCTCTGCCTCATTCTCTGTGAGCATCTGTCTGTGTCACTAAGCTGTTCACATAGTTTAGCATGATTGGCAGCTCTGTCCAGAAGGGATTCAGAGTATGACAGCTTGAGCTGTGCAGATCAGGCTGAAGGTGCATTGAAGGTGTATGGAACTCACGTGTGATATATCATTACTTTGATGTGCTGCATTAAATCAAAAACATGGAAACCTCCAGGAAGATACCTTTTGCTACAGGTGACCATACACTTTTTTTTTTCAAGGACAAATTTTTAGAAAGAACATCTGAGGGAAGGTTGATGTTAGAATGTTAACTAATCCCCCAATCAATTTCTGCATATTTTATAAATCCCTAGATTTCTTTGAAGCAATTTGTCTGTGTGGATATTTTTGTTGTCAACCATGCAACTCAGTCTCCTGTTCTGAATGCTCTGATGCAGCAGCAATCATTCTACTTTAATTCTTAAAAATTTTAACATGTTCCAAATTTAAAAGAACTGCAAAGGAGAAAAAAACAAGTAACTGCAAATTTCACTTTAAAAGTTATTTTCAAGATACTTAATATCTGTCAAAAGTAAGTGAACATGCACAGAATTATCAAGTGAAGGCCCTGAATTTTCTTTTCCTCATTCTGTTTTCCAGGGGAAGAAAGCAAAGGGATCTTTGGGGATTTCACTCTTTTTTTTGGCCTTCAGAAAGATGGATATTACCCTATGTAACTAACCAAGTAACTTGGCAAAAACAGTATAACAATAAAGCTATACTTAGACAACTCTATTTTCAAGTCCAGACTCCATAACCACTTTTCATACTTCATCCTCCCTACAAGAGACAGTTTTTTGACCCAAATGCTACATTTTAAAGGAACTTTTACTTCATAACAAGGAAATTCTGCTGGTTGTTTACACTCTGCCATCTTTATAAGAATTTGTTCCCTAGTGCTGATAAAGCTTGAGTGATCTATATTACCGACCTCCTGGTAAATGTATCATTCTTTATTGTGCAAACAATCTAATTTTCTTATTTTACATAATATTTGGAAACCGTTTTTTATGTCAACTAAATAGCAGAATATAAAAGACTATTTTTTTAGCATCCTCATGGAACTAGGGAGCATATAGTCGTTGGTTTTACAAAAGCACTGAACTAAATTAAGAGCTTAACTCCTGCTGACCTTAAAAATACCACACGTATTTATGATGCCTTGCATTCTAATATGGTGTAGTACATAGATCTAATATGTTTATTTTTAAATAAGGATCATTTTTCACAACTGCTTTTCTGAACTAGGATTATACATTGATTTATTCCTGCAGTCACTTGTGGACAGAGAGAACAACAAATGTTTTGTAATTCTACCATCAAAAATATTTAAATTATTTAAAAGATTCTTACTTCTAGAAAACTTTAAAACCCAGAAAAACAAGAATACTTCAAAATCAAAATAAAGTCTTTAATTTTACTAGAATAATTTCCACTTCATCAATTTTTATTCCGCTTGTTTTCTCATTAAAAAGAATGTTGTGGTTTTCACTTACATTTACTCAATTTTCTAAGTTTTTTTAAACAACTTCTAGTGACCAGAAATTCAGCTGTTCCCACTTTCCAGCAAACTAGATTTAGCTTTTTTTTAATATTCAAAGTGCAAAATGTAATACTTTGATGCTCATCAAGAAAATACAATCTTATTTATTTATGCTAATTATCCTGTTGTTCTCTTTAAGGACTCCAAAAGCAGTTTTAATTCAAGGAGGTTTGCCATTTTATTTAAAATATTCCAAAGTAAAATTAGTTGCTACAGTGAGATTTAAAAAGGCCAGGACCCTTGGTATTTTGTACCTGTCTATAAACTTTTGAGTTTCCTGGGTCCCGACACAAAATTTGAGAAACTCCTTGTTATTTTGCTGCACTGATAAATAATTTTATAAATTATTCTTATTACAAAATTCCTTAAAACTCTATAAAGTATATCTTCTGATATTTGTTCTGTAATAGTAAGCCATCTCCAGTCTCTTACATTCTCTGATTTGGGAATGAACTATTGAATAGCACTGTAAAGATATTAAATTGAAGTAGGATGGTCTTTGCCACTGTCTTTTCATTTTTTTCCTCTTAGAAGAGCAGATTAAAACAGAAGACCATACTTTCTGTTTCTCCTTTATGGCAGAAGAATTAAACATAACAACTGAAAGAATTCATACCACCATTATGTAAGAATAAAAGAAACACTTTTTTTCTCTGTACTAGTTTTGCAAGCCTCCCAGAAGCATAGCTACCAGAAGGACAAAGATTAGAGCTTTTATAAAAAAAGCTGCTAAAAAAAAGAGGAACTGTTTCTACTATGCACTTGGTTGCAAAATTTAATTCTCATATATGTATTATTAATAAATGAGTTTGGGTTTGGGGTAATTTTTTTTTCCTTTCTCTTTCATTGGAAGAGAGTAGTCTTATTAAAGAAGAAGCTTCTAAAATTTCCATTGCAGAACAACCTAAACTGACAGGCAAAGGTAAATAGCTCTTAAAAACATCATAAAAGGGTAGGGTGTCAGGAAGAAAATATGAGGAATAAACAGTAGAGTGTTGAATAAGATGATGAAGCTAAAGGCTAGGGAAGGACCCTTGGTAAGATGTTAAGGTTCTTGAAGGGTAATTCTTGAAGAGTACGGTAAAGCTTGAAAATTGATATGCAGGTCTACAGGTAGCAATTGTACAGACCCATCGACACATTCCAAACGATTTTTTGGCCAATGACTAAAACAGAGCTATCTGAGTGTTTTGGACTAATTTGGATGGGAATCAGTTGTGTCTTTTTTTTCTTTAAATATGTCCCTATGTGTTGATTTTTTTTACTTCACATAAATGAAGTAACAGAACTCATAAGTCAGAACTGTACAAGAAAAATGTTTAAAGAAACTACAGAAAACTCAAATCAAATTATTACCATGGTAATGAGAGCTTTGGTACTGTCAAAAATAAGGTACAGAGGCTTCCTTTTTGAGAGTTGTGCAAAGAAATTTCAAAGAAACTAATTAAAAGTGTTTATTTGTAACGTGAATAAAACTCTATAAAGTCAAGTTCTCAGTGACTAGATTATCTCTTGCTTTTTATTCAATTTAATAACTAATTTTTAATGAATTCATTGCTATTGTTTTTGAATCTCCTTTTGTGTTTTAAATAATTTTTGTGTATTTTTAATGCAATTGGATGTATTCCATTATTCTAATCTTTTTTTTTTTTTAATTCATTCTGTGTTGCGACAGGTATTTTCTTCTTTTTGTCATCTGTGTAATTATTAATGCTTTTCTCATTATTTTACTGCAGTATGCTTTTGTATTGTACACAAAACATATCATTGAGATTTAGTGAGGGAGAATGCAAATGAGTTATTTATGAACTAAGCTGCCCTTCATTATATCTTTGGATACAAAAAAAAGGGAGCATCAATGTAGCACAACAGAAGAAAGAATTTACACAGTTTCTTACACCTCAGTCCTGTAAAGCAGAGCTGTATATGTAACAGAGGAAATTTTCCAAAACAATTTGGAATTCTATTTCTTTTCAGACCATGCACTTAAGAGATATTTATATTTTCACATAATTTCAAGGTACTTTTCAGTATTTTTTGGGTTTAATGCAGATGTTATTGCACTTCTTTAAAAGACCTACCCTACTTTATTTCCTGAAGAATCAAATCCTTATCTCTACTTCTTTTTGCATAGCTAGGAAATGAATGCCACATATAACATTTGCATATATACTATATAGCTGGTGTCCTCTCATGCAAAAAATTTGCATGTTCACCAAGATATCTATTTTTACAATAACATTTTTCAAAACCTCCTTTGAAAAAATATCCCTGAAAATAAAGTTATTTTGCCATAAGAGTTAAACAATATTGGGTTTTCAGAAGACTCAGACTGCAATAGATTTCAGATTCCTACAGAACCTTCCTGCTATTATACTACATGCATGCAAATTAACCAAGACCAAATAAATTAAATGTGGACTTTATATTGTAACTGCTGAACATAGATAAGATCCTGTAGTAACTTTATTTAATTTCTTGGATTACTGAAGCATAACCAGAAGGTTTAAACACAAGTTCTGCATAACTGTTTACCTGATTTAAGCATTCCCAAAAGCTTGTGAARTTAGCAGACAAAAATAATATTGAGTAATCAGAAAAAATCAAGGTCTTCTTAAATACATGCCATTTTGAAGACATTCTATGGCATCATATTTTATGCACAGGTATATTTAATATTAGAGATCATAAGGGCATTAGAGGTCCTATAAATCCATATGCAGCCACAGTAGACACTGTAAACTTTCCAGGGCACCGAAATGACACTGTTAATTTTACTTATTTACACGAGTAGAAACATACATTACTGTGTGATCCCTTTATCTGTGCTTCATCCCTGATCATCCCATGCCTGTCCTCCTCTATGCCACATCCTTTGTCTCTACTTCTCAAGGCCTCTGTTACTGTACCAGCTCTGCATTTCTCTACTGCATTGTGTTAGAGTCGAAATATTTCATTCTATACAGAATAACTGCTTGTTAGCCTCTATAAAACCATGCTTGCCCCACATAAAAATAAACAAAAGTAAAATTATTTAGCCATAAATACGTGGCTAAATACAGAAATTGTTTTCACAGTGAAACAAATCTGTAAGGCAGTTCAAGGAAAGTTCAGACAGACCAAGTCTGACAAGCCTCAGTCCTGATATTTAGCAAATTCAATACAAAGCTTATGGCCTGCTAATAGCCATGGCAATACTTATTAYTGGGCTACATGGACACAGTTGTTGTGCTTGCAAACAGTTCGTCATATACTGTACATCCTCATTGTTATTCAAACCACACTCTAGCAAAAGCTGGTGTGCTAGTTTTACTTGAAAGTACTGCATTTTATTCAGGTCTATTATTTTCACAAACCGCTGCATAAGCCAAATTTTCTTAATCTATAAATGTATAGTATTTATTTTATAAATAATATATAAATATATATATATATGTTTATACGTTGCTATTATTATCATCATCAGTATTATAATACCTATACAGTCTCTACAGAGACTTCTAACTGGGGGTGATCTGTGAAATTTAAGCAATGATAGCAAAATCTTTAGGAGAAGGTGCTACATTTCTTACATCACAGAAAAGCTTATATGAGATATTAAACTTTAACTTGTTTTGCAACAATAAAGAAGTAATTCAGGCTTAAACCACACCTTCAGTCCTTCGCTAAACTTTTAAGGTATAAAAAAGCCAATAGAAATACAATGCTGTAAAAAACCTCACTGAGCTCTGCAGCAGAGGGATGCTGCAGGAAAGATTTATTTGCTGAGTATCTGGTGATCACAGGTAAAAAAAAAAAATGGACATTTTTCGCCGGTGTAAAAGGATTTGCTTGCTAGAATTCCTATCTCTTGAGAACAACTCAGAGCAGCTCAATATTCTTTGGCTGCCAGTTGTTGCTGATGGCTATTTTCTCTGTCACAGTGAATGTCAGAAGGTGCCTTTAAGAAAGATTTATTTGGTAAAGAGGGCAGGGTTTTTTTCAATACACAGGAATGTGGGATCTGCTTTCTATTTCTTTCTCTCTTTCTTAGCTGAGACTTTTCTCTCTGAATGCAGTTTGAACTGATATAATTGATGGATACTTCCTATCAAGCTGTATTTTTTAACTCTTTAACGTTAAACTCATTTAAAGAAATGCACTATAAAGAAGTGCATGTTATGCATCTGACAACAGAGTTTATATTTTATTTGATTTCTATCTATTTAACACCTTTGAAATATGCAAGTCTTCTCTTTTTTTTTTTTTTTTTTTTTGGTTTAATAATGTACTTTTAGTAAATGGCTCCCTGTAATGTCTTCCACAAAAAAATCTCTTTCAGACTACACCAATGAAACTGGGCAGTGAAAATGGCTTCTTTGATGGCAAATACATCACTTTACTGAGGTCATTCAAACCTTCAGATCAGTATGCTCCTTCAAAGAAGGATGTTTGCTCAAGGTCTGTCACTTTGGGCAAAAGGGTTCTCTCTATCAAGCTCCTGAGTGATGTTGCAGGTCTCTTCTACTCATTCTTGGTGAAGCTTCACAAGTTATTTAAGGGCAAAGTAGTCAGAAAAACAGAAACTGATTAGGAAAATATAACCTCATTAGATGCTTGGCAGTCTGAATCAAAAGTTTCTGTTTCAAGAAATCTTATTTATTGTAAATAAATTCATAGTAAAAAAAAACAAAAAAAAATCTGAGTATTCTACAACTGAAAGGCAGAAGATATGAAGACGTCCACTTCAGGGTACTGTTATGGAAGCCTTTGGAACAGTGTCATGGAAGACAGTGCCTGCCTGAGCTATAGATTKTTCTCCTGGATACTGCAGGAGCAAGGTAGCAGGCCCATGTCTCTGCTCCTTCTCTCCAGAGTGCCCTACTGCCCGATGTTGGCACTTTTTTTGCCATTTACATGGAATTTGGAGCACAYCTATAAGGCTAAGCACAACAAAGCAACAACTGTTCTATGGGGCTGTGCAAGATGGTAAAATGCACAGAATGCATTCAATACCCCTGTGCTAGAAAGAGATATTTGAAGATCTCAGTGTTAAATTTTTAGATGCAGAGACCTAAAGTGGTATCTCAGGGCTTTATTTTCTTTGATAAAACAAAAAACACCACACTTTTCCATTCTAGGAAGAGTATCATCTAAATACTTTCAGGATCTGGGTTTCTATGTATGTGAGTAATTGCCACAGAAAATGTTCAGCACCATTGCTATCTTTTGTTATGCATTTCATTTAACTGAGAAAAGACAAAGAAACCCCAGTAGAATTACTTGACATCAGAAGCTGAAGCTTCTCACATAAGTAGTCTCCAGAAATCCCTTATTCTATGTAAGTTAGTTGCCAGAATCCTGAAAATTAATTCCACTGATGTAGAAAAGCTACTTATCAGAGTACAGATAAACAGGGCTGCTTTTGTGAATTTGTATGTGTGAACCAATTTTCCATCTTTCTGTGATAATGAGTACAAATCCTAGATGTTCTTCAGTAGTTAAGAGCTYATACGCCTTTTCCTGTGCATTTTATTGGTTCACCTTGTGACATCTTTAGTCCATGTGATTTTCTTTCCTGCACTTATTTTGAAATAGATCCTTCCCCTTGTACACCTCCAATTTCTACAGAATTTTACATCTTTAAATTCAGATCCAGATGGCAAGCAGAGTATTAAGAAAAAGATGTACAAAACCAAATAACAATCTTTCATGAAGTCAATGGCTTATAATTGTTAGCAGATTTTTTCCAGATGAGCAGATGGGAATTTATGATTAATGAAAGTATGAAAACACCTTGTGAATTATTATTTTTTTAATAATCTAAGATGTAGAATAGTTTATTACCTCCTGTTGTATCAAGAAAAACATAGTATAAGAAAAAATAGAGAAGGTAACCAGAAAAGGATGGTGCTGTTGCTAGCATGCTGCATCTAATCACAAACTGGTGAGTGGATCTGAAATTAGGAAATTTCTATGTAATAGCACCAAGAAAAATAAAAACAGTATCAGCCTGTAATAGGTAGTGTTCTAAAGCTGCCTCAGTATCTACTTGTCAGCATTTTCACTTTAGAAGTGTATGCTTTTGTGGCCCAAATAATGGTTACCGATTTTGTTAGTAGTAGTAGTAGTATTAGTATGATTAGTATTATTATATTAAAGTGGGATACAAAACAATAATGTCAATAATGTGAGGAAGTGTTTAAAAAATAAATGTTCCATTTTGTTTTGAAAATTCATATAGTTCTGCTCCATTTTTTCTACTTAAAAAGAGATTAATTAATCTAGTCTAGTTCCATCTATGTTCATCCCCAAATACTTGAAACTGTGCATCATACAAATGACCAGCAGATATTTTGTAATTAGTTTTTTCTATTTTTCTTACTAATTTGCCTTGATACCAATAAAACTAAAACTGCAAGTCCATGAGAGTTTTACCATTTATTTCACCTAGTGTCTCATTATAAAATTCAGTCATTTACACTGAGTTTCCAAGTCATTAATGTGAATTAGTGAGGCTCTTTTGCATTATAACAGAAGTAATGAGCTTATGCCTCAGAGTATTTACAGTTTACTAAACAACTCTTCCTTTTTGTACCTTGCATATTAAGCAACATTTCCCTCTCGGAATGGTCTTTATTTTACCCATTTAACATAACAATGAAAAACATATAATTACATCTAGCCATCTGAATTATTGGATAAGAGTTGAATTTTAATTAATTAGGATAAGACTGGTCAATTCCCTTTCCTCGGGATGGTGGGAAAGTGAATCATTCTAAAACTAAGAGAAGGTTCCATGACTACACTCTAGCATAACCTCACTGTCTTGACAAAATTTCCATTTAATGCTACTACTATCTGCCTAAATACTTCTCTTTCTCTTCATAGAATCATAGAATGGCTTGCATTTGAAGGGATCAGAAAGAATTTCTTCACGTAAAGTGTTATTAAGCATTGGAATGGACTACCCAGGAAGGTGGAGTCACCATCCCTGGAGATGTTCAAGAAACAACTGGACATGACACTCAGTGTTATGGTCCAGTTGACAAGGCAGTGATTGATTAAACATTGGATGTGATGATTTTAGAGGGTTTTTTCTAAATTAAATGATCCTGTGATTCTATGACCTTAAAGATCAGCTAGTTCCAACACCCCTGTCATGGGAAGGGACAGCTTTCGCTACACCAGTTTGCTCAAAGCTCCATCTAACCTGGTCCTGAACACTTCCAGGGATGGGACATCCACAACTTCTTCGGGCAACCTGTTCCTGTGTCTTGCCGTCCTCACAGTAAAGAATTTCTTCCTAATATTTAATCTAAACTTAATCTCTTCAGTTTAAAGCCATTTCTCCTTGCCCCATCACCACACGTCATTGTAAAAACTCTCTACAGCTTTCTTCTAGGCCCCCCTTTAGGTACTGGAAGGCTGTTATAAGGTTTCCCCCAGAACATTCTCTTCTCCAAGCTGAACAATCCAAATTCTGTCAGCCTTTCTTCATAAAGAGAGGTGCTTCATCCCTTTGATTATGGGGGTTTCATTCTGCTCCCCAGTTCTGTCTTTCAGCTTGTGGGCTGGATACCCTTAGGATGACTGACCTTACTATTAAAGACTGAGGCAAAGAAGGAATCAAGTATTTCATCCTTTTCTGTATCCTCTGTCATTATATTTCCCCTTGTATGCAATAAAGGATGGATAGAGATTTTCCTTGTCCCTCCTTTTGTTGATGATGCATTTGTGAAAACATTTTTGCTGTCTCTTACAAAAGTAGCCACTTTTGTATGAGATTACTAGATCAGCATCACTAGTGGCCTTAAAATTATTTCCCATGCTAGAAAAAATATAAATCATAAGATTTTTTGTTTATAAAGCAGCTCATGGATAACAGAACAGAAAACAATATATAGGGGTCAGAAAATCCTTATAAACTGCTTCAGTTCATAGGGAGTTGCTATTTCAAATACAGTCGTGGGGTGTATTTTCTTCCAGAAAAGGACTGCAGAGTTATTCCCAGAACTTACAGATTCCTTTGTTTCCACATACCCCTTAGCTGTCTAGTAACACTCCTACTCTTGGCGTAATTAGCACAATGCAAAATAAAGAATAAAATAACAGCCTGGGCTAAAACAAAAGCAAATTCAAGGTCAGTTTATTGCATTTGAATTATTCATCATTCAATGATGCAGGAATTAATTTTAGTATAACTATTCTTTTTTTGGTCTAATTTTAGGAAGACTGTTTAATAAATATGCTTAATAGGAACCTAAAATACTTGTTCATAGATAAATCCTTAACCACTTGCATCAATCCAGTTGATATCACTGGTAGACGGAAGGAAGCCAGAAGGAAAAATATTTCCTCTTCTTGGCTCTGTTCTGCTCTGATGGTTCTATTTCCATCTCTGCAGTGTTATCATGACCTTTAATAAACACAGTTATGCTCAGTCATATCACCTCTTTGACATCTGGTGTTGCAGGAGTGTGGTTCAATGGGGTGGCCAACAATAGAGTCCAGACCACAGAAAGAAACTCTTGACARATACCCTAATTTCTTTTCTTTTACATATCTCTTGATCACATTATGCCATTCACCTTACCAGGTACTACTCTTTTAAGAGCATCTCTTAATTTATTTATCTTACTCATATTTGCAAACCAATGAGATTTCTTATATCATCCATACAGTATTTTTTAACCTGTCAGAAATTTCAGAAAGCAAAAAACTTAATATTGCAGTGACTTATGACATAGAAAAATTCAATAATTTAATCAGGCTAGCAGCTTTTTCCTGCAAGATTTTTGAGTATAAACAGGGATCTAAACATGAAATTATTTTTAGCAATTTGTGTTTGCACATGCACACACACAGACAAAACAAAGCAGAAAAACCCCACCCAACCAAAACCCAAGCAAAACTGCCTTTCATAAATTTCAGATAACACAAGTTCACTGTCTGAAAAACCTGAAGACAAAAAACTTGTAACCTTGGCAGCCTGGGTAGGTATAGCAGATTTTATAGAAAATACTTTGTTTCTACAAGACATTAACTTTAAACTAATTTAATTGAACAGGCATTTAACTTATAAAAGACATGTTAAACATAAAATTATTTCTAAACGGTTCTATCTTGTCCCTCAGCTCGTCATAAAATTTGCCTGTTATACATGAATTTTCCAGGCACATTCTCACAAAGAACTGTACTTTTGGAAACAAATAATACTACACAAGCAGGCAGAGTTACATTAAAGGAAGTGTGTAAGTGGAACATTCATCAGGGCTTAAAGAATCATTGAGGAACTATACCTTGAAAAAATGGTATAGAGAACTCATGAACTGACTCACTTTTGTTCAGGAACTCACTTTTGTTCAGCAAAATGGATTGCCAATAAGTTTGACACTCCAAAATAAGGGATGTGCTAGTATTGAAGTCATCCATAAACACCATAATAGTTCTTTCTCAGAGCTGAAAGTCTGCAAACCTTCCATCTGAATGTAATGACGAGCCCATTGACAAGATGACATTCATTTGAGCAGCAGGCAGTAATAGATGGATAGATAAGTCAGACACTTTCAGCTGACACCGGCTAAATATGCAGTCGTAATCAGTGTTTCAGAACAGTATCTCTAATTTGACACTATGCAGAGAGGTTTCTATGCAGCTTTCTAAAAATGGACTTTGTTGTCACATTGGCATGCATGTGTGTAAAACATGCTGTCACTCTCACAACCTCTAGTCCTGACTCTTGATGGAGCTCCACTTATTTTCAAGGCATTTATGAATAGAAGAGAGAATGCAAAAACCACACTTGCAGATTTGTCCTGAAGTGAAGTGTCAAATCCAATGTGTGTTGGACTGTCTTTTTCAGGAGCATGAACAAGACAAAGCAACCAGCAGAAGAAACTCCAGCCTTTCTGATACTGGCTATGAAAAGAAAGAATCTTTTGCTACAGGGGTTTTGTTACCTCATTCTCTGAAGTTCAGAGGAAGGTTTAGGAGGGGGGAAAGAAATTTTACTCTTGTCAGTCTAAAGAACCTATGAGTATTTATGATGGTGGTTTATTGCATGTTTTTCTTTATGGAAACACAGCTATAGTAGTCAAAATTTTTTTGTCTCAGTAGGTAATATTTTGATGTGTTCTAGTAACAGATAATTAGAAGAACAACGGTTTAAATGTGAAACATAAATATTTCTTTAAAAAAAAGTAGTAAAATTAGAAATTACTATATTAGAAATTAAAAACAGTAGATAGACTTATTTTTAAAATATTTATTTTTATGGTATTTTATGGTATTTAGGTCCTATTAATGTACTAACAAGTACATTAAATCTCCGGCATTCCGTTTAGCAAAGAATTGAATTCAAGCGTTCCTAGACAGTCATAGAAAAATTATGGAACCTATGACTTGAACAGTTGCATCAAAAACTGATTGTAGCAATGATACAGAATAGTAGTAGTGTAGCCTATTATCCATATGTTATATTAAAAAACATTAATTTAGAAAATTAAATTCTTAGAACTTTTCACAAATAATGCTAGTTTCAGTCTCAGATCTTTCCAATACTGAATATCATAGCAGAAAATAGCGTTTTTCATACACAGAAGTGCCTCAACCTCAACTCATCTGAAAGTCTTGGATTCAAGAACGAATTGTACCTAAAAGGGAGACCACTTAAGATTTTCAGGTATAACAGTAGTTTTCTTGTGATCATCCAGTGACAAATGAAGTCAACATATGAAAAGACAGTAAGAAAAAAATAAGAATTTTTGGAGAGAGAAACCATTGAAACAAATTCTGTTTGCAAATGTGTTTGATTTCATGAAAACTTCTTTATTTTCAAAATAAAAGTGCATAAAAATCATGTGAAATGTTTTTTATTTCTAAAGTCATGACAAAGAACAAACATAAAGCAGCAAGCGATCTTCTGTGACTGTAGATTTTCAGCAAATGTGAAAGCATTATTAATGAAAGGCCAGACTTGACACTTTTAAATGAGTTCTTTTTATTGGAGGCAAAATCCAGTGGACAATCTGTTTCTACACTAATGACATATAGCTTCTTCCTGTCTTCTCATTGCTAGAGAGCAAAGCAGACAAATCATTGTCTCAGCTGTATTTCTCAGGTGCAATCACATGCTACGATTAATAGAATTTCATGGGCATTCTTAATACAGTAACACTAAGCTGTAGTCTGTCAGATATATTTTTATGATATAATGCTTAACAGTTTTATGTACAAAGGTGTTAGGACTTTCTAAAGGCTAAATATGTTGGCAAGTGCAGTGAAACGGTCATTAAAACAAAAATACAATTTTCTGCCCAACTTGATACAGTTTTGGGGTTGTTTGCCTGACAAGTTTTTCTTAAAGTGAGGACACTAGAACAAGTCAAATTATTTTAAGCTGTAAACAATTAAGCAAAAACTGGAATCAAAAGGTTTTAAACTGGGAAAGATGGAACTTTGGGGAACTTTGTGGAGGATAGGGAAACTAATTTTAAAGAAATTTGTGCATAGATCTGCCCTCTGGACACTGAGTCTAGTCACTGAGTCCTGTTCACTGGTGCTGTCCTCAGTTCAACAATATTTTGTCTCCTCTGGGCTGTAATAAACCTCCAGCTTCTTGGTATTCCTGGAAAAATTGGCTTCTGTTACTCTGAAAGTATGTGTACCTTTATGCCTTCTTGCTATATTTGTCTCCTTTCTGCCTGCCTGAACACTACACCCCTGAAGATACCCCCACTTAAGCATTCTAATTTGATTTTTCTAAGAAATTATATTCTCTGTATTCCTAAATTCCAAGAAAAACTGAAAATTTTATATATATATATTTATATATATATATATATATGCGATGTCATATATATATATGAAACCATTTTAAAAGGATGAAATAGAAAATATGTTAGTCTGATTGGTAAGAAATGGGATAGAAACCACTTAGTGAAGATGGTTTATATATTCAGGAAACAAAGGGACAAATACAGATCCTCTAAGTCACTGTATTTGAGAATGTGTTATATTCCCTTTGCTTCAGGATCATGAACTGAAAATGGAAATATTCATTGATAGTGAAGCTGACAAGTATATAAAAAATATTCATGAAACCTTAAATACCAATACATCTTTAAATATTTTTAAATGGAGTTGGTATTTGATCTTGTTTAATCAAAATATGAAATTTGGGCCTAATTCATTAGTAAGCTTGACTGCTTTGAATTTCTTTGTTTTTGTAAAGGGTCCGTCGTTTGTCAATGACTCAGAATTGTATCAGAGTTTCTTCTCCTGTGATTCCTGACAGAGAATTACTGCCTCTTCAGTTTTCATTATGTGAACTAAATTTTATAGAGCAAAACTTTTCAACCCAGTTTTGGAGTCTGAATTCAATATAATTTGTGTTCTCAAGGCAGAATCTCAGATGAAACAATAGAATCCCACTTCATCCACCCCCGCAGTGGTTCCGACTAGCAGCTGAGAATCTGAAGTCACAGCTGAAAGAGGCTCAGAAGTATTTATAAAAATAGTCTTGGTGCTAACAGTGATAAATTGCTGTAGCAATTATAGCATGCTTGCTGATAACAATGCAGTTGCTTTAGCACTTTTTGATAAAGGTACTACAAACTTTATCAACTCCATACTTTGGGGTTTTGTTTGTAAGAAGTATTTACGAGTTTAGGAAGAAAAGAAGTGGCAATCTTTATGGAGTTAGTAACCTAAATGTGCCTTTGGTACTTATCTGAGGATTTCAACAGTGAACAGAAAAAATTAATGTTGTGCAACAATGGTAGTGTGCAAAGACAGGAAGACATTAGAAGGAACTTCTATTTTGATATTATATTAAGCTGAAGAAAGCCTTGTTCCTTTATTATGGAATTGCAAATACTTGAAAAAAATTTAAAAGCTAGTACTCTTAAATTGGGGTGGAATTCTCATTATCTGAGTGAACACCTCTGTATTTTCTCCTGTAACTAGGTGTAGTTAAATAAAATTGGAAGAATAGAATATGGCCAGACTAGAAAAAATTCCTATCGGCGACTGATTGGTACCAATGCAATTTGGATTTCTGAATAGCTTAGTGTCTTAAAAATCCAGACAAAAATGAAGATGAAATTAACGGGTATTTCTCTCCAATTTAGGGTAGCCTTGTAGATCTGACCTGATAGATGCAATCAGATTGTCTCTGGAACAAATTCAGTGGCAAATTTTTAAGCAGCACCTGTCAAAATCCTGTATAATCAATGATTAATAACTGACCAATTTAGTTTATGTGTGAACTGTTCATTGTTATATAGTGGATTTTTTTCTGTAATGTCTTAAAAACCCATACTTTTTCTACAGAGAAACTGCCAGATTTTCACAGATGCAGTTAACCTTTTCCAGATAACAGCTAAGAAAAGAAATCCTTGCTTCCATTGCTTCTGAGGATAACAATTTTATGTGACATGCAGTACCTCCTTTAAAACAAATTGATTGTCATTAATGATATTTTTAGTGTCTAAGTCTTTATTAATGAAGTCCTGAATTTGGATTCTATTACTTTTGTCAAAAATGAATATCTAGTCTGTCATTTCTGGATCACCCTTCTAAAATGCCAGAATTTAGAAAATGTTATGCTGTATTCTGAATAAAAATAAATAATTTTTTAAAAGAATTAAATTAAAAATTAAAAAAATAGAAATTAAAATTTAAAGAATAAAACTAGCTTCTCAGCTCTTCCTTCCTATGCTCAGTGCACCTCAGTATGTATACCTAGTAGCCTAGAGCACTTTCATCCAGAAGACATGTATTCCACAACCCTTTATATTCATAGCCAATATTTTAAATTCTTAATGTATCCTCTTCATTAGTCCAATCTCAGATAAAGGACATTTATTCCCTGTTAAACATCGGTATTCAGTTCTTGTTCTGTTATTTCAAAATTCTTTCTGTTTTAGTTCATTTTACCTTCTTAACTTTTTGATCGATCAGACCCTTTTGCAGTTTTCTTTTTCAGCCATGCACTTTTTTTTTTTTTTTTAATTCTGATCTTTTTTGACTTGTATTTCATTGGTGCATCTCCAAGAGTTAAAAGGTTTTAGTCTGTATAATTAAAACAGTTCTGTTTATCATGTCTTCTGAAGTGCTTTAAAACCTCTATATTAATGCTGAAACTTTAGGAAGTTTTTTACTTCACCACTTGCGTGGAAAATGTGCACAAGGATCTCAAAATAAAACTAGTTCATCAACAGATCTCAAAACACTGATGCTAATTAACTTTATTTATCAGAGATCTACTTCTCAAGATATTCCAAAGATTATTTTTTTAAACTGGTTTATTATTCAAAATATCAAAATCCAAGACTGATTTAAAATCTAATAAAGCTTACTGGAATTCTAAATAATGAGTAAACCATCTTATTGAAGAGAAAGTTGGGAAACAATTTGGTCGGTGTGTAGGTACAAACACCTAGAAAATGGTAATGGGAGGCTTTTCAGCCCTTTTGACTGAGGTATGAGAGAATGCAAGGATCAAAAGTCTGTTCCTGGCATTGAGGGTTGTTTGCCACTGCAATAATATGGCAGGTGACAAAATTACCAGTGTTCTAAGTCTTTTAAAAAGAATTAGCTAACCTTTCAAAATATGTTCTCTCACACAGYTATGTGAAAAGTTCAGCAGCATCTTTGCATAATGGTAATTTCTGGAGTTGGAGGTTGAAAGCTCTGGAATCAACACCTGAATTCTCTTTTTGCATGCCTCAATGAACAGAACTGAATGTGTGTGCTACATGCTTATGACAGTTGTAGCTCGTAGTTGAAACAAAAACTCGTACTTCAGCAGATCAGATACTGTCCTCTGAGTTATATATCATTTGTGTGTATGATGCACAATCAGCTTGTTGTCATCTATTCTCCCATTGGAGAGCGGCCATGATAAAGTCAAGAAAAGAGATCAGTAATCACAGACTGTTCAGAGAATGCTTTTCATGTTATATGACTGACTGATGTTTCTTGCTCACCTCCACAGGGACATACTGACAGCTAAATTTCAATCTGAGCAGTTTCTTCCCACCACTCCTAAGAAATTTTGAATAAATTCTCTTCTAAACTTGTTCTCTCCCTATTCTCCATTCCCTTTTTCCTCCTCACAGTGCAGGCATGATTCAGCTCCCAGAAATACCCAGGTCTGTTCTACCCAAAAGATTCCCTGCTATTACAAAGGCTTTAGACCTTTCATCCTTACCTATTTTTCTAATGTTGCACAGGGATAAGTTTTCTAAGAATGTATATACTTTGTTTTTCAGGTTTTACATTTGGTAGAAAATAATCTAACTCTCAAAAGAGAGACCTCTGTTTAATTATATAATTTACTGGGTGAGCAGTACATTCTGTTAACATATATTTACTTCATGATTTGGAGGTCAAATAAGAAGGGAACAAGCTATGATGCCACAGAAGCACAGAAACATACAGTGGCATATATATTCATACAAATGACCTTTTACAGAGAAAATATCATTGATTTCCAATATACTGGTACATTTTGTCCACAGAAATAACCTACTTCCTATTGGCTTAATTCTCATGACTCAAAATGATAGCCAGGCACATCTTCTGGACTTCCCAGGAAAAGCAAAGCTCACATTGTCCTTTGTGAAGGGAGGGATTTTCTTCAAATCGGTTTTGAGTCTTCAAGAAAGAGACAGCATGCAGAGTCCTGAGATAAAGACATCAAACCAAAACAATGAGGATAAACAAGAAAAAATCTACTTCAGGAGATATCCTGTATAATAATGTTAAACTGTCAGCTTTGTGTAGTACTAAGTCTGTAAAACTACTCAATTACATTTGCAATGAAATCCTTTTCTACAGATTTGGTATGATTTAAATAAGCAGAGTGCTATTAAATTCCCTTTTCCTCTGTGTATGTAGAATATTAGAAGAAAATGAATGAAAGTTTCAGTAAACATATAAGACATTTAAATCATTCTACAGCTACGGTAAGACAATAGCAAGAGATAGGGAATAATTTATTTACAAAAAGTAGAATAGTGATTTTTTTTCTATGATTTCTAAGGACAGATTTTTCTTATTAAATTTGGTTAATTTAATTAAATACCTAGATGCTGGATTGAAGATGAGAGCTGGCTGATAGAATTACATCAAAGGAGTCTTTCCAGAGAAAGAAGTTGTAGGGTGTACTAGAAATGGAGCTGTTCTACGTAGCAACACAGATTTGGAAGGTCAGAAAAGAAGTTGACCTATTGCAGAGAACAACAGTGACTTTTGGAAAGTTGGTAATGCTCTATGATTGATCCATAACAGGGGATTTTTAGTTTGTTGACTACAAGATAAAATTAGGAAAAAGAAACAGAACTGATTAAGCAAAACAGCAAGATAAAGTTGCAGTGGCCATTGAGTCTAGCAGATATGCTGTGCATCCTRGGAAAGAAAATGTTACATTCTCAACTTGAAAAAGAGATTTTGACTCAGGAATAAAAAACAGAATTAAGTAATACTGCAATTTTTTTTTTTTTCATGTTGGTTGGTGTTCCTTTTCCTCTGACACTCTCATGTCAAATATTTAAAATCTGATGTTCTGAATATCTTTGGATACTTCAGTCTTTCTGACTGTTCATTCTCTTGTATATGCCATTACAGAGATGAGAAAGTGTGTTTCTCTAAGCAAAATGTCATCCCACAAAAATTGTTTTGTTTCAAATGTTTTAAAATCTAGTAACTTGTTTTGAATTTTATTGTTTTTTTTCCCCAATCTATTCACAACTTCCAGAAAAATTTTCTAATCTATGATATTAAGTATTACCTCAAAGAACAAACTCATGGTATGCATGTTATTGATTAATAAGTATAAGGCAAGTTACTAAAAAAAAGCTTCCTTACTTTTCTGAAAGTGGAAAAAAATCCATACTCTCTCACATACAGTAAAATTCATGAAACATATTAATAGACAAAACATTGACAAAAAATTATTTAAGGAAAATGTCAGACTACAACTGTTCTGTCTTACAATTTGCATCTAGCAACACAAAACCAGTTAAAAACAAAGCTTCGCAAACACTACAAAGCTACCTCTTCAAATAATTTAAAAGTCTTTACTATTCCATTTTTTTTTTCCATTTGACCAAATATTCTAAAAGTGTTTGATTTTCCAGAATGTAATAAGAATATTGTAAAAAGACAGATGAGAATACTGTTAAAAGATAGATGGAATGTGTTAGAGTCTATGCTAAATAAAAATGACAAAAAGGGCTTTTTCTTACAAACAAATCTAATCAGGCTAGTTTATTAATACAATTAGATGAAGTACACTCTGCAATTTCAGCTATCAATTTACTCTTAGGCCTTTTTTGCTTTACTTAATCAAATTGGGAGATTTTTTGAGCTATATAATCAATATGTAAATTAAATTGTAAAGAAACATAAAAAGAAAACAAATTATTTTATTAGATTTTTTTGCATATTATCTGTCTACAACAGTCTTTATTCAAAAAGGGAAGAGGAAAAACACACTGGATAATATATATTTTAATTGTTTTTTTACTTTCCAGAGTATTGCTATCATTAACATTATAATGGCAGGCCAGTAAATTGCTATTTTCATTTTGAGACAAGAGGCTAACACTTATTATGGGATACCAGCATTTTAATGGGAAAAGATGATTTGATGTGAATGATAAACAGATCATTTAGTACTGCTAATGCTTCACGTTATGTGCTTCATTAATTGAATGTCCTATGTAGCTTACATTTAAGTATACACAACTTATGTCAAGCTCATTTATTTAGCTATATGTGCTGGCACAGTGTATGGCTGATATTTTTCTAATCTAAAACCTGAATACCATTTACCATACTCTTCACCTTTCAATTTATACTCAATTAGAATAGTAACTGTACATGAGATTAATGCAGAAAAAAATGAGCACTTACATGACATTTTCTCAAGGAAGTTCAAGAACGGTTCACTTAGAGTTTATTTCAAGAACTGTTGAAGGTTAGTAAAGAACACAATATATGAACCATTGATCTAACACACACAATCTCTACAGGATGATTATGGGAAGTTCATTTACTAACATAAGACACTAGTTTGCAGCCCTTGGGCTATGCAGTACATTTTCCTAAATACCAATATTCTTTTAAAGAAAATTATTGTATCTTCCTTTTAAAGTATTAATTTAAAGTAGTATTAATCAATTATTCAGAATTTAAGGTATGTTTCTTCCATGGACCATTTTGCAGATTTGACCTTGAAACTTTAGCTTCTTGTTTACGTTATATATCTCTGATATTAAAAATTTTACTTATTTTGCAGCTGTGAAACCTGGTATAGGGTCAAAGAAGTTGAGTTTTTAAGAAACCTGCAGCTGACACTTAATTCTGTACTTCGAAGTAGTAGGCATTACAAATATTATAATTTTATACACATAATTCTATATCTAAGTTTCTTTATAATTCAGAAATACTGCCCCTTAAAAGAACTCAAAGAACGAGAAAATATTTCTACCTTGTGCAAGTGATTATGATGGAAAGCTAACAAGAATTTCTGATCTTTCCATTTCTAGGGAAGAACTCTGAGGACAAATTTTTCTTTACATTATCTTTTGGAGGTTTGGAGGCCCAGTGACTTCACCTAGCGTTCTTACAGGCCCAGCTATCAGCATTATGATGCTGATAGAAATCAGAAAGGAATTTTAAAGACTGACAAGGATCTGGTGAACCATGAAGGTTTTTTACTATTAGTTGAGGAGCGTTAATATAATTTGTTAATAATCCTTTTTATTTCTCTAAAATATTAAAATAGAAACTACTTGTCAAAAATCTGATAGATTCTATGAGTATGGAAGATAGATGAATGTGAAAAAAATGGACCCATTTCTTTCCTTATGTTTGTGGATAGGAAGTAGGAAGAGGGAATAAGGAGGAACCAAACATTTCCATTCTAAATATAGTATTTGGAAAGCAGTCACGCATGGCTTGTCCAAAGAACCCAAGCCTATATAACAGACTTGGGAACAGAGCTATGTCTCGTCTAACAGTTCACTTCTTATCAAGCCAATTTCGTCTATTTCCAGGATATCACTTTAAGAATTAGAGTCTCTTAGAATTTTAGAGAGGGGTTTTTTCCTCCTTAAATGCATTTGCAGAATTTCTACATGGTTCCTGCTCTATTGTGTATTCAAAACAGATGAAAGTAAATGTTGGTGGCATAAAATATTTTTTTTTAAAGATCAAAATCATGCTAAAGTCACCTTCACCTAAACTATTACAATTTTCAGTTTAGTCGCAGACTCAAATTCAAATAATGTATTCAAGTGTCTAAACAGGGTCACTATTTCTGAAACAACTACTCAGAATCTAAAAGGGTATTTTGTCTATGATCTTTTGAAATACACAATACAGTGTATTTTCTTATTGACATTGTGCAGACTCTGTATCCACTCATGCAATAACTATATATTTACTTCTGATTTTGCTCACTCCATATTTGTTTTTCCCTATGATCTTTTCACTGTTTCATTTCTTCTTTTTCTTTTACATCATTTTAGTAAAAGAACTTATAACATTCAGACAGGTTTGAAATTAAGCCAGAGAAGCTTACTCATTCAAATGAAGATACTTGTGTGTTAAACTATTATGAATTAATGTTGCAGTTAATTAACTGAGAAAGATATCAAACCAGGAATACTCTAGGTAATTATTCATTGACTATGCCAAAGAAGGAGTAAGGCATTTCTCTGACTGAAAATAGACGTTGTTATGCCATATTAGTCTTCTCTGACATGAGTGGTTTTCCCCAGAAATATTGTACTTTTTTTTCATCCTCCGTCTATTTCTGCCTCATAATGTTAAAGACAGTACCAAGATTATACAAATTTAAGCAACTWCTATTACGTCATCTAGGATTATTTCTGTCTTCTAAAGATGTGATCAAACATTTCAAGTGCTTGGTATCTAATTCTGAGTTAAACAATTTTCTGAATACGAAGAGGTATCAACATTTTCTGGAAGAACACTGCATGCCTTTTTAAAAACCTGGCAGTTTATAGATTTGAGATTAATCTCAAGTAAGTTATCTCAAATTAACTATATAAAACAGTTGATCAAAAAGAAATGTTATAGAAATTATATGTCTTTCTGGTATGCTTTAAAAAGGCTTTAAAATGAATGAATATAATTCAGTATCCTGGAAAAAAACCCAAAACACAAGCTCATTTTGACATTTTATGTCATTAGGAATGACAAATTCCCTTCAATTTGTTTATCACTTGTCTTTATTAATATTCATTGCTTTTGAAATGTCTGGAAAACATTGAAAAAATGTCTTTATTGAAAATCACTTTTAATTGATAAATATGTGAGTGCTTTTGTAGATGGAGAGAACATATATTACTGTAGCATTTGTACAGCATAACCTTCAGGTCTTTCAGGTTTTTCAGTTAGATGTTATGCTACCAGTAAAAGTAATTTCATTTCAAACAAATGATGCTGCAACGTGGAAATTCAAAGGTTTAAATAATTTGAAAGACTTAACATAAACAATAAAAAATTATACATTATTTACACATAGAAAGATGGGTTGCTGAACAAAATGAGCTATTTTTGAAATTAAAATGGTAAGTTCAAACAGCATGATTATTAATGAAATCTAGTTTCACACTATTACTTCWAATATTTACTTATTTTTGAAAGTATTTTCACCACATAGATGAAATTCTGAATGCTGATTTTTGTATTTAAAAGTCAAAGTGCAGGTAAGTGAATAAAGACCACTTTTCTTTTCCTTCTTGTCTCAATGTGTATTTGTGTGGTGGAKTCATTGAAATATTTTTACAGCTGATGTACCTTTCCTTTCTCCCTTTTTCAACTTTCCTTTTGCCCTTTTCAACTTCTTGGCTGGCACAGAGCTTCTCTACATTATGTTCTAAAAATGGATCATATAATTGTTTTCTTTATACATGTTCTTTCACCATTGTTAGACTGCAGAACTAGCAGTTGTAATAATTTTCTTTTTTAATATACTGACCTGGATTTTCTGACAGGCAAGCTCTTATTCATTTAGTACTTTGGCTTTTCTTTTAAACTAGTCTATCTTGGTGACTTGCAAGAGTATCACAGAGCAGCAAATTCATCAGCATCCTTTAAACTTTGTGTTTAAACTCAGATATTCAATTTTGAATAGTAATGACCTCTACTTCTCTTCCTGGAAGAGTAAAACTTGCAAACATGTGTTTATCTGTGAAGATTTCAAAATCAAAGCTGAGAAAAAAGGAGACACAGCAACTGCTTTCAGAACACCTGTTTTCCAGCCCCATGCATGTGCAACCCCTTCTGCAAATGATTATACCACCTCAACGCACTCATTTGTAAGATCAGTAGTACCCAAACAATACCAGTTAATAACTTAAAATTAATAAGCCAAACATTCTTAACACCCAGATAAGTTTGTTCTTTATCAGGGCATAAAGTTATTTTATGGAGTCTTGTATTGAGGACTCGATATATGTCAGTAGCAGTTTAACCAGAAAGAGATAAGGGAAATAGAAGAGTGAAACACTATTTGCCTGCTGTTTGCTTGGTTATGAAGATTAAGCCCCAAAGTCCAATCTGGAATCTGTTCAGAATCAATTATTCAAATTACTGTCATTGAGGTGATGTGTCATTTTGTGTTAAGGGGGGGGGCAAAATATCATCGTATTTAGGCCTTACGCTATTTTAAATGCAATTCCACTACTAGTTTGGCACTAAACAGCTCAAACCCCTGAAATGGGACAGGTGGTAGAATGCCTTTTTCCTTTCCCAAGTGCATTTGCGTGGTGAATTACTGATCGCTTTTCAAATTGAAGCAGAAAATTAGTGAATGTAGGTCCCTGTGAAACTTAATGACCTCTCGTGTTTAGTGCTTGCTGAATAGGAGGTTTACATTTTGAATATTTTGCTTAAGTAGAACTGTCTTCCTAAACACCTCTTTGTGTACAGCTCCATTGCTTTCTGAAAATGAATGCAATTCTCCGAGCTGGAGAAAACATATTAGCAGTTATTAGACTCTCATGTGCTACAGAGATGGAGCCTAATACAGATAATTACAGTTTATGTGAGGATTGTGCCATCAATCAGCCCCTGTCCTTTTCCTCTTCCATTTATAAAGCATTTTATTTCTAAGGAAAACAAAAATAAAGTTTATTGGCTGTAGACATTAACAATGACAGCTTTCGTTGTTTTGGTTTGGTTTAGTTGGTTGGTTGGGTGGGGTTTTTTTAATGCAGTAAGTTTCTTGAACTACCACAAATTCCACAAAATGCCACAAATTTAGGCTTCCTTGTATGTCTCCTCCTTTTCTTCTGATAAGTTTAGGTCAAATAAATATTGTTATCTTCCTATAAATACACCCAGGTTACCTGGCCTAAGTACAGGTTGCTTGGAACAACCTGAAACAGGACCACAGCCACAATACTTCTGTACATGTGTTGTGTATGTCAAAGCATTGGGTATACATACTGCATGAACAATTGCTCTAAGCATGAAATTATGTCCAAATCTTTCAGGAAATATTGAGAAGAATTTTCATCAGGAAAAAAAACCCAAAAACCAACAAACCAACCAATCCACCACCCCTGCAAAAAACTCCCAAAAAACCTGTGAAAAATTTGGAAATATATCATGTGTTAAGTTCATTTTTTTCCCAGCAAAGTTTTTTAAAGTATAGAAAAAAGTGCACATAAGAATTAACACCTTTGCTTAATTTTATCATCAGACATAACAATATAAATAATATTCTTATTATTTTTATAGGTTAGTTTTTTATTGCTGTTAGTATCAAAGAAATTGCTTTCTATAATTGCTGCATATACTTTTCTTTCTATTTTCTTTTCTATTTTATTTCAACTTTTCGGAATAAGTTAGTGCATACATTTTGCTCCTTTGTTGTTTTGTATAGTGACTTCGCTTTTATATTCTTTGCAAGTTCCATGAATGGGAATGCAACAAAGAGTTCTATGGAAATTTAGTTTAGTATTTTGAAAATGATGAGGTTTTATTCAAGTCATACAATTTCCATGAAAGTACAAGAAAAGGGATCTAAATAGGATTTGTGCCTCTCCGTGTAAGAAAAACTACAAGACAATACAAAGACATTTCAAAGGTGAAAAATCTATCCAGAATTTTCAAAAGTTAAATAAAAGGAGAAAAGCTTTAATGTTTCAATATGATTGAATTATTATATAGGTATTTTAGAGGCACTTCCTTTAAAAGTGTACCTTAACTATTAAAAAAATACAAATGTTTGGAATACATCACATATATAAATGTTTGGATTTTAATTACATAAGGTTACACAGAAAATTCAGTCTGGGAAACACAAGTTTTGCGAACCAGAGAAAATGAAATAATGAAKAAAGAAACTCCTAAAACACTCTATGCCACTGTATCAATTTATATGCTGCTTTGCTGACTGCAGATCAGTAGAAATCAAAACAACACAGAATAMCAATGGCTTTTACTTTTCTTCTTTCTTTTTTTTATGTAGACACTTTTCCACATAAACAGTATTGTCATCCATAAAGGTAATTTTCAATGCATGCCAAATTATTTCTAATTAGGTTATATAATTTCCCCTAGTAAATGAGAGATTAGCAATTCTTTTTATAGTCTTTGTTTTGCCAGTTGTGAAAACGATATTGCGTACATCGATTTTAATCTAGAATTAAAATAAATGTTCTAGAAATTCCTTGGACAAAATGTAAGAATAACGTGTCTGCAGAATGAGGAAACTGAACAAAAATTTAAAGTTCCAGATCAGAATTTTTCCAGATGCAACTGATATTACTGCATACATGCCCACATCAGCTGAAAAGATATATTTACACTCATATATAAATATCATATGTATGCCTCTGCATCTGGATGATGTATTTATCATCCAGATCCAGATCCAGAACCACATGACCATGTATATCTGCAATAGTTTATTTCTTTTAACTTATTTCTGTTATAGCAAAATTTAAAGATAAATAGTCCACGTAACAAATTTTTTTCCCAAATCTTGACTTTGATCCTTCAATATTGCATTAAAAATGGGTAGGCTTTCTCAGTACCCTTTTTATAAACCTTTTTGGGTAGCCAAAGTTAATTTTAAACAATTTGCTCTGTCATCTTCAGTCAAGTGTGTGGATGTTATTACCTCTAATTGTGAAGTTTCTGTTGTTGTTAAGGCTGTTTGGATTTGTTTTTTTTTTTTAATCTGGGTTGCTTTTTTTGTCACTCAACTGTAAAATACAGGATGCATTGGCCATTTATCTAAATAGAGTTTCCACAGATTTATTTAACAAGTTTTATATGCTTAACTTTAGGTACAAGGGAGGGGAAATGAATCAATGTTTAATAAATTACTTGGGTCTTTATTCAACAGCCCGAACTTAGTGAAATGCCTCTATTAGGGGTATAGCTAGATTAGTTACAGTCAAGGTAAACAGTTCTCCCATGTGATTCAGTACAAGCAAGACTGAAGTCATCCTCTGATATTTTTTCTTTCCTTGCAGAAATAATATTCCTTGTTCCTTCACGAGAAAACCATTTTTGACTATGTTCTGCATAAAGATAGGAGTACGCCTTAACCTACCAAACTTGCTACTGCTCGTCTCCATTGCCTCCATTTTTATGATCTTTGATTTGAATGTTTGCAGTCTTTGTCAAGAGATGCTGGAAGAAATCCTACTGTACATGCTCTTCTTTCCTGATGTGAAGGTTGAGGACCACAGTTGTRCTTCCTAGAAAACAGAGATCTCTGTAGAGTAAGTAAGTCTGGGAGGCATCATCAGTCCAATAATACCATTTGTGTGCTACTTGCAAAGGCAAAAATGAATTCTTAAGGATTTAAAACACTTTAAGAAAAGCCAAGTCAGATATATTCCTGCACTTAGTGCACTCCTTTGTAAGACATCCCTGGTAAATCTGAGTTTGATCTTTCGATGTTCTGAGCAGAAAGGATACAAGTTACTTCCTAGTCAAATACAGCATGATAATAGTAGTACTATGTCAAACACAGACTATAATCCTCTGAAATATCACTGACGGAATGATTCTGGTTTGCATCAGACTTAAATGTCGTAACGGCTTTGCTTGTCTCAGAGCACAGGTTAAGAAATTCTGTATCTGATAGCAATGTAAAATGTCAGCTAAAAATGGTCACATTCTGAAATGCTTTGATAGTGAGGCCATAGTACAAGACAAATGGTATGAGATGATGAGGTTCTTCGTCAGAGGTCACTGTGGAAATATTAAGTAGCATTGCTTTTCTGTTAAGATAAAATTTAATATAGATGTGTTGGGAAAATATCCTACTGTTCTTTTACTGAGGATGAGATTTTGTCTCAGTGTACACTGAACATCCCAAATAATCATTAGTTGTATTATTTTATATAATTATTTCTAACTAGTAAGCCTATAGTTAGGATTAATAGAATTTCTTTCATGAAGTTCAGAGCTTAGTATACACACATTAGGGTGCCTAGGCACTTATGGAATGGCAATAGCATTCCACAAATAATGAGAATACCTCTTAATTCAGCTAAAGTCAAAGCCGCAAGTGAGTAATAAATGTATTTGTTCTCCAGTTAAATCGATTCCATGCAGTGCTGCAAGTGCTTATTATGCATTCTGTTTATTCCACAAGGAGGAAAATAATAGTTCTTTTCCTATTCTGCTAAAATACCACAGTACAAGGCATCTTATTTGGTTTCATTTTAACTATACCAATTTCACTTCTAATCAGCTTCTGTGTAAAGCTTACAGTGATCTCAAAGCTGCTGCTGGATTATTGATTTCTATAAAGAGAAACGAAAGAGACATTAGTTTGTATGCCATGAACACCATTTTGATACACAGAACAGCTGTTTTGTTGGGGTTTTTTTGTTTTTTTCCAAAAGAGATCAGAATATGCATTTCTTACAAGCATACATATTACTTACTTTGTGATGTGTATCACTGAGACAAGATTCAGAATCTTATATAAAATTACTTTTTTTGTCAGTGCAGTTCTCAGCTGATAATGTCCAAAGATAGCATATGCTTCCACCAGAAAGGATATTAATAGGCTTTACGATTGCTTGGAGAGTCTATATTGCAGTTCCCTTAGACACTAGAATAACTTATCAAAAATAAAAAAAACCAAAACAACCCACATTTGTAAGCTGTTTCCTCAGAAGCGGATGAGAGAAGTAGAACTGATGATAAATTTACTGCGCTGTGCTGTAAAATCCTGATTCACAGAACCCTTATGAGGATATTTTACAAATGGACCATTGGTTGCAAAGATACATATGCTGGTTATAATGCAAAATGCAACAAAAGCAAGCAATATAGTAGTACTTATTCCTCCCTTTCTTCACATTCTATGAATCCTTATCAACTAATTAATGACTTGAATAAATGTGAGAGGGAAGAAAAGAAACTATACATTTTAATTTTAAAATAAAGAACCTCGAGTGGATCTGAATAGGTTTAGGGCTATCAAGAGTCTTAGAATCACAGCAAAATGCTGGAATACAAAATTAAGAATCAGGGTATGGACACTAAAACAAGCTACATTTTAAAAATCCAGTGCAGACCACTCTGCTTAGACATCCTTCCCATCATTATTTCCTATCTAAAACACTTATCTTGAAAAATTATAAACAAGTTTCTAATGTTGCAAATTACTTCTGAAATTCAAATAATCAATCACTTTCAATATTTTTCAGCCTGCTTTCTGCCAAAAGGTTCTTCATCACCTATCATGCCTGTAGTACCTGATGCTTGGCTGGAGCACTCAGAGAATTTGACCATGAATAAAAAATCCAGTTCTGGACAAAATTGTCAAGCTTATGAGGAAGACTGAATTCTCCCCATAACAAATGGTCCTCCAGGCACATTGAGATTTCCTTTGTCAGAATTTTGTTTTAATTCGCTCACTGAGAGGGAAACAGTTTCTTTTCAATTCAGACTTCAGATGTTATGTAATATTTAATATCATTCTCCTATTAGCTACAATTATTTCAGAAGCTCCACATGCCGTCTTACACAGCACAATTGAATGACTCTTTATGCCCTCATATATAGTAAGGAAAAGTTKTCTGAGTACCTTTAGTGGCAGAAAAATAAAATGAACTGGCATAGTCAGGCACAGTAAGGGGCAGAGTCAGTACCTTTGAGAGGATAAATATGACATCTTATATAGAGATTAATAGATTAAGTAGACTTAATACAATTTCTGAAAGGAAGGTCTAGAATAYAAAGTTATGTTTTACTGTGAATGCAAATATTCCTGCAGAACACTGCAGTGCAGAGAAGGAAAAAAAAGAATGAGGAATTAGTTCTTTGTTCTCCTACTTTTGGGAAAAGAAAAGAAATTATGCATCAAGATTTACAAGAGGATGTGACTTTTGATACTGCTTGAATGAACCCCATCAATGTAGTTGTGTTAACATGTAGACTTTTATATACTTTTTTCCACTAGAATTTATGTTCATCAATATCCTTAATATAGTTATACTTTGCTGTTTGTCAGCTTACATGAACTCCAAATCATTCTTGAGAAATTCTTCATTCACTAAACTTGCTTTTCATTGAAATTCTATGTAAAAAATACTAATTAAAGGTAAGGTAGTGGCCTACTTCTAAGTTTGTCAACCCTTTTCTATATATTAGCATGGATATCTTTGTGTAGTCATATTTTCAGCTGTTATAAAGCTTTGTGATTTAATGGAATCTATTTAAAATCAGGCCAATTTGCAATGCACAAAGATTTGGTCCAGGAGACTCAATAAAACAAAAGTAATATGCAATTCACATTGGTGGTTAGTGGACAGAAATAATCGTTCTTGAGCACTTACTCTCCTTTAAACYTCACTCTTTTCCAGAGTGCTGTGTATTGCAATAATTTTACTATTTAATGCTGCTTAATTTGATGAAAAAAAGAAAAGTAGCCCCAAAATAATTTTGGCAATTCAATTAGACTTGTTTAAGTTCTAGAGAAGATGAGGAAGAAAGAAGTAATAAAGAGAGTTAAAGATGAACATCAAATGTTAAAAAGGAGAAAACAAAAAAAACAAATACAGAAACAAAAAGAGGTTTCATACAAGCTCGATATGGATATCAAAATTTCTATTAGTTGTCTGCTTATATTCCCAGCAGATATTCTCAGTGTCTTTCTGTTCGAAATCTGTGGGGAAGGAGATTGGCTCAGTCTACTTTTGCTACTTCTTAACTTTCAAGATTGCTTTGCTTCCCTTCTTTAGCAATTTTTATCTTTCTTTACTTTTTAGTTTAATGTCTTTCAATAAAGAGACCATTCAGGATTTCATTTGTATAGATCAGTATTTTGTCTTTAAAACAAAAAGCAAACAAAATCAAAGATTCACTAGAAGGTACAAATAAAGATAGGGAGGAAGGGGAAGCAAATGATGGAGGWAAAGGGAAGTGAAGTGAGAGATTTCATGTGTGAATGTGCCTGTAATTTAATGTCTAAAACATTTGGTTGGATAACATGAGGAAACACATACTACTGTCACTGTTTTCCCCATGGACGAGTAGAGAAACAACACAAAGTCCAGGCTCAGGGATAAATGGATGATGATTTTAATGAATTCTCAGAAGACTTTTATATGTTAGTTCACAAAGTGTATTAAGTGGCATAAGRTAAYTGKTTTTTGCCATCCAYCYCYTAAGGGGATTGGTCAAGTTCTAAGACACCCATCTCTGAATGTTTTTCTAGTTAGAATCATAACAATTCTGCAAAACAACCTGCAGCTGCAAGAAGTCTACAAAAACATTGTTTTGTCTTACTTGCATGGGAAGGACAGAACTCTCACAAAAATGCTGCAGAAAGCCGGAAAATCTTTCTGCTAAAGCTTTTCAGTGTCCACATATTACAGATCCTGCTCATGTTAGTACAAATTAGTTAGATATCAGTCAGAATAATAACAGTATTTCCCTGCTATAAGTTGCCTTGCCATAGTTGCATTTTCCTCATTCAGGAGGGAGCATAATTAAACGGAAAAATCAGAACTGCACCATTACTATCATTATTATTATTATTATTATTATTATTACTCTGACTTTTACCTACTGAATTCAATAGTCCCCTTCAGCATCTCTATCCCTTTACAGGTATGCGTAAAGTAGTTGTTCTAATCTTTCTCTCTGTGGCGTAAGAGATAATTTTTCATTTCTATTGGTTAAACAAAACAAATTAAATAGCATGAAGTGTATGATGAGAAAAATTCATTCTAAGCTGTTATGCCTAATATCTTCATAAATCTTGTCTTCTTGTTTAGGTTTCATTACTGAGCAAAAGAGATAATAATGTATCTCTTTGGGAGGTTTTAAGAGCATTTTTCCACTAGCCCACCTAATTTAAGGAGACTTTATGTTAAGAGCAATGTGTAAGCAAATCTCTTCTGTTAACTATGCACTGTAAACTGTGGTACACGATCAAAATAGTAAAATAATGAGGTCACCATCTGAAGAGTCAGCAGTCACTGCAGTGTCTGAAAGACTTCTGTTTCATTTTAAACAAGAAATAACCCTGTCAGCTATGTTGCAGTCAATGATATTTTAATGATGACCACAGCAACCTTTAAAATACTATAAACAAAATCTTCAAAAAAGACTACTGACTGCACAGTTCATTTTAATGAATGCCACAATCATCCTATAAGTTGCAACTCCTTTTAAGCAGAAGTATTTCATGATGCCATATTCATATAATAGAAATTCGATGGTGCCATGAAATACAAACATTTCTCGGACTCATGAAACCCACATTCATTAAATTCTTGCCTTAGTTCAGACAACTGATATGAGATAGTAAGAGCCAAGATACTTTCAAGACAGATGGAGTCAGTGGCCCTGTATGCATTAGCAAGTAGTGTACATGACTGGAAATAGGCTAAAGACCTGAAACGCACGCTGTATATGTTGCAGGAGCTTCTGACTGAATTATCTATAGGTGGATCCCATAGACACAATCTATTTTTAAGCCTAAAATGCATTAGTTTTGCTCTTTTGCTTCCATCTGAAAGGGATCCAGCTCATGCTCACTGAAACTGCACCACAGTACAAAGGTAAATATTAAGGGCTCCTGGGAGAGTCACTGTAAAAGTCTGTGGCTGGCTTTCATTGAATTATCTGTGTAAAAGCATCCATGATGGCCAATTCCATGCTTCTGAGCTGTATTTATATACTTCTAAGTATTACTTGATGTAAAGATCTGTCTGCACCTCTCAACCATTTGACCRTTGTAACAACAGGTTTGTTCCTTTATTTTTTGTCTCTCATAATAATGTTACATCTGAACAGACTCAATCTAAACAAAAAATGCTAAATGCTGAAATACTACATTGTCACAATGAAGGCAATCTATTTTTTTGCAGCTACTTTGCCTAGGTTTTGTAACTCCTAAAAGCATTGGTACTGGAAAMTCCAACCAGTGTCTGTTAGTACAGATTTTGTTTCCTCCATAATTGAGAGCCTTAGCAAAAACTGCCCTTAGCAGGTCAGTCTCCTGAAGAGAATAAAAAAATATGTCAAAGTTGCAAGACTGAATTTTTCATCTTAAGTATGTGTCAGTTTTGTTGACTGTTCAAAGTACATTCACCAAATCTTCAAAAGTTAGTCTTCAAATGCATTTAATAGTCTATGAGGACAGGGTGACTCATACATTGCAAAAACTGCCTCATAATAACTTCTTTTCTTTTTCTTAAGCAGATGTGATGTTACATAAAGGGTGACAAGTTCATTTGATCCCATGAGAGTATAAAAAAATCCCAAAGCTCACAAAAATTGTCTCTAAGTGTTTAATTTCTGCTTCCCAGAATCTGTCAGTTACAGCTCAAGTTTCTCTTTTCGGTTTTTTTAAATAATTTTTCAGTATAGACTACACTTTTATATGTTGCTGAGAATTTGATTTCACCCTTATCACTTACAGGAAGGACACCAACAGAAAACTTTGGAGCTGTATGTTTCAATCAAAGCATTATATAGTGTATGTTTTATTGATGATCTAGTGTAAAAGTTAAGAATGGTTAAAAATGTGATGCATAAGGTACTACTGACCAGACACATAACAGAAAGATGATTTTTACCTCAAAGTCTATGTACAAATCACAATTAAAAACCAGAACAGATTGATATAACATAAAACATACAACATCTAACAACAAACATTACAAATGTCTCAAATTATGTGATGTAAGAACTACCCAGAAATGCTAGAGCTCATTAAGGAAAAAAAAACCCAAAACAAAGCAAATGATAGGTCTGATAATCCTTAACAAAAAAGAGGGATTTTTTTGTTTATGATTTCTGTAGCCATCCACACGTTTAAAGGAAAAATACACAATAAAACTAACTGGCTTTTACTGCTCGAAGAGAAAAAACAGAAGACTTGAACTTGGCATCAAATGACCTTACACTTGATATCTTGCTTGGAGGAATTTGCACGGATTACAGTCATTCTGCAAAAGGTAATTAATCTCTTTTTACATGCTGATTAACTTTAACTAAGAAAATGTGTAAGAAATATAGTGGTGAGAGAAATACTTTTAGAGGGGTATTTTCAGAGCATCACCATATTTTAAAAAGATTCCATGACATCACTATGACATTACACATATGGTCAAATTTTGTATAGGACAAATGTACATATATGTGGAAAATGTATGGATATGCAGAGATTTGCTCTGTACTACCACTATTCTTGATTAAAATCACCACAACCAACAAAATTCAGAGTTATAATTCAGAGTTATTTATGTTTCTATAGTATGGCCAAATGCATGAAAATTATTAATTATTAGTGGGATCATCTAGATATAGTTCATATCAGCTTGTCTCCAACCCAAATATGTGTGGTAAAGCACTGTAATCAAGAACAGTCTTACCTGTATTTTCTAATACTGCATTTTCTTAGCTAAGAAGTTTACATAAGACTGTGAGCAATATGGTCAAGAGAGGCAAAGGTGTGATTAGTTCTGTGTAAAGTAATCATATGGGTACTATAACTTGAAAGAATATATACATACATACACATATCCATCCGTGTACATGACAGACATGTTCAGTCACAATGCTGGTACAAACAAGCATATTAACCATGACAATATTTATACATGCTATTTAATCCCTCTGACCCTCTTTTGGAGTCCTTAATAGTTAATATAGTAGATAAAAATTATGATGTCCRAAGTCTACCCTAGCTTGCTACTTCCTTGTCCCTGGCGTATTTGTTCCGTGTTGTCTGTTCCAGAGGTATGAGGCGCCCAGTCTAAACTCCATCTGTGAAACAGAAGGCTGTCGTGTCTTTGACAGGAAAAGTCTYGTCTGCTCATATCATCACAATTATGGTCCTCCTTCTCTGCATGATATGTTGAGTGGAATCATAGAGCTCGAGAGTCTGACTATTCATTACCAGATGAAGGAGTAGAAATAAAAAATTAAAACTATAGATAATGTTATGTTGTCATCCTCACATTTTTTGTGTTTTCTCCTACACCATTAACTTTTAGTGAATATYGGTAAAGCAAAACCACAGCTACTGCAAGAGATGATATAAATACATTAACACAAGTCTTAATTCGACATTTCTAAAAAAATTTAGAAAACAAATGTACAAAGAAAATGTAGAAATTGAAATTCAAATTTGATGCAGCATAAGCAAAGTCAAATTTTTTTCCCCAAAAAAATCATGAGCCTACTAATCCTTGAAATTTTTGTTCTTGAAATATCTTCAGTGGGTTTTAAATTATGATTTGCATAACAGCCGTGTCTCTCAGCCAAATCTGAATCAGGATCTTGCTTTTCAAGCATCGTACTTAATAATAAGCAACCTTTGTGCTGAATATTTGATATTCTGAAAAGACAAACTGGTAGGAGGAAAAAAATTACTCCCATTTTTCTGATGGTGACTTTGGCCACCAAGACATCAAGTAGCTTGGCCAAAATAACATGAATAAGTTGGAAAAAGTGTCAGAATCTGAAATTTCCTTCTGACTCACACCTCTGCCCACGAAAAACATTTGTTTTAATCCAAATATCCATAATTTAATATTTTGTATTAGGCCTTAAATGTTTCAGTTTCAGCTTCATGTGTTAGTGAGTCTCTTTGGTATAACCGTTGTAAGTCATCTGTGTATAGAGGATAACTGCTGTGGATGCCTTTCGTAAGTACTTAATACACATACTTCAGAGATAAAGAATGCAAAGACATAAAGAGAAAATAAATAAAAGCATTGAATCATTTCTCTGTAACTTCTGAGAGATTTTGGTATAAACTATAGTACAAATTATTACCTGTGGAAAAAATTTTAGTACAGACAAACACAAAATTGCTAATCATTTCTAAGCATGAATATATTTCTCATAGAAAAACCCTACTATTGAAGTGAAACAAAAACAAAGGAAATTTATCTGTGCACCTGGAGGATGGAACTTTTCAGGATACTCTCGTTAAATTAAGATGCAGAACTATTAATATTTTGTACGCAATTTTAAAATAATAACTCAACCAGCTAGAGCTGGTATAAAAGAAAGATAGACATTCCGTATTACTCAGTAAGTATTTTATTAGTTTCTCTGATTATTGTTTTGAAGTTTGTATATAGCTATATATTTATCTAAAACACAGTCTTGATTGAGAATAAATCAATYAAGTTATGTGCAACAGAAATTACCCGCAAGACTACAAACTCATACTTTGATTTAACAGAAAACGCAAACCAAGCAATACTCCTGATCCTGGATTCCTTGAAAAGGTACCCCTGATGTGAACAAGTTCAGAATAACATTCTTTTGCAAAAAGACATCATTTTTTCAGTCGAATGGTATCATCGAGTAAGTGTACAATGGCACGTAAAACAAACAGCAAAAGGGCAGTTTGGTGTGAATCTGTCCTGACAAAATGCTGTGAGCAAAATAAAAAAATATTGCAAATTCAAACGTTGCGAAACATAAATATTATCTTTCAGTCAGCTGTTATTAAATAAGTATCTAGGAGATGGGACCTATCTATTTACTTGAAAAAAAGTGGAAGCAAAGCAGGAAGAACTGAATGAAACCACATTCAGCCTTCAGGCCCTCATCTGAGAAAGCTTCTGAGCTCATGTGTGTTTATTCTGACTGAATTCTAGTGTGAGCTTAAAATTAAGCTCCAATTTAATTCCCAATGACTTTATTTTAAAATGGTAATTTGCTGCAATGAGACCCAAGTGCACAGAAGGAAACCTTAGCAAGTGAGCGGTGAAATAAACACATACACTTGGAAACTAAATGCTCAGAGGGCAGAAATGGAAATAATGAGCTGAATTTGTGGTAAGAAGAAGAATGTGTACAGAAAGGGGAAGGTTATTGTCATTAAATATAGTATAATTTCTTGCAGCTGATGATTAATATATTATTATGATTTATATATATATAATATATTATTAATATATTATGTGATTCTCACATGTAAAGATTGTTTAAATAATATTACTGTAAGCCAAAGATAAAATATAAAGAACCTATGGAACAGCATAAAATATGTCTGACTGTTGCAAATTTCAGGAGTCATCACCCACAAAGCATGGTAACTAGGACACATAAACATTTGCATTGCCATCCCTAGCTTTTTTTTTTTTTTAAGTTTTCCCCCACTAGTAGTTTGGGATTTCATCATTCTTCAGGAGTCACTTTCGTTTTTTCAAAAATCTTGTCTGTGCTCCTCGCCTAAAGGATATATGTGCAACACATTTCACAAAATATAATTAGATGCTAAACGTGATCACTTCCACAGTGTGATTCAGAGTGCTTTGGTTGTTCTGAAAAATAACATGCTTCTTAATGAATGTTAATTGTACTTTCTCATGTGGGAAACCACTTAGAAATACAGCTGCCCTTTGCCTGTATAGAGTTTCACTTACAGTTATATCCCGAAGAGCTACTTATACAGCTTAACATATAATTGTGGACATATGTTGCTCACTGATGGAGACTGTTTGAAATAGAATAATTTCATATAGTGAATTTTTCCCAAATTAAATTATGAATGCAATAAAGTTCATGTTGCATATATTTACTAAGTGAAAACATTATGTTGCAATTCTCTCTTAATGTATTCTCCCTGTGTTTTGTGAAAAGCTCTGGTGCTTTGGTTCTGCAGTCTGTCAGTCTATAAATTTACRATTTCATTAGAACAGGATATGTCTTCTTGTTTTTCTTTAAATGTATTTTATGACTGTCCCATTTTTACTTAATCTATACTAAACTAACAGATTTACTTAGCATAGCATTTAACAAAAAACTCGCTTGACTTCTTACCTATAAATATATATAAGAGGTATAAAAAAGGTATTTCTTGCCTTTCACATAGCAGTAGGCCCCAGATAACCATATTTTAAAATGAATTAATTACCACTATGATCTGAAAAATAAGTCATTCTAACATGGCATATCTACTTCCTTTCTTGCCTTCACTTGTCTTTTTCTCTGTAAGACTCAGGTCAACAAAGATTTATTAACTCTTCTATTTTAATTTTATTTACAATACACATAATGAAATTATAACAGAGCAATAATCATTGGAATCTTACTGGAAACCATACAAGTATTTAATTTCTGTAACTTCATATCCTCTTTTTATTTTTTTTTCAGAAAAAATGGAACAACAGTTATATACTGGAATTTTAATTTGCTTCTCCATTTTAAATATTAGCTAAAGATCTTTCTTGGCTTCATCATTCCTGTAATGGACTCATGCATTTTTTTAAATGTATTTCATTCTTATTTTGATCACTGAAGCTAATGTATGCAACAAGCTCACAAGCTGAGAGGCTTAGAGGGACTGAACTCTTTGTCCTCAATACAGGCAAAAAGCCATGTCTGGGCAGTCTCATTTACATTAATTATTATGTTGTTCCACCATAGTTTCAATTACTGTTTTTTATTGCTTCAGCAGGTTTTAGTGGATTGCTTATGCCCTTAGTAGATTTATCATTGGTCAAGGACATTTGGGTTAGAAATTCTGCCTGTATTCACCCTCTTCACCTAGCTAAGAAGGTCATTAGAATCCTGTCACTCACAAAACACAGAGCAGCTCTGCCACTACCATGAGCAAATCCTAGTTATCACCTAACAGTCTTCCCAATATCTGGTGTAGATTCCAACAACACAGTATAGAATGGGACAGATAACTTCTTCATCAGAGCGGGGCTCTCAGAAAAATCTTTATAGTCTCTGTCTCACCTGAGCAAAATTTTACCTAAGTGGGTGTTTCTGTGTAAAAAAGCATTCTCAGCTCCACAAGACAGATGATTAGTAACCCACTGGTCATTAAGTTATATTCTTAATATGAAATTATTGGACTTTTTTTTGCCTAATTGAAAGTTAATATCATTGCGCTATCTTTTTAAATTTATTTGCATTCTTTTCTCCCAGAGAAGTTATACATGATTTTGTGTTTCTGAAGACACCATAATTTTTGAGTTTATTGATGGGAACCAATAAAAACCTGCTTAATAGAAACCTGTGAATTTTTGTTATAATGCTTAATCAATAATCAATAAGCTATTATTATTATTAATTAAATAAAATGTGGAATTTCATTGCCCAGACCACCTTCTCCACCTTCTTTTGAACAATTTTGATGGACAGGGTTTGCACGGCCAAGCTTTGGTAATGAGGAGGAATCTTCCTCCACAGCCGGCAGAGCCAATCCTTGGTAGCTCCAAAGATGGGTGCTAGTCAATGATTGGCCAATCAGAAATGGTGTTAAAGCCTCTGTGAAAACATATTTAAGAAGAAGAAAAAAAAAAAAAGAAAAAATATTATTGTGTAGTTATTATTGTAGCCACAGAAAATGAGGGGTGAGAACATGTATGAGGAACAACTCTGCAGACACCCAGGTCAGTGGAGAAGGAAGGGCAGGAGGTGCTCCACGTCCTGGAGCTGAGATTCCGCTGCAGCCCATGGTGAAGTCCATGGTGAGGCAGCTGTGCCCCTGCAGCCATGAAGGACCACAGGGTTGCAGAGATCCACCTGCAGCCCGTGGATGAGATGCACACCAGAGCAGATGGATGCCTGAGAGGAGGCTGTGAACCCACGAGAGGCCTGTGATGGAGCAGGGTCCTAGCAGGGACCTGCAGACCCATGGAGAGAGGAGCCCACATTGGATCAGCTTTGCTGGTGGGACTTGTGACCCTGTGAGGGACCCACATTGGAGCAGGCTATCCTTGAAACTCTGCACCTTGTGGAAGAGTGACCAACGTTGCAGCAGTTTCTTGCCCGTGGGATGGCCTCGTGTTGGAGACACTGATGGAGAGCTGTCTCCTGTGAGAGCACCCCTGTGCCAGAGAAGGGGAAGGACTCCTGCCCCTGAGCAGCAGCAGATACAACATGTGATGAACTGACCATAAACCCCATTCCCTGTTTCCCTGCACCACTGAGAGAGGAAGTAGAGCCGGGAAGGAGGCAGGTGTGGGTGGAAGGTCTTTTTAAGTTTTGGATTTGTTTATTTTTCCTCACTATCCTGACCTTATTTTGTTTGTAATAAATTCAGTTAATAACTCTAATTCTAGCTTGTTTTGCCTATCATGGTATTCAGTGAGTGATTGCTCTCTGTCCTTATCTCAACCCATGGACCCTTTGTTAAATTTTCTCTTTCCTGTCCAGCTGCAGAGGGGAGTAAGAGGAAGGCTTTGGTGGGTGCATGGAAGCCAGCCAGGGTCAGCCTGCTACAACAGTAAACAGCTTACTTTCATCCAAGACAAAGGCAAAAGCAAGGATGTTGAAGAATAAGGATTTTGGCAAGATATTATTTTGGCATATTAGTATACAAGAAGAATGCAGAAGACCAGATGGCTCTTCTCTTTAAGGAACCCAAGTGCAGAGGCTGGCAGTCAGTTCAGGGATCTGATTCCTAGCTGGCATAACCAAAAGAGCTTCAAGACATGAAAGAAGAAAAATGGATAGATGTTTTGAGGGCAATGCTTCAAAAGAAATAGACTGTCTTTTGCACTAAGAAGGACAAAAGATCATAGGAGGTTCCTCTCTGAATCTTTTTTGCCATTAAATGCAAAGGATATGCCTTTTTTGCTTGTTGAACTGAAAGTAAAACTCTGCTTAAAAAATTTTCATGAGGATTTTTGGTACATTTGCTGTATCTTGTGGTGTCAGCCATAGCAGCATGCAAACTTGGGCAATGAAGGAGAAAGAACAGAGATTCATGTAAACAGGTATATTTCTGAGCCAAAGAGTTTGAATTATCACTGCTTGGTACATTGCATACTAGATATGTTTTGGTTTTTTTCCAGTAGAAGAAGAACCTGATACTGAAAATTGAGAAATGGGTGACTTCTATTGTGTACAGGTAGTTTAGGAAAATCAAATTGTTTGCTTTATTGTTATCTTTTAGAATTGCATTTTTAAATGTCTGTGTTTTATATCTGGAAGTCTTTATTAAGATCACTAAAACATTGAAAGAATAGTAAATGTAGGTAAATCAGCACAAAATCTTATTCACAAAGACACATGGAATAACTTATAAACTACCCTGGGCAAACTCTTGATTCAAGAAAGAACACTTCTAATGCTTGTGTAATTAGTGTCAGACATGCTAAATTGTGTAAGGTTAAGCATTTTGTATGAAATTAAATGTAAGTTTAAGTTTTTATCTCATTCAAGTGCAAAAAGAGCAGGCGTTCTTGCCTGTCTGTGTTGATCTGGATTTCATGCAGTTCACTTTAGAATGGCTGTTGATTTTGTCATGTTTACATTATAACATCTTCCACAATTTCTGCATAGTCATCAAAGCTTTACATATTCCCTGGACAAATGTACAATCTACAATTTCTGTATTTTATTACTAACTTTCACCCTTATCACTTCACACACGCTGAAAAGACAGATTAAATCATATTTGTCATCTTATTTTCCACACTACTTACATGATAAAAGCTATTTAATAGATTTTATGAGGACAGAGAACAGTATGACAACCATTTAGTTTGATCCTAAATAAGAGAAACTGCAGAATTTAGTGAGGTTACACACTTAAATAAGTAATCTTGTGCTACCACATTTTTTCACAGGGCTTTCAGAAATTTAAGTGATAAAGAACAATAATTTTGTATGCAGTTCCTATGACTAGTTCAGAAATAACAAAAAACAGCAAAAAAAAAATTGGAATTTAAAAAATATACAGCATGTAATCTGAACTTCTRTAGAATTTTATACCTTAGTCAACATATGTAATAAAATGAGAAATGTCTCTCCATTTAGATAATGGTCAAGTTCCTTCTARTTTGAAAAACAAATACAATCTTTCTTTGTCTCAAATAATAAGGCAATGGCTACAGGGAAGCAGCAGTAGTGGGGCTGCTCCTGAGGGAAGCRTGTGAGGATGGGAGGGTGTCCCAGTGCAGGCAGAGCCGTGCCACCCTAAGAGAGAAGCAGAGCAGAGCAGGACGGCCACAGCAGCGCATCCTGCCAAGGCACAGCCAGCACTGGGCAAATGGGAGGTGATGAGTGAGGTCGAGGATCAGTCTGGGGAGTAGAGTCAGCACATCAGGACTGAGCTGAGGGACACCCACGGCAGGGCTCAGGGAGGGATGTGACATTCAGATCTGAGCTTAACTTGAGCCTCTGAACACAGGTTCTGGGGTATGTGTATGGGTGTGTATGTGTGTGTTAGGGCAGTGTCCAGGGGAGGCTAACTAGGGCTAATAGCCTCCCCTGAATATTAAGGCCCATCTATGCACTCAGGACCCTCATTTCTCAGAATATTTTTGTAGATGTCTTCTAAACTCAGATTTTGGGTATCTTATACGAAATGTGGACATTAGAAGTGGATCCTGTATTCCAGTGTTATTCCATTAATTCCCTATTAGTTTGTTATCCCTCTACCAATATAGAAAAATAAAATATCCAGCCTCAAAGCTRTTATGAAAGGTGTTTCATAGTGTTCAGTACCTATGTAAATATGAATTTCAAATTTTTCTGATGCATAAGTTTAAGGCTACAGGATCCATCTTCTAGGTGTGAAATTTGTGTTCCTGATTGTATCATTCTTTAATAACTTTGCTAAAATATATGTGACCCTTTCATTTATTTAAACCCCTTTCATCTAATATCATGTTTCTTATTTACAAACATGATAGGTGGTCTGTGGTTTATTTATCAGAGAATTTTAGTATGCCTCTAGTTTTTTCCAGGGATTCATACTTAGCATTGTATTTATTTGGTACAAGAAATAAGACAAATTATGCTAGTTTTATGACTTGCTAGTAACCTAAGATAAGTAGAGGTTTTAGTACTTATCTGATCTGCAAACAGTTCTTTTTCCACTGGCAAAGGCAGTCTATCTGCTGGAAGATAAAGCTGATGGAGTTTGTGTCCTCAATTCAGCTCTAAGACTTAAAATCAATTCAGTTAGGGAAGAATGATAAAGTCATTCTAGTAAAGGAAAGATACCATGGATTTCCACGTATACTTGATCAAGCCCCTAGCTGCTACTGCTTCACGGGGATCTACAACATGCATATCTTCCATAAATATGTGCAAATATTGTTGACTATTAGTTACCTCTTCTGTAAGAAAAGCATGTTTACAACCTGGAGATTTGCACATTTTTTTTCTTCTCTTAAATGCTTAACTGTGAATTACCAAAAAACCCCACTCACATAACACAAAACTAATGGTTAATATATTGATTTTCCAAATAAAATGTCAGTACAGAAGATGCACAGCTTATCTATAACCATGTAAATCTGTATCAAAATGACAACAAAAATATTTTACAAATATTTTGCAAAAGCAAAGTTCATACTAACCTCATTTCAGTCTGTTAAGTGCATTTCTGTACAAGTGTCATGAGCATCTGTTCATCTTTCTTCATAGCTCTGCACAACACAAAAATACTTTTTGCCTTTCCACATACATGAGTTGAAATGAATTATTTTAAGCTAACACGTGCAAATAATAAATAACATACAATGTGTAATATGTCATATACTTTGTAATGTAAGACATGTATCACATACATAGTGTATAATATATGATATATTTAACTCAAAGAACTAGTTGCCAGTTAGTTTGCAATTTCGGATTTTTCCACAAACTTTACTTGGAATCATAGAATGGTTTAAGTAGAAAGGAAGATTTGAAGTTCAACCCCCTGCAATGAGCAGGGACATCAACTAGATCAGATTTTTCACAGCCCTGTCCAACATGACCTTGGACACTTTCAGAGACGGAGCATGTGCCATCTCTCTAGGCAACCTGTTCCAGTGTTTCGCTGGAAAGCATTTCTTCTTTATAGCTCATCTGAATCTCTCCTCTTTTAGTTTAAACCCGTCAATCCTTGCAGTACCACTGCAGGTCCTACAAAAAGATCCTGTCACCATCTTTCTTACAAGCCTCCTTTTGCTGAAAGGCTGCAGTAAGGTCTCCAAGGTATATCCCAAAATGAAATTGTAAAAAATAATTAAATTTACACAAAAATAATTCTTGCCATTCTGGAAAAAAACTATAATGAATACATTATGAGAGGAAAATATATTGCAGTGTATTTGGAGTACTTTTATGAAGAGAAGTATCTAGTTAACAAAGATGGAATTTAAATCAGATGCATAAATTTGAGCCCAAGACACAATGACCAATTCATTATTACCTTCTCGAAATACAGGTGGTATTAACCTCTCGGGATACTTTCTTGTTTTTTTCCTTGTTCCTTCCAAAAAATTGCACTCTCTGTTTTGGTAATGTCCCTTTGGCTGTGAATTTAAGCTTACGGTTATATTTTTCCAACTTCCACCATTCTATCTCTTCAAGGGCTAAAGTAACTAAAGATATAATCATAGGATAATTTAGGTTAGAAAAAACGTCTAAGATCATTGGGTCTAACTGATAATGTAGCACTGCCAAGTCCACAACTAAACCATATCACTAGGTGCAGCACCAACACTAAAGGTAACTGAAGATTTACTAAATTGCCAGTGCTGAATCAGGTTCAAGGTTCCATAATTTCAAAATTTTATTTGGTTGAATTAGTTGCATGTGTGATTCCTAACGTTTGTATCTGCTCTTGTCTATGTTTTTATTTGAACATAAATGTTTTATTAATATTAAATCACATTAGTAAAGAGATTTAATTAATAATTAAAGTGGGCTTCTATTTTCCTAGACACTGTATACACAGTGGATGTAGATCACACTGCTCAAGCATTCAGTCTATGTATGTAGACTAGAAACAGAGCTACACATTGGAAGTATGACTAAAGTGATTCACTGCTGGTAGAAACAATGTTGATCATAAATGTAATTGTATGGTGTGAACAGAGACGAGGAGAAAGAAGAATRGGACCAACTAAAATAAAAGTGGAAAGTAAAAGCAGTAGGAGAAATAACATTGGAGAAATAACATAGGATAAGAGAGATGATGCAAGCTTGAAAACAGGAGAGGAAATTCTAGAAGTGATTGTTGCAAGAAGGAATGTCTCTTTATTTGATGCTTAGTAACTCTTTTTTTGCAGTTTTAACCAAGGAAGATCTAGAAGAAGTGAAAGCAAGAGAAAGAGACATTTTCATGAGAGACAAGCAATCTATTACGTGGTCTTAGTAAAGTCAGAGTTAGGAAGCCTTAGATCAACTGTTCTGCTTCTGTTTAGAGCCAATATTTCCCTCACCCTTGTTCCATAGAACAGTGCTTAGTTTTACCAGCTTCTGCAAGACGTCCTTTCAACTAAAGCCTAATTGGAATCAACTTACCAAAAAAATCAGGTGCATTTAGACTCAGTACCTCTAACACTTTCAGAAATAATAAATAATTGTATGTTTCCAGTCCAATTATTCCAAGTGAGTACAACATTACCTAATTATCAGACATCAAACATATATGCTTGCTACTTAATTTTTTTCAAGGGCACTCAAGCATGACAACAGCAACACACGTCGACAAGTTCAGTGGACTAATTTGCAATTGGTAATGAAAAGAAAATATTGTCAAGAACTCTTTTGTACAAAAGCTCATTTGTTGGTGAGTCAAAAGACATTGTTTCTATTATAATATTAGTTTCTCTTCAAGAAAGTATAGTAATGTAACAGAAAATAATTGAGAAGGCAGTTTAGAATGCCAACAAACCCCTTGCCAGATTTGCCAAATTTTGTAATGCAATAAATATCCACTGCATCTGAATTTTATAGCTTTTTCCAGATTGAAAACAAAAAGAATGAGTAAGAATCCTACTGAAATAAAATGATAACTAGGGCTGGTGAAATATGTAAACAATGTTATGTTTAGCAAAAATGTGCTTTCTTTTTAAAAGAAAGATTATGCACTAATTTTATACTTCTATTCCATACGAGTAGGAAGCCTTGCACATAACATGAAATGAAGGTTGAGATGCGATTTATTTTTATAAAATTTTATTTGTTGGTAATATCTTCATGCTATATAATTTCTCACACAATACTGATTCTCTGACAAATCTAAAACTCTAAAAATTTTTGGTAAGCTCCTGTGTGAATGTCTCTGCTGGAAAGTCTTCCTTTTATTTCTTTTCTCCTATAGTGATGATACATTAGCAAGAACCAAGTTTACGAATCAGTAGTCTTAACTTTTACTTTTGACAAAACAGGTTCCATTTGAAAATATTATCTCACTATATCAACACTCTGTACATTTGCAAACTCATATCTAGTCAAGTTGCATTAATAGGATTGATACAAATGCTACAACTGGGTTCTGCTTCATAATAATTTTCTGAGCAAACTGAAATTCTACTGTCCATAAACTCTAAAGTATAGAAAAAATATTTTCATTTTTATGTTGTTATGTACTTTATCTCCATGTACATCTTAGAGATGTTTTGGTTTTTATAAATTTAATTCTTACTAAACAAAAGAAAATACAAAAATGCTGCTGATAACTGCACAGAATTGTAAAAAGAACCTGAAGGTACATTGTATCTTTACAACTAGACAAACCGTAGTTAATGTTAGTGAAGAACAAGCCTGTGACAGACAACAGTTTGTGCGTCAAACTGTATGTATGAGGAATGTATAGCCACAGGCAAGTCAGTGTCAGCAGTGGCACCTGGGGACAACAATGTATCACAAAGAAAGGAATCTGGAAGAGGCTAAGGCTCAAATTGTGTACTTGTGGCTTAGAGAGAGCAGTCAGCCAACAGGAGTGTTTAATTCCTTTTCACATGGGGCAGAAGAAGATGAAAGACTCCACAACCACTTTCTCTTTCTGAAAGAATCCCTGATAACAGAGAGAAGTAGCAAGAAGAAAGAAAACAGATGTCTTTCTACCGTGCTCAATAAATTTGTGTTATGTTATGCACAGTCACCAGGATATTGGTAGTCAGATTTTTAGAATGTAAATCTTACAAATAAAATGTAAGCAAATAGTCTCCCTTAAAAATAAAAATCAGCAAATGCACAATAGACATGTTCTAAATTTCATTAGTTGCCAGCATGTTACCAGTCATTTTCCACATGCCCTTCTTCTAGTGGGCATCATTACATGCTCTGAAAAGAATATCTTAAAATTCAAAATTATCTGAGGCCATCCTTCATATAATGATATATACATACTTGTATTTGTGTTCTCGTAATAGTCAAAGAGGTTTGGCGAAACCCCAGGTCTACATGCCCTCAGTTATAGGAAAGCTATTTCTTCAGTCATTGGTTTAGTGGGTTTGGCTCACTGTTGATGAGAGCAGCTGTAGAGGTGGCCTGGTTAGAAGGTGAAACTCACTGAGCAAAAGAACATGACTGTTGAAAAGTACTGATGAGAAAGGACTGACAGAGAAAGGACTCCCAGGCTGAAACTGCCAGCCTGGGAACTAGGCCTAGGAATGGTAAACGTCTTTGAAGTACAGCTTGGTACACAGACACTTGACAGATTCTGAGATACCACTGACAAGCACAAAAACAAGGCACTGTAACAACAATTTATTGTCTGAAAAGGTGGAAAACTGTCTGTAAAAATAAAATTATTCTGAAAGAACAGAAAATGCCATTATCTACTAGCTGTTAAGGCTAAAAATATCAAAATTAAATGCATCTATTGTCTGCTSTAAGTAGTATGTCCTATGCTCCCTTATATCTCTGTAACAGGGCATTTATTTTTATCTAAAATGGAGCCTCTCTCTCTGGGAATTCCCCACACTACACCTACTTTTCCTTTCTTAAACAGATTGAAATCTCCACATAATTTTTTATGAAGTCCTGGACTTCCACTGAGAAGTCCTGCCTGACTCCAGACTCTGAGACATAGATCATCATTGAAGTGAGATTCTGTCTGTTACTTTGTTGTACCCCATTTTTGGGGTTCATTTGGTTTGTCCTCCTACCTCTGGGACGGTTGGATCCCCATCTGGAATCAGTTTCTCCTTCCCTTTGGGATTGTTTTTCCTCTCCTGAAATCTGTCTAATTCACTTGATAGTGATGTGATGTTTATCTCCCAAATAGTACGCTATTATATCTGTTGTTAAATTGTTGAAAAGTTGCTTCAGTAATGATAAGTTTATGTAAGTGTATATGTCTACTTGGCTGTTGCTGTTACTGCTTGTAGCTACCTGACTGATTACTGTTATTAATGATTGTTGACATACTTTTGATTAATCTTACAGCAATGAATGCTGATAGCAATTTTTAATAGTTTGAGATATATATACTCAGTTTGTTAACCATAGGTATACTTGTTAGTGGTGAGTTTTGTGATAATTTACATGGTAATGGTGATTCATGTGGTATTTGTGGTGATCTGTAATATAGCAGAGAAATTGAAAGGATAAAGTCTCTGTGTCCTTGTGTATTACAGAATCCTACTAACCCTTTGTTGTGATCTTTATATATCTGAAGAGCAGTAAGACTTTAGATTTTGACAATCATTAAACCCAATGGATACAAGCTTCTTTGTCAAAAATACTGACTAAAGTGAAATGAATGATTGTTTAGACAGCATCACTTCAAATACTCACAAGTAACTATTGAAACAGAGGTGTTTTTCTTTGAGTTGTCAAAAATTTGAGGGTATATCAACAGTTTCATAATAATATCAATAAATATAAGTAATTTGAATACAGTGTTTGAGTATTCAAAAATAGGGGGAGGGAGGCAGGATTTTAAACGATTAAGTACCGGAAATGATTAACTATGTATAGGATGGARAGAGGATTAGCTATTATCCTATATAGACATCTACATCTAATGTAGCAAAAAAAGACAGGATACATCATGTCAGCATGGAAAAAGGATATTTTTCCTCAGTCCTAAATTGAAATGTAAGTCAAAATTTATTGCAACCTGTAGTAAATCACATATTACATAAGCTCTCAAATGAGAAGTCTAAAAATATTTCTTACAATATAAGATTTCAGAAGACAAGGTGAATATAGTTTTTAAGAGACATTTAAAACATGTTGTTGAGGTCAATTTTTATGGGTTATCTAGACTGTGATACTTATGTCTGAAAAGAGCAAGTTTCATTAAGTCTTAATTATTAGAAAGAAGTAAAAGTGACAAAATTGGTTCAATTGTGCAGCAAAGAAGATATCATAGACTACTACCAGCTCTGAGACAATGTCCCATTCAGTACCTTATTGTAACCAAAAATTATTTACATCATGAATTCAAAGGCAGGATAAAAAATTACTATACATATTTAGAGCATACTTTAAATTATATATTTACATATATGTGTTTGATTGTATTTCTGGTTAAATCTGTGGATTTTATGGTTTTGCTCTTGTTACAGAGTTTTTTACAGTACATATGTGTGTCTTGACAACATAGTACTTACTGAAAGGCCTCTGTCATTCTTTCATGTATACGAGAGTGTTCTAAAGGACTTTTTGCACTTCTCTTCACATAAGGTTATGGTATTCTACAGATCATACGCTATTTATCTGACACTACCTCCACTTAAATAAAACCAAATAGATGAGACAAAAAAAAAAAATTCACAAGACTCTATGATAAGGTTAACCACGAGTGGGTGAAGCAAAGGTGGTGATTGCAGCCTTTCTGGAATTTAGTAAAACTTTTAATACTGTCTCTCTGTACAGGTTTGGACCGGGATAGAATTTATTTTTTTCACAATAACTACTACGAGGATGTGTTTTGTATTTGTGCAGAAACATTGTTGATAACACAGGCATATTATAGCAATTGCTGAGTAACACTTACACTGAGTCAACAACTCACCCCACCCCACCACAAGTAGGCTGAGGGTGCACAAGGGGTTGGGAGGGGGCACAGCTGACCCAAACTGACCCAAGGGGTATTCCACACCATATGACACCATGCTCAGCAATAAGTCCAGTAGAGAGGTTGGCAGGGTGGACATGCTTCAGGGACTGGCTGTGCATTGGTCACTTGGTGGTGAGCAATTGTTTTCATTTACATCATGAAACACATGACCAGTGACCAACCTACTGCAGGGAATGCTTTCCATCATTGTCTTGGCAGTGAAGGAAAGCAAAAGCAGAGAATTTCTCAGAGTCATCATGATTTCATTTCATTTCAGTGTTGCAAAAGGCAATATGAATTAGTCGAATGTCATAAGTCCATGGGGCTTGTGGGTTTCATCCCAAAGTACTGAATGACCTAGTCAATGTTATGGCAGACCTCTTGATCATTTACGAACGGTGTTAGGAGGCTGGAGACATCCCTACTTATTGAAAACTGGTCAACGTTGTTCCAATTTACAAAAAAGGCACAAGGAARTAGAAGAGAGTTAGAATGGAATGGAATAGAATAGAAAACATCACAAGAATATTTCTTGATCTTGACTTTGGTAAGGCTTTGACAGAGTCTCACACAAAATCATTATTGCTGTTGGTTTGATGGATGGAACTGGCTGAATGGCTGCATCCAGTATTGTATTTCCTGGCTCTGTGTCCAAATGGAGATAAYAGCAAGTGGTGTCCTTCAGGGTTTTGTGTCAGGACTGATAATTTTGAACATATTCATCAATGACATAAAGGGATTAAATACAGCCTCAGCAAGTTTTTGGATGACACTAAACTGAGTGATGGAGTTGATATGCTAGAAGGAAGGGATGCAGTCCAGAGGGAACCTTGACAGACTTGAGGAGTGGTATAATGTGAACCTCATGAAATTCAACAAGGTGAAATGTAAGACCCTTTCTCTGGACTGGGCAAATCCCCAATATCATGACAGACTGGGGGATGCAGGGATTAGGAGCAGCCATGCTGAGAAGGAGTTGYGCGTATTGGTAGATGAACAATTATATGTCAGCTGACAAGGTGCATTTGGAGGCCAAAAAGGCAATCATATCCTTAGCTCATTAAAAGAACTGTGGTAGTCAGTTGAGGGAGGCAATTCTTTCCCTGTACTCTGCTCTGGTGAGATGCCACCTGGAGTGCTGCATCTGACTTTGGGGCACCCAGGACACAAAAACATGGATCTGTTAAAGAGGACCCAAAGTAAGGCCACAAAAATAATGAGAAGGATGGAATGTCTCTGCTGTGAGGAAAGGCTGAGAGATTTGGGGTTGTTTAGCATGGAGCAGAGAAGGTAGGGGTGAGACCTTGTTTTGGCCTTTCAACATTTAAAGGTGAATACTAGAAAGATGATTTTTTTTTCTTTTAATGATGACCACCTGTGATATGACAAAAGCTAGTAGATTAAAACTAAAAGGGTTGTAAGGGAGTGGAACAGGTTTCCCAGAGAAGCTGTGAATTCCCCATCATTTGAAATGTTCTAGGCCAAGCTGGATGGGACTTTGAGAAATTTGATCTAGTGGAAGTTGACTCTGCCCATGGAGGGAGTTTGGAACTACATGGTTTTTAAAGGTCCTTTTCAACCCAAACCATTCTATGATTCTAGAATTCTAAGACCTAAAAACATGAAGCTCATTCTTTTTGTCCTTTCCACAATGTAATAGATTCCATTTCCATTGCCTTTCTCTGTGTTGTAAAATGCGGTATAAAATACAAGTTATAGATTTCACTGGGCAGATATTCTAAAACTACCTTCTGTGAATTTACTTTTGGTGTCAATGGTTCATGCTAGCAATTTAACAGTATATAGTGTATCTGTTATCACTTCATGTGGTGTTTCAAGTACAGTTGAAAACATTACACAAGAATACTCTATAACCGCCACTTTGACTGGTACTTGGAGCATTACTGTACTGCAGTTTTCACAAATACTATTATTTACATTGATACATTGGTACGTAAAATGCCCATTCTTCTCATAATGTGTTGTAAGAGTGTATAACAAAGCCTTCCTTCTATCTAAGAAGAAATTTTAGTGTAAGATGATAGCTGAGCCACTGTATCAATCAAATCCTGAGAGGGAAAAAATAGGAAAAAACAAGCCAAGATAATATGTAGAATCTCTTATTTAACTCTAGTGCATGCTACATTAAATTTCTAAACCTCACTTGCATTAGTTGAGCTATCCATTATAATTCATTTACAGTTGAAAAATTACTTCAAAGATATGCATACAGAAATGTTCAAAATAATTCAAGTTTAATATACAGTGTAACTTTTCTGAACCATGTTTACTGAAGAAATACAATCCATCTTCGCTGCTGTCTGCTATGAAGGTCATACATATAGCTACTTTTCTTGAAGACATCAAGTCCTTAAAAGGAATTTCAACAACTTTATGCAATTAATTCTTACATGATTTTTCTAATACAAATCTAGTATTATTTTATAATCTATGTTAATGAATTATTTCATGGTGTGGTATCAGAAATTAGCATGCAGTAACTACAGAAGGTCAATAAATTATTTTACCATCTTGGGCTGGAATACAGCTAATTTTATTAATCGCAGATTGTATTGTGCTAAGTTTTTGATTTATGACCAAGAGAGTGTTGACAACACACTGATGTTTTGATTGTTGTTGAACAGTGCTCACTTTAAGTCGAGGGCTTTTCATCCTCTCATTCTGCCCAGCCAGTGCGTAGTCTGGGGATGCATGAGAAGCTGAGAGGAGACATAGATGGATCAAGGGGATACCCCATACCATATTATGTCATCCTCAGCAATAAAAGATGGGGGAGAAAAGGAGAAAGGAGGCGATGCTCTGAATTACAACATCTGATTGCCCAAATCTGTTTGTCCCTGCTACATGTGGTAAGCTCTGCTTTCCTTGAAATGGCTGATTGTCTGCCTGGCAATGGTAAGCAGTGAATGAATTCCTTATTTTGGTTTGCTTTCATGCGCAGTTTTTGCTTAATCCTTTAAACTGTCCTTATCTCAGCCTTCCCCATTCTGTTTCTTTTCCCCATTGCATTGTGAGGGAAGTGAGCAAGCAGCTGCGTGGTGCTGAGCTGCCTACTGGGGTTAAGCTAAAACGGTCCTTTTTGGAACCCAAAGTGAGTCTTGAAGGGTTTGTGATAAGGACAGACTTCAGTGTGATAGACTGAATTCATAGCTGCTGTAACTGTTCAGCTATTAAATGCCAGTCTCCTGTGCTTTCCATGTGGCTTGCTTGCCTTATATATAAAAGTCTAGTAAGTTTTAGTGGCTGCTTTCGCTGTTTCTTATATTGCTTATCCTCTTACTGTGCTATGCCTGGGAACACTTTGATAACAGCAACAACAGTCTGCCTTGGTTAGCAAATGAACAGGGCATTTTTGCTCTTCCTGTGCTGCTGTACTGGACAGACTGGAACTTGAAAGACACCTCCAGTCAAAGGGACTATGACCTGTGGATAAKTCTGCATGGGAACAAGGATACATCATAGGCATTTGTGTCCATGGATAAGGACATTTCAGAACATTCCGATGTCCAGGGTTATAGTGTTTGTCTTCCTAAGTAGCTTCTAGGCATGAGGAAACCCTGCTTTTCCTTAAAAAAATCTGCCTGCAATACGAAGTAGTTAATGAATTCCTTACACTGTTTTTCTTGAGCATGCAGCTTTTGCTTTAATAAGCTTAAGCAATCAGGGAGTGTTCAAGCAGCTCTGTGGTGCTTAGCTGCCTACTGGGGTTAATTTACAACAATTAACAGAGAATTTTAAGTAAGAAAACTTCTTTATTTTTTGTTTTCCTATTATTGTTCAAATTTGTTGCTTTGTTGATAGAAATGAGCTTTCACTCTCTTCATGTCCAACTTTTGATAAAATTGCAATGAAACAGTGACCCTGTGTTAAAGAGATGAGCTTGTTACTATGGTAATGGTTGAATAATAACAAACTGTCTGACTTCATCGCTAAACTGAAATTATAGATGTTATATCAGGCATTCCACCTGTATTTAGATATCTCAAACTTTTGGTCTTCTGTGAAAAACTAACTGATTTTAAATGTTTACCATATATTTCTTCAATTTGAATTTGTTTAACAGATGAGTAATGATGAGAGGAAAGAAAGAAGCTAGCAATGGCATTTCAAAAATCTTGCCTAGGCATACTTAGGAAGTTTATAGTAGAGTAGACATTTGAATTCTAATAGTAATCTAGGGCCAACTCTATTACAGTGGAATTAGTGGTTTAGCATTCTAAGTAAATTAATAAAGGACAAATGTCTGAGTTTGTTGTCTGTTGCCACTTTCCCTGAGGCATTTTTAAGATTCTGAGGGGAAAAAAGTAGATATAGTTCCATTGTTACTGATTAAACAAATGTCTAATCCTTTGTAAGTTGTTTCAGGTGTCCATGTCATTGGTTTTATTTATGTTTTGTAAACATATGAATTTTAAAACAATAAATAAAGGTTGTCTACAATTTTAAAAAATTCTCTGTGAACTCAATGTAAGTAGTTTTAAATTATTTCAGATCAAATGAATCCAGAAAGAAGTTTAAAAAATTTGGGGAAGTTGTGTCTATCAAGTGCCAAAAAAGTGAATGAACGAACATTAAATGTAAAACCGCCTCACTTTTTGTTATCATTACGCTGTACTTAAACTGATCTGCATACCAGGGAGAATTAGATGAAATGCAACTTTCAGTATTATGAGACAATCAGACTTAATAGAACGTAGCAGGATACARAATACTTTGTTCTTTTGCATTAGCTGTGTTTTAACCTTATCAGAAAGTCAAATCAAAACTGCTATTCAAAAATTTGAAATGCATATAGCATGAAATAAAATACAAATGTCCCTTTAGGGACTTAGAATTAATGTTTTCAAATGGAAGATTAAAGACAGTGAAATAATGCCTTTGAATTCAAAGGCTCAGGAGCAATAACACTGATTTCAGTTCTGGTATTTCAAAGAACATAATTCATACTGATTTGAACAACTATGTTCACAGGTTTTTTAAAGCTGTTGCGGGGTCTTCTTGCTTTTTCCGTTAACAGTGCAGGACAACAAAATTCCTCAATCATTATATGTCAGGTACTGAAAGAATACTGGTGTTTTTAACATTGCTATGTGGAAAAGAGAAGCAATCTGAATTAAATACAATGAAACTCAAGATGCACCCTGAAAGTCTGTTTATCACCTGTTATCTCCTCCATAACTGCAACGTGTAYGATTGGTATATGAAAGGGGACAATGTACTTTTCAAGATCATTGGTGATTTGCTTGCATACCCAGTACCTGAACAAAATTAAGAAAGTTTGCTGTAATTCTTTGTATTTTGGCTACATATATCTTTTCCACAAATAGGCTTTGATTTTCTTGATTTTTTTTTGCCTTATGAGAAATCAATACAGCAATTGTCATAGGTGGATCAAAAAATTGTCTTATTTGAGTTCTGTGCCATGTTTATTTTTAAAACCCTACAAAACTCACCTTCTCTGTTTTGATTGCTACCCCAGTTATTCACAAATATTGAGGAAACCCAGTGTTTGGGCAGATCTTATTACAGTACATATTTTATAAATACAATTTTRAAAAACAGTCTCTTCCTCAAGTAGTTAATAAACTTCTAAAACTGTTTTATAGAGGAAAATGTCTACAGAACACTTGCATGTGCAACTGATCTGTTTTGTTCAAAGTGCTTTGCAAACAGAGAACTTGAATGATGGTTGGGTCACTCAGGCTACTTCCCTACAGATGTACTTAGCTGTGTATATTGTTTGTCTTAACACCTAATTTTTCACTTTTGAGATAATACTGACTCAAACATTCAGAGCTATTTTGACATGGATTCCTGAAGACTAAATGTGCTTTCTGTGGTTACTGATATGCTTTACCCTGGCAGAATGCAAATCATTTAACTGCTGTTTTGAACATCTTGTTCTAGGCTCTGGTTGCCAATACAGTACTAACTAGGGATTTTTCTTTTTAAAAGCTTCTCCTCTCATTTAGACATCGCGAAAGAAGCAAAAGGCTGGTCCTTATGGGAGTTTAGTTCTTTTTATTTTTCTATTAATTATTTCCTTATTTTTATTTATTTTACTTGTATCTTCATAGTTACCTTATTTATCTGTCTTTTTTTTCTACCATTCTTCTTGTTTATGACTTTGGCATTACTATTTTTTACATTTAAAATTGAAAAAGGAGGAAAACTTTATTATCTGAAAAACTACTATATTGTGTCCTCTTACAAAAAGCATTTTTTCCAAGTCTTACAGAATAATTAAAAAAAATCAAGGGAAATTTAACAACTTTGATATATTTAATTATTACAAGGGCCATACTTTTTATTTGATTAATGAGGATATGCTTAATATACGATTCCTAAGATCCTTTCTAGGTTATTCACATATGTGTATTAGAAAAGATGATCCCATTAGGAGATACTGTCCTCTCTTTGACAATAGACTTGTCTTCAGAGGAACACAAATTCAAGCTACTAAAAGTTCAGCTTCTATTTACTGTATATTTCTTATCTGTCACAGAAATGAAACCATCATTGCATTTGCTCCATATTGAGCAACCTGGTCGAGTGGGAGGTGTCCCTGCCCATTGCAGGGGGCTTGGAACTAAATGCTTGGAACTAAATGCTCTTTCCACTCAAACTATTACATGATTCAATGATTCTATATGCTGTCGCTTACTCCTTCATTTATGTTTYGTAGATTTTACTTTATACTCCAGAAAACCAAGCATAGTGCACAAAAAAGGTGAAGATTAGTCACTGAAGTTCATTGCAAATAACATCTGATAGTATGTGTAAACAGGGACTTAATAACCAATAAACATAAAACATTTGTTTTCCAGGAAGTTATTAAGTCATTGGAAACAGGAATCAATGGGGAGTTTGAGCAGATCTCACTGAAAGGGGAATACTAAGAAAAAAAGCATGCTGAAAATCATCATCATCATTGGCACCTCCTGCATTTGGGGGAACCCCACAGGGGAGGATGTGTATCTGTGTTCCCTTTTCCTTGTAACTGCTTTCACCATTTCCTATGGGCATTTTCCCCCTTAACTCCTTTCTCTCTCTCTCTCTCTCTCTCTCTCTCTCATTCTCCCTCCTTTAGTTCCTCCAAGGTAACCTTCATAACTATAGTTCAGGTATGCCATCAGCTACACATTCTGCTTATAAATGTTCATATATATATGAACCTGTCTTAATATTCTTTTTAAAAAAGTATATGTTTAGTTAGAAAGTCACAATACTTTTGTGAACTAAAGGAGAAGACAGGAAGTTGCAGTATGTATTGTTACTATATATTTCTCATCAGCCTTTTAATACAGTTCAAAATGGGCAAGTATTGGTTCTAGCTGCCTCAAGTAACTAGGCATTTTAGTTCAGTTTCATGCTTTAAATTTCGTTAGAACAATTTTGTCTATTACACCCTTGAAGCAATAAATCATCCAGCTTCCCTAATTGCCCTTCCTGTCATTTGAGAATTTCAGTAGAAATACAAGAAACACCCACCTCTTTTGATCAGATCAAAGATTCCTTTAAAAGCTTGTATACCRATTTATCGCCACGAAAATACATGTTTCCCCTCTCTATTTTATAAATTATTTGGTTATTTAGCTTTTATGCATTTTTAAGAAGGCCTTTTTCCTCTTTTAATATCTAATAAGGTCATATCTTTATAAAGTGGAAAAAAAAAGTTCTTAGAAGAAAGCTTATATATCTAATCTATTGACTTGAAAGTAATTTTTATTGTAATTTATGCAGGTATACTTATATATTAGCTTAAAAATATAAGTCCATACTTTATTTATATGATGAAAAAAGCTGAGTAAGAAAATAAATTACCTCCTAATTCTGTTAAGGAATAATTCAATTCCATGATTATCAGTGTTAATTAGTACAGGACATGTACTATACCTTCACTTTAGAACACACATTATTTTTCAATTAGTTTGTAATTGTTTTAAATATTTGTGGAATATATTTTCTCTTTTTCTTCCCCCCTCCCCTGACTTTTTACCTGCATTTTTGTATAATAGACATCTTGTTATGACTAAAGAGTGTTCTAAAGATGCAAAAATAAAATGCAGCAGTGTTTCTAATTGACATACAGAAATATATATAGAAAAATTACTTTCTAATAAATTTTTATAGTACCTTAAAATATGTGCACTAAGATAATCTAATTAAACAAAAAAAACCACATTATATAAAATTACCTGGACTCCTTTGGAAGCAAGGTACTGTATGTAGTGGTTTTAGTACTACATAATACACATAATAGAGTCACCCCAAGACATCTATGTATATGGTTACAAGATATTTCAATGGTTAAAAATTGCTAAAGTGTATCTTTTTCTTTTGAGGTATCTACTAGAAAGATGTAAGGACAATGCATGAATCATAAGGACATAACATTGAACTGAAAAYCTGTCAAAATAGGGGGAGTAAGGCACTGTGTAATTTGTCTTGCACAGGTGAAATCCATCCTTTTGGTATCTGAAGATAGTTAATAACCGGAGAAAATTAAAGACTTCCCTCTACCACTCTCTGGAAGCACTTGGAGCAGAYGAATAAGGAGAATAGAGGAATATCTGAGTATGTCTTGGTGGAACACTATCAAGACTGGTCAAAATTAGCTTGAACGTTCACTCTATGCATTTGAAAATTCATGTTGAGTAGAGATGGATCAATAGTAAGTACAGGGGATATCACATCAAGAGATGTCAAGCTTGGGTTTCTACAATTTCATTCTATAATAGATCTATTGCCTGCAAACTTGGAGAGCTACCAYCTGCCTGTTTTCAAGACAACAAGACCAGGCTTCCCACAAGCTGACAGTGCAATTTAGCAACAATATGGATATAATCTTCAGAAAAAGACTAAGCATTTYAATACTTATTTCAGGACACGTTTGAGTCTGAACTGTTTTCTTTCTTTTCTTTTCTTATTTTTTTTCCTCCTGACCCAATTTTTTATTTTATGATGTTTTTGTTTCCAGAGGTTCAATGTTAGACAAAATAGAAACATAAAAGATAAAACACAAACCCATTACCATTTCTTTTTAGTCAAATGAATTATTGTCATTTAAGAGCCAAGCAATAGTCCACAATGGCACTGAGTCATCAATAATCATTCATTCCTTCACTAACTCTTAAGGAGGATCCATTTCCCACTGAAGTTAATGACTCATCTGCAGCTGTTTTCAATGAAAATAAAAGTAGGTGCTTTTAGCATCCAGGCTGTCATACGTATTGAAAATGCTGAATGAAAAAGGATACTTCAATCAGAAAAAAAAAAATCTACTGATTAAATGTAATCCAAAAAGTATAGTGGACATCTATCTATTAAAAAAACAAACAAACAAACAAGCAAACAAACAAAAAACACACAAAACCCCCAAAACAGAACCCTCCCAAAAAACCAAAACAAAAACACYCTCTATGATCATCTTTGTCCTGTCTAACTCCAATACAGCTTTTCCCRTTTCCTCTGTTTCTGGTGATTAATAAAGAGATAGGGATTAAATGGCCATTTTTTTTTTTACTAAAAGAGTCTTGAAATTATTTTTTTAAGCTCCTAAGTATTGTGARTTTTGTCATTTGAAAACTCAGGAATAATTAAACTTCTGCATTAAAACGTTTTAGGAAAACAGATTTGTTTCCACCAAAACTTATATTAAGATATGCCAAGGATTAATAGGAAGTGACACACTTGCAACAAAACTTTCAGATGTTTTATTTCCTTGCTTCACATTTATAACTATTTTGCAAAAAAGTTATCATAGATAATGTATGTCTATGTCTATATATATTGAATATTTATGCCTACATGTAATACTGTATATTATTGTATATAATATACAGTTATTTATTTTAAAACTACTACTGAATCTAGTAGTTTTAATTAAGCAATAATTAAGCTTCACAGAAGCATAAGCATAGCAAATATTTTCTGTTTCATCTATCATCTGGTTGCAAGAATGTTCAGCATAACTTTTCCGTGACACAGTTGCAGTATGCTTAATAAAYAAATTGTTATAACAGACAAAAAATTAATATGAAAGTGCAAGAAATTGCCTCTTTCATGTGTCTCAGAAATGTTAAAATWGTTCATTTTGTGATGCTTATTTTTTTATGTTGCTGAATATATATAGTAAGAAAACTATATTTTAGCAAGCATCAGATCAAATAATTTACTTCCAATATCTTCTATCATTAGACAGTGTAAAGCACAAAAAGAAATAATATAAATGCAGTCAATACATACATATGTGCTGGAAAACAGTAACAGAAATGTTTCTTCTTTCAAATCTTAGTAAATTACTTAATTTTCTTTCAAAAYATCATTATATTGTTTAAAAAAATATGAAAGGTGAATGCTTTCATATAGAAAAAACAGGGCACACTTAGAAGCTGAAGTGAAAGAATCCAAGATTGTTAGAAGGAATAAAAACAGAATACACATGTGAGAAATGAAGGATACAGATGAGTTCTGGTAACACTCTCCTAGTTGAATGCAATGGTGGTTGTTTCCCCCACAGCATTTTAATCATGTACTATTATTTACGAACAACTATAGCAATAGTGTTCTGTCAGGCAGTTCTATTTTCCATTACTGCAGTCTCTCCTGGACATTTTATGATCATCTATGAAATCAGTTGTGTCTGAAAGAAAGCTGTCTGCAGTAAATTTATTTATTGAAAGGTGGCGGCGAGACTTTCTTTTAGAAARGAAGGATCAATTCAGAAAAAAAAACCCAACCAAAACACAAACAACCACCCAAAAAAACCCCTCCCAAACCAGCAGCCACTGCCAGGCTTCTTGCTGCTTTTAGACATAAAACTCAAATCCTCTTTCTTTCAACAAACAGGCTAACACAAATAAAACTTGCAGGTTTTCCAGGTATTGCCACTGACTTGTTTGACTGACTTGTTCTGATGCTGTGGAAAGTAACCTGAAGTTTCCTTCAGTTATACAGACTTAAGAATACTTGATATGTTTACCCTCAATTTCGAAGACCTACGTTCCTTCAGGACTACGTATGGGGAAGAAAACCTGCCTTTCCTATCTYAGCCCATTCCTGTGAACAAAAGTTACAGCAAAACATATCAAAATACTTTGAAATACTGATTTTTTYTCTCTCTCTCTACATGTTACCCTTTTTCTAAGACAGCGAGAGGGACCAATCTGATTTTTCTTTATGACTCAACACATGTTATACATGAGGTGAAAAATTACTCCRGGGGCTGCACCCGTGCTGGGAGCCCTGTCCCCGGGGAGGCTTCCCCTGGCAGCCGATCAGGGCAGGGAAAGCTTCCGCGATYGGGCTGCGAGCGACCCCTCCTTGCCGGTGGGGCTGATCCCCGGCTGCCCGGGAAAAAACGCCCGGGAAATTGGGCTGTGGGAGGGGCTTTAGCACATAAAAGCAGTGAGCTGCACCACAACCCGGCGTCATTTCATTTGGGTTTCTTGGAGGGAGAGGGGGCTCGCTTGGAGCGTCAGCTTGGCCCCCCTTCCCTCCTTGCCTTTTTCTCCCCGCGGTCCTGCTTCTTCCCTGGCTGTCTGTCTGTCCGCACCTGTGCTGCCCTGCTTCGCCGCTTCCCCGAGGCAGCTCGGCCCCACGGCACCCCAGGGCTCCGCTGTTTCCCGACGGAGCGGCCCCGAGAGCCGCAGCTGCTGCCCGAGTGCGGCCGTGGCCACGGCAGCCTGTTCTTCCCCGACGGGAGGGACACGCAGCCGGCCGCTGCTCGGAAATCGCGCCCGGCCTGCCACAGGAACGGATATACAGGACTACAGAATCAAATATGAAAATTCATGAATTTCAAATATCTATATTAAAGTCAATCGGTCCCTTATAGAATCATATAATCATTTAGGTCAAGTCCAACCTGTACTCTAGAACTTCAAAGTCTACTGCTAAGCCACGTCTCTCAACATGTCTTAAATACTTCTAGGGTGTGTGACTCAACCACTTCCCTGGGAAATTTTTCCAGTGTTGACAACATTTTCCGGGCAGACATTTTCCCTAATATCCATTCTAAAGCTCCCTTAGGGCAACTTGAGGCCATTTCCTCTCATCCTATTACTTGTTACGTGAGAGAAGAGACTGACCGCACCTCGCTGCTGCTTCCTTGCAGCAGGTGCATATGCTTTTTATTTGCAGGTTTTTTTAACCTTTTTTCTTTAGGTTTTCTCAGACATTTCAGTCTATTATCAAGTTATAATTTACCTTTGACCAAGTTATAACCAGTCGGTACTATATCACTACAATCCATTTGTCTTTAAAATTTCTTTTTATTAAGCACTTGCATAGGACTGAGGACTTTGAACTACCATAGAAAATGGTTCAAAGGATTATACATGAGAGAGGCCAATATCGGTATGATAAGCTAGGAGAGAAATGCTTCTCGGTTAGAGACAGGTTGCACCAGAGAGATTGAAATATGGATGACAAATCGCATGCTGAAAAAGATCCCCCACTGCTCCCCTTATAAGTAACCAAATATCCTTAAAATACCTTTTTTTTTTTTGCTTTTGTAGGCTCAGCATTTTGACTGTGTCTGAGAAATTAGTTTGACAAGGCATTTGAGTTTACATACACCAGATGATGCTAAGTGGGCAATGAATGTTATTTCTGTCTTGGTTCATGTATTTTTAAAATATACTTTATTAAACACATCTACCTTTAAAATGGAAAATACATAATTCATAAATGTGTGTACTTATAATGGGAGAGTAGTAGAGTAATCTTCAACAAATGGGAAATATTTATTCTCTTTGCAACACAAAATTGCACTTCTCCATGGAGGGCTCTTCCCTTGCAGGTGCATACTATTGGCTGTCAGGACCAGCTCTTGGGCAGGATATACAGAATTCCTGTTATGGAGGGTCTGACTGTTAACATCACCATTTTCTATACTGATACTGACCATGCACCTAATGATAGATGCAGACAACACCTCCTCACTCCAGGGAGATTGTGCCTTCAAGCACTCCACCCACACACTTGCGGTTAATCTCTGACTTCAGCTTAAAAGAAGGAAAAGGCAGCATGACAACATATTAATCTGTTCATCAACAAAATATTTTGTTTTCTTATTTCATGTTTCATCTGTCTACTAATCCAAATTATGTCATTAAACAAAAAAGTGTTATTTGTAACTTTCTTTAAAATGCTATACTAAAGATCCTTCCTACTGAAGGTGGAAACAGAGGTGTCCATCAAAAGGATGAGGGGCAAAAACCTCAGTTCTAACAGAGTTTCTGATTAGACCTTAGAGAAAAAATACCTACCACAATTAGAATGGTCAAAAACAGGCCGCCCAGCAAGGCTGTGGAAACCATAGCCTTGGGGAGATAGACAGCCTGACCTAAATTATTCTCCTGTTTGAGTGGTAGATTGGACAAGATGACCTTTAGTATCTTTGGCAACAGATATCATTCATTCTCTGAACATATTTATACTGTGGTCATTGCCATAGCATCTGAATGTGAAAAGCATTACAATTTAAGTGATAACATGTAAATTTTGTACATGTATACTTATATTTTAAAATATGACATAGTCTAGAGAAGTGATAATAAGATACAAGACATATTCAAATAGATCTTTATGACAGAAGAATTTCTTTCAATCCGTAGAACTTAGGTTCTTGTTTCACAGTCCTGCTTTCTTGAGAGAGACCTCATTATTTCCTAAATGCATGTTCTCAAAAAATAATTTAAATCAGCCTAAAACTAAGTCCTTTAATAATATACATAATGCTAAGAAAGTCTTGATCTCTGTTAAAATAATTATACATTTTATCCTAGTAATGGAAACTGCCTGGGCTGATAAATTCATTTTACAACATTAGCAGGTCTGAAAGCCTTTAGATCCAGGTTTGTACTTCATCTAGTTTTTTGTGTCACACATAGAGAAAGTATATATCTGAGTCCCGGTAACTTTGGAAAACCTAAGAATATAGGAAATAGGAAACACTGACTTCTTTAAAGCAATTATTCTTGAGACCTTACAGTGACTATACTGACAAATATTTGAGGGTCAAAAAAGGAAAATAAATCAATCACTGWATTCCAATCAACATATAATCTACTTCTTCCAAGAATTACTCTTTGTGTATTTGTAAGGAAGAAAAATACAGAGATGATGATACGAGAAGAAATTAAGTCTATTTCTTAAAATTCACTGTTTGAAATCTAATTTGTAAAGACATCAGTACACTTCACTTTCAGAAGGTTATTTTTTGTTAGAGACTGAAATTTCTAGTTGTCTAAATAACACCTAATGTAGAATTAACTCTGTTACCATACGAAGAAGTTAAAATAATCTTTCTTCTAGGAGTGCAAGAATTCCGTGGGGAAAATGTAATGCCTTTCACAAGGTCAAGAAGTGGACCCATGTGGACCCCATGAGGTTCAACGAGGCCAAGTGAGAGGTCCTTCACCTGGTTCGTGGCAATCTCTGATATTAGTGCTGGCTGGGGGATGAAGGGATTGCTGGCAGCTCTGCTAAGGAGTTGGGGATGCTGGTGGGCGAAAGGCTGAGCATGAGCAGCCAATGTGCACTCGCAGCTCAGAAAGACAACTGCATCCTGGTCTGTATCAAAAGAAGCCTGGCCAGCAGGGTGAGGGAGGTGATTCCTCCACTCTACTCTTTTCTGGGTACACCCCACCGGGAGTGCTGTGTCCAGCTCTGGACTTCTTAGTGCAGGAAAGACATGGGTCTGTTAGTGAGGAGGGCTACTGGATGGGACCATCAGAGCCTGGAGAAGAGAAGGCTCTGGGGAGATGTTATTTGTAACTTTTTGATATTTGAAGGGGGCTAGTAAGAACAGTTTAAAAGTGTAGATTTAGACGAGATATAAGGAAGACATTTTTTTACAGTGAGGGTGGTAAAACACTGGAAGTTGCAGAGAGGTGGCAGATGCCCTGTCACTGGAAATGTTCTTGGTCAGGTTGGATGAGGGTTTGAGAATGTAATAGGTGTTCCAGAAATGAGATAACATGAAAGGAAGAAGCATATTTCAACTCCTCTGGCATCCGTCTCCAAAAAGGGACACAACCCCTCTTTCCCCTTAGGGAGGAATTGCAGAGCATGMAGGAGAAAAAAAAAAAGATTAACACCTGGAAGGCAATTAGGCCTCTCTGTTGGCAAGTGGAAGCTTATTGGGTGGTGATGATAGCCCATGCATTTTAATTAAAGAGCAACATGAAAATATTTTAGGTTTCAATATTTTAAATGGATGTACCTGCCAAATACTGATGTGTGGTCCTTAGGATCAGACATCGATCCCAGCCTTGGTAGAACCTCAGAGTCTACAATGTGGGTACTACAATGTGTGTACTAATGAGTATAGCCAATGCACTCCCTCATTGAAAAATGAATAATGATTTCTGCTGTGGCACAAAATGGAATTTCTGAAGTCATGACTGGGAAACAAATTATCTCCAGAACTCACTCCCCATATAACTCAGCTGTTTGGCCAGTTGGGAAAGCAGACAGGAGGTGGTATTTAACAATTGATTATTGGTATCTGCGGGCTAATACAGCCAGGCTAACAGCTGCTGTAACAAACATTGCAAATTTAACTGCTACTTTTCAAGCAGCTGCACTCCCATTGATGGTGGTGCTAAATATAAAAAAAAAATATGTTCTTTATGGTTCCCTTGAAGGAGGGAGGATAAAGAGAAGTTTCCTTTCACTTGGGAGGAAATACAATACACCTTTAGCAGACTCCCACAGAGGTATAAATATTAACCTATAATTGCTCATGCTGCACTTGCTGAACTTTTGCAGAGAGACTCACTCCCCCAAGATGTGAAACTGTATCAAAATATCAGATGATATTCTGATTGGAGAAACTTCCCCTGAGAAGGTGGGGGAAAAGGCAGCAGCAGTATGGCAAGCAGTAAATAAAGCAGAAATTGAAATTCCATCTGGAAAATATCTGGGACTAAGTAAAGAAGAGCAAACCCTGGGTGTGGAAATTGGAGCATAGAGGCAGTAAAAATTTTAACTGAAGAATTAAAAAAATATCAGTCACTGGGACCRGTACGCTCACACAACCCTATTATAGCTGAATGGGATTTCTATATTTTATTATAGCACGTATATAATTGAAATTACTGTTTTCCCTTGGTATGTCTAGAAATTACCTTAACTTTTATGATAATAAATATGGCTCAAATGAAAAAAAATACAGTTTTCCCCCCTAAATCAGAAAAAATTTAATTTAACAGAAGTTTGACAAATGTTTGACCTCAAGTTACTGTGTTTGTTTGTGTAGAATTAGTTGCTTCCCCTCCCTCCCCCTCACCCTTTTATTTTCTGAAACCTGAACTCACTTAGGGAATGGTAAGACTTCCAAGTAGGTGAATATTTACAAGAATAGATCTGGATTTTACTTCACTTAAGCAATTTGTACTTCTGCATTTCATATTTCTTGTCCAGGATTTTATTCTAGAATTATATTACATACGTAGGGAGCAAATTATAGCTAAAATAATATACTTAGTAATGTATGGAAGGTCAACAGACAGCTTGTATTTTTATCCTTTCCATTTTGTTAATTGATCTAGTTGAACAACATGCCTTCTTTTTTCTTTTATTAAATGGGGTTTTTTCCAAATCTCAGACAACCAAACTGGAATAATAACTGTGTACCTAGGTGCTTCTATATTACCTATATGATGATTCACATTTTATCCGGAACTTTGTAATCACTGCATGAAGCTTTTATGCCTGTTTAAAGTACCCATTGGTCTTCTCTTGGATCCATTTCACTTCTTAATGGACCAATGCCTAAACAGAGTATTTCTATTGAAATGATAAAAAGGCTTAGCTTTGGCACTTAACAAACTATAATTAAAGTGACACAGAATAGTCTCCTGAACTTTGTTAAACCAATTAGTGAAGCATACCCTTACATTTTCCTTCTTAAAATAGTGAAATAAATTCAAAACCTATCAGTTGGTTGATCAACAGTTCCAAATGATACCTAGTCCCAATGAAATAAATTACTAAATTATCATTGATTTCTTTAGTGTTAAGATGTCCTACAATAATAAATGAGAAAAAATAGTCCACTAAGCTTAACATTTGGCATTAAACTTTTGATTTTGTTCCTGCTAAAGCTAGTGAAAAACTCTTGCACAGAATTAGATTTGGAACTGAGAAGAATATGGAAGATATAAGCAGTATGATCTAATTAATACCTACGTGTCGTATCTGAAAACAAAATAAAAAACCTCACAAAAAGTTCTCACAGAATAACCATTATATTTTATCCATAAATATCTTCTGAAAATGTGTTTTACAGTAGTTTAATATTATGAGTCATAGTGTAGCCCCATTAATTATGTTGTGAAGGAGTGAGAGGGTGAAAATTCTGTATTGGTCTGGTGTGACAGAAATTACATTTTTAATAGTCATATAGAAGATAAAATTAGGTAGAAAAAGTCCTCACTGTTTTCTAGTGTCCTACAAGAGCCGATAGTTTTAAAAAATTACCAAACTATGAATTCAAACAACCCATAGAAGTTATGAAGACCTCCTCCAATCCTTGCATTTTTTATTAACTGTGTGTGAGAGTAATTTGGTAATCCGAGACATCTGGCAACCCAACAGGCATGTACAAATCCCATCTGCAGGTAGAAATGCTTCTCTGCTTGCAAATGACAATATACAATAAATTGTGGTATAAACATGTAATTATGCAATTTTTTTTTTTGCCTTATACAAGGCAAAGTGAGTGGGTACGAAGAACACACTTCACCTGATTTCTTATTCCTTTTCCGCAAAATCAATTCTTAAATCCCAGAACACCAAGTGATGGCACTTGAGAAAGCACTTGAGAAAGGAATGGCATGCTTTACTTTTACTCTGTGTTCCATTTTCTTTGGTACTTTCATTATCGTTTGAGAGTATTCAGTATCACCAAAACCCAGGTCAAACATATCCAAACCACCTGTGGTGCATCAAAATCTGGCAGGTGAGGAGAATCATTGAATCATAGAATGGTTTGGAGTGGAAGGGACCTTAATGATCACGTAGTTCCAACCCCCTGCCATGGGCAGGGACACCTTCCACTAGAACAGGTTGTTTAGAACCCTATCCAACCTGGCCTAGAGATGGGGCATCCACACCTTCTCTAGGCAACCTGTGCCAGTGCCTCGCCATCCTCAAGGTAAAGAATTTCTTCTTAAACTCAATCTCTCCGCTTTTATTTTAAAACAGTTCCCCTTGGTCCTATCACTGTCTGCCCATGTAAAAAGTCTGTGTTTCTTTTTTTTCCCTAGGCCCCCATTAGGTACTGGAAGGCTGCTATGAGGTGTCTCCAAAGTCTTCTCTTCTCCAGGCTGAATAGGCCCAACTCTCTCAGCCTGTCTTCTTAGGAGAGGTGCTCCAATGCTCTGATGATCTTCATGTCCTTCCTCTGGACTTGTTCCAATAGGTGCACATTTTTGTTGTCCTGAAGACTCCAGACACAGTACTCCAGGTGGGATCTCACAAGGGCAGAGTAGAGGGGAAGAATCACATCCCTTGACTTGCTCTCTTGATGGATCCCAGGATACAGTTGGCTTCCTGGGGTGCGAGCACATGCTGTTGGCTCATGTCCAACATTTCATCCATAAAAACCCCAAAGTCTTTCTCTGCCAGGCTGCTCTTAATGAGTTCTTCTCCCAGTCTTTACTCATTTCTGGGATTACCCCAACCCAGGTGGAGCACTTGGACTTGTTGAACTTCATGGGGTTCTCATGGACCCACTTCTCAAGTTTGTCCGGGTCTATTTGGATGGCATCCTTTCCTACTGTTGTGTCAACTGCACTGCTCATCTTCATGTCATCTGCAGACTTGCAGAAAGTGCACTCGGTTTCACTGCCTATGTCATTGATAAAGAAACTAAAGAGCACCGGTCTCAAGGCACCACTTCTCACTAGCCTCCAGCTGGGCACAGAATCACTGACCACAACTCTCCGGCTGTATCCATCCAGCCAATTCCTTATCCACCAAGTAGTCCACCCTTCAAATTCATGTCTCTCCAATTCGGAGAGAGTAAGGCATATGAGGAATGGCTGAGGGAGCAGGGGTTGTTTAGCCAGGGGAAAAGGAGCCTTAGGGGAGACTTTATCACTCTCTACAACTGCCTGAAAGGAGGTTGTAACCAGGTGGAAGTTGGCCTCTTCTCCCAGGCAACCAACAATAGGACGAGAGGAAATGGTCTCAAACTGCAACAGGGGAGATTCAGGCTGGACATCAGGAAGAATTTCTTCACTAAAAGTGTGGTCAAGCATTGGAAAAAACTGCCCAAGGAAGTGGTAGAGTCACCACCCTGGAGGTTTTCAGGAAGCAACAGAATGTGGCACTTAGCGCCATGGGTTAGTTGACAAGGCGGTGTTTGGTCAAAGGTCTTGTCAAGGTTAGAGGTCTTTTCAAATGTTAATGATTCTATGATTCTATGAATGATTGCACACAGCTTATGTCATCCAGTTTCTGCTCCTATTTCTTCAGAGTTCAAGGAAGAACTCTGGTGGCGGGTTTTGTCCTTTTGGGAAGTTCTATTAACTTTATTTGAAGAACATTTTCCTTACACAGCACAGGTGGAGTAGGACTAATGCCACCAATATTCTGAGAATCTTTTGGTTAGTAAAAACAGTAGTTATGCAGCAAATTATTATTCTTTAAAATGCCTACTGTAGTCATACTTGTGTATCTGCTTAAGATCTCTAGCTCCTGGAGCAATACAAGTAATCTCAAATAACAACATTAATACTAAAGGCATTATGAATCTTTTAATAGGAGCCAAAAGCAGCATGAAAATATGATGGAGTTCAAAATGATGTGGATATTGGTATCAAGGATAGGAAATAATCAGTTTGCCCCATTTATATTTTCTACTTTCATTAGTTTTACACTCATACACTAATAGGCTAATACTTTCTGCTTGAGTCTTACAAAGCACTGTCAATGTCTCCAAATATTTCCCCAAGAGAAGAGAGCTTTGTAAGAAAGGAAAAACCAAAAAAAAAAAWTTCATTTTTCTTGATAGTTTAAAAGGAGTTTCTGCAATGTACATTCTATATAACTGTTACATTATTGTATACATTCTTTAAAGGATTTTATGAGATAGAATGTACTTATTCAATACCTGTTTATGTAAGTTAAAAACATGCTACAATCTGCAAATCCTTTTTCAGTATGATTTTCTCTTTTAATGTTATGTTTATCAAACAAACTTTAGACCATTAACAAAAATAGGCAGTATTTTTGCCTTTAAAAATATTTTTTAAAATAACTATACTTCATATGCAAAACCATCTGATATCTTAAAAATCTATAAAACCCTTTATGCTGCACTTTAGACCTATTTCTTTTCTGCACATTTACAACTTTTTTGATTATTTATTGTGTAAATTGTGTAAATTTTAACCAGTCAATCAAGCTTCTTCATTGAACTCAAATAATTGAAAGCAGATTATGGAAAAAAAAAATTAATCAGCTGGCACAGATCTGTCATTTTTCATGTTCTTTATCTTTCCTTTGTACTTCACTATAATTTGTTTAGATTAATAACCATATATAATGTTTGTCTAAAGCCCACTGAAGAAGAGACTTTACTCTAGATTGATTGGGCCATTCATCAATCCCACTATCATCTTTGAGGATATTTCCATCACATTTAGTGATCCGAAACCTCAGCGTCATAATGATCTCTAGGCTGTTGCAAAATAAGTGCAATGTTTTTAACTATCCATTCAACTATTGCCTTCTCTCACTGATTAGAGAAAAGTTTAGATGAAAGTACCTGAAAAGAAAATGACTAGTTATAGTCTGCTGTGAGAGTCATAGTGATAAATGCAATAAGATCTGACAGTTTAAATTTAATCAGTATGTTTTAACAGAGGAAGATCATTTTATATTGAGTGTTTAACTATCAGCAGAAACTGAGGGATAATGAAAGTAGAATTCCATCACTAGTTTTGTGCAGAGGTTTTGGCAATTAAGACTGCAAATAACAATTCAAATTAGATTTGAGTGGTGGTAAGCCTTCCCAATTTAGATGAGAACAAGCTTAGAAAACACTGTAACCTCAATATAACTGGTTTGGTATGCAATATATTTTTTATTTTCTTTTGCTTGTTACTGTGATGTTTTCTAGTATCAGTGACTGCCTGTGCTTTTACAATGTGTGTAATATGTAAAGTATAATACATTCTATGATTTTCAGGGAAGAAAAGTGATGTTCAGATTCCCTAGTCTTATTTCATTCTGCTTGTCTATTTGCATAATTTAYAGTTTAATAGTTTACTGAATTTGCTTATTGCGTTCATGATTTTCCTTCATGTTTCTCTGTTAAAACCTCACATCTTGATGTCATGTTTTATTTTTGATGTGAAAGTGTTCTGTCAAAATACCTAATCAATCAATCAACAAGTAATCGAGCAGTAAAAAGTATATTCCTTATGAAACTGATTATGTGGGCTTTTGTTTTGTTTTGTGTTTGTTTTTTTTTAAGTAGGAAATTTTAGCATATTTGAGGAATATATATATATATATATATATATATATATATATAGGAATAAAATTTATCCTATAGAAATTAACAGGGTCCACCTTTATCTGACTGCTAAAGCAGTGTAGTGTAGTGTAAGCTTTCAAAGGCAAGTAGTGACTAGTCACATGCAAATATTGAAGTTGCTCCAGGAATATATTTTATCACCATTAGGATTAATTCCACTGCCACTGAAGTCAAAGGGGTTTTTCCCCTTAGAGTGAACGATTAATTAGGGCTTACTAATAAYGAAACTGTGAGGCTCAAGGAAAAGACAAGAAAGAAAAACTTCCCATATATTCCTTTCTGAAGAAAAAGAATGATGTAATAATTCAGCAAAATTTTATTTTGGTATTGTCAAGCTACTGGTAATCCATCACAGGAGTGAGGTTTTCAAAGACTTAAATTCATCATGATATTTTTGAACTAAGTTAACTTGTAAATTTTGGTTAATGTATTAAGGTCTGTCACCTTTAACAATAAGTGTAGTTTTGTCTGGAGTCTAAGCTACCTTTGTATAAAGTAATTTTATTTCCTGTCAGAAAGTTAGTTAGGAGCATCTGAGACCTTAATATTGTTGACTATGAGGTACTTTTGCCAAGTAAGTAAATCTTAGATGGCAGGTAATTGAGACTAGAAGGCTTAACATTCAAAAGAGACACTGCTGTGGTCCAAGACCATGCCTTTTAAGTATCCATGCTCATTAAATAACATGGCTAGAAGTCTGTTGACTAAGAAGAGAGCTTTTAAAAAGCACTYAATCTAAACTAAATACTGTAATGTAGTTGAAAAAGCATTTTAGGGGATTCTAGGCTCTGATCAGGAAAAAGTTCACATTTATCAGAGTTCTATGTCAGGCTGTCAGAGACTGAAATATTATAGTTTATGACTTAAACATTTTCTTGAAGGACTTTTAAAACTGTGTTACAAAAGCTGCAGAGAAGACCATCACACCCTCAATGGGGCCCTGACTGAGGCCTTACACGGAGATAAGATAAAGTAACAACTCAGGGCTGRGAACATTCACCAAACAGAAGCTTAACACCTCCAAGGTGGAGACCACAGCCCCAGGGCTATCAGCTGCCAGGCTCACACAGACCCTCGAACCAAAACGGTGGAGGGAGGAGAGGCTTTGGGTATCTTGGAAAAGCCTTTGGTCAGAAGTGCAGTGACTGCCCATCCTCCACTGTGCAAAAGAGCCCAGCTGAGGGGTCCTCACCGAGGGGGGGGAAGCTTATCCTCAGCAGAGGGGGTGACATGGCCCATCAAAGGGGCCCCCCCTCAAAGGGGTCCCCAGACCCTACACCAGAGATGATGCAACAGACCCTCAGTGTTGCAAGGGACAGTGTGTCAAGCTAGTCCCTGCAAGAGGAGACACGTGGGCGTTCCCACCTGGCCCAAATGTATATTAATCCATGGGATTCTGTACTCTTTGGCGTRTGGTGGCATGTGGTGGCGTGCAGCGTGTGGTGGCGTGTGGCAGCGCGGCCACGGCGACAACGGGGGACCCTCACCACCTCTTGTTGGAGGGGAGCAGCAAGACGTAGTTGGGACCCTCGGATGGGTGATATGCTTCCACCTAACCCCTGTCACCTCTCCCTGTCTCCCCAACACCCTTCACACACTTCTTTTTCTATTTCTTTCTTTCTTTCTTTCTTTCTTTCTTTCTTTCTTTCTTTCTTTCTTTCTTTCTTTCTTTCTTTCTTTCTTTCTTTCTTTTCTCTTTCCTTCTCTTTGCCTCTTTTACTATTAAATAAAATACATCAGCATTTAATCTCGTTTGGTTTTAATCTTGCTTCTGGGAATATTTTGAACCTTCTAAGTTCTTTCCGGTTTATGCACAGAGACTTAGCTTTCTTTACTTTTCTGGGTTTAAACCGAATCGTAACACAGGCTGGCCTCTGGGAGGGAATCTTTTGCCAGTAAACATTTCTCAGAACTTAATCCAGTTCTCCACTCTTCTAGAAGAACCAAATTCTGACATGGGTGCCTCTCTTTATGTCAAATGGTGGAGCTCTCATATTATGTGTAAAAATATTTAGGGACAGTTACAGAAAGAGTCTGAATTTACAATGCAATAATTTCTTTATTCAGTGGAGATGTGGGAGACTGAGGTTCAACAAATATTTRCATATATAAGACTGAGAACTTCAAAGTACTTCTTTAGAAAAAGAACTCAGCCATGGGTTCAAGAATGCCACGTATCAGATATRTGAAGGAGGAGTTACAGTGAGATAAATTTCCTCCCTCACCTAGGATATCCTTCAGCCTTGTGATTTATTTAGTTCATTATTTAGTTATATATTTATTTATAGTTCTGTTGTTTTTTGGGGTTTTTTTGGGGTGATATGAGGCTTAGCTTCCAGTGACAGTTCCAAGTCACCACTACAGATGACAGCACTGTCAGTGGGCAGATGTCTACATCACACATCTTTCAAACTAGCCTCTCTCTCTCTCACTCCCTTTTTCTCTATTAGTCATCTTTTCTTGTTTATCTTTCTATCTGTCGCTAGCTATCTACTTTTACAAGTTCATTGCACTTTTATTGAGCTATTGAAAATAATAATTGAAAAAAATTCACACTTTATCATAATTACCCTATTTCTTTAATAATCTGATTTTAAATTTGATTTGTATGGAAACCAAATTTTCTACCTCCGTAATCTAAACAAGATAGTGAAGCAGAATCATGGTTTACTTCAGTTCTTCATCTGGTGAGACTAGGCTTCCATTTCATCTTCTGTGAGAGTGAATTTTACACTAAAATATTGGTCATGCAGAGTCGTGTTCTAATGTATGCTGCTTCAAAATGAGTTTCTCCTAAGTTTTCCATAGAGTGCAGTCACTTTTTGTATCACTTAGAGATCACATGATCTCTAAGATCTTAGAGACATTTTGTTAGATAAAAACACGTTGAATTGTAACAGTAATTAGTAAGAGGCTAAATGTCTGACATGCTTTCAAGGTTTTTTTTTTTTGCCAAGGTAATATTTTATATCAACTGTAATTTTCATGGAAGTTTCCAACTCAGCACTGTGAGGAGTGAGGTATAGTAGCTTAACAGAGAAGTAAATACATGCATATCAGTACTTATTTTAAAGGAACAACAAAATTTTGAAATGAAAAGGGTTAGGATACTTTGACAGTTATGATGAGAATGGTGCCTCTGATAGGTAAAGGAGTAAACATTCCTGCTAGTCCCCTGCAGTTTTTTCCTTTACAGCTCAGTTAAGTGCAAGCCAGTTTCAATTCTTCCATGTTTTTCTTAAAATATTTAGACATTAATGTGAAGATAGTAACGTTTCACACAGCTACAGCTTTTTTTATATTGATGGAAGAAGAATATTTGGAAGCTCAGAAGTTCTGTGCTCATCACATACTTCAGAGATCTGTCAAAGGAGAAAGAACATACAAGTTACCTGGGTTTCCTGGCAAAGAGGTAGACATTGTGTCCTTAGACATCTACATTTCTTGAAGCTGAACACTACTCTAAAAACATAACTTTTACTTGTAGATTTAAAAAAACAAGTCTAAATACACAGCAAATTAGATTAATGTCTTATTAATAAAAAAAAAGGTTTTAAAAAATACAGTCTTGACTGTTGACCTTAGACAGAAAGACATTCTATTTGAAGGTGTCAGCACATTCCATTTGAGTCAGTATAAAATATTGTCAACTAAGGTGGTATTTTCATTGCTGAGGATCAGAGACCTCAGAGAACAGTATTAATTTTGATATACTAAGAACATCAATTTAAAAGAAAATATATGGACTCCTAAATTTGCTTACAGTCTTATCTTTCATTTCTGGATGTTTTAACTAGTTCTACCTCATCTGTCCTTCAGCTCAGATAAAAGAACTGGATTAAAGATTTTTCATTTAGAAAAGGTAATTTTAAATTATGCTAAATTCCTTCTGGCAACAAGCTTAAAAGCTTTATAAATTTCATTTGATAATACGACAATACATCAAATAGGACTTAATATTGACTGTGAGATAATTGCCAAAATGCAATATATTCATTCCACTCATTCAAATGGGTGAAATATATTCTGCTCATTTATACTACAAACATGTTGACAGGGGAAATTGTTACACATATTGGCAGCATTATCGTGGTAAGAGCTGCAGGAAGTTGTGCTCAGTGAATCCTCTTTTCAGTCTGGAAGCCAGCATTCCAGAATAAAGTAGCCTGTCACCAAAAGTCAAACAAAAGTGTTTCAAACCTGATTTTTTCAAAGCCATGTAATTCATACTTCCTTAGTGCAACCGTGCTTTTGTTAAAACAGCAGAGTAGATTAAACTTTAATCCTTCCTTTTAAAGTGAAAGAACTTTTTTTCCCAAATCCGGTGTGATTGCATTTATATGTACTTACCATATTATCACTCCTCATTTTAATATACACTGAAGCTGTCCTTGTGGGAGTAATTTTGCGATGTCAAACTCAAATGGAGGTAGATTTTTTTCAATTACTTTATGAATCAAATTTCAAATCAACTCGCTGTAGGAATAACAGACCAATTAATGTTGTTTTGGGTATGCAAGTTGAGGAAATTTACACCTAGTAATACTTCCAGGTCTGTAGGGGTTTTTGTATAAGCAGAAGAAATGTTGGGGAAATGCATGTTCATATTTTTTGCTAGAACTCTTGGAGTTTGAAAATGTAGGTAATTATTTTATGTACACAGACTTAATAGCAACCTCTATAATCCATTTTTATCTAGAACATTTTATATCAGGAATGACTATATCTTATCATGTGTACCCTTGAGAGTATGTGAACTTGAGGTACCATACATTCAATAAACCAGATCATTTTGTTTATTATATGTATCTTAACTCATACATACTATGAACTTGTAAAAACTACTACACTATCTACAAAACACTGTACCACAATTTCAAAATATGACTACAAATCTGTGTTTTGCATCAAACTGGTACAATGAGAAGCAATTAAAGCAGATTAGGTGCTGCTTGGTGTAGCTCAACTTTCTACCTAAGCATTTAGACTGGATTAGTGTTTTCATTCTAACACTGATTAATCAACAGAAATTACATACAGTCATTAGAGAATAAAAGTAGTAAAGTAAAAGTGCATTTACATCTGCATGCAGGTTTGGGGAATATTTTATGTAATTTTAATTTTTATTGGTGTATTATAGGTACATTATTAATTTTTACTGTTTCTGGAAAATATTAAAAGCATAACAAAATCATAAGAACATATGCATGAAATCCAAATTGCAAAATGATCTGGCACTAAAAGATTTGGATTGGAATAGGATTTGCTGCATAGGAAAACCACAAGATTTAACCTAACATAAATATTTGTTTCTGCTCCTAAGAAAACAGAGTATGTTTAATATAAATAATAAATGATGTTGAATAAGTTATAATCCATATTTAATATATGTAACATTTTTCATTTCAGAAAAGATCTTGAAGCTCTACACAATGATATGCAGTAAACACAGAACACACTCATCTCACTTAGGCTGCGAATCAAAACAAAAATTCAGTGGAAATATGCCATGCCTCATAATGATAAAACTATGATACAGCCTTAGATACATGATTATTTGCATGCTATTTCTCATTCTGTAAAGTGAGTTCTATTGAATAACACATAGTGTAAAGTGTTTTTCAGGCAACAAGAAATTACGAAGTTTCTGGACTGCATATGAAGGAAGCCACTCTGCTTTCAGAGACAGAAACTACTGAAAATACTTTATGTTTCCTGTAAAGGAAAGGGAAAAATTYTCTCCTTGATACAGAACCTAGTAGTCTGGCATCATGCTCTGGTGTCAGGTACTATGTACACAGAAAAGCATTTAGTAGATAATCATTAAATTCTACAATTCTTCAGACCATAATACAAGACCTGTAGTACAGAATACAATTGTAATGTGCTTTTTCTTTCTATGTCTACTTATTCAGTCTCATGCATCCTCATCTGGAAAACAAACATATGCAAAGTACTTTTTTGTCTGTGACCAATTCTATTCTTTGTGGATCATGACTGGAGTGCAGCCAGAAAAYTATTTGTAGGCAGACAGGTCTATGGAAAGCACTGGTGGTGTCACTTTTGAGATCTGTCCTTTAGGGAAATGTCCTTCCGGAGGACATTCTTATGAAACAATGCTATAGTAAAACCACAGGTTTCAACCTCATGGAGCTGAAGAGCATCTGTCCAATATACTGCTGGACAATACCTGCTTCCAAATTGTATTTTTACCTGTTTATAACAAGTAATTGAGGTAAGATGGAGAAACACGAAAACATTCCTTTCCCTGTTCAGAAATTAGGCCTTCACCTAGCATGTTCAGTCACCTTGTATTCTCTGGGTGCAGTTGAGAATCAGCGCCCCTGCATGCATTCGGGATCAACCATAATTTTSTGCCACTTAAATGAGCAGTTAAACCATTTTTTATTGGCTGGCATGCCATGCCACAGGAAAGAGAGATAAGGAACTCAGTTCTATTTTCTTGTAATCAAAAACTTGGGCAGAAAACAAGCTGCAGCAGCATATTGGGCATAGACAGCCGAGAGCCTCTATTGACTTTCRTCTCTTGCTAGTGAAAACAGTAGGCAAAAAAAGGAACAATACATATGCATTGTCAGACCTCAGACTAAGTTTGCAGAACTGCAGGTGAAGATACCTTTATCTTTGTGTTTATAACCATTATGTTTGATTTGGAAATAATTCTGAATTGGTAAATATAGCCACATATTTATTCGCTATTTTGCAGTATCATTTTTGTAAGTGAAATTTCTTTTAAAAAGTCTCTCTGGGAAAAAGAATGATATTTGAAACAAATAGATTACTCAGTTTATTTACCTARTTTTTAAGCATTTATTTACAGTTCAATACTACTTGGAGACTGTAGACAAAACTATGTAAACATGTGAGATATTAAGGAGGAAAAAAWTCAGTCTCAACCAATATTTTTAAAGTCAGGTAGAGTTCCTTGACATCAGACTCATAAATCAGCAATTGATCCAGAAGTATGATGGTATCACTTCGGCCAGGAGCTGAGTTCAGTGCAAGTGGGCTAAGTATGGTGAGCCAGGGTGAACAGGAAAATGCAAACAAGAACAGAGAATAAGGTGCCTTTGTGTGCACCACAGGTCAACAATTAACTGAAGAGTTAAAACTGAAACTGCTGGAAAGGTAGACCACAGAATCCTTATGAACCAACCTGGCTGGTGGCTTGGGCTGACACCTGGTTCGAAAGGCCTTCTGAGAAAGAGGCTGAAGGAAAGTGGTTACATGGGCATGGAACATGGCACAAGGAAGGTGCTCGAGGAAGACCCATTGGATGTCAGAGCCAGGCGGCTGCCAGAGCCAGGCATGGAACCTGGTCAGAGGCTGCCCTTGCAGTCCCTGGGAAGGTATCAGCAGACAGTGCATGTCTGGGTGGGGCAGGAGTTGATGCGGGGAAGCTTTTTACTGATACAGACCCTATCGCCTACTTGTCTGCATAGTAACAGTCATACTTTTTGATGCTCAGACCTTCAGCTCTAGCTCAGACAAAATTAATTCTAGTTTGTATAAGTGATTTAAAATAGCCCGGCTAATTTTTTTTCCATTCTTTGTGGTTTTTGGATTCCTGTGAAATGAGAAGCAGAAATGATGAAATGCTTTGGTATGCAGTATTTTTGTGTTGCTGATATTCYACAGCAACAAGATTCCTCCACAATCAGAAAATTACTTCCAGATTAAAACACAATAATTAAAAGTTCTCAAACTGATATTTTTCAAAAGGAGTTGAAATTTCCTTGAAGGTTTTAGAGAACTACATCTTGCATCAGTGAAGAAAAACAAAATTTTATTATAAGCATTTCCAGAAACAGACTGAATTTTCATATCCTCAAATGAAGTAGCTTACTTTTGTTAAACTTACACTTGAATATTGGAATATCATRCTAAGTATAAGCACCCTTATCACAACATCAGGACATTTGGAGCCTGATACAGTGCAATTTTTCTTGATTTTGAAAGGAAAATAACATCTGCTACTTCTTCATAAGGGTTTTCTGGGAATTGCCATGTTAGCTTAAAGCATTTTGGTTTCAATTAATTCATATTTTCTAGTTAAAAACAAGAACAACAACAAATCTCTTGGTTATCTCACATAATTGAATGCTGTGTAACTACACAAATTTCAACTATGCACTTGTGCAAGTGCTGCTTGAGAAACACGTACGCTAGAAAATACAAGTCCTCTGGAAGAGACTGTTCTTACAGCATTAAGACTTTCCACAGGTTTCAGAAAAAAATAATTGAGTTAGTTTCACATCCATCACTGTGGCTGTGGCTGCTTTTTGCTTTTTCAGGTGACTAGTGTCTACTAGAGAATTATTATGGGTCCACCAGCCTGTTTTGAGTAATGGATATATTATTTAGAAGAAAACATGATTCTTGATACTTAAATGAGGTCAATAGCACTTACACCTATCTGGCATTCACAGTAGTTGAATTAGAACATGACAGAGTGAGTTCTGCCAATTCTGTTGGGTTTTCATTTACAGGTAATTTAGTTTACCTCAGTTTCAGTGATATTTGAACTTGCAGAATTTTTAGTTCTGAGCTATATTTTTTTCTAAAACTTGCATTTGAAACTTTCATTCATTTATTTTGTGCATAAGCAAATGTATTCGATCTGTGGTAGAATTTTCCATGTCTTTTCCAGTGACAACTTGCAGCACTCCGAATTTGTCTTCAGCTGTTAGCACTTCTATCTTCTCCTGCTATGAGAGATCAAATAGAAACGACATAAAGATCGTACGGAAACACAAAGTGGGGTCCATGAAAATATTTGGCTCTTGTCAAAGGTTATTAGAGTGCAGAATTACTGTTAAATGTATTGTCAGAATAACATTATGTATAAATATGTGGTTTACAGTCTTTGCTTTATCTTATGAAGCCATATTTTGTATGTGGTTAGAACTACCTTTTGCAGCAGAAAACTTGTACCTGTTCTTGTTTGCATGGACACAGCCTACCTGACATACATTTGTACCTTTTGCATTGGGCTGTTTCTCTTCTCTGATGATGAAGAGATGTGAAAGCTTTTTTTGTAGGCTGGAGTCAGTACAAGATATCAATTTTTCGTCCTCTGCATGCTGTTACCTTTCCTCACTCTTCTTATCTTTTTCAGTTTATTGTGTTAACAAGAGAAATATAGTTATATGTCATTACTTTTGAAAAGAAAGCTAAATCATATTTTAGTGGAGCTTGTTTATTTGACAAGGTGGGGGGCTTTTTGATTTTGTTTTTGGTTTGTTTGTTTTTTCCTTGCTGCTGTTTGAAATTGTGCTGAATTCAGCTGTGGTAGAGGTAATTTCCTTCACAGTGGCTGGTATGAGGCTGTGTTTTGGATTTGTGCTGAACACAGTGTTGATAATATAGAGATGTTTTGTTATTGCTGAGCAGGGCTTACACAGAGCCAGGGCCTTTTCTGCTTTTTGTACTGACACACTGGTGAGGAAGCTGGGGGTACATGGGAGGTTGGGAGAAGACACAGCCAGCACAGGTGACCCAAACTGACCAAAGGGATATTCCAGACCATATGACATCACGCTCTGTATATAAAGTGGGGGAAAGAAGGGGACATTTAGAGTGATGGCATTGGTCTTCCCAAGTCACAGCTACCTGTGATGGTGCCTCACTCCCTGGGGATAGCTGAACACCTGCCTGCCCATGGGAAGGGATAAATGAATTTTTTGCTTTGCTTTGCTTGTGTGTGTGGCTTTTGTTTTTCCTATTAAACTGTCCACATCTCAACCCATGAGTTCTTTATCTTTTACCCTTCTGATTCTGTCCCCAGTCCCACTGGTGGGGTAGCAAGGGAGTGGCTGAATATGACTTTTACATAAAAATGAAATTTTTGTTCATAGATTTCTATGTCTCCCTCTGTAAGAAAAACTGTCAGTCATATATATAACTCGTAATCTTAGAAGGGAGAAACTAAGGTACAATTATATCCTGGTCTGTGGTAGGACCTTCCACAGCACAAGTAAAACTTGGTRATTAAACCAGCAAGAAAACCCTTAAACAAACCTATGATTTTTTTTGTAATTGTAAGAATGAAGAGAACACACAATAATACAGACAGTTCTACAGAGGTTTTTTTTTCAAATCAGCATGACTATGCGGTTCCCTTGGAAAAACTCTAATTTTACAGAAATATTCTTTGTTAACATTTCATATATATATATATATATATATACACACATACATATATACACATACATATATATACACATAAGAAACTATGTGATGCATAAGGAATATATGTCTTGAAATCACATAGAATATAATGTATATTTATATAAAATTTAGTATGATATGTAAAATATAATTTAAAATCAATGAAAAGTTTTCACTATGGCACAAAATACAGAGCTGGATCTAAGCTAAATTGCTGAACTTAAATTTTGAAAGTGGTGTGCGTGCATGAGAATGATTGGAAATTTATTTTAAAAAATTTAGCTTTTTGACATGATAAACAGTAAGATGGATATATAGCAATGATTATGATTGAAATATGATCTTTTTCATATTTCACTGGCTGGATGCAAATAGTACCAAAACCTAACACTTCATCAGACACAAAATCGAAAACCATTGGTTGATTAGATTTTTTAGCAATTCTCTGATAGCCCATATTTACACTTTATTTTTGCCATACATGTGAACTAAAGGACTAAAATAGTAATTTTTTTAAGACCCTGTTTGAATCTCTGAAATGTTTATGTATTTATTTGCTTTTTTTATCTTCACTGTCACGTTTAAACCAATTTTAGAGTTTGGATACAAAGTTAAAATTATGTTTCCCAGAAATTTCCAGAGGAACTGTGAATGGTTGACAACMTGGACAAATCTCTGCATAGTACATAACCTGTATCAGGTATAGTTTGTAAGAAAGTATAAGCAAATACGTATATGTATATACATTGCAATAAGGTGAATTTTCTTTATTCAGGGTATTCTGTTTTTCTATGTATATATAAATATTTACACATAAAAAACTCCTGTAACATACTAATTACCCTTAAAAATATTATTTGTCTAACCACAGAACATGCTTTTAGAACTACAGAATTTTTAATGTAGACAACAGGTAATATTTTATGTTAAAATATATTTAAATTTTTTTTGGTGAGTTTATTAGTTATTTCAAAGACTGCTTTCAGGAAATGGCACTGCCTTGATGCTCTAGAAATAACCTTCTCCACTTTCACTGATTTTTGCTGCTAGAGTGAGAATAGAAATGCCAAATAATTAAAAGTCAATGAAAAGAAATAATATATAGGCAGACTGTGCTAAGAAAATTTGGGAAAATTAATGTAAATAGATTCCAAGACTGAAAGGGAATACAGTACCTAGATCTTCACCTTGCTCTAAAGGAAGGAAGAAATCGTCCTTGTTAGTGATGTCACTCCTGGAAAGATTTCAGGGTGGTGCAGCAAAACCTTTCCAACCCTGCCTAGGAAACACAAAGAGTCTCAGGAGTTGCACATGGGCAGTGTTTGCATAACACCACCCAGCAGTGCAACAGATACTAGGAAAGCCTTCGAGCAATATTTTAAACTGGTTCATAGAGGCTTCTCTGTGTTGGTTTGGACTGTGAATATATAATACTGGTAACTATACTAATGAGTCAGACTATAAGGCTGTTAAAACTTTAGTTGGACTAACAGTAAATCATTGGTTTCACATATGAGGCATTTTCCTCATTTTGTTTGTAGCAGGACTTTGAGTTTAACATTTTACGTAAACAGACATAATTATTGTCTTCAGATTACAGAGTAATTATGTTCAATTGAAGTACATTATAAAATGAAAATATACTTTCTTCTGCTGTTATTTTTCAAAGATATGTGTTGAATTTTATCTACTCTCTGCCATTTGCAAGGATTGCTCTATAAAACTTACTAACTCTGACAGATGTGTTTGTGGGTTGGGTGAGTCTTTTAAAGTTATTTGAACACCTTCAGGAAATGCACCAGTGTATGAATGCATAGAAGCAAAGAAATGTCATTTTATAAGTTTTGGAAAGATTAAATGCCAAGAGTTTCATTATGCAGAGGAAGGATCCCAGAGGAACAGAAACCCATTTGTTTAAACAAAACTAGAAGGTGGACTGCCAGATTTGCCAGCTAAGCATTTGCACCTGGCTGACAATATGTTGATACAGATGGTAGCTAATGCAGCATTTGGCCATATTCTACATTGGCTGGAATAAAATATTTTTCTTTGGGACATCAAATTAATATTTTAGCTTCATTGTATTTAGGATAAAAACCCACAATGTTAAATAAATACATTGACATAAAAGAAACATCTATGCACTTCTTGCCTTTACTGAGGACCACAAATAATCCATCCAGTCATGAAAATGCAGATATTTGACTAAGGTTACCAAGGACGACTAGTTCATATGTGAGGAAAGCCTCTGTTTTCCATGATATTTATTTATTAAATTATTATAAAATAGACAGAAAAAAACCCCCAGCAGACCTGTTTATTTGGGTTTTTTTTCAATTTTCTAGGTCTGTCTGGGAGGGAGTTAATTTTCTTCATAGCAGCCTGTGTAGTGCTGTGTTTAAGATTTATGACAAAATGGTGTTGATAATAAACCAGTGTTTTATCCACTGCTGAACTGTTTGCACAGGACCAAGGGTTTCTGCTTCTTACTATGTCTTGCCTTCTTCCCTTGCCTCTCTCCTGTGAGTAGGCTGAGGGGGCAAGAAACTGGGASGGGACACAGCTGTGAAAACTGACCCCATTTGACCAAAGGCATAATTAACACCATATGTCTCCACATTGAGGATACTGCTTTTCCCAGATAACCTTTGCTCAGACACTGCCTGGGCATCAGTCTGTGGGTGGCAGGTGGTAAGTTCTTGCTTTTGCATCTCTTTTTTTTTTTTTTTTTTCCCTTTACTTATAAAACTGTCTTACTCTTGATCCATTTTTCTTTCTTGGTTTTTGACCTTTTGATTCTCACCCTCTGTTTGGTTCTTAGTTGTCAGGCTCAACCCACCACTCTAACCAGATCTTTATATATTTGCTGTACACAAAGGCAAGATTTTTATGCGATTTTTTCTATCATTTTTGTTTTAATAAATTTGAAGGGTTTTAAAATTATATTTTAATTTTACTGTGGTGTTCTTACCTCTAACTTTACCATACTTTAACACATCTTCCTGTCAGGTCAACTCCAGGTTTTGAATTGTTTCATTTCTCTGAGGCCTTAAATCCAATAGATAAAACTATCTGCCATTTACTMTACAGTTATTTACACTGAGTAAATTATTTCAAATTTCTGAAATGTCACCTATGTATGGCAACAACTTTGTGGTCCTGCTTCAAAGTGATTTTGCTTTCTCTTCCTTATGCAGCTTCTTCCCCTGAAGTAAACCCAGTGGATGCATAAGATAGAATTCCAATTGTTTGGCAATTGTTTGATATGTCAGATGTAAGATGAATCTTCTTTTGAACATTGACTCCCATGTCAACAGACAAGAAGGTCAATAAATTCTCAGTTTTTCAACATGTAAATAAAATTACCTAGTAACTGCTCATTTTCTTTTCTAAGATTTATTCTGGTTTGACAGGCAAGACTGCAAATATTCAATTGTTTTAGCAATAAATTCTTGGCTTGATATATAAAGTTAGTTTTTCCTTGCCCATATATATGATTTTGAGTAAAGCAAAGAGACTAGCTTAAAATACTGCTAAGTGATTTGCACCAGGAGGTGTGCTTGTGTGTGACAAACATCTGAAAAACAGGCTAATAATATTTGCTCATTACCTCTTTCTTGATAGTTCATTTCTACTTGATTTTTCTTCTGATTGTCATTAAAATGGGAAGTTTGGATTCACTCGTTGAGGCAAAGAGGTTATTTGGGAGCTAAAAAGATTTTTTCTATGGTAGAAAACATTGATAAGGTCTACATACTGAGGTTTTACATGTACATGTCTGTGTAAATCACATCTCTTTTATCTCACCCCCTTCTATACTGCCGTTGTATTCCTGCTGTTTCCATCTGCAGGACTGGTTTTGGAAGTCTATTGTATTTTAATGTTTTGAAGGATACTGTCAAAATCAATCCCRGTATTTCTCTGCATCGTTCAGAAAACTGGCAAGGTGTGAGAAGAGACATAAACTACCCCCTTTATTATCAAGTGCTGTCACTATGGAACTAATGAGCCAGCTAAATACATTAGTCATTACAAATCTGAAGAAAAACCTTGAAGACATATTCAGTATTTATGTTTATTTCAGGATATTTCAGGAGCTGAAATACAGTTGTGTTACAATTGGAAAGAAAATTGGCAGAAAGCTGGGAGGACTTCAAAGAACTTCTGCACTCAGAGAAGCTATAGCAGGAAGAATCAAAGTTTTGTTTTCAATTTCTTTACATAATAGGTTTTTACAAAAGGAAATATCTGTATAGCAAAAGTATAACTGTCCTCTCTGAACAGTCAGTACAGCAGCTGATTCAGGAATCATGCTTCTATTTCAGTGCATGCATTTTTGGAACATCTGGGTTAACTAATACATTTGAAATAGACCAAGTATGATTTTAACTACTTTGCTTTGGAGAAATTACCTTTTTTTAGTTCCTTTTTTTTTTTTTTAATTACAAAAATGGACACGCCCAGACAGGAAAGAAATTTAGTTAATTCCTCTACTCACCCCTCCTCTCCTCAGTTAACAGTAGAAAACCATTTACCTTGTGTTTGTAAGTCTCTTCATATTGTAGTCTTCATACACAAACTACGGTTTCTCATGCTTTCAGGGGTAAAACATATTTGCTTGAAAAACAAACAGAATCTGTTAGGTTGGATACATGATATAAAGCATTGTTACTTTTCAATAGTTGTTTCAAAGGTTCCATGAGACCTGATAAGGAGAGACCAAGATGGGGTTAATTGCAAAGGAAAAATTTCTGTGCTAATATAAATTTGAACATGTACAAAGATTTCCATGGAGTTGAATTCTCCACTGTAGTTTCACTTACACATGGCAAGACTCCACAGAAGAGAAATTGATGTCTAAGCTGAAATCTGCACACAAGAGAATTTAAACAGCTCAGCAAAAGGAAAACCATTTAGTAGCATTTAATTCTCAACATGGCTCAGGGCAGAGACTGTTCCCAAGGCAGATCAGTTGTGATAAACTTGTTTTAGAGGGTAAGAGAACTCAATAGTATGGATAAGGCCTATACTGTGTTCTTTATTTTTCTAGATGTATATTCTGGAATTGGTTATTAGACGTAGCTACTATGATGTATTGACATACATGTCCTATATGTTGTCCTTAAACCTTATCATCTCCACTCTTTTCTAGCAATAAAATCTACACAATTAAAGACTAATTTTGTTTTAGGAGAAGGAAGAAAAGTATCTGTTTCTGATGTAATTATTGAAGACATTTGCAGGTCTATCTGAATGTATTTTTAAAGTATTTTAGGGAATTTGGCTCATGATATATCAAATTCACTTACAGTGCCGATAAATGATGAACTTACTGACTAGGTCGCCCTAATGTGTCATGGACATGACTGATTTGTCTCAGGAGAGGGCATGAAGTTGATTCAGTTCATAGATATGATATTTGAAATGCCTTAAGGTATTTCAGACATCCATGTGGGAATGTCTTATCTAATACAAAATCTATAGGAGACTCTTACCCTTTTGGACTAACAAATCATTATGGGATATTGAAAAACATCTCAGATGGTACTAGATGTTTGTGTTCAAGGCACTGCACTGTGCCTTTTGATAATGTGATGGCTAAAGTGCAATTTAGTTGATCAGATATTAGGGTCTATTTAGAGAATCAACTCCTTAGACCCCATTGGACTGTTGACTAGTTGAAAATGACAGGAGCTTGAACACCGTATGTAGACACCTGATTGACTTAATCTGAAGCCAAATAACTGGTAAAAGCTGAACTGCTTTTACTTGTTCCTGTATATGTAATTAATTGACAGTGAATACAAGCTAATGTGATTTAATGTAAMGTACAGTTAAAAAGTTTAGGTGTGTCACCTTACCTAAGTTACACATTAGCCAAGTATTCTTTTACTTATGTAGTGTGTCTCTATTATGACACAATGAGTAAATCAATGACAATGCTTTGGGGAGGTTTGTGTGGGTTTGGTTTTTTTTCCTGTCTGTTTCTTAGGTCATTTTTTTGTTAAGAAGGCAGCAGAAACACCTAAAGTTGGTGAATAAATAGGACTTCTGGGTGAAGCAGGAGAGGAGTCCTTTATCTTTCATATACAGAATCACGCAATGGTTTGGATTGGAAGGGACATTGAAGACCATCCCATTCCAAACCCCTGTCACGGCCAGGTGCACCTTCCACTAGATCAGGTTGCACAAAGCTCTGTCCAAGTTGGCTTTGAACTCTCCAAAGATGGAGCAGCCAAACACAGTCAATGCTGTTTGTAAAGATGTCCTCTCAGAGGCCTGAAATGTACTCTTCCAATCAATCAAAACTCTTATCACAGGGTTACAGCTTTCGGCATAAACTTATGAAGTCATATAAGAGTGCACAGGCACTCTTGATGCGGCATCTTTACCTATATATCAGTATAAGTACAGTTTCTGTAAAGAATAAATTCATTTTGTTTTGTCTTTCTAAATTTGTTGGTTCATAATTTCTACCAACTTCAAATGCTTTAGACTTTTAACCTCCATCAGGTCCAGGAAAAATTTACTTTTGTTATAAACGTCCTTTCATGTTTGTCAGCATTATTGAGGTGGTTGTCTAATAAACAAGTTTCCAGTATGGTAAACTGTCTATCATATTTCTTTAATCTCCAAAGAAACTCAAATTCTTGCTGTAATTCCTGCACATAGAAACTTGTGAGGTAAGACTGTCTGCTATCCTCTGTTCTATCTCACAATCTGAAATAGGATCTGGATGTTGTTTACTGCTCAAACATCCTTTATAACTCTGATTCTGTCAGCGCTCAAAGTCAGTAATATTTCAGAGAGGATCTGGTTAATCAGTCTTTTATCTGTACTTTTTCTTGCCTTTGCAACAAACAATTCCCAGAGAGTAGATTCCATTTATGTAGTTAGGATTAAGACAGAGAGCCTCCTTCTTGTTGCTAAACTTAGTTAATCTGAACCAGTTCTACATAAAAAGATTTTTTTTGTATGTGTGCACAAAAGTTTTGGTCGTGAAAGCAAATTAAATCTTGAAATCAGAGAACAAAGTGAAAAAAAAACCTCACTGGGGTGGGCTTCTAATGAAATTAAAATCAATGGAAAGAAATAAAAGAAAATTCAGAAATGAAGTGATTGTAATCAAACGTAATAAGATGACACGAAGTGATTGTAATCAAACGTAATTAGATGACATGAAGTGCTCCCCTTTTGCATGGCTTTTGCAGTTTCAATGTCCCTGGAGGACTAGGCTTTGTGGTTTTCTAAAGCCTAAGCTTTAGCATAAGCCTAACCCTAAGCAGAGCAGTAAAAGCAGCCTTTGCTGAGGTGCCAAGCACATGGGTGGTGCCAAGGAGAAAGGTGTGGAGGGAGCAACGTTGGGGCAGTGCTGTGCTCCCCTTGGCATGCCTTTTGTAGTTGCAGAGTCCCTGAATCTCTAGGCATTGTGATTTTTTCAAGTCTAAACCAAGGTATATGCCTAACCCTAAGTGGAGCAGTAAAAGCAGAATTTGCTGAGGGGTTCATCACATGGGTGATGCCAAGAAGAAAGGTGTGGAGAGAGGAATCTTTGGGCAGTGGGGTGTTCTTTTTTTGAAGTGAAATGCATGAAACCTCGCCAAAATGTTTCTCCTTGAAATCCTGAAATCGGGGAACTAAGTGAAATAAAGAGACAGGAGAAGAAATTGATGAAATGAAATGGTAAAAATAAAAAAAGAGAAAATTCTGAAGCAAAGTGAAAACAATAAAATGGCTTGGGATGACATGAAGTGCATGTAAATGGACCAAAACTTGCTGAATTGATACTAATTGAAATGGTAAGATTTCATTTCCAGTCATGAAGGAAATGAAATCTTGCATTATCAACGAGGATCAATTTTGCAAGCTTCGGTCCATTTCACTGCATTTTGTGTCATCCCATTTGCTTTTATTGTTTTCACTTTGCTTCAGAATTTTCTTCTTATTTTTAACATTTCATTTATTCAATTTCTTCTCCTGTCTCTTTGTTTAACTTTCTTCCCTGATTTTGGGATTTCAATGTGAATAATTTTGGCAAGTTTTGGTCCTTTTCACTGAACCTCATTTCATCTCAGTTCATTTTGTTGTAGTCACCCCATTTCCAAATTTTCTTTTTTCTTTCAATTGCATTTTATTTTCTCAAATCTCCTTGCCAGAGTGTTTGTTCCACTATGTTCTGTGATTTCAAGATTTAATGTCCTTTCCTGAAATGAAATTCTTCCTTCACTGAAATCGCAAGATTTCACTTCCTTTCCTGAAATGAAATTCTTCCTTTCAGGAAAGGAAGTGAAATCTTGCGATTTCAGTGAGCGTCTGCATTTTTGAAACTTGTTTTTTCTCACTGACCTATCACAATCATTTCATGTTCCCTAATGACACTTACAGTTTTTCTGAGTACTTGAAATATAATGTATATTTTGTTTGGTTATTTTTTTCCCCCAGATTCATAATGATAGATAATAGCCAATCCTGAGCAAACATTGGTACATTTCAGGACACAAGCCAATAATCACAGAAAAAAATTCAGAGTTGTCATCCAGAATTATTCCTTTGATATCATGCATGGCATTCTTACCTCATCCTATTAGCATTATGGTTTCTGCCAGTTTCCCATGAAACAGCTGTATATGATTTACTGAAAAACATAAAATTCTACAGAATACAAGAACTAAATAAAAAACTCATCCTGGGAAAGTCAGAGACTTTGCACTTTAAAGAGAAGGAAGCAACTTATATCCCTTAAACTTTCTTCTTTTCTTTGCTCTTTCTGACACTACTTTTCATATCAAGTTTTATGTATACAGTCCCTTTCATATCTGATTTTTGGATATCTAATTTATTTGTAATGGGTATTAATATTTTTATTTTTTATTTTGCCTTTGATCTCAAAGAAAATTTGAACTTGTCTTTTGACAAGTGAATAAACTCCATCAGCTCCAAAGATAGTTTCAATTTTTACTTTTATGGATTTCTAATTATTTCCTACAAAGATGAAAGATAGAACAGAATATTAAATAAAATGTTTTAGTGGTATTTATGTAAGATTTTTTTTTAGCTGTTGAATTTTATTTTCTTGGGAACGGAGAGTTTCTTCCATTTTTTGGGAAGTTTGGGTAGAGTTTTCCTTGTTCACTCATAATGAAAATTAAACCTGTCTAGCCTTAACGTTTATTGTGAGTTTTGCATGATCAGCTGGAGTCCCCGTCTATGTTATGATTTTGCTAAGATCTTCGGATCTTAAAAATTTCTTAACTGTGCCATTAATAACAGATTTCAATGTGTGTTTAGAATACAGTCTTAGATTTTTGGTATGATCCATAAAATGTTGAATAGACTTCTGTTTTTTATTAAGATGATAATTACAGAGTACACTGCCTTGTCATTCCTCTGGTACAAAATTTATCTCTTTAACACAGTCTAATATTAACTTTAATTTTTTCCATGTGTAATATTGCCCATGTCTATTAGTATGGTAACAATCATTCTTACTCATGCAGCATCAACAATAAAACATAAACTTTCATGAAAATTTGCTATACTCATTCCAARCATTACTGACTCAAAGGGAGGAATTATTTAGGAGTAAATCACTTCTTGTTTATACTGTAACATAAAAAAAAAACTAAACAGCAATAGAAAGCAACCTAACATAAAAACCCGCTGAAAAACACTCTATGTAAAGTTTAAAGACCATTTAACTTACAGATCTGTTACAGCCATCCTGCACAAGCATTTGGCACATAAACTTAATGCATAATATGTCTAGAACTCACCTAGACTATAGATATGAGAATATGTCATGGGAAACATTTCTAGTTTGAGAATGTTTCCCTGTTTTTTTGAATGGTAAATCAACAAGATTTGGCAAGAAACTAACAAACTAACTGTAATTCAGAAAAAAGAATTTTGAATAGGAAAAAGAAAGGCAAAAAGGGCCAGCTGTATCCTCGAGTGCATCAAGAAGAGCATTGCCAGCTGGTCAAGGGAGGTGATTGTTCCACTCTACTCTGCAGTGGTGCTGCCCAAGTCAAGTTCTGTGTTCAGTTTTAAGTACTTCTCTATAAGAAGGACTTACTAGAAGCTATTGAATTGTGTCCAGAGGAGGGTGACCAAGATGGTAAAAGGTCTCAAAGGCAAGACTTACAAGGAGTGGCTGAGGTCACTTGACTTGCTCAGCTTAGAGAAGAAAAGGCTGAGGGATGACCTCATTGCAATGTGTATCTTCTTTAAGGTTGTCAGCAGAGGCGTAGGCATTGATCTCCTCCCTCTGGCAACCAGCAACAGGACACAAGCAAATGGAATCAAGCTGCATCAAGGAAAGTTCACACTGGCCATTAGGAAAAGCTTCTTCACTGAGAGGGTAGTCAGTCACTGGAATACGTCCTCCGGTGAAACAGTGATATTATCCAGCCTGTCAGAGTTCGAGGAGCATCTGGACAATGCTCTCAGTCATGTGCTTTAATTTTAAGTAGTCCTGCTTCCTAATTTCTGCATTTGATTCCATCAGAACTCAAGAACTTATAATTGTATACAGTTTCATGTCGTCATGTATGATATGGATATCTATGCTAACAAAGTAGTACTTATAAAATATTTCATTGAAAAGAAAAATGAAAACAAAAAATAAAAGAGCTTGATTATGGCATACTTGGATTTCTGCCCCTTCCTATGTTTGCTAAATCTATTTGAAGTATACTAGAAGTACAGTACTTTCACGTAAGTGTATTCAGGCACGAAATAGAATCCTGCATTTTTAAGTAAATTGCACATAATTAGAGTCACAGCTCTGCAGAGTAGTCAGTCAGTATTATATCACTATTTGCCAACTACCACTTTGTAAAAAAGATGTGCCATCTCAGGATGTGCATTCCGTTGCAAAATTTACTGGTGTTCACTCAGAGATAAGAGGTATTTCAAACTGAGACATTTTATTGACTAACCTGATGTCAGACTTTGATCAAGGAATCATGTTGACAGTAGGATGTTTGTTTCCATATAGCCTCATTAAAATAATAGAATTTTAGAAACAATTGGAATTGTGTCATTGCGTATCAGATAAAATGCTGCATTTGTCTTGTTATTGTGATGTGAACTTATCAAGACTTCAGTGTATTTTTTTTTCTGAAGCTCTGTTACACAGCAGATGGGATGTCTAACATCCTTTCCTATTTGAAACATGCAAGCTCTAATAAACAAGAGAGTTTAGAATGTTAAACCAGCCAGCCATACAAAATATGTCACACAGTTTGCTGTCAACCTAATTAATTAGATAGCATTATTTGTTGTCCCCAATGAACTCTGATGAGCTCAATGACTGATAATAGCCTCATTCTTTTGAGGGATTTTCTTTTAATTTTATTCACTTTGATTTAAGAGTGTTTAAAGAGGGAAAAACCATCCTACCACTATGAAGGGTTATTCAGAAATACATACTTGTGACTTATTAACATGAGCAAACATTTGGCCTGTTACTAAGGTCATTTTAATTTTAAATCTTTCAGAGTAATGTTTCTTGAATAATTACTATTTCAGTAATTATCTTGCACTTTCATAACACATTTCTGGACATGTTTTGTAATAGAGTTCTTGCCCTTCAGACTGTAGAAAGACAATAAATTTATGTGAACATCACTTATAATACAGGACAAACAAAATCTTATGGTTAACATAACACACAGGTCTTCAAATCAATCTTAAATTAAAAAAAGGCTATTTTCAGTTGGGAAAACATAATTATTTGCTTTTCTTGTAATTTTAGTGTTCAGATTTGCACAAGAACAAATAATTTGATGAACTTTCTAAAAGGGACCAGCACCTCCCTGCCCCACATTTCCATTTCCAGCTGTGCCACTGGTTCTTAAAGAGACAATAACAATCTTGGGCACAGATAGCTGAGGAACACAATAACATTTTGGGTTACCCAGGACACTATGAAGAAAACTAAAAGTCGGCCAATAGAAAAATCTATAAATAGTGAATGTAATAATTGGACTTTATTACAGAAAGTGGCAGTTTTGCTATTGTTTCTGGTACTTAAGTAAAGTATTAAATTCCTCAGTGGAAGAAGAGACATAAATAGGCTGATCCTGGAAAAGTACATGTCCACACCTGAGGATGATTCCTGTGAAATACATATGCCGTTTCTGAAATTCTAGGTGCTTAGGCTTTGTTATTTATGTGTTATTTTTGTCTGCACCTCTGCCACAACACCATTTTATTAGTTTTGTATTGATAGAATTTTTTTTTTTTTAAAATATGCAGCTAGATAAAATTTGCAAGCTTGCATGGCTTTTAACTAACTAATGTACATTCTGGTGCACTTCTGAATGTTGACATGCAAAGAGTGTTGCATAAACAATCAAATACTCTCTAAAGGGTTAAACCAATTGGTATCCTCTTTGGGTAATACCTTTTACATTTACAGCAGTAAATATGAAGAGAGATAGTGCAAGGACAAATACCTTTCTGAGGGAGGCAGCATTTAGTTACGCTTCATTGGCTTTAATGAATCATTCCTCTGTACAGAGTTCAATCTTACACATCATGCCATAACAATGTGTTCTATTAAGCATCCATGAAGAAAAGTTTTCTCAAGTTTAACATGCTTGATAGTTTCATTGGGTCTTGCTGGTAATAGAAATGCTTTTTTCTGCAGGATTTATTGAACTGGTATTTCCGTTTTCTCTTGCTTTTCTTCAGACTAAAGAAGCACAGGGGTCTTTTTGCCTATTCTACAGGAGGCATTCCATTCCCTAGACACCCAGTTATCCTTCTATGTGCACTTATTCATCTGTGTATATTTATGGGATCACCTAGCAAAAACTTTAGAAAGGGTTCAATCTGAAGTTATACATACCTTTAACAAATTTCTATTCAAATTTTTTTTTTGGATTTTTTTTTGAAAGCTCATTTTTGTATTGTAATTTATGACCAGATTATCTCCTTGTTTTCCCTTTGTTTAGACTGTGTTTTGAAGAGTGATTTAAAGTTCACAATTTTATATTCTGTGTCCTTATGATCTCCCTGATTTTTTGGGACAGTTTGTGGTCTGTCATCATGTTCAGTGAAAATATATCTCCAAAAGCACATACTTCCCATCTGATAATAGTTAAAAATCTATAAAGATTCTAAAGTACTAATAATGCAGTTAACTTCTTTGATTCCGTGTATTTTTAAACCTATAACTATTTGTCTGTTGGCTTAATAAAATATGAATAAAATTTCAGTGACAATTTATGCACTTTTATTCTAGCCTTTTCCACAATATTTCCTATAAAGTGTGTGCCTGAAATACACATAATTCTAAATCATGTACTCTTCTTTGCCTTCTGTCTTTTTCCCTTTTTCAGCTTATTTTTCTTACTCTGTTTGAGCAAATTTACCTTGGGTACTACTTCTTTTTAAGTCTATAACTTCTTGTTCAGAGAGTAAAATGCACTTGTGGCCTTTGTTAAAGAACTTTAATGAATGATTGGGCCATGTTTAAAAGTTACAGAACAAGATTAAATGCATTTGACTCTATATAACTCCTCCTTTGTATCAGACAGGAACATTAATGTTGATAATTTCTTAATTTTACAAAGAATTACACAGCTTTTCTGGTCTTTAAGCATTAAAAAAGTGTTAGAATAAAATAATCAGAACTTAAATATGATTTTTTTTTCAAAGAATAATTGTACAGCCAGGGTACAGTTTAAAGTTTGGCTTAAGAGTTATGAGATATACTTCAAAATAATAGATACTCCACAGTTGTTTTTTGTGAAAAGCTTAAATAAGCATTGGTTTAATGGAGTAGTTCTCTCCAGCATAAGTCTTCATGAAATGTAAAACTTCTGCAAATATTTTTATTATAATTCACTAGGGAAGCTCTGAAAAAACTTTTTAAAAATACAAGAAAAAAATTGTCCTATGTTTTTCCACAAAAAAAGCACTGATGTACGTAAACTAAAATATTTTATAATTTCATTGAACTATCTAGCTCATCCACCAGCAACCATAGTAAAGGAATGGTATTTATGCAGCATAGGGCCCATTTTCCAAGAGGTGTTGGGGCAGCTGTCTCTGCCAGGGCAGAGGCTTTGACCCAAACAAATCTTCAGATGATAGCTACAGCCCAGCAAGTTGCAGTCTGAAGTGAGTGCCTGGGACCTCTCGCTCAGGCTGGGAGAGGTAAATGAAAAATTGTTACTGTTAAAAATCTAAATGCAAACGCACTCACTGTTAAGGAATACAGCCAGTGCCGGCAGCTCAGTGAGCAGCTGCAGTGGGAGCTGCACATGGAGCTCTTGATGGATCCCAAGCAAAGAGGCCTTGAACTGCTGACCCGTTGCATAGCAAAGGGCACAGGGAGGTGTCGCCAGCCAGGTGACCAGACACTCAAAGATATGGCAGGAGCCGAGGATTCAGGAGGAAGAGCCAAGAATTTGTGCGCTTGGGCTGTGAGGGTRTAAAAACGCAGAGGTTCCTTTAGTGGGGATCCCTCCTGGGAGGCACGAGCTCCAGCTGTTTCTGTTACTGTGCTTTAGGAAAACCTGGAGTCGAACAAATAAGGAAACCTGGTCTGACTGTGAGAGTGGGGTGTGTGGGGAGTCAAGAGTGGCACCTGTCTGGTCACTGGAGCCATCAGCTGTGAAGGGGCTTCGGTGCCAGCAGTGAAAGGCTCTGGTGGTGGGAGTGTGACTGCCAGCATGGTTCCTCAATGGTCAGAGAAAGAGGTTTCCTTAACACTCACTCTAATATACAGAGTAAGATGTATTTTTTTAAAAATTTGATTAAGGTTTTATTTTTTAGCTTTCCTTCCTTAATGAAATGGATGTTTCAAAAACACTGTGAATATTTTATCTGTTCTAAAAATCAACTAATATACAGGGTAAGGTTTTTATTTAATTTAAAACTTCTTTGTTTGAACGTTTTTGCATTGCAAGCAAACTTTTGCTATGAGCTAGAATGAAGAAAGATGTTACCGTTTTTCTTCCCAAATAAAAAGATAGTCTACCTTGGAAATCTCTAGTGACATTCTTCCATGAATGTTTTTGGATTGATGCCTGGAATTTTGGATACAGGACTGAAGCTATTTATTCAGTTTCTTTGCATTGCTAATTTATCCAGATCTTAAATATGGACTTCTGTTGAAGCAGTGGCCAGATGCTAGGTAGCAGGATACAACAAAAACACATGGCAGAGAGAGAAAGGATCAAGGAGAAACACTTGATGTGATTCTTCCAATTCTGGCTACCAGCAGCAACCTGGATGAAGAGTTATGTTCAGCCTAGTCGGACCTCTCTGACCTCCACACATCATATCTCTCAGTGCCAATCATATACTTACATAAAACAGGGGAAAAACTATTATAAAAATCTCATAATATGGATGACTACATAAAAAAATACACCTCTTTTTCTGTAGTCAATATCCTAAGGTAAGTTAAAGATGACTTTTTTGACACCTCAATTACCTCTGCCTCCCATAAAATCCGTTTTGATTTTATGAAAATAATAATGTTTTAATGCTTTTTTGGGGGTAGGATTCCAAGCATGAACATGTGAGATTTTATATGTTATAAGGCTGTTTTTTTTTTTTTTTCATTTTCTTTAAATTAAAGAGTTCAGTCTCTTTTCCAAGTRAAAAGTGATAGGTCAAGAGGGTATGGTCTCAAGTAGTGCCAGGGGAGGTTTAGATTGGATATTAGGAAAAATGTCTTCCCTGGAGGGTTGTTAAGGGTGGAAGGATTGTCCAGGGAAGCTTTTGAGTCGCTGTCCTTGGAGGTATTTAAAAGACAAGTAGCTGTGACACTTAGGGATGGTTTAGTGGTGGACTTGGCAATGCCATGTTTATGATTGGACTTGATGATCTTGGAGGTCTTTTCCAAAATAAATGATTSTATAATTCTATTAACCTTGAATTCTTGGTAGAAATTCAGTAAGGACAGTGGTTTCCACTATGTCTAATTGGCAGCAGTGAGGACATGTTAGCTGTACTTTTAAAGCCTTGAGGTTCTGAGGGAAGTGGATGCTACTTCCTCAGCAGATACTCTGTAAAATGCAAGATCAAAAAACCTGCAGTGGCAGTAACTGCTGTGTTTTATGGTGAGTTCAATAGTTGGTGTTTGGTAGGCAGGGTTTATATACCAGATGCATCTTTGGAAACTAGAAAAACAGGGCACCTACTTTGTGTGACTTCTCTTTGACATAAATGCTGAATCCAAGTAGAAAAAATTCTGTGAATTAATAGATATAGGGTCTGATGTTCAGGATTAAGCCAAGATGAAGACAAATGCCAAGCTTCAAAGTGTTCTGCAAACCAGTTTCTGGAAAACATAGAAAAATGTTTTCTAGTACGAAAAAAAAAAAAAAAAAAAAAAACCCATGCCAAATAAACCACCAACCTCTTCCCCCCTCCCCCCCCCCAAAAAGCTAAAACCAAAAGAAAACCAGAAAAAGAATCCTAGCTTGGATTTCTCTCTCTTTTATTTTTTCTATTACTTTGTAACATGCAYGTGTTTAGAAAATACACCACTATCTCATACATTTCATGAAACTTTTAAGGTGCTCTCCAGGAGTTTGGAATGCATTTTTCAGTCATTGCAGCAACATTTGAAATGGTGCTTTATCACTGGATTTATTATTTTTTCTTGTAAATACTAGACACACTGCTAAATCTCTTTCTAAATCCGGGAAGAAAACAAGAATACACTTTTTTTTCTGCTGTCATTGAAAATTCAGGTCAAAGTTTCCTGACACAGATTTTCTTGAAGGATATAGAAGTTAAGATCAATATAGTGTCATTAAAAAAAATACACTTCTGCTGAGTCATCTGAAAGAAGCTTAGGAGTCTTTGTTTTTAGCAAACACAATTATAGAGTCTGGATATACTCAGTGATCTGTGAAGGTTAATATCTGTCCATAAAAGTGATGTGCTGAGTTTCTTTTGTCTATTCACCTACATGTTAACAGGAATTTTCAAATATAATTGAATTCTTCACCTTATTATAAAAATAATACTGACTATAAACTTTTACTTGTAGGTCAATGGGTGGATACCTAATGATTTTTATAAGCCACTTCAGCTTTCTTTGGATGTCCTTATGACACAAATCTTCACAGTTGAATCCCTTCAGGGACAGTTTTCAAAGGTGCTTTCTTTTTTTAACAGCTATGACAGCATTTTTGTAAATGGCTACATACTAGCTGTCTGTCTGGATATTCAGATAATACCACTTTATTTAACCAGAGCAGAAAAATTCAAAATATACATATATATACATATATATATATATATAAAATACACACACACACACTTGTACATACGTATGTGTACGTTTGTGCGTGTGTGTAATAAAACATATTTTATATTTTTATCTGTATTTTAGATAAATTGAGCAATAACATATTTACAATTATTATTTTTTTCAAGGATTAATTCCTCTCCTGATTTGTCCACATACTTCTACCTGTACACCCTAGAAATGAAATCCAGGAAAAAACCCATACAAACCAACACTACCATACCTACCTCCCTCCCCTGAAAAAAAAATCCCCCAAATCAAAATAAAAACCCCTAGACTCTTCTCTTTGGACCTAATATGCACTACAGGAACAAATAATTATTATTTCAGATAACATAAAAAATGTACAACAAGAAAACTTCCTAAAGTCAACTGATGCTTTTTCCCACTCTCCCTAAGGAGACTGCATTATATAAAAATACACGTTTTTAATAATCTGAAACTGTTGTTACTAGAATTTAGATGATGTAGAAAAAATGGGAAGTTTTAAAGTATTCTTGGAGGAAGGGTACTATTACTATTGAAAAATACATGGCTTAGAATGTGTTATGAACAATTTATTAATGAATTTACCTGCCTTTTTAGGGATATTAAAGCCAACTGACATACTAGTATTGTCATAGAGACAAAAAGATATTCCCTGCACAAAACTGAAAAGTGCTGTTAGAAAAATACTTCTTTAGGCTACGTGAAGTAATAGTGGCTTTCCTACTGTGAAAGAAAGGGAATGAAAAAAAGAAATAAACAAAAAAATAGTCATAAGCTTTGTAGAAAGAAAAAAGATTCAAAGATGCTTGCTACATGAGAGAAACTTGTTAGAAAAATAAGGGCAAAATCAGTGTGAAGAGAAGGTATAATACTGTGAAAAATTGTAGTATATTTTATACATACACTACTCAAATTTAATTCTTTTGCAAATTTGAGTACAATTTAATAGAATTAGCTTTGTTCTTATACCACTGTAGGACCATAATCATTGATTGAAAGAAAAACAAATTTCTTTTGTCATTAAATATATGTAATGCAAATAAGAAGCTACCATCTTCTTTTAGTATTGACTCTTTATTTAGGCTGTAGAGTGGCTGTCATATCCCAAATGGCATTATTTGATGTGCAGTCCATTAATCTTTATCTATTGAGTAGAAACCATTATCAGTCATGGGTCAGTTTGGGATGTTTGCRTGAGAATATGTTGGGTAGGACAAGAGAGACCTATCCTCAACACTAGAATATTTTTTTGGTGGGAAGACTTATCTACTATTCCAGAAATCAGGAAAACTCTTTTCTCTGAATGTGTGATTTGATACAGTGAGTAAGAGGAAGTAGTCACTTAGCAGACTAAACTGAAGGTAAATTCTTGGTCATTTTTATATCAGAGAGACTCTTGCCATTGAGTTTAGCATTTCAGTCTTTTTCAAACCTGGAGGAAAGGTACAATAGTCAGATATAGTACCATTAAAGTAACAGAAGAAAACATTTGGGTTCTACATAAAATCTAACACAAACTCCAAGGAATAACTGAACTGAAGAATACTCTCTCAACAGAGAGTGAAAYGTTCATGACCTGGGTTTTTAAAATCTAGGCTTGATCGGTTATATTTATTGTACAGATAGCTACTTATATTGGCAAGGAGAGGGACAGATGACTTATATAGATCCTGTTCAGCTTTAATATCTATTAAAGCATGGATGCATTCCAGGAATGAACTGACTGGGTTCAGGGAAGTTCAATAGCTCCCAACATGGAAGCACCTGCCTGCCTTGCTACCTCAATTCAAACTAATTTGCAAATCTGTTCTTCACAAAGCTGCTGATTAAATGAACTAAGTCATTCATATAATTTTATTTTTTTTTCTGAAAGAGGAAGTCTGACAAAAACAACGCAAAAAAAATAGGTGCAGAGGCACATAATGAAATTAAAATATTAAGAGTACTGCAGTGCTAGCATGTTTTCCGTCTGCTCCTCATGTGCACGTGCAGCTTTTTGCCAATACAGTTACTAGAAGGAAGGGAGACTTTGTATACTAAAATAGAACCTTGTTTTGTCAAAAAAATAGTTAATGAGATTTCCAGCCAGGTTTTTTTAAGGCTTGTATGTTTTCATTTGTTAAAAGCAGTTCTGGAACAGGCATGCTAGTGTTAGTGGATATTAGTCTCTAATATTTAGTAATATGGGCTGGGTTAAAATGAATGAATAAGTCTTGGTGACTGTCCCAAAGACCTTTTACCTTTAAAAGGCTAAATAAGCAGGAAAATCAGGCATCAAATAAATTCTAGATGCAAAATCTAGGTAAAGTTACAGGGTGGTCTACTTTTTATTATGGCTCTTTTAGATAGGGGAAAAAGGGTTTCTAGAAGGGAGTAAATTAAAATGGTCTGATCTGTTTAGGTAAACTCTGGAACTGTTTTTCCTTCCATAAGAAATTATATTGGAGAGGATCCCTGTGATTCTCCCTCTACTCAGCTCTCATGAGACCCCACCTGGAATACTGCATCCAGTTCTGGTGCTCCAACATAAAAAGGGCATAGAACTGTTGGAGCAAGTCCAGAGGGGAACCACCAAGTTGAGAAGGAAAGTAGAGCACTTCCCCTATGAAGGCAGGCTGAGAAAGTTGAGGCTGTTCAACCTGGAGAAGTGTAGACGCTGAAGAGCTTTAGCAGAGAAATTTTCCAGCTTTCTGCAGCATTTTGTGAGAGCTCTGTGTTTCTCACAGAATCTATGAAAAACATTGCTACGGGTTCTTGTAAACTAACTCTTTATCTTGCACTTGGGTCTGTTATGCAGAATTGTTATGGATCACATTGAGACAAATATTATGAAATGGGTGTTGTGAGTTTCAGCCAATAGACCAAGGGGTGGTTGGTAAAAGAACAATGGCTTTCTATTATCTTTGCAAACTGGGTTATATAAACCGATCTATAATTAATTAAAGTAGCCATTGTTGCTCCTGAACTTGGTTGTGTCATTTCTCACTGTTTGTGGTGCAACAGAAACAGAGAAGAGCAGTGGAGACCTCATAGCAACCGTCCAACATCTGAAGGGAGCCTACAGGGAAGCTGGAGAGAGACTCTTCATCAGGAACTGTAGCGATATGACAAGGAGTAGTGGGTTCATACTGAAAAAGGGGAAATTTAGCTTAGATATATGGGAGAAATTATTCACTCTAAGAGTGGTGAGACACTGGAATAGGTTGCCCAGAGAAACTATGAATGCTCCATCCCTGGCAGTGTTCAAGGCCAGGTGGGATGGGGCTTTGAGCAACTTGGTTGTAGTGGAAGGTGCCCCTGTCCATGGTAAGGTGGTTGGAGATAGATGATCTTCAAGGTCATTTCCAACCCAAACCGTTCTATGATTCTGTGATTTTATATTGTAAGTCAGTGTATTGGAAAAAGTTCCTTGTACAACCTTCCAAAATTTAAACTTGTATTTTTTGTAAAGACTTCCCTTTCCACTTTGCTTTTTTAGTATTGAGGGCTTCTTCAAACAGAATGATATGTATATTTTTTTAAAAATACTTTTTTTAACAAGAAAACCAATATATTATTTCTTTGCTCTTCCACCATGAAAAAACTCAATGCTCCATTTAATGAATACTTTTCCATCTTTAAATTGAGTTCCTTATTAAAACAGACTGGAAAGTGCTAATTATATGAATTGCTTCAAAAAGTAGGATTATACTAGAGTTAAAATGACAGTGACTGGTATATTTTAAATGGTGATCACCTGCATGCATGGTTAGATCACAAACTGTCAAAAGGAAGGTCACACCAGTTGACAAGGCAGTGTACAATAACAAAAAGCATGGGAAATATCAGTGTTATACAATCATAAATATAGGTKATTTTCAGATTTTTAAATTATAAACACTTGCATTCATAATTAAATCAGACCCTGCTGAGAGAAAATGTCAAAACACCTGTAAATACTGTCCAGAGCATTCCTTATAATGGAGTGCAGAACTTTGGATACAGTTTTGAATCTCAGCCACCATTCTACCAAACCAGTAAAAACTGTGCACCTTCATCTTTCAATAATCCCGCCTTCAGTTAATTGATGTGAGTTCTGGTGTATGTACTGCTCCAGGATCCTACAAAATCACGCCACCTATTTTTGATCAATTATAGTATCCAGTAATACTTATATTTATGTATATTTTATATATAACTGTTGCAGAATGACAATTACCTCTTGTACTTATTGATGTCGCTTTTATTCTAGTCCACCAAGTGGGAATTTTACTGGTGACTTGAGTGAGGCCAAATGATTTGATGTAGTGAAAAAAACTGTTCTCTTTTAACAAGCTGCCAGACCAGAGCAGAGCAATGTTACCTGATTACATTTGTGCTGTTTGCTCTGTTTTACTTTACAATAGGTGTTCTTAGTGACTTTCACATACAACTAAGGAAGATTACTTCCTACGTTTCAGCAAAGGAATAATGTTTTTTAAAAATCTGTTGATCATACTGCAAGTGATATGGAAAAGAATGACAGTCTGCTTTAAGATGACCATAGAAAAGAAAAAGGTTCATTTCTGACACAAAATAATTTTACAGAGACAGTAAAGTATAAGTTTGACAGTGAAATAAAAATGAAAGATGAGTTTAGATCTTTGATCTGATTAAAGTGCTACCAGAAGTGAGAAATCTGGGGCTTCTAAATCTGCTGACAGGTTTATACTTGCCTGCCTATCAGCACCGTATTGAGGTAGTGTTCCTTGAAGAGCCAAGAGAAAGGTAGTCTTGACTCYCTCCAGCCCTGAAAAATTCAGCACTGAGGATTAGCACCTCAGAGAGTCAACCAAAATGCCTGGACTGGAACAAAAAGAGAGGAGGAATCAAACAGCTAGGCTTTCATGATTCTGTTTTTCTTTGATTCCTGTAATGTACCAGCTTTTGGTTTTACCATCTGTGAGTTATCTTGCTGCTTGCTGTCACAATTTTTTGAGTTTTTGAGAAAGTAATTTTTTTTAATGGAGTGAAACAAAAACCAGTTAGCTCTGGCCTCTTCTCAGGGAAATGAGAACTCCAACGTTAACATAGATGTCTGTAACCTCTGGTAGCAGGAACAGAGAACAAGATAGCAAGTAATAATTAGGACAGTAAGATATCTTACTTCTCATGACTTTTATGAACGAAAGATGACAGATTTTAAATCTCAATCTATGTTTTTCTGTTTACATTGATATTGGTAAAATTAAAATCAGATTTTGTGAAGGAAGGATTAAAGTAATTGAGGTAAACACAACCAAAAGTTGGCAGAACACCATTTTAGGCRTTCTTACAACTTCATAAATTAGTAGTGACTCTGCTGTGATCAGTTACAAACACAAAAATCAAAATATGGATGAAAATATGACTTATGCCATTACACAAATATAAACCTATACTTTAAAGTAAAAGTTGTAGACCATAATCAGTAGCAACAGTATACTTGCTAGCAATACAAGAAAAAAAATCAGAAAAGTAGCAGAAATAAGAAAAAATACTTTACGCTATTATCAGACACAGCTTTAGTGTACTTCCAGTTTCTGCAGCTGAATTCATGATATGGTTTTTCAGTCATGTTACAAAAGTTCTGCTCAGAACATACTTTCTTGGTTGCACTTTTCACCTCCAGACAACTTCCCTAGCCCCCTACTTTAACAGTATCTTTCTTCAAAAGATACTGCACACTGCTTATGCCACTCTCAGAATTTTAATGTGGATTTCTGAGAATATGGAGTGTTATGAAGCATTAACACTTAAACCTGCTGCTAATCCCCACATGGCTTGCTTTATTCTTTTAGATCTGTATATAGCATGAGCTACAGAGAACAATAAAACTGAATAACTACCTTGGAGAGAGAGCAAGAGCCCGTGTGTGGAACATGCTAAATAATTATGGTGGTACTACTTGAAGAATGATAGTCAAGGCTGGTTTAAATATAGAACATTTTCAATCAGATGATTAGCTGTAGTTAAAAAGTAGTTTGCTGTCAAAGTTTGCCTTGAGGCCTTCTGTTACCCTGGGGTTAACTTGGATATAAAGTGAATATCAAGTTGGCTTCAAGAAGCRAAAATATGTAGGTTTTTAACACATTCGCATGCAATTTTGAATTAGCAACACAGTGAAAAGGGTTTTAATAGCAAATGCTGTTTCCCAATCTTGTAACTCCAATCTAGCCTCATGTTTACTCAATGCAGTAGAAAAAAATAGTTTTAAAGCTTTTCATTCATAATACACACAGAAACTTTATATTGCTTTTCTAAAATGAGAAATACGTATTTTAACAATTCAAATCTAACGTGGGAAATCAAAGTGCAGTCTATTGAGGTTATTTACACAGGAATAGCATATTTCTTCTTTTCTTGTTCTTTTCTTTCTGTTCTGACATGCACATCTTCAGATTTTGTGATACAACCAGAAAATGGCATAGCAGATTTTTCATCTGCCATTTTCATTTAAGACAAAGACCCTTTGTCTTAAATTCTTTTTTTTTTTTTTTTTAAGATTGTGGCTACAGATCATATCGCTAATGAGAAATAAACAGCTGCATGACATAAAAATATATTAAGAGCAAAACAACACAGAATCTTTCTCCCATTATTGTCTGATTCTGAGTTTATATTATAATTCAGATAAATCCAAATCCAGTGCTACAAATAAAGCTGAAATTCTTCAGAATATAGTGTGAAAAATGCTGATTTAAATAAATGTTGGTACCAGTGCAGATCTGTGGTACATTGTGCATATAAATCTATACTCCTGACATGTATTTCATAATGCACTATTCAGCTTTCCAACTCTGTTGAATGATGGGAGGGTTTAGCTTGCTCAAATGAAAAAGCCCAATTGATTTGGCTTTGTGCAAAACAAGTAACTKCATAAACATATAAAAACTATACAAAAAAAGAGACACTACCTTCAACAAACAGCTTGCCTTAATAGTGGACATCTATCTTATAATCTTAGTTTTAACTTGACCCTGAAAAGGAAGGAAATAATGTACATAAGTCTTATGTACATTAGAAGAAGGAGCTCCCTAGTTTAATGATGGTAAGCGGAATTTGAAAAAAACAAMGCAAACAACAACAAAGCCACAAAATTTAGTCAGCAAAGTAAAAAAGACAATTATAGAAAGAAGCACTTTTAAATGGATAATCAAAGGAAATTTAAAAGGAAACACATAACCTAGAAAAGCTGAATTTTATGCAGCCTATTAGACATTTTTCCTTCTACATTTCCTAGTGCTTGAGAGGTAACAACCAAGTCAAACAAGTTCTATTTAAAATGGGGTTTTTTGCAGAGAAAAGCAAATAATTTTAAATATGTACATGTACGCTTCAGAGCAGACATGTAAGGACCAACATAAACTGCAAAAGACCTTGTAACAACACAGATTCCATAAAATAATGCAGAGAACAGATGAGACAAAGAAAAACAAATTAATGTGGCTAGAAGTTGTTTGTAGATCAGTATTGAGCATAGAGGGTCACAGTGAGCTCTCTCATTTGAGTTTAAAGTGTAACAGATAAATGAAGAAAAAAGCTCTAAGCAAATTATATATAAATAATTTACATGAGCTGTTTAACTGAGGTTTTGACAAGAAATAAAAACAAAGGAAGATGAAATTAACTTACAGTAAGATCACAGAATCCCAGACAAAAAGTTAGATAACATATTCCCCTGCCACCAATGAGAGACATAATTTGATAGGATGTCAAAGCATAAAAGGTTAGTTAAGTTAAAGCTAAGGCCAGAAATTAAGAAGGAGAAATCCTATTTGGAAAGGATATTTTATGTGTATCTTACGCTCTTACCCTTGAGGCTTTGTGTACTACCTGTTATACATGGAATAGTACAGGATCTTTTTTATCTAATATTTCTAGGCAAAAAGTCCTTTTGCAGACTACAGGAAGAGAAATTGAAACTTCTAATCCTGAAGAATGTGTTGTTTAAAAAATTGAAATGTTGAAGTAAAGATGGAAAAACATTCAAGTCATATTTGAGTTAAAAACAAAAGTACAATGCTATGATCTCTTGTATATAAGCTAGTTTATTTTATACTATGTTATTTTAAAAGTTATTTTAAACTCGATTTCATAAACTTCTACAGAGACTGCGGAAGTCTTTCAGAGGTCTAGATAGTTTGGCTTTTTCCACAGATACCTTTCTTGGATTTTAAATACCAAGTCAAAATTTTGTTACAGTTCCTTTATGTTACAACTCCCTACAAGTATGTTTTTCCAAGGGAAAGTAAAAAGTGTTCCCATCTCCCTGTAATGCCTTTTATTTGTCAGGAAAATATATGCAATGAGTCAGACATCTGCAGACCACATCCACACTTTTTAGCATTAACATGTCTCATCCATTTTATAGGATTAGATCCTGCATATCTATCAAAAGACAAATACATATGCTGTTTTTCACATAATTACTTCTGCAACAACTCATAAATGGGTAATTATTCTTCTATAGAATTTCCTTTTATGCCATTGCAAGTACTTACTGTAACTCAGCCACTACAATGACACCTTCTTGTCTCTAACTGGACTCCCTCACGCATGGCTGAATATACAGAACTGTGATAAACAGTTACCTAGTTGTTGTTTCAAGACTCATATACCTTCCTTTTCTTCCTCCTCCTTCCAAGACACAACTTCCAATGTCACCAACATACTTAGCCACTGGCTTATATTGAGGAAGTGTGAGGACTGTCCCTAAGTCCTCACCTGGGATCCCACTGGGATCCAGTGGGTGAAGCTCTTTAACTTTGCGTGTAACGCAGTACTGTTGATTGCAGTGTAGTTTAAGTGTCTCAGTGTAGAATTACAAAAATAATTACAAGAAAGCTTAGCTTCAAATTTCTCTGCTGCTGTGATATGCTATCCTCTTCCTACAGACTGATATTTCCTAGCAAGTCAGTCACATGTAATCATTAATGCCCCTGGTTGAATCTCAAGTCTTTAATTGGGCTGTTGAAGTGCAGACAGCTCAAGCCTCAAGTGACTATTTCTTTTATGATTTTGACATCTGTGGTAGAGATATCTGGCTGCAAAGAATGTTAAAAGACATCCTGACAGGATCTATGTATAGTTCATCCACTCAATCACAGTTATCTTCTCTTTTATAATTGTAATTACTTTTGTTCATTAAATGATTGCAAGAGCTGAAATTTTGTAAACTTGAAATGAGATTCAACTTGTTAATTGGAATTCGGGTCCATGTTGTCAATTTAAAGTCATGAAGTATACAACAAAAAATGAGGCAATATGCAAACTCAGAAAAACAATGAGGAGTTTTCCAGCATTCCTACTTTCCAGAAATATGCATATAGTTAAACACCTACTTGTGAAGGAACACTTCTTTGATAACTCCCATATTTAATTACTCTTGCTTTCTAGCTGACTACAAGTTTCCTAGAAGTACTGAATTTCTATAGAATGGATAATTAATTAATCAAGGACATGGTTTCCAAAGTAATTAAATGTTTGCTAGATCAGAATCTGACTTATCTTCCTTAACTGAGGCATGCTTATTCTAACTGATTGATGTATCTCTTCAAACTTGAAAGTTCCTGGTATTTTACTGTCATGTTATCTAAGTGAATCTAGAGGTAATGGCAGAAATTCCAGCTTTAGGTGGAAGACAAAGTTGCAGATCAGTCTGCATTCCTGTTAATTTATAGGTGTTTTCTGGAAAGTGTTTCTGAAAATATGTGCTGACAATCATGTTGTATCAGTCAAGAAAATTCCTACTTATTCTTAAATGTGTTCCAAAGAGGAACTCTGATTATTGCCCGGAATGTGTGAAATATCAAAGTTGTTTGTTTGTGGGGTTTTTTTCAGCTAGTGGTGGTCTTTTTAAAATAAAAAGTTATTATATTTGCATTTTCTCCCTGGTAGGATCTGATAAACTTAGACAACTTTAGATGTCCACCTTCTAAATTACTATTTATAAGAGTACTCGTCAGCACCTGCCACATCCTGAATATCTCACAATATGCTTTTTTGTTGATCTGAAAGCTCACAGTACTTCAGCACTTTCCAGATTATTCTAGTTTATCCTAATCGACAAGACATCTGGCTCCCAAATTCCATAGGTGTACAAAAGAAAGACTGAGAAATGCTTTAACCACTTTAGCTAATATTTCCAAGAGAAACTGTCACATCACAAAATAAATTTATGACTGAAGAAGGTCTGCAGCACTGAAAGGAAAAGAAAAAACTTCTTAGTCTCTGTTCTCTAATTACACTTAACAATGCACACATTTATCTTAAGGAGTAAAGATTTCCAGTTCTCAAATGCATACTAATATTAGTTATTATGTTCTAGTTTCATATAATTCCTGTTTGGCTTTCTGTCAAAATGGACAAAAACTCTTTCAACTCTTCTGAAAACATTGAAAGAGCCTCCACCATAAATAACTTGGGACTTACTGTTCAGGAAATGTATGTTAAACTTGAGGGTGCTAAGCTCTTTACTCTAGAAGTTGAATATTTTTTCTCTTTTCCATATGCAGGTGAATGCAGCATTAACGGTAGTCAATAAGCTAACCTCAGTAAGTGTGGTATATTTCTGAAACTGTGCATGGGCTTGTTTTTCTTTGGCCCTAGTTCTCTGTACTGTATATACAGCAAAACTCAGATCCATATGCTTAGTATTTCCTGACCTATTTTATGCAAATTTCACCATTTTATGTATTTTATAGATCAGCTTTCTGGGGCACACTGTGGGCTGCTCCTGAAATGCATATACTTATCTGACATTTTTGGAACTTTCTTGGTGGCAAGATACTTGGGATTTAGGTAGGTGTTACACCTACTATATCTTAAATTAGATTTAGCTTTTAGTTTATTTTCATTTTTACCAGTTAGTTCACTTGTAATTTATAGTTCTTTAATTTTTGCCTTTGTGCATCCCCAAGGCAACATAGGACTCAATAAAGCTATTTGTTGCTATAGGCAACAGAATTGTTTTTCAATATATTGTCAGACTGATGATATCATTTGAATTTTGATGCTTTGCTGCAATACTATCTTTATGATTTTTGTCATGGAGGGGGATAAAAATATTTTGATTGGTTGGCACGTTGTACGTGTGAGCTATCACTGTTTCTTTTAAAACTGCTTTTTAAGATGAAAATGATAAATAAAGGACTAGTCCCATCGGAGYTCATCCCAGGGGAGAGATAATCCTTCAATTTGATGAAAAATGGCCCTGTTTTGAACAATTTCCTGGGAATTTAAAATGCCAATATATTAGCAGACACACTGTATTTTATAACACGAGTGCATGCAAACACTAGCATATTTCACTGATTTGAGTACTGAGAATACAGGGTAAAAACCTAGGATTTATTTTTTAAAGTTATTTGTATGTAGAGTTGTCACCAGAAATATCACTTTGAATATTATTAATAAATATTTGGGTTACTGGCAAGAATAAATATGTGAAAATATGTCATAAAATTAAAAGGGGTATTACTGATGTGAAATTTTTTACTCATTTTGGCCCTCAAATATTTGTTTACTCAAATTGCAGCAAYGATGACAAGTACGATCACTGAAAAAACCCTAATACTATCCCTTCAATGAAAATCCTCTTTCTTTTTCCCCTTGAGTAGGTCTCATATATACTAGTAGAATTGTTTCTTTGCTCTTCTTTGTATACATTTTATCTTTTTTTTTTTTTCCCCTGAGATGTAAATTAATGTTGCCCAATGGATGGCTGTTGCTAATTGTAGAATAGAAAGTAATCATAGTACAGAAAGTTAAATTGAATGTTAAATAAGTGTCTCTCCTATTGCATTAACTCAATGAATTGCAGATCATTCATAGTATCTCTAAAACTAGCTTGTTGGGGAAGACTTAAAGTCAGAAAATAGTTAAGGCTGGAAAAGACTGTAAGATTGGGTGCAACTGATACCCTAGTATTGCCACTTTCACCACTAAACCTTGTCCCCAAGTGCCACATTCACATGCTGTTGGTGTCACTAAGGCTAGCTGGTGGAAAAACTCAGGCATTTGAAAATTACCTTTTATCTCTGGAAAGGAAAAGCCTCTCCCACATGTCCTTGCGGTTGGAATGTAACCTTACCCCTCGTACTCTGTATAAGTAAGACTACATCTCCCAGCAGCCATGTGGCTGCTCCCTWACCTGGTCTCCTGCCCTGCCCCTTCCCCCTGCTCACTGGCTCCCTTCCCTGGCCCTGCCTCTGTACCRCCCCCATGCCCTCAGATGAGACTAGGTAAAGGGAATCTGAGCACGTTGTCGACCTCTTCGCCTGCTCACCTCTTCGGATGATTAAAGCTGTTAGTGGAACATGGGCTAGCGGAGGGCCCTCCTTGGCTCCTTGTCTCTGGTAATATTTGAGCTATCCGGCATAGGTGTGGGGTGCGTGCCACCAGCGCCTCAGCAGCGCAGGGCAGAAAGGATGGTCTGCTAGTGGCCTAGTCCACACCTGAATTGTCCCTCTCAAGAGACAATTTGGGGTACACAGCAGCTATCTCCTACCGCCCTATAACCCGCACAACCTTTTTTAAAATTTATAACATGCCTTTTGTGCACTTCCAGGGATGATTCTACTGTTTCCTGGGCCACCTGCTCCAATGCCTTCCTTTTCAGTGAAGACATTTTTCCTCTTTTCCAGTCTAAACCTTCTCTGGGCTAACTTGACACCATGTCTTCTTGTTCTTTCACTTGTTGCTTGTGAGAAGAGAGCGACCCCCACCCGACTACAATCTCATCTCCCCTGAGCCTCTTCTCTGGGCTTCTCTTCTCTCTCTGTACCTCGCAATTACTGTTTAATAAAATCCATACTATTGATTTTGGTGTATGGTCTCATTTGCCACTCAGTTCAAGCAGAGGTATCTCTTATAATCAGATCATAACACCATCAGAAGCCTCAAATATTTTCTCAGTCTTGTGTCAGGAATTTTGTCCTCAGCTAACAAGAATTTGTTGATCAGATTTTTGCCATTGGTATTTATTGAAACCAAAGCAGATTCCATGTTTATGGTATATTATGCCAGAATGTGGAAAGAAGGTAAGAGATAAAACTGAGTTTACTAAACACATCCATCTTAAGTATAATGACAAGATTGACTGATTTAACTCTTACTTTAAACCTTATTAATATCTTAATTGGTAAATGTGAATGATTTGCTGGCTATGGTGAAACTGGGCCACCAACAGCCTGAAGAAATCAAACCCTTCATTAAAAAATAAAACAGACTAAAGAAAACTCTTTTTTTCCTTGCAGATATAAATGATAATAATTAAAAAGTACTCATTTAAGGAAGCCTGTAAATGATAAATAAATCCATCAACCAAAACTGAAACAACCAAAATGTTCCTTTTGTAAACTACACTATGTTAAACAAGAAGGAAATACAAGAAGGTCCAAACAACTACATTATTTTCAAATGCTGTTTTTCTCTAGTTTGAGCAAAAAAAGAAGGAGTGAATTAGGATTTTAGGAATTTCTCAGCGGATTGTGAAGCTCAACAACTAGGCTGAAACAGCATGGTGTTTGGCAGATGTTATAATAGGGGAATGGAAAGGTTAAAACAAAAGATGTCAGTGCAGCCTCTTAAAATTGAAGATCTTAATCCAGGATCTCCCATTGAAAAGACTGGGTTAATGATGAGTTTTGCTATYGATTTTTGCTATATATAGATTATTGCATATAGAAAACATAAATTATCCTGATACACTATTTCTTCAGTTTGGGATGAGAAGATACCTGTATTTTCTAGGAAGTCAGCAAAAATGGACTTTTCTCCTGAACTTCCCACCTGCACTCAAAAATGTCAGAGAATTATAAACTACTCTGAATAATAAACTTTACATCTATGCGTGAGCAGCAAAGAAGGCAATGGAATATCTTTTTTCACCTCTTTTTATTGTCTATGGAAAGTCACAAAGAGTAGATAATGCTCAACTGCAAGAATAGTAATTGTGTTTGTTCACAAAATAAGAGGAGTCTCTATGTATTCTCCTTGAGCATCTGTTCAAGAAAGGCCAGAAGCAACTCTTTCATTAATCACTGAATGTCATGTGCAATAAATCTACCTCAACTCAGCATGATATAGTTTTTCCAAGTACTCAGTCCATTTGTAAATGTTATGTGTATGTCAGTCCAACGTGGGTTAGCCCTTTCCTTCATCATGCTGCTTAAGAGTTTATTCAGCTCTGCCAGAGTTGCCAGGACACTACCAAGACATTCTTAGCAAGCTAATTAGTAGTGACTGTGCTATGCTTACATACCAGTAACTATTTTGTAGATGTACAAAATGCAATTTAGATATACAAAATGTCATCTGCCATCTACAACTTGGCAACTGTAAGAAAAGGCTGTCATTTGCTTTTTTTCTTCTCTTTCTTCTCACTTCCTTTTTTTTTTCCTCTCATACAGTTAGGAAGAATATCTTGTATTTTGAGCAGAAAATCTGTGGAAAGTACAAAAGGATTGTCATGTTTTCCAGAATGGTAGGTGCAACAGATGAATAACTGAGACAAGCAAGGTAGCATAGGACAAGAATTTCTCTTTTGTTCCTGATTTTTAATTTCCCTGTGCTGAATTCAGTGAATAATTAGCAAGTGTTGAACTTCAAAATACCAAACCACACACACAAAAAAAGAATTATGACAGYCACAATACATTTTAAAGGCTAGAACTTCAATTGAAGGCTTCTTCAACTTTTAAATGTAGGCCTTTATTAACCCAGTCATAGCACACACAGCAAATAATTTGATCAAGTTATAGGGTATCGTACAACTGCCATACAATATTCGAACATAGGAAAAAGCTATGATAAGTAGATCAATACCTTATTCTTCTCCACAACTAAAGATTGAGGCCTTGTATTGCCAAATCCCTAAGGACCATAAATCTGAACATGAGGTTTATCTGACCAGAAACTAAAGATTCCCAGGTGGCGGCTTTGACCCCTAGAAAATCTGCACTGTAATACAGCTGAGGTCAGGAAGTTACCCCTAATTATCACAGGTTACATAATCAACTGGATTTAGAATTTTTTATGATAACACAGTAAAGGAAACTTAGTAATTCTGAACAGAATTGGTCTGTTTACAATGCAGATTTTGTTTTCTGGTAAAAAATATGATAATGATTTTTTTTGAATTCTACTAGGGGTTTTCTGTAACACATATAATAATGGAAAAAAATGAAGCACAGATATTCACCAAAGAGGAAATAATAGAACAGGGATCAACTGTTCTTAGTTTTACAGATGTCCCTATAATGATAGTGTGTGAGGTGCATTGAGAAATTTTCATACCTTCAATGTTTTCTTAGTTTTTAGGGAGGCAGACATTCTTATTAATCTGGGTGACAKGGGAATAGTTTGATAAGGACCTCTGTCCCTTCTCTTGGTAAGTTCAACTTCATTCTTTCATGAGAAAATCTGAAGAAATTTTAGTGGTCATTTCATGACCTGCACACATTCTATTTAAGTGAAAGCACACAGGCAAAAAAAAGGAAATCTGGGGGTAAGAAAAAAACCTGCAAAAATCTTGTAAGAAAAAATTCTAGTAGTCTTTGCCAAGTGTAAGAAATCTGCACGCATTTGTCAAAAAGATATTGAATTCTATAGTTTTATATTCAGACGTCTACATTGAATATAATGGGTGGTGACTGAAAACTTTGTGGCAATAACTTCTAATGTGTGCTATCTTCTTTGCAATTAGAATTTCCATCAATTTGGTACAATAGATTTTGTTTTGTGGATGTCAAGTATGTTGCATTAATCCCTAGGAAAATTAATTAGAATATATTTAGCAACTGGTAAAGAAAATGAAGAGCCAATATTCTCAGAATAGTTTAATTTTGTATTCAAATATTGAAATATCACTCAAAATGCTGACTTATGTTTGCTTATCATTGCATACAAAAAATATAAGATACTTAGCTGTCTACATCTGATTTGAAACTTAAAACAATAATCTAGACTCCCCACTACTATGAAAAGGAGTTGTCAAAAGAGATTTTAAAAAKTATGGAGTAATGAAAAAGACAGAATAACACTTAATACTATAGCTATTATAAAATCTTGAACTATTAMAATTGTTGGTAACTTGATGTTCTAGCACCATTTTATTTGGAAGAGCTGTTGATGGTCAAGAAAATATACTGACAAAATTTATTTTCAGTTGGTTTGGCTTTAACTTAAATAATTCTTCCCTCATCTGGAAGTTTGGTTTTTTGTTGTTTTTTTTTTAATTCACAAGCTATTAGAGAATTAGGTAAGGTTTCATACAATAAAACATTACAGTAATGACTAAAATAAATCAATAATTTCAATATTTTCATAATTTTATTTGGTGTTTCAGAGTAAAAAAACGGTTTCCTAMGTAATTTACTCCTTGGCTACTCCTTGGGAAAAGAAAGGAATTTGAATTTCAAAAGTAATTTTCATTTTTCTATTAAGTTTTGTAATCCCCCAAGTAATTAGAATTCTGTGACTTGCCTAGAGTTACAGATATTTGTGCTGTCCTTGTCCCTTTTAACTTTGGTCAGCGTTAGCTGGAGTCAAACACAAATTATATTATGTTCTGTGTCCAATAAAATTGTATATGCATAGAGAACCTCTCTAATTGTAAACTGAGCTTTTTCTTAGTTATTCTCTAGGTCTCATATTAAGCATTTTGATATTTCTGATGTTCTGAAAAATATATAGATTATTTTTATTTCTTTAAGCAATTACAACTCAGCTACTGCATGTTGCATTGCAATGTAACTGTAAATAAGTGACAAAAACATTTGCTGAGAAAAATACTGGGTGTGTTAAGATGGTTTTGTAATAACCTGTCTTTAGCTCACATCTTGATTTGCAAAGTAGTCAATCTAATACCTGAARCCTTGGCAGTGAGTTAAATCTATTCATATATTTTAAAAAAAAATTGTTGCTTTACRAACAAAATAAGGAATGCATCTGCTTTCTACCCACAATAAATTACAGTGGAGGAAGACATCTTTAGAAAATTAACARTCTCACTATGCATATTAATACCTACTGCCACTGGACTTATGCTGGTCATACTTGCAACACTCTTATTATTCATATTCCCTGCTAACACTACAATGTTAAGAGTAACACAGATACTGGAATTTACCCAAATTGTTAAATGACAAAAAAAATTACTTAAGCATAAAACATAAATTAGAAGTGAAGAAATAACCTTCCCTCTTTGAGAAATGTAGGCACACACATCTCACCTATATTCTCAGCACATTGTGATCACTATTAACATTTCAGAAAGAATAGCTTGTCCAGATTTTAATATCTCTAAATTAACAACTAATGATTAAAAGTATGTTKGTTTCTATTTTATTTTACTGGACCAATAAAATATATCAAGTAATGATTTTAACCCTTTGGAACTTCTGTCAATAAGAAAACCAAAAGACCTTCAGTTTAGTAGTCATGGATAATAAATACTAATTATCAAATGCTATTTTAGAGTCTTTTATTTATTTATTTTTTAAATTTATTCTGATGAGTCTGAAATTTAAGGGTATWATTTGAGAGAGAAAATGACAGCATAAAAAGGACACATTCAAATGCAATTTAAGTGATAGAMTAGAATATTTCTTATCACTGTTAGACTAGACTTATACAATAAAAATTTTCTCCTCCTATTCTTCAAAATCTCCATTCCCAAATTACAAGGTTGTTTTCTTTTTCCTTGAAAAAAGTAGCCTAATGAATAAACTAAAAATTTGAATTGTAAGTTGAAATTGCATGTGTCTAAATTTTGCTCTACTGCTGTCAGTCTTGCTGGTAAGTTAGATTTCAAAACATTGAATACCATCATACTTGTCTGGTGGCAATAGGCATGGCTACAACTCTACATATACAGTATTCCTTAACAACAAAAAACCCCCACAAACAAACAGACAAACTTGTTACTTTTTGAACTGTGAAAGTCCTTAAATTTTTAATAATGTACACTGTATAAAAGGTTATACTTCTAATAAATGCACATCATATTTTGGTGATTAATCATTAGGACTTTTTTTTTAAATCAGTCTATCTCTTCATAACTATGCTGATGTCTTGGCCATCTTTTAGTCTATATACATGTGTTTTGCATTATGTCTACCGGAATATGACATGATTGCAAATAATTTATAATCTGATCTCTGAATCCCTGTTTAATCTTTGTTTTATGGCTTAGATTGTAGCTTCTATGCTTTTGGAAATAGCTTTCACAGAGTTATTAACAAAYAAACTGATAGAGAAATTTTCAACCTCTTGTGGTTATTGAAAAAAAGAGCAAAAACATTGAAATAGAGAAAAATTGCTAACCCTGTTTTATTGACCTCATTCCCCTTCAGAATGTCTCATGCAGRTAGTATGCATAGCTATTATGCATTGTCTGGTTTTGTCCAATTAAATTTCTTGATAGTAGGCAAAAATCTTTATCYTTGAATTTATGTCAGAGACAGGAAGATATTTTCTGAATAAGCTCGGAACTCCATTGAAGGCAAAAATGAAATGCTGAAGTGGGATAGTTTTATGGCAGGAAGACTTAGGTAAAAGGAAAGGCTGGTGATGGGAAAGGTGGCTCAGATTTCCTGATGTGGAACAGACTGGAAATATTCTCTTACCGCTAGCTGTCRGTTGATACATCTTGGTCTCATTTTTGGTAGGATCCTAGTAACACAATGTCTTTCCAATGCTTCAAACCCCCCAAAACATAAGAAATAAATGATAATAAAACATCAGTGATGCCTCCAGAAACTAAATCTTAAATATTTATTTTCTAATAAGGCATTTTTTGGAAGGAAAATGTGAGCTAGTGACAAAGTATAGGGATAAAAGTATAGGGATAAAGTGTAGGGATAAAAAATATAATACAATATATTGAGAATATGACTTCATCCAAGTATTTAACTCATCTTTTTAAACTTTCCTATTAATTTTGGTAGGCTTTTTTCTTTTGAAATAGTTAGCAGCAGTATTGTCTATATTACATTTTTTAGTTTTTGTGTAGTTTTTAAATTATATATCATTCTTAATGAGCCATGATAGTTTATAAATTTGAAAAGTAGAACTATTTTATTTACATGATTACTTATTTTTTATTTTTACTTCTGGCTTCTGAATCACTCTTCTTCATGTTTTCTGTGTCTTCAAGCTCTTTATGAGAACTAGAAATACACTTTTTGTGAAAGCTGAGATTCTGATCGTGTTGGTCTTCTTCAAGCACTGGACTATGTGATAAATATCCAATATTACTATATTTGTGAATAATGGCAAGAGTCAACAATAGTGAGAGCAGAGTCTTGTGAGTGGGTTTTCTTCTTCTATTGTGTCAGATAAATGGATGAATTAAAAAAAAAAAGAGAGAACATAATGTCTTAGTTCTGGCTGGCAAGCCCTTCCTAAAACTTAGGCTCTGCATAAGATAGATGAAACATTTCAGGAACATGAGCTGAAAATTTCTCTAGACTTGAAAATACTTTTAGGAAGACCCTGACAAGTGCCAGAGGGCTGCTGAGCAGGCATAGTTAGCATGGACTCCAAAGGCGTTCTAGCTGCTGCACCATAGAGCTGTGTAGGCTGTTTACTTTTGATGGAAGCAAGGTAAAGGAGCATGCAGGATGTGGTGCACTGCAGCAGTGTTGCTGCATGTTGTACTAAAACATATTTAAACTACTCCATTATTTGTTACATTAGATTGTAACTGCAGTCAAGCTTCCACTATATTTCCTACTCCACACATGGGAAAAAAAAGAAAATAGTATAAAGATAATATTTTGGGTATGCCTCAAATATCACTCAGAGGTGCACTAGAGATTCCGAGCATGTAAGTGGGAAGCTGTTATGAAGCACAGTGAATATAATGGCATACAGGAAAATGAAGTGACAGAGTTYGCATCTATCTTAAATAAGGCAGGGGAAAAATTAAAATTTTTAACAATATTTAAATGAAAATGCATTAAGTTTTTTCTTTCACATTTGGAAAGAGTTCCCAAGACCTTTGACTTTCCATCAATATCTTACAAATGCTATTTTGTGCTAGCCTATTGGCCTGTTTCTCAAGACATGGCACAGTCTGAGTACATGTGAAGGGGAATGTCAATGTCTGTATACTTGTCTTCATAGTTTGGAAATTATTCCTAGACACAGCTTTTCTTGCCTCAGAATCCTTTCTGATGCCTGCAGGTGAATCCAGATACTTCTGTTTCAGAAAATCCTATCTGATATCCTGCCTGAATTTTKTGTGTTTCTGTTTCAAACTACTAAGTGCACATAAATTGCAAAATAGATGGATAGATGTTRTCTGTGTCAAAAATTCATGATTCATTCCTCAGAGACCTTGAAAAAGTTGAATAAAACTGCTACACTTTTCATTCTTATTTTCATTTTTAAACCTTAAGTTGATACACTCACTAATATATGGGGTATCTCTTCTTGATATTCTGTAACTGTAAACCACATAATACATTTTGTACAAGGTTTATCTACATAGTTCTACAATACTACAATATTTACAACATTATATATAATATGCAGCTGGTTTCATGCATTGTTTGGTWTAATGTGAGTTAAAAAAATTTTTAAGTCTGAATGTGTCCCAAGTTATCTGGCAACCAATATGTCCTTATTGGTTAAAATGTGCTAATGGTTCCTACTAATACTTTGTTTTCTTGGGCTAACATTGCTATTGTCATTTAGACCAACATTTACAATGTGCCTTATGTGGCTTGTACCTTAATAAAATTATTTAATAGGTTTCATTTTACCAGATTCAATTATTATAAACTGACCGGAGTTTTAATACTATTTTTTTTATTAGCTCAGGGCAATTGCATAGAAAACAGAAGCAAATAAATATAACAGAGAAAATCATTTAGAACTGCCCAATTTTATTTTCCATTTATTTTTATTTCCATAATTTTTATTATTAATTAACCTTTAAACTGCATAAAAATAATGTTGCACAGTAGGCAACTAATTTCTCTCTCTGTTCATTGCTAAACAATTTGGTATTTTTCTTCAACTTACATTTTAAAGATTAACTCAAACTTTCTTTGAATGATCAGTAAGGAAGAAACACTGATAATAAAAAAGTATTTCCCCACATATTTTTATGTATATGTTTTATACCAGTATAAGTTGGATTACAGGAGTGAATTTTAGTGCAAACAAGAATATTTGTTTGATTTAATTTTGAGTTTGTTTTGATAGAGTGAAAATGCAGTTATAAAGTGAAGCTATTAAAATGAAGATAGACCTTAAATATTGCATCATAAAAAGTATATAATGGGTGGCATCTTTCAGAGTAGTAAACCTGCAAATCAAGACATTATCTGCAAAATGGCTTCTGTCTCTCCATTTCGTTTTAATTTGAACCTTATCTCTCACACAACACTGGATTCTTCCTTCAGGCAATAGCCACAGGAAATAACAATTGCATTTTCAGTACAGGAATACAAAAAAGTATCATTGAAACATTGTTTAAAATATCTGCATTTGTTTTTAAACATAAAATGTTGTCTTTAGAATCAGACCTATAATGAGAGCTGTTAGTTGTTCTCCAGAGGAAATGGTGCTATATTCCCCAGATAGTYGAAATCGTGAATTTGTGGTGCAATCATACATACTAAATTGCTTCAAACATGTATGAGAGGAAGAAGAGTGTGAGTTCAGGCAATTCACTGGTCCAGACAGATCTGTGTGTAAAACACTTAAGTGTAGATGTCTAACCTGGGATGCAATATCAGCGTTTGAGCATATTGTCTTTTAAATCAAGATAMAAGTAATTATCTAAAGTCAACAAATTAATTGAGATTGAAAAATTAAATATTGTTACTGAAAAATCACATAACTTGCTCTTTTTTTCCTCATTCATCACCTGTAACAAGGTTCTGAACTGTAGCTTTTCCAAACCTCACATTTGAGAGGAAGCATTCTCCGCTCATGTGTGTCAGGGCATTATCAAGTCTGACTATCCCTAGTCAGCCTCCCCAGGGCTTTCCCCAGCCCTGCCCATGGCCTAGAATCCCATTGCATCCCAGCCCAAGTCCATGAGTCTGCACTCCAGTCCTGCCATAGGGGTGCCCTATTCCTGAACTGTTATCCTCATTTCCTGGCTGGGCCTCAAACCTGACTTGTTATCTTGCTTTTACGTGATGAGCACTGGCCTTTTAACAGAAGCTGTTTCTCTTCTCAGCAGCTCTGTGCTGTCCTGTTTCGTGCCCCCCCCCCTCTTCCCACCTCCCCAGGGAGTAGTCCAGCTCACTGTTCCCTGACACTGTGTGTATAAACACAGATTTACCTGCAAATCCCAGGTGCATTCCTACTCCTCCCTGCTGCCCGCTCTCCTTTAAATCCGGGTTTGCTTTCTGTCAGTTCAGTTCTCTGAAGTGGTGCACTGGAGGTCAAGCTAATGGCATGGCTAACACTGAGCAGGAAGAGTATTCTATGGAAATCTGAGAAAGAAGAAGAACCAGAACCTAGTGGTAGCTAACTCACCCTTAAGCCTGGTTTATGAAAGTTTTATTCACATTGTTATTTTCTTACTCAGAAAATTAGAGCTAGTGTCCTATCTAGTGATTACTATGACTGGCAGTTTTGTATGTATCTTAAAAATAAGCAAACAAGAATAACAAAAAAATTCCCAAATCTTTTGCCTCAAAACTGGAATGATGAACATATAATTAATAGTAGATGACCTGATTTTCCTTCCACAGATTGATTTTATCAGCGTAGGAAGACGATTTTACACATAAGAAGCATTTTCACTCCACAGAAACCATAGCATATCATAGCTAGCTCCATGAGAAGAACTGCAGTTCTAACAATATGAGTATACTGCAGATTACACTTAAAATGATACATAAATTTCATGCCTGTCTTAAAAATATACACAGTCCATCAATATGGCTAAATATACTTTATTCTCTGCATTGTCCTCGTTCATAGGGATTTCTAAGTTTTATAAACTTGGTATCCCTGCTGGAAGCTGCAGAGCACTGCCCTCTGTAAAGCCCTGGTCCCTGCTTGGCGAGTTTGCATAAAAATGGCTTAAGGGACTCCTTTTCCCTGAGGTAGGGGCATAGGAGAAATGTGGCAATGTTCTCAGGAGATTAAAAAGCAAACTTGTAAACTTTAGAAGATCAGTGTATTGGGAGAGAGTTTTCTCACAGTGCTRTGCTGTGCATTGGTGGCTGGAAAGGTGTTGATAACCCACCAGTGCTTTGGGTACAGCTGGGCAGGACTGGCACAGCGGCAGCGCTGTCTCTCAACATTCCCTCCCTCATCAAGGGGCTGGGAGTGGGCAAGATCCTGGGAGGGGACACAACCAGGCCAACTGACCCAAACTGACCAAAGGGGTATTCCATACCATATGACATCAGCTCAGATATGAAAGCGAAGAGAAGGAAAAGGGAMGGAGGAAGGGTATTCATTTTTTACAGCGTTTGCCTTCAAAAGCAACTGCTCTGTGTGCTGAAGCTTCTCAGGAAGTAGCTGAATATCACTCGACAAAGGGAAGTAGAGAATAAACATTTTTTTTCTCCTTGCTTATACGTGCACAAGCTTTAAGTTTTGCTTTAGCAAACTGCCTTATCTCAACCTATGAGTTGTTTTCCATCTTGTTTTCTCTCCCCTGTCCAGCCAGGAAGGGGAGTGGTAGAATAGCTTGGTGGGCAGGCACCTGGTGTCCAGCAAAGGTCAACCCACCACAGTCAGGAACTCAGCAAAATTTAAAGCAATCATTCAATCAAAATAAAGCATTTCACAAATCATTAACTTAGCAAACTCTAGCCCATCCAACCTTAAATTACCTAGATTTCAAGAAGAGGAAATTAGAAAAGGAGAGAATAAGAGAGAGAAGAGCAAAATAGAGCTACCACCTCTTGGATCCAGTGTGGTCTCAGCTGCCATGAAATGCAAGGATAATAGGGACATAGCAAAGTGGGTCTCTGTGCAATGGTTTTTATCTGCTCTGGCCACCTGTGGCCACCCCCTCCCAGGTGGGGCTTCTGGTCTTATCAGCACTCTATGGCTGGATTGGGGCTTGAGGGGCTGGTGTGGGGTATTGCTTCAGGTATGCCAGGAATGCCAATTACTGACAGCCATTCTGGGCTGGACTAGAGGCTTCAGAGTGCTGGGGTGTGGAGCAGTGCATGTCTCACTTTTCACAGAACTTGCCTAGCTACCCCACATGCACGCACTTGAATTGTTTGTACCCTGTAATCATTTTCTCCAGCGTCTCTCTCCTGCTCTTTCATAGTCCATCCTCTGCTCTGGATCATGAGGTGTTCAGTCAGTATAGTTCCAGGTCCATTTCAATTCTTCTGTGCTGATTTCATTGACATCAGATATTGTATAAGCAAACAAACGTAGTTCAGACCATTGGTGCAGGGTTCTGGAGCTTGCATACTTGAAAAACTGAGTAGGGAGTAAGCAGCATGGCAACTTCTATTTACTTAACGTAGTTTCTAATTGTTGCCAATATCTGGAAAATCACTAAAGACTCCATTTTGTGTGAGGACCTTTTTCTTCCTCTAAACTTTATTTTTACTCTTCTGGTTCATTTGGAAAAAAAAAGTAAATAATGTGACAAAACCAGGCATTGCCAAGGATGTTTTTTCTGCTGGTATTCACATTTCCTCAGATCACTGTGGCTTTGCTGTGAAATGATAAGGTGCATTCTAAAGCTGAAAACCAGAAGAAAGATAAAACAGGACATACAGATGGGCATGGGATCTAGCTAAGGTAGTACATACTGTTATATTTGAACTTTACATTTGGCTCCTGTTTCTTTTTCTCTGAACTACAGTGTTCAGCTGGAATGTTCTTTGGCACCAAGACAGTCTTTTTTGTGTGATGCCTAGCACAGTGGGGTGTTGGCTTGTGACACTGGCTGTTAGGCAGCCCACAACACAATAAAAATCATAAAGCTAATTTAGCTTTGCTTCTAACTCAGTATGTAGACAGAAATGGCACATTCTTTGGGTTTAATTATGAATATTAGGAGGCAAGAATCTTTGTTTCTTTGAAATAAAAGATGCTGCTCTCAACATTTTTAGTATAAAATCCTGAGGAGGAATTCAAATTTTAAGGACAAAAAGGAACAGTCACCTACCCATCCCGTCTCTCTCTACATTTGTTCAGGGCTGCCAAAGTAGAAGTATTTTTCATTTCTTTTCAAGATCTGTGGTGTTAACACAGGCAGAGAAGAACAGCAGGTAGAGCTAGAGCTGCCTCTGCCACTGTTCATGAGTCCAAATACCTAAGCCATCCACATTGGGAGTTTTAGGATGCTCCAAATTAGAGAATATGGTTGACCACGTCTTCCTACATTTAAGAAAGAGCGCAGTAGAATCCTGTCTAGAGACACACAATATTTTTGATGTTTTTTCTTTTCTTAGTAGGATAGTATTTTTCCAATGCTCTTATAGACAAGCATTTGTGCCACAAATATGCAGAATTATATAATAATTCTGTATTATGCTTAACAGTACATGCCTTTGTAATGACAAGGCTTTAGCTTTCGAATAGCTACGGTAGGGTGGTGGTGATGCAGGCAGCAGAACCACGTCAGCCCCAGCACTCAATTCTAATCATGCCTAATGCCTCTGGTCTGCTGTGGGGGTTGCACACTGTAATTAATTGCAGAGCACTTTACTGTAGGGACATAGCGTGGGAGCCAAGGACTAACATCAGTACAGAAGCATTTGGCTCAATTTTTCTATTGACTGTTTGGAAGTATTGCTTCTAACAACTAGTTCATCAGAGGAAAAAGCTTTTCTGATTAAGCTATTGCAACACCAGATTTAAACAGTTTTCAGAGCTAATGTATTTTCATCTCACAGAAATGAAAACAAAAAGGGTCAAATTGATCTCGGTTTTTTTCATCTCTTAAATGTGCAATGGCAGAGGCTGTAGATCAGCTTGCCCCTAGCAAAGCACAAATTGTGCCATAAGGATGAAGGTGTCTCCAAAAAATCATTCTTTGACCTCACTGTTTCAGGTGATATTTATTTATATTTTCTGCTCTGTCTGTAGTTTCAGTATCACAGTAGTGTCCAATGTGTGTTCAACAGTGTTCTACAAATAGTGTTCTACAAATACTTCCTAATCTGATAAATTACCTTTAGCTTCACATTCATATTGCCTTGTTCAATCCAATTTTTTTTTCTATCACTCAGTCCTCTGACCTAGCATAAGCTACTTCATGACCTTGGATGACCTTTTCTACTACCCTTCTCAGTTCACTTTTTCCCTTTTTGCTAGAATGGCACACAATCTAAAGTTCTGCAAATTATATATTAATATCAAAATTCTACAGTGTCTGGATTCAGTAATATCTGGAAGACTAGATACTAAGGACCTGTCTCCCTTTATTTAGAGGAGAATTTTGTGATATGTATCCCTGCATATAACGTTAGAGTCCTTGGGCATGGGGTGAAGGAAGCAGAAATAAAAAGTCTCCATTCACTACTCTAGAGTGATGACTGCTCTAGAGCCCCTACTCACTGTCCCACTGTGGTGGGCTTTTGACACTTTGTAAAGGCATAAGTTCAGAACATAATGGTGTGGAGTGATTCTTAAATGGTTCTCTTATAATTTAGAAGAGTATTTCAAGTCTTCACTATCTTTCAGAAGACAGTGGCACTTTTCGAGTTTTCAACACTACACTTGCTTTAAACTGAAATAGTCTATTCTCAAATTTTAGCTGTTTGCACTTGCTGTTCACGGTTCAATACAGCAAGTCTTTACTTTTGCATGTGTTACAAAATTCCAACATATTCATTCAGTATGACTATACATCTAAACAAGTGGCTCCCATGTATTTAAAGGTACTGTAAAACAACACCAACCAAACAGCAACCAATAGAATGACCTGTCCTACTCCTTCCCTGTTCTACCACTTGTGTCTCTGCAAATTTTCATTAAGAAGACCTGAGGAAAAGCTGCAAACAAAAGTATCACAGATGGAAAAATTATTTCTGATCAGTTTCCTACTCTGAGGAAAAAACAATGGGTAGGGTATGATGGAGTACAGGGAGTAAAGACCTGCATCCCTCAGAGGGAGGGCTTAAGTGTGTATGGAATTATGAATTCATTTTGAAACATCAGTTTTGTAAAGCAAGCTAGAAAACTCAGCAAAACCAGTTTTGCACTACCATTGACTTATGATATTCAACAGAACTGTTTTTTTTCCTGTGTTTATCTCTAGCATCTAAGATTTTATTTTTATTTTAAAGTATATTAAAATATTAGTAATATGTAAAGTAAAACAGTGTGAACATTGCTTATGCCCCAGTAAATAAATAACATTGGTTTATATCTGTTTGACTAAAACTAGGAAAGTCTTTGCAATTACGTATTTCATCTACTAAAATACTGCTGCAATTTGAAACTGGAAAAGGACCCTTTGAAAAGTAAGAACTCTTTCCCATGTGATCAAATTAATACGCAGAAATATCTTTTTGAAAATATTATACAGAAGCAAACTCTTATACATAGGCCATTTTAGTTTTCTCAAGACGTTTATAAATCAGGAAACATTCTTGTTTCAGCCCACAGTGTTAAAAATTACATAAGGCACAGACTTCATAGGAAAACTGGGTGAAGGAAAGATTTTGGTGAAGTATTATATCACGTTCTACTGAGAAACAGAATTTATGCTGTGATGAAAGAAAATACTCTCTTTTGCTCCTTATTAAACACACCTGCAGCCAATAAAGGAAGACTGCCACTATTTTCCATTCCTGTTATCTCTCCTCTTCATCATCTTCTTAAGTAGACAATACTGAGATGGCACTGTGAAGACAAATCTTTTGCTATCTTCAATTAACTGATGCCATTGGATTAATTTATTTCAGCATCTTGTCCCCCTCTGTTCAAAATGTTATTTCTGAAATTTTAGTAACATATATAGCTTCTTGAGTTCCAATAGACTACAGTTCTTGGAGAAAGGTATCACTGTTTTTGGTTCGTAAAATTTTACTGAAACTGTTCCCTGAATGAAGTCATTTACTTTGAGTACACCTGCTATATTACTTGTATTGAAATGCAGACTTTCTGGTGTGATAGAATTTAGAAAAATATCATATCTCATCACAAGTTTCTACAGCATTTGGTCTGCTCTGCTGTAACTTTAATGTATATGGAGCTAGCTATTTTTCTTTGGGGAGTGGGATTGCTTTTCCCTTTAATGAATGATTGCCTTTTGTTTCTTTGCTTCTTCTACTCCCCACATAAAAGCCATGGAGATTTATACAGAGGAGCTTTTAGATGGCATGAGATGTGACTTCAGGTCAAATCCAGGGATTATTTACACCAAAACAGTAAAATGCATTGCATTTTATAGTGGTTTAAGACTGTGGATCACAATATTGAAGCTATTATGAAAGGAAACCACCTGCCATCATTGCACTACTAGAGATCCAGCCTTCCGTTGTATTAGTTGTACAGACAAATCCTCCTGCAATGGGCTGAATATTTCCTTTTAACGTTTGTGTGATGTTCAGTAGACCATTTACAGGTTCATTTTATTTGAGCAAATGTACCATCATTTATCTTATCCAGTGCAAGTCTTGCATGTCCTATGACAGTTTTCATTTAAACACTTATTATTCACTTCTTTTTTTGACTTCTCATTCTTTGCAGTCCTGTCTGGTGATGGAATTTCTCCCTTTAGTCATTCTTTTACATTGTGTAGGGATTCCATTCCTCTGCATGATTGAATTTATCCTGCTTATACACAAACTAATCTTGGCAGGTTAACTCTTTCATGACTTACATCTGCAGACACCCAAAGCCTGCATGCTTTTGCTTGTTATCAGTTTCCAAAAATTTTCTTGGGTATGTGAAAAGGGCAATACTGCCATTTTTATTCTGGAGAAATATAGTTCACAGTCACAGAACATTAAAACAGATGAGCCTCTTTTTCGGTTTTAGAAATGAAATGACTGTTTGTTTGACAGTGACTTTTCTTTTGAGAAGCAGCACTATATATGTGTGTGGTGCATGCAAATTATTGAGCTTCACATAACTTTTACAGTTCTTGCTTTTACATGTAGCTAGGCAGTAATGTAATTAAAACATACACCCCTGAAATAAGAGACATCATCGACTTTTATATATGATTCAAACTTTAAGCCTTAATGTGTGGTTTTGTTTTGTTTGTTTGCTTAAAGTTCCTGGCTAAGGTTTTTTTTTAATGTAGCCTAAGGCAAGTGTACTCTTTTTCATAGACTATTAAAAGCACAGCAAGCCTTTATTTTCTCTGTGAATTTACTTGATATACCAGTTATACCAGTACCACTTTCAAAATTCTGCTGGTAATATTTTTCTTTTGTGATTTCATCCGTGTGGTAAGTGGTCAGAACAGGATCTCCAAAAGGTTTGGATCACTTGTTTAGCCTGCAAGGTAAACTGCAAGCAGGTTGGTAAATGGAGGAAAGTGAGTCAGCTTTGGCTCTGTAAAGAGACTGGATAAATCAGTAAAGGGGTGCCATGGATGTATTCAAGCAGAAGATGGGATTAATTCCATGCTTTCCTCTTTTTCTATTTCATGAAATTGATTTTTCCTCGCCACAATCCCATCTATCCCTGCAAAATAACCAGTTAGTTGAATTCTGTTATGAATAGCTCTAATTTTTCTGATTGATCAAAACTTTTAGTCTTGCCTAAGCTTTTTATTCTCTTACTTAGCAGTTATGAGGTTTGCTACTTCTCCCTTTGCTGAAGATACTTGGCCTAGTTGCTAGGTGTCAAGGGACGACCAGGACCTAAATCTCCCCTTTGCTTTACTATATTTCCATTTTCTGGTTCCTCATATTTTTGGGATGAAACAAAGCATGAAGTTCTTTACTGAAAAAATCTCTTCTATTCTTCTGAGTACTTGTATTCTATTTCTTACTTCTCTCATCTGGCATATGAATTTCTTAGTTGTTGCACATTTACCACTTCCCAATCTGTTCCCAACTGTCCAGATGTTATTAATTAGATCTGGAAAATATGATGCAAAACCCTCTCTCTGAATATTAGCTGGAATTTAAATATGAATGAGGATCCCTACTTGACCTTGCTGAGACAAAGAGTGTTAATAATTCTGCTGGGCCATCTTATAGCTGTATTTAAGGACTCTTCTGCTGACTGAATTCATGCTAATCTTTTGAAGTAAAGCTTTCTAATTGCATACAATTTTTTTAAAATTTAAAAAATAGTATGTTTTCAGTGAAGAATTAAGGTATCATAATATTTTGTTTGAAGATGACAGGTAAAAGTGAATTTGGGAAAGCTAACACAATGCTTTATGGAAGGTATAATTTGTTCAGCTTTGCCCTAACCATTGCAAGCATATTTTTAATGGGAAAGTCTGAGAACAAGGGTGTAACTTTCAGGTTTGGGGTTTTTTAGACAAGTAAGAACTATTTTCTATTAAATTGGATGTAAATTTTCAATCCATGTTACTTTGGAGAAGTACTGTTGTTCTGGTCCTAGATAGGGAATTAATTGGCAGAGAGTGGAAGCTATAATGTATAAGAACATTTGTGATAAGGAAAGAAGATACCATGAATGTCTCTGATCTTCAGGGTTGACTATCTCTAATCWGTCCTCTCTTCTTCAGCATCTGTTTTTACTCCACCCAAATCACCTGTGATGTGTTTGTTACCAACTCAGCTGGGCAGCAAGTAAATAGCAAAGCTCATAAAGGAACTCTGTATTCAGAGAGGTTTTGTAAGATCTGCAGATTGAAGAAGCACAAATGTTACATTCCTTGTTTAGTCTGAAGTGCACTCTAGTACCTGTCACATATCTTAAACAGGAGGAAACACTTTTTATCTGTTGTTAATATACACAAACTGAGGTTTGTGAAATAATTACTTTCAAGGCTTTGGGGTCACTCAACATATGAGCAGGGTACTGATCACCTTATTTATGATAAGGAGCAGTTCTCTTTTTCAATACTACTTTCAAGATTGTTGGCCTTGTTTTCTCTTCTTCCAAGGATAATATTTTGGGAATAATCTGTTACAGACTGAAGTGTGCAATAGTATAAACTGCTAAGCCTGCAGATGAACTTTAGAAGTTTATATTATGGGGAATGTTGGAAAGTATGGAATAATTCAGGTTAGGCTTCTTTTCATAATGTTTAACATTTTGCAAAAAACATATCAGTATCATATACAGAGCAATTTTTGATACAAACTCCAATATATGTATATTAAATCGAAAATATAATATGTACATTAATGTACATATCTACTGAGTCATTGAGAGAAATCTTATTTCTCAATGTAGACTAGATGCGGAAGCTGATTTGGYGAATCACATTTCGCTGGTGTCAAAAGCATGAAGGAGGCTTTCCCTGACCGTTTTTAAAACTGCAAAAGCCCCTACCTCCCAAAAATTTCTGCAGTTCAGTTTGCAGCATATCAGTTTGGGTATGATTTTGCAAACCTTGTTGGAGACACCAGATGCATTTAAGATTTTTTTTTTTCCTCTGCCTCAGAGTAACTCAATGATAGACTCATCCTGCAACTTTTTATTGTCTTCATTTTATGTGAGATCTGGGAGTACTCAAATGCTCGTGATTAATAAAAAAGTAAAAATTGTCATTAGTAGCTCTGTTATTTTGTACTGGGACATATTTAATGTAAGTGACACCTCCTGGGTGTCACTTCAGGTGTTTCAGGCAGTGATGTTAGAGTAAGGAACTTTGTTGGCACATAGTTGTTTTCAGGGTTTTCATGATCTGAGCTAATATATTAGCAAWGTAACACAAGCACTATTATTTGGAAAATTTTATTACTTTGATTAATGTGAAAATATTTTTAGGCTCAAAAATATGTTAATCTATAAATCATCAATAGAAAATGCCTTAAATCCAGAGAAGACGTGGAATTGGTATTTTTGTCATTCCATTCCGTGATACGTTATAATTTTAGACTTATTGCAAGTCAGTTCAATACTTCAGCATAATGTTAATGTCCTGTTTAAAAGCTACTTTTATCTGTGTTTCAGGACGGCACATTTTTAATATCCTTCTTATCCTATCAGTGTTAGTATCTTGCCCTGCTCTTTTCTTAATATTCTCCAATTGTCCTTTTTGCCTGTATATGCATTAAGTCTTAATCACATACTATTGAAGATTTCTGTGGCTGTATATAGACTTTCATACTTACAATATCAATAGCGGGTATCTGCATACATAGGGATTGAGATTTCTCTTTTATTATCTGTGTATTTATTTCTGTAAAATAATTAGTGTATATATATCTATATAACTGTACATATACTCATGCTTCATGATGTTTCTTTCTTTCCCCTCTTGTCAGGTTCACAAGTCATAACTCAGAATTTCAACGACATTAAGAATTTCACTTCAGATATGACATTGAATAAGATTTCTTAAGGGTAAATAGTTATGCATTAGCTATAGTATGTTATACATTATAATTTTTCTTCCTATGTCCTCAGATCTGTACTTTTTATGTCTTTAGATCAGATTGTCAACATAGTCAAATTAAAAATAATGCATATAGAATCATACAACCATTATTTAAGTTGTATCATGCCTATGGATGCTTTCTAATCCTACACAGGGAAGTTTTTATTAGGTTGTTTGCTCAGGGCTTTGTCCAAAGATGGAGATTTCAGAATTTCTTGAGAATTTAACACCCTTCTAAAAAAAACCAACCAAAAAAAAAAAAAAAACACCAACAAAAAAAAACCACAAAACACCAAACCACTTTAGTATCTAATCAGTATTTTCCAGAAAAGAATTATCCCAGGAAAAGGGAACTGTGCACCTTTGAGGGGAGTACAGCCCCATTTTCTCTTTAGTCTCTGATCAGGTAGCTGTAGAAATACAAACCTGATCTCCCGAGCTTTTTCTTCTTCAAGCTAAACAGACCCAGTTCTCTCAGCCTGTACTTATATACCTGTGCTCCTGCATTTAAATAACTTCGTGGCCTCTGATGGACTTGTTCTGGTACGCCAGTATCCTTTTCACACTGGGGAGCCCAAAACTGGACACAGCATTCCAGATGGAGTCTTACAAGTGCTGAATAGAGGGAGAAAATCACTTTTCTTTTTCTGTTGACTACACTCTTAATAATACAACCTGGGATGTGTTTGACCTCCCTCACTGCAAGAGCACATTTCTGGGACATTTTCCACTTTTCACCTGGATCCCAAATTTCTATCTGTAGAGGTACCTTCTAGGCAATTTGCATCCAGTCTCTACTGTTTGCCTGGGTTTATTCCAACCTGGACGAAGAATGTTGCATATGTTTTTATTTAACTTCAAGAGGTTCCTGTCAGAACAGAGCTCCAGTGTGAGGAGGTCCCTCTGAAAAACAGCCCTGCTCTCCAGCAAATTGCTTGCTCTTCTCAATCTGACATTGTACACAAACTTACTGAAAAGGAACTTCATTCCCCACACCAATCACTGAATCACAGAGCAGGTGATTGTAGGATGAAGACAAGCTTGTTTCGCAGCATGAGTTCTATGTTCAAAAAGTAGTACAGATATTTCACTGGACTGTTAGGAATAATACAAATCCAGTAAAGAAATGTCTCTGATTAAAAACCACCAAGGTGTTATTAGACATAAATTGGTGAAAATTTGACATTTCATTGTTTTTGTGTAACAAAAATATTTTGAGAAGTTCAGATTTTGTAGCAATTGCAATTAGAAAATATTTTTAGATTGTTCCTCTACAGCAAGAAAATCCCTCAAGAATTTGTAGTCACTAAAACAGTCCCAGTGCTACACAGTTTATTACTTCAATTCATTAGTTGATCAAGTATGTTTTAGTGTATCAAATAAGATTAAATGAAAATATTGTAGGGTTTGGATTATTCTAGTGAGACTTCATTGTTCTGTTGTAGCTGGTTGATTGTTGTTGTTTTTTGGTTTATTCTATTAAACCCAAACATTTAGGCTTCTGGCTTTTTACCCCTTTCAGCTCTCAGAGTCATGAGGGCACTAGTAGCCTTAATGGCTTCAACACGCAGGGGTGTCCATCCACACCCTGGCTCATGCACCCGGGATGCCCAGCTGAGTTCAGTTCTGGGCAGCCAGTCCTTGGTGAGCTGCGCCCAAGGTGTGCCTGTCCCCAGCCTTGTCTCTCCTTGCTGTGTGACTTCATGCCYGACATGCAGGCCCCTTGTCCCCTGAGATAGGCTGTGACTTGGTTCCAAGCTTGCCTTTGGATCTGTCTCTTGCTGCTCCTGACCGGACCCCGTGAATTGGACTTCATGAATTGGGCTTCAGATCTGTTTTTCTTCATTTTCCCTAGTCTGGAAATGCTGCTGGATCCAGTTTCCAGCAGCTGGCTTGGGTTAGASCCTGTGGGGCATGGAATGTGCTGGGGTCACTGGCTCATGGCTAACTTTCCCTTAGGGAATGGCTTCACTGCTCTGGTCTATGCCAGCAGACTAAAAGTCTATACCAAATTAATCCTGAAGAGATGCTCTTATCATCTTTTTGGCCAAACTTTAATTTTATTTGGTCTTTTGCACTTTTATTCTCCAAATAATTTTCTATTTAACATAATTGATATTTCGCCTTTCACTGTAGGGACCTGCTGGCAGATCACAAGCAGACTAACACAGTACAATATGAAATAATGAGGCTCATTTCTCTGAAGAAAACTGTCTTGCTACATAAAGTCTATTTTTCCATAAGTCCTTATGAACAGTGCTTTAAAGACAGCAAAAATGAAAATAAATTTTCATTAAAAAAAAAAAAATCTTTTTTTCAATAACTCCACATAGAAGACAGAAAGGTGCCTTGTTGTCAGCTGAGCTAAAACAGAATGAGTGTACAGTAAGTATTAAGGGCCATGTCTGATTTTATTGCATTTTATATCCACCTAACTTACATTTTGCACTGGTAGGGAAAGACATAAACAGAAAGCCAAGACTGAACTGAGACTCCTATATCAAAACATATTTAGTTGAAGATTAGAGAAACTTCATCTACGGTTCTTGGAGTATTTTAAAAAGCTYCAAATCCCTATTCCTCAATCTTTTATGCACTTCACTTGAAAACCAGATTGCTTTGTATTATGAAGACTGTATGAAAGCAATATTGCAATTTCTCTTCTTTCTTATCTGAAATAGGGGAATTCTAATTTTATTTTTCCATGTGCATTATAAAGAACACAGCATAAGAAAAAATGAATCTCTTTCCCCATCTTATTGAATCTGTTCCTATTTTACTTTGCACTGAGGGTTATGTGACASGGTTAGGGAACAGACCTATTTTTGAGAAGTAAACTCTAACTAGGTCAACAGGAAAGAGTAATTTGTTCTCTGAAGCAGCCCCTCCTCCCTGGTTTACCTTGTATTAATCTCAAAGGACTCGTTATCTTCTCACAAACTAACAGAAGGCAACAATGGAATTTGTAAAGAGTATTTCAAGTCCTTTCCATTACAAATATTTACTGATGTTTCTAGATATTGCTTTGTGAAATGTTGTAGCAGTATTTATGGTAACTTTCTTATTTATGAGTATTTGTAATAACAGTGTTAAGTCTATTACACATTTTTTATTTATCCTTTTAAATGTTTTTAATAACTGAATCCAAGGGTTAGGAATTAATTTTCTCAACTTTCTATTAGACTTCTTGGCAGTCTTTGTTATCTCTAACACCTTATCACCCGATAGCTATTTTAGTGGTTAACCTCTTGTTATCTAGTACAGCTGTTCTACTGTTTATTCAGGASGCATTTGAGCTTTATGTTACTGTAAGGTTGATTAATGTAAAACATTAAAACATTAATCCTGAAGGCCACAAGGAACACTTGAAGACAATAGATAAATAGAAATGCAAGTGTCTTGGAGGGGGGTTTTGGTTGTTTTTTTGATGGTTGTGGTTTTGTTTGGTTGGTTTGGGTTTTGAGGTTTTTTGGGGGGGTTGGGTTTTTTGTTGGCTTTTTTTTGTCCTTTTTTTGTCTTTTTTTTTTTTTTGTCTCTTTTTTTTTTTTGTCTTTTTCTCCTATTTTAAAAAGCTGCCCAGAAGAATTGCTCTATTTTTAGGACATATTTTTTCAAGTTTTTCTCAATGTGATTGCAACATTTTTTTTAAAACACGATTCTCCTCTCCAGCCATTAGGCTAAGAAAGAGGAGATCTGGCTATTATGTCTCTCAGCTAATCAAAGTCACTTAGTACACTTGTTTTGCCCAGTACACACATTTCAGAATAAAGGAGACAGAAGGATACTGCCATATTCCTGATTATCTGTAGCTGATGACTAAAATATGTTTGGGATGATGAATACTTTTTTTCTACACTTATACTTGCGTTCCTGCAACTGAGTGTAAAGTAAGGTATGTTTGTTGAGCTTCACCAGCTAGAGGATCTGAAGTGTTATTTCAAGGCAAGAAAAATGCCATGGCTTATAACAAGGCATAAGGCAGAAACAAATTATGTGCTCTCTGTTACTGTAGTTTTTCTTGTACTTGGCATGCCAGACAAACTACGCAAGTTTTCGGGCAACTGGGTTGTGTTTTCAGTTATTAAAGGTTATTAAAAAAAAAAACCTTGTCACATTGTTGCTAAATACTTGCTTTTTAAAAACCAAGTATCTTTTCACCCTCTGTGTGAGTAATTGCCCGTCATTCCACGTTGCATGTTACTTTGTGTGGATACTGGTCAGGATATTACTGCAGATGATAATTGATCATCTGTTCAGAGAGAAATTCTGGAGGGGATTCTGTATATTCTATATATAAAAAAACCCAACCAAACAAAAAAAACACGTTGTGCTTATATGACAAATGAGTGCTGCAGATTACTGTAAAGGAAGTTGTTCTTGTTCTTCGAAAACTGGTGAGAATTGCCTCTTGCCGTGGTACTGCCAGTCCTTTCCGATTGTGTTTGCTTGTTGTGCTCCTGAGCAATGTTCACAAAAACTGAGGGTGTCTAGGGGTAAGGCACCCTGAATGCTGGCACGAGCACTAACACAAGGGTGCTGCTTAGTCATTTTTCTGCAAGCAGACTAAGCTTGAATGAGTATACTACCTGCTGTAAATACCTGTTATCCAAAAGAGAAAAGAAACAATGCATCTTTGTTTTGGTTCCTGACTTCTGCTTTCACCCTGTCTCATCTATCCCAGCTCCATGTGCCTTGGCATCTAATGTTTTCAGACTCTGCAACCATTACAAGCCCAGTGCAGAAGTCCATTCTACTCTGCTTTGCAACCCTGTCAGCCCAGGCCTTGCAGGCTTTTTATATCCCGGCTTTTCAAGCTGTGACAGCCTGAGTTCTTTAGCCTTTTTTTTTTTTTTGTAGACATACAGGTCTTGGCAGCTAAATTTCCTGCACATTTAGAGATCACAGCCACAGAAATAAGTTTCAACTCGCACAGTATGCAAACAGAAAAGTGAAAAGATTAATTGAAAGTGGAGTACAGAGGGATAAAAAAAGAAACCAAACCACAAACAGAGGAGGGGGACCAGAGTAGCTGGCAGAGTTGCTGTGCGGGATTAGGTCCCAACAGAAGTTGATAAACTGTTTCTACATCTCCCTGCAAGTTGTCCTCCCTGTCTAGCCAGGAGCGCAAGAGGGCTGGACGGCCTGTTTCCCAGATCTCACACAGAAATATCAAACAGGAAGCTGCTAGTGTGAAGCAGTCAAAGAAATAATTGAAGGGTGCCTGTCCTGGGTTCTGCATCTCAGTTCAGGAAATCCTAGTTGGAGAACAACCCCCCTGAACTTTCTGGGAGGCAAAGACCGTGTGAGTTGTAGCAGGATTGAGGGGGATACTTGGGGATGCTGAAGTCAGAGAAAGAACAGGGGGCTGCTGCTGATGCATTTGATTCCTCCCAAGTGTCTGCACACCAGTTGAGACAGACTAAATCAGGAATATACAGTTTTAGTCCCTAAATGAATCCAAATAATTTTAAGTGTGCACCAAGACAAAAAAAGCAAGGACTATTTAGTCCACTTTTAACACATATATACACATATAGTTCTCAAGAAATGGATTTTTATTTTATATCCCTACAGCTTTCTAAGTTAATCAAAATTCTATACAAACAAGAAAACACAGATGTTTTCACAAAACATTTTGTTACAGACAAAATGAGGTAGCTCAGAACATTACCAGCCTGGTTATTTTATCTGAATGAGTTGGAACATTTTTACTGTTTTATATTTTTCAGGAATACTGCATGAAAATGCACACAGTCATTCAACAACATGAAAAAAACCCATATTATTTTTCCTGTGTGGGAAGTGGCTGGTAAGCCCTCTAAGTCACCGATTAATCCATCTTATATTCCAGATTTCATTTTTCTTTGTTTAGGACTGACTTTGATGGATACCACATATTTTCACAATCCTTTCCACAGACCAAGTGATTGCTCATCAGGACACCTTTTAGAAAATTCTAAAGCAGTTCTCCAAAGTAACACATATGATTTGACTATCAACTTGATTGAAGAAAAAGGTACATCTTACATATTTGTAAGGTATATCTGGAACATAAAATCTCTTTTAAGAGTTTTAATTATTTAAAATTTTATGACTTTTAGATGTTAATTACTTTGTTTTGAGGGGTTTTGTTTGTGTTTTGGTTTTTTTGTTGTTTTTGTGTGTGTGTAGTTTGGTGGGGGGGGTTCTGTTTTTTTCTGGGGATTTTTGTTGTGGAAATAAGCAAAGTAGAAAAATATTGCATTTATTTAAAAAGTGGGAATTCATTTTCCTGCAGATACTTAGTGTGTTTCTTTAAAAGGAAGGGAGGCCTTTTTTAGCCAGTAACTATATACTATATTTTCTGGGGGGTTTTTTGTTGTTGTTTTGTTTGGTTGGTTGGTTGGTTTTGGTTTTGGTTTGGTTTGGGTTTTTTTTCCTTTGTTTGGTTGAGGTTTTTTTGTGTATTTTTGTAGGGATTTTTTTTGTTAGTTTGTTTTGTTTTGTCTTGGGGTTTTTTGTTTGTTTTTTTGGGGGGGAGGGTTTGGGGGTTTTTTGGGGTTTTTTTTGTTCTTTGTATGGAAGGCATTTACACAACTTGAAACAAGTTTCCTTACTTCAGAACTAGATTCTTAAATTTAGTACATCACTACCTAAAACAGATTTATTTTGGATGTGAAATGTTACTGAGATATTAAAAATAAAAACCCCAAAACAGTATCCTTCCAGCTGTCTTTGAACCTTGGAACACGAGGCTACCTAGATAAAGTCCAGCTTCAGTTTTAGGCTCTCTACTTAGCTGCTCTTGTGCCTGTGCACATCTCCAGACTTTCAGAGTCCAATTAGTTGAAAATCAATCCAGACATAAATTTCCTCTGGACACAGAAATTAGGCATTCCTTCCCCAAAACCTCTTGAAAGAGTAGAGCTCAGAGACAGACTATTCCTAAGCACATACCTATTGGGTTTTATGTGCAAATTCTCAGCTCAACTGGAAAAGCTCATGAATGGTAATCTAATTGTTAGAATTTTATATTAATATTTGGACAATGGGCTCTTTTCACTAAGTTTAAACACATTCTCTTAGGAGAATACTGCACAATAATGAGAGTATGACAATTACATTCTCAAAATTTCAGTGAAATATTCTGAGTTTACAAAGGGGAGAATTTTGCATCCTCTGCTGTCCTCAATGCTTTTTTACTAGCTAACTCTGCGTAGCAGGCAAGTTTCCTTCATCTCATCCTGATGTAACATGCCGATTATGTTCATGTAACTCATAGCTGGTCCAGGCTCTTGATGCCTTTCTGAGAACTGAAATATATAAACTTTCTGATATTAGTTACCCATTTATTGTGTTTTCCATACTTGGACATTCAAATATGTGGAACATTGTGTATGATATAGTTAAAGACTAACAATGAAGCAAATATATTAATATATTATTTCATAACAAAATAGAGATCTACTAGGAGTCCCTTACAGCTATAATTTCTGTCTGTTTAGAGAAATACTTTTTCTTTTTTTAAGCTGTTCCTTGTAAGTTCTTAAAGACATATCTTTAAAAACTTATTTCAGAAATCATCTCAAACTCTTTTAGCATCTTAAATTGAAAACACACTGGGTTGTATTTGCTTCACAGAGAGATATAATAAAACTACTACTGATGATAAAAGCAATGAAAATGCAAATGCTTTTTTTGTTTGTTTCTGTCATAAGTTCTTAATAGAAGCAACACAACCATTCGCTTATGAAAGTAGACAGAAATGAGGGGTCTTGCATTTGGTCTTGAAAAAGAAATTTCATAAGAATGAAAGAAATTTCATTCTTTCTTATTGAAAGAAATTTCAATAAGACTCATTACATCTGAGTTCCTTTGAAGAACATTTTGCAGTTCAATTTTTCTAGCGACAACTATTAAGAAATATTGGGGATAAGTATTTAAGTGGTATATAATCTCTTTGACCATAGTGCTCTGTGAATGTTTGTCTCTTTGGCGTTTTGTCCTTTGTTTAAATATGATTGTTGGCCTTATAAAAGCTGTTGACAAATGAAAGGTTTTTTCCGAACACAAATTTGTAAATGCACATACTCCTCCATCCCCAACCAACAATTTTATGTAATTCTCTTGTCTGATGGATCATGTTGAAGGGTAAAACTGTAAGTTCCTTAGGTGTATATCTCACCTATAACCAAAATGAATAGATTATCTGCCATCAATAGACAATGATCAGATCTATACCAATAGGTACTTCATAGCATAAGAGATAGAAATTTATGTTAAAATGAAAAGGGAAAAATTGACCAATTTTGTTCACTCTGTAATAACAGCAGATTTCTAACTGTAATTCAAGTATGCCCTTATAGCACCTTTTTTTTTTCACCTGAAAGCCATGTTACAATCATGTCAGTTTTTATTCACGTATTTTACAAAAACCAAGTTTTGAGCTGACACAGCTCTTTTAAAGGACTTACTACAAATTCAGGAACAAGATTTTTGAGCTTAGTAAACTCTGATCAATATCTTGTTCTAATCTCTCAAGGGTCCTTAATTTTTCTTGCCTTACCACAACAAGAATGATAAATGTCGGTTGTAGATAGCACTGAAGCGGCAACACTCTACTTGTTGCTCCTTCCTACTCACAGATATTCTTATTTATCCAGGATTCAGATGTTTCACACTGTTATTCTTTTTTACCACTCTTTCCCCTTTGGTTATTCAAAGAAATGTTGTCAAATAACTGATAGAGTGGTGTTTATTCTAGACAGAAGAAATCGTGTAGAATACAGCAGAGTATGCAAAATTCTCATTACTTTAGACTGAAAACATGGAATAGTGTTGGATTAAAAGGTGAATTATCTTGAGTCATGTTACATAAAGAGAAAGCAGCTTCAGTATTCATTCATTTTTTCCCAAACTAGTATATGTCTCCAAAAAATCTAAATATTTTTCTAGAAGATGTGGAGCTAAATCTGTAAATGTTCTAGCTCTAATATCACCAATCAGGTTTACGTAAAACTACATTTAAATTTAATTTTATTTTATTACTGAGTATACAGTAATACACTATATTTCTTTATTGATCTGTCTTTATTTCTCTTTTCCAGACAAAAGCAAAATAGCAAGGCATTTTTTTGTATTTTATGAGAAGAGATTCAAAAGTTGTAAAATTTTGTTTTGATGAAGTTTGAATGAATGTTTGAAGTTTCTAGTTTTCGCTGAATATAGTTAATGAAGAATATTCTAAAGCGCAGTTATGCTCTGTATCATATAGACTAAATTCTCATTTCCTGATGAAAAATATAGTAAAGATACACAGTGTAACCTGTATCATATGAAAAGGCAGCAAAGAATAAAAACATTCAAGGTCAACAGTCATGAAAAATAGCAAATAAGGTAACATTAACACTGAATGTTATTTGGAATTTGGACAGAATTTTCAAAGGTCAAGACAAAAAAGATCAGCTTTGAAATAAGATGTCAAAAGAATAGTGAGTGTCATTGTGTACAAAGGGATGAGAAACATTTAAACACATGGAAGAATCATGAAAAAGTAAGGCATAGAGGTGATGTTCTTCCATTTGGCTGTGTTTTACTGTAAGTGTCCCTGACTAGTGTAGTAGATATTCACAAAGATGTGCATGACTATCGTGTGTTTGAATAGTGGTAAAATACCAAGTCCTTCAAACTGCAGAGAAGATTAAACATCTGTCTAGATTATTTCAATACCTGGAGAGGGTTTAAGTTATGTATCTTACTCTAGCAACTACTGTTCCTTGTAATGTGGTAGTTCAGGTTAAGTACTTAAAGAACAGTAGTAATCTGAGAATTTATTGAAGTTAAGAGCCAAATGAGAGTTAAGCATGTTCAGGAATGAGCTTCTCCAGGTAATTTTTTTTGTGCATAGGCAAGTGACCTTCAAGCTACAGATCCCATAACAAACGTGTATAACATATATGCTGACACATCCTTAAAAGTGTGACTAAAAAACCTAAATCAAGTAGTATTGATGTACAGTGGGAGATTTGTATACAACAGAAAATTCTGGAGGTTTCAACTGAGATGTGCATTTGTTTTAGGAATAGACCCATTTATGAAAGAATATTCCTTTTAATTATGAGTATAATATAATGGAGGTATAGCATCATAGCAAAAAATTGGTCTATAAAACATTGCTTTTAAYATTTTTTATCCCTTGCAGTATTCTTGTATTTTCTAATGGAACTAATAAAGCCCTCAGAAACTTGGCATACATTGTTGCTTTTGTTGATTTTTTTTTTTTTGTTTTCTTTCTTTTCTTCTTCTTCCCACTCTAGAAATATGTCATTTTCTAGAACAAAACCTTGTATCATTCCAGTGGGCCCACTGTTMGATTTTTTAGAAGGTAAATATTGTAGAACTTCAGGAAAGAAATCTTAGAACTGTTTAGTTAATGGAGAGAAAGAGAAAAGAGTGAAAGGAAGGGAGAGAGAGAAAGACAGATATAGAAATAGAGAGATTCTGAAAGTCTTAATAGAAATTACTGTGRCTGAGAGAACTTTTTTCTTATCCTGAGAATGTAATCACACAATCTTGAYGAAAATCAATGAACAAAATGATAAAAGAAATTGGCAGGAGAGGTTTCTCATATGTGTGTGCAACAAACCAGAAAATGTGTGTGTGCAGTAAAACAGAAAATGCTGGCTTGCCTGGGCAAGTGGAAGCATTATCATTACTCGCTTTTTCTCCCCAGAAGAGAGAAAGGTGCTGCATACCAGCAAGCTGAGCTGGATTCTGAATGAGCAAGTTTTGAGCTAGRTTTTAAGCATCTTTCCTTGCTTGTCTGGTTTCAGTCCTAGTTTAAACAATTCCATTTCTCCCTCTTTACACTGTAAAACAGTAAGTGTCAAATCCTCTTTTTCATCTTGAGTACAACAGTTGAATGGCAATTTTCATGAAATATATTCTGAAACAATCTCTGGAAAAATTTGTTTGACTTAAGTTTTGCTCCCCAATAAACTGCTTTTATTACTCCAGTTTTTACATTAAGAGTGGCGATTTTGTTTGCTGACTGATAAGAGGCCTATCTTGCATTCTTGAGCATAGCTAGAAGAATATGAAGCTGAAAAACCTAATAAAGATTCTRTATTAGTCAGTTTTACATTTTAAAAAGCTGAATTAATGAATACACTGGGCTGTAAAGTGATGAGATGTTAAACTTTATTACAGTTGTAAATGTGATTAAACAACTTCTTACCCTTCATTTCTATGATTAAGAAAACCATTTACAGAAACTTTAAAAAATCTGATTTGAAAGCAAAACCCAACAAATGTTACAAGTAAAATTTACATCTTAAAAATGTAAAATCAATAAAATCAGTTAATGATATGCTGCAACTATCAACCATTTATTTATTAATAGTGGTTTTTTTCACAGAGAGTAAGACATGGTGATAAGTGACAGTGTCACAATGACACTTCAGATGGGTATCTGTAAATATTAAAACAAATAYAGACTAATTATTTTGTTTGTAAATGACTATTTTTGTAAACAACCACAGTAATGTTGCTCTACTAATTGTAGTGACTTGTATAATACATTTATAATTTCATAGCATAACTGATTTTTATTTCTACTATTTTTAGAAATCAATTATAACAGGTTTTTTTAAGATCTTTGCTCAGACCTAATAACTGTGTAACAAAAACTACTCTTAGTTGCTCTTTAATAAAATGTCTCCTATATGAGCTGATTATTTGCAAACTTGCTGACCTTGAATATAATACATGTAAATTAGATACTGCTTTTTTTTTTAGTAAATGATATATATATGAGGAGACAACAATAACGAATTCACCTGCTGACATTTTTGGTATTGACAGACCTTGCTAACCCCAGATACATTCAAAATTCCAGCGGGCTGAATCAATAGCATACATGAGTTCCTGGGGGAATGCTTGGAAGAAATAGAAATCTGCTATTTACTGTTCTGTTATGAAAGACTTCCACTTTAGGCTGGCTCCTTTATTGGTTTTGGTAATGATGAAAGGTAATTTACTTTAGGCCTCTCATGCTGTTTTGCGTAAAGAAAACCAGGCAAAACTGTATTCCTGGTGTCTTGAGGCAAAGCCGTATTACATGCCCAGCGAGTGGCCCAGGAAGAGGTTAGTGCTCAGCCCTTTTTATTCGTGGTATCTTGTATCCTACTTTACACAGGGAGAGGAATTGATGTTTGCAAGATAATTGATTTCACTTAGCTCTGTTTCAAACCAACTGTACTGTTGGAGTGAAAAGCATTAATGTCTCTGTCCCATGTAAATACTAAGCTAGTTAATTCTCATCAACATGCACATGTCACTAATTTTCACTAACACAGAGTGCTCTGTAATGGTGATTAGGACCCATTTTGTTGCTGAAGAGAAGAACAATATGCCTTGGCATATATCTTGACCTTTTAATTGAGTTCATCATCACCTGTAACTCATACATAGCATTGTGATCGTGGATGTAGCAGAAAGTGGAAACACGGGCAAGGAAGGCACAGTAAAGACGTGTCTGGTAGATCTATTTGCTACGTCTAGCTTAACTTCAGCTTGGATAGCATAAACCTGTGAAGTATGAATGAAAAAATGAATAGCAACCAAGCTGTTGTTGATTTTAAAAGCTTTTTAGCTGGATACAAGCTAAGCATTAGGAAGGATAACACTTCTTCCTTTCTAAAATGATGTTCTTTATTTCCTGAGTCTCACAGACTCATTTTCTAGCTTCAACCTGGCCTGAACTTTTTCATAGAATATTATTTTATGCAATATTTTGAAAAAAAAGTGTCTAAACAATGTCTGCTATMATTCATTCTTTACATCCTTTAGTGGTGAGATACAAATAGAGCAGTATGTTGTAAATTCAAAGATATCCTACATCCCCTGCAGAATAAGAAACAATAGTCTTAAAAGCAAGACACATCTTGCTTTAATAGTATTTGATTTTAATATGATCTTACTTCTGCAAGGATGATGGTGTGGAAAACTTTTATTTTTATAAGATATTTATGTTGCAGAGCAGTCCTGATACAAAATGGAAGAMGCCCTGTTCATGTTACTTTGAACAGAAGATCCTACACAAGAGATTTTATCGGAGACTCTAAGGTAGAACTGTCAAAGCACATTTCTTTCTTCTTCAGAAATGAAGTATCCCTTCAAATCAGTAAAAAAAAAAAAAAAGGCAATGAAATTAATTTGTGTTGCTTTAATCAGAACTTTAAGGCTTTCAACCCTTAACTGAAAGATTAACATCTAGAAAACGCTTTATGGAAAATATTGGTTRTTTCAGCATGACTCAGGTTTCTTTGATAATTTCCTAAATTAAGATGAATAGTAATATTCTAGTGAATAAATTTCAGTGTAAAGAACTATCTCATTGAGTGCAAAATATTCCATTCCACATACCTAAACTTTGACATTTTCTGAGTGTAAGGCAGAGTTGTCTCACATCATTTAAGTTTTCATTTTCAACTAATTTTGTCACAGAAGTCAGGCAGTTACATGTGACTTTGAGCAACCTGGTCTAGTGGAACCCATCTCTTCTCATAACAGAGGGGCTGGAGCTAGGTGTTCCCTTCCTTCCCAAGCCATTCTATAATTCTGTGTAGAAGTAAGGATGCTAAATGATTTGAGAGTGATGACAATAAAGCAGGGTATTCAGGTCAGAGAACCCTAATAATAGCCCTAATTGCATGCTCATAGGGATTTGGAAGCTTGCTAAATTCCCACTAATACTTAGTCCTCAAAGGAATTAGATTCTGTTCAGTCTGAGAATYTATTACAACTGATTACCAGTACAGGAACAAAATTATGATAATACTCTTAATAATAAATGAAGCACATACTACAACTTAAAGACCCTTTTAAGGATGTAGTTAATAATAAAATTTTATTTGCAAACTTTGCAAATATTTTTTAGAGTACAAAAGTCTGGACTATTTTAAAAGGGAATTTGATGATCTATCAGCCTTTGATAAAAGTGAAGGAATACTTCTTTAAAAGTCATAAAGGAAAKAATTCACACTTCTAAATATTTAGAGGAACCTTTAGGCACAACGATAAAACTAGTACAGAAAAATACAATGCTACTCTTTATTACCATTCATGAACTGAAACTGTTAAAACAAAGACAGCTCATGATGATACTGAACCAGTGAGAAGACAACAGTAACATTTAAAATACATATGTCTTCAGATAAAGGATTTCAATGAAATTGGAGAAAAAAGATTATAACTTATTGAAATATAAATGCCACTTATTTTGCCATCAACCTAACAGCACTCCTCAGCTTCTCAGTTTTGCTGTTTGCTTCTCTACTGGTCTTACTCAATTTTACCAAGGCTGTATCAACAGTGTCTTGAATGGCATTTCATTCCTTGCCACTCCTACCTACCCTAAGCACTTCTGTTTCTTACAGCTGTCACTTCTTTACCTTTTTACCTGAGCCTTCATCTTCTGGCTGTTGATCTTGGACTTGCTATTCTCTGCTCCACCAAGCAGTGCTGGCTACTCCCCATCTGTCACAAAAGAATGCACTGCATTACCTTTTATAAGCTTATGAAAGTACCAGTGATAAATAATGCACAATTAACTGTTGTATTTGCATATGAAAAATAAAGAGAACACTCACTTTTTTCTGTTGTGTATGAATAAAATATTTTAGACCTCACTGATTTTAGAGCAAATCTTAAAGATGTAATATTTCTCAAAAGCTCTCCACAGAGGAATATAAAGAAAGGATTGTAATTGAAGGAGTAAATGTTTTAAAATTATTTCAGTTCTACACATTATATTTGTTTTAATAATCAAATAATCATTATTGATAGCTCAGATTTTACTTTGGGGGAGGGCTTGGGGGGAGGGTATTGCCTTTAAATGTGGCATTGTATGAAGCGTGGAGAATAAATCTTCTATGAGGAGACAGAATTTTTAGTAAGAGAAAGGAATTATCTTCAAATTCAGTTTTTCTACTGCAAGACCCCGGATTTTTTGCTGATACCACCAGCACCTGTCACACACAAACACTTCCCCTTGCCTGTCCCTTCAGTCTTAGTAATGAGAAAGACTTATAATAATACCTTATTATGCAGAGAAGATGACAAGTTTTAATGTAAACRATCTGATCGCCGTCTCTTGACTGCATCAGTCCACATCTCTTTCTATTATTATTACTTATTCAGTATCAATATTCAGTTGTCTCCTACTCCTACTGCAAATTCTTCACACTTCTAAACCATTCTCTGGAATGCCTGCAGAATTTGAATTAACTGAACAGATGAACCTTAAATAGAATTATTATGCAGTGGAACTCAGGTAGTCCAGTGTCAAGTACACAACACAGCTGATTTTCTCCTTTACTTCTCCTTTGCTTCATGGCAAAGCTGTACTTTTCAACCAGAAATAAGGATCAAGACATTCAGTTCAAGTTTTAAAGTAAACAGCTTCATAAGATGCTAACACAACAGTTCTTGTATTTGATCTGAACCATATCTAATTGCAGCAAATTACTTTGGTGTGTCACATTAGATTTTGTGTTGTTGAATTACAGTTATTCATTTAAAAGAAGGAAGCTTCACCTTTCTTCAAATTTCTTGAATATCAAAATGAATGCTTCTTAGTTGTGAGGTTGTTTTGTTTTGTTTTTAATCTGAGAAGCTAAGGGAAATAAGATTCCCTTAGGTTATAAAAAACGAGATAAAGCCAATGACATGTAAAAAATACCTTATACGCGTGCAAGTCAAGTCAGATATTTATAACTGGCACACCTCAAGTTCATTGCTAAAGTCATCTCCAGCTAGAATCTAGGTCTCTATATATTTTTAATGAACATTTTGCCCAGTCTTGAATGTAATAAATAATTTATTCTCTTTGAACTTCCTTTGGAAATGGTGTTAAGGGGTTGTCTTTTCCTACAAAATGGCACTGCTTTACCATTAAGAGAGCTGCTCAAAACAACACTATTTATGGGAGAAACACAAGTTCCAGACATTTAAAGGTCTTTTATGTTTCAGAGAGTATTCAAAAGTGGGGAAAGAAGCAGATGGTTATGCTACTAAATATGGTGTTCAACAGTGTGATCTGATGATAGAAAAAAAAATAAAAATAGACACACACCACCCTACCCCATCTTCATCCCCTGCTCTCCGTTTCAAGCTCCTTTCCTCATGAGACAAGAACTTAATCCAAATAAAAAATGATCTAGGAAGTAGAGAAGTCCAGTAACCATTCTTTTTCTTTTGTTTTTTTTTTTTTTTCAGATATGGAGATAAAAACAGTATGAAGACGCATGATGGTGTGGAATAAAATCTTACAAGAATGTTAAAGCAATGTCAGAAAGAATGAGGACAGATATGTGCTCAGAGGAAGTTATGTAGTGCAAGTGCACTGATCAAAGTGGTTTCAACATCTGCTGTAGCACACTTCATGTTCCTCAGCTATCCACACTGTGGATGATAGGAGGGGAGAGATTAAAGATTAATGTGACATCATGGAGAATATAAAGAAATTTTTTACTTGCCCAGTACTTTATTAAGTGTAAACTATAAGTTTATGGAAAAAGCAAGAGACACACAAACAGCTCAGAAAATATGTTAAAGAATTTAAAGAAGGTAATTTGCACATTAAAGAATTAAGAATAAAATGTCAAAAATTATGTCAAAAATGTCAAAAAATAAATTTACTCTGCTATATAGGGTGTTTTCTCAGATGTATACCTTTTCTTTATACTTTCTGAAATATATTCTTCTGTGTAGATCTTCCACTTTCTGATTGTGTGGCACTGCTCCTGACTCAGCAACAGGATATGAGAAGTGTCTTTTCTCTCTACTACTTCCAAGGAGCAGTGGCTTTTCTGTGACATGGTGAAGTTTACCTCTTATATAGGCACCATGGCCAAGAAGATTCTTCTTATATTCTTATGGATGTAGCTTTTGAATCTGAAAGGAGTCACATGTAAACTGACACTTCCCCCCACACACACATTTTATAAGTAAAATTAGTTTTCTGGGTCCAGTGAATTAGTAGGACCACTCAAAGTTATACCTTTTAAATGCTAAGAATAGCAGATGGCATACACAGTTCAATGAAAAAAAAATCAGAATAATGGTTCTATAGAAAAGGAAGGAAAATATCCAAAATACTAAATGAAGGAAAAAAAATACTGCATACTGACCAGAAAAAATTGTTTGGGAGCTGTTGCTCCCACATCACAAAACTTCCTGCCTAGGGATCATCAGGCTTCATGCCTGATATTCAGACATAATGAAAGAAATAAACATGACCATGGGTTAGAAGAGACTATAAATAAAACATTCTATTATCATTACTAGGTAACACTGAGTAGGTGTTACACACAGCACTATACCACAGACAAGGATTAGCCTTTCAGACCTTGATTTGCTCTGTTGAGCCTGAATACTGCAGGACCCTCCAGGCTCTGAGGTTATGTCACCTCCTGTCTATTGTGTGTGTCCAGACTCCTGCATCTGCCAGACATCATCTCACAGCTTGTTTCTTTGCAGAGTTAATCTTCTGGATCTTGATCTGAAAAGGAAATTTTATTCTGTAAGGTGTAAGCTTGCTTCAGATCAACACTTCATATCAACATTGTCATTATTATGCCTTATTCATCTAAAGTCTGGGATCTCATCATGCTACATTATTATAGCACTAGGAGGGGCAGACAAGATGTGCAGCCTTTAGAATAGATAGAAGGAGGAATTTGCATCCTGTTCAAGCCTTGCAGAAGGCAAGTATGTGTAATTGTGAATAAATATTGAAAATGTATGTGTTAAGTGTTCACAAAAAGATGTAATCATGCTGGTGGAAACCAATGATGAACACAATCACAAGGGAAAAAAAGGGCCGTGCTAAATATAAACTTTAGAATTATGAAGAATAGAGAGAAAGGCAAAGAAGTGCAAGAAAATATTATCATTAATTCTGCAATGGGAATGATCCCCATTATAATTATATTGGATCCCTGATAAAATTAAATAATAATTATTTCATTATGAAGCATTATATTGGAAATTTCAAAAGCAGGAATTCTATAAAGTTTTCATTCATTCATCAGGGTCATAAAAGAAAGGACTTCTCTTTTAACAGAGTGGGACAAAACTGTGCAATCACAGCAAGCTCAGTGGGAAGGGAGGAAGTGCTGCAGCAACAGCATGGTGCTTTACTCACCTGAGAAGAAGGAAACAAAATAAAAAAGATGAATGGGAAAGTTATGAGCATGCAGAAGAAGTCAGACAGTGCAGCTTTGGACACAAACTCTGTATGAAACTGACAGACTACAGAGTCTAGACATGACTTACAGGTTGCACTGTTTTGATGTAAATTCTTATGGGTGCTCTTAGCTAGCTATTTAAACTATGCTGCTGGAAGCATGGACATGTGAAAAAAACCCGTCCCGAGTAGGACACTTGAGATAGCAAAGTTTAGCATGAAACTGATTCTTTTTCTTGGTAGATGTTTCTTTGATTGTACAGCCAGAACAGTCTCCTTTCAGCAGCAATGATAAATTACTGCCTGGTAACAGGAGGGAAACTCAAAGGAGAAAAAAACCCCCAAGAACTCAAAATCAAACACTAAACCATGAGAGGCCCCAAAACCTTACATTTGAGAGGGACAGTGGATTAAAATACCTCTCTTTAGCAAGTTCATAGATATTAAATGTGTCAACATTAATACAAATTTCAAATAAGTTTTATCTAGTGGAATTTTTGTTGTCAAGGGAGCATGATTTGCTTAAGCAATAGCTTCTGTGTATACTTTTTCTGAATATTTTTGTTGTTTTGTTTCTTGTGTCTTCAAATGGCTATTAGGAAGTCAACACCWATGACTGCAAAGCAGAACTGCAGGAAAGCAGATTGTGTATTATGTGAGTAATACTTTCAGTAATAATATGTCCCTTCACTAAATATTGTTTACCATCCAATTTAAAAGAAAAAAACAAAAATTAATTTTATGATGTTTTACTTGGGGTAGGATACAGTTTGATTCCATACAAAAAAAAAGTTAGCTAAATTATCAAAGGTTAAATGCAAAAATATATAAATTATGAACAATTTTATTGGGAAAGACAGTGAAATATGAGTAAGACCATTAAATTATTTTGTAGAAGTGAAGCCAGAAATAGTTTTCATTTGCCTTTATTTATTCTGGGAAAATAATAACAGTTTTATCTCTCAGAGAAGCCTGATGAGCATCTCCTGTAGATAATGGTAAAATACACACAGTACAATTCTATTAGTGTTGTGATCTCCTATGACTTTATAGGTAAACACGCAATAATAGATGAAATATATTCAAAAGCATCCTTAACATATCCAAGGCCATGCTGTTGAAAGTGCTTGCATGTCCAAAACATCATATCTTCTAGCAGGTTTTCTACTGAAAATGATGTTCCCACATCATTTTAACCGAGTCTTGATACGTACTACGTGGGGGAATATAAAATAGATTGGGACAAGTATTCATACCAACTGTTTACAAAGATGTGTTCTATGTTCTACCATAAAGTATTAATTGGACATGTTTAAATTCATTAATAGAAGCACAGATCATGTAAGAGTCTATATCTCAGATAGGGCTGGGGTTTTTTTTGCAAATCCAGTTCATAATTTGGTAAGAGAACATGGATGACATTGAAGAGTTTTTCTCAAAGTTAGTGATTTGCAAAAATATTTTTAGGACTGATTAAAATGTGTAATCTCCCATGCAGCATGAAAATAAGCAAATTTATAGCTGCTGTTAAGTGMCTTCAGAAATTCTGTATCTCAAGAGATGTGAATTTTCTTTGTTTTCTTATGTTGGTTTTGTTGTTTCTGTTGGTCACTGATTTTTTCAAGAAATTAAGTAATATTTTGAGTATTCTATTAAACAAAGAGTAAATATGTAAGCAACTTTTAGCAGTGGCATAGCAGAATTTAATACTTAGAAGACATATAAAATGAAGACAGATAAGCATGTCTACATACATATATGTAATGGTTTTAATCGCTTTTAAGAAAATTACGTTTAGATAATCCTTCTAAAGGTTTCGAAAACATGAGAACAGAATTATTCCAACAGTGAGGATAAAAATCAAGGGCTACAAATATAAACTGTGATTTCTTATTGATCCACAACCTTACTTCTGATTCAGGCAATTATTTCTCCCTTGAACAACCTGTGTTCAAAAGTGTATCTCTTTTTATATTTGGTTAGCAAAGAATCAAGTAAACTTCAGGAACATTTCTTTTGCTCAGAATTCTATTCTGTTTTCCCCCCTTTTCTCCTCCTTTTTTTTTTTTTCTTTTTCTCCTTTATTTCTTTTCTCTTTTTTCTTTTTTTTTTCTTCCTCTTCCCTCTCCTCTTCTCTTTCTCCTCCATCATTCTAGTGAATGGTTTTTCAGTTTATARTAAATACAAAGCCGTGTTTCTCCAAGTGAATTTACATTTCACACATCTGCAACTGGCTGTCCTCCAGTTCTGTTTGAAAGTAACTTCAGGGTAAATTTTTCATATATGAAGAATTAAGTTCAAAGTAAAGGTGGAAGGTTATCGTAAAAGACTTTTTGCTCAACAGGAAGGTCAGTTTACCTTTGCATGCTTTGGGAATTTGATAGGCACTCTTATTGATTTCCCTCTCCCYTTCACCATAAAACCACTTGCCATAAAAAGGTTATTGAAGTCTCCTAGATCAAAGTCATCASTAGGAACTTAGACAAACTACAGGAAATGTTTTCAACTATCTTGATATCAATAGTAACATGACACATAACAGATATCTGAGCATGATCTTCTCTTTAAGCAAGTTATATTTTCCTTACTCTTCCCTTTTCTGTATTCAGGTCAAGATGGAAGACCTGTATAGTTTCTATTCTCTTTTAATAGATATGGACTGTATTACACTAGATAAAATTTTTCAACTCATTGTAATGTTTAATTTCCCTGTATCTTCACCTTAGTCTTTCCTCTTTATAGTGCTATGAGTCATGCTTTGATAATAATAACAATTCATCAGACAAAAATCTATGAGGTATATAAATTGTGTTGCATTTTCAGCACACCTGTAGTGATGTTGAAGGAATTAGTAGCTGCCTTAGTGGAATTTTGTAAGAATGCAAAACAACAATTGGGCAAAAATTGAAACATACACTTTAGAGGTGTATTTATGGTATTTTATGGCAATTGAGAAGTTTTGTGGTTGTACTATAATCTGGCAGAAAGTTGTTTTATACGCGGCTATGCATTAGACTATAGGAGTCTATATAGTTAACACATTAAAAAAATGTTTAATGGGAACATCTTATCTGAAACTGACAGCTTTCCTCCTCCAACTTCTTACAATATAGGTAAAACTCATTTATGTATAAGACAGAACCTCTACGGGGGAAATTTTCAGATTATGAAATGCATACTCATAGGACCAACACAAGCCTAATGAACTCCTGCTTAAAATACAAGCTGTTTCAATAAATATTATAGAGTATTCTCTGTTCAAATAAACTAAGAAAGTTTACATATGACAAATAAGTCATATAAATAGTTTAAATTTATGGGAAGAAAGGCTTGGCTTTAGTTAAGATACTGTCTTTCAAAAGAAAATACAATGCTGTTCACAGTAAAGTCAGGTCACTTGTGAACTCCTTAAAATGAAAAGTTCTTTTTAGTAGAAAGAGATGGCCTAACATGATAAAATAGCACTAATAAGGAATTAATAAACTGAATCATTGAAAGAGGTTTTTGTATACCTTACTTAGGTGAATAGTAATAATAAGTATCAACCAGTTTACAGATTTGTGGATAAAGCTGGAATAATCTCTCATAAACAGTTATTCCCCTTCTGTGACAAACTGCTGAGCTAAACAATATTTAAAGGTACTTAACATGGATAAATTAATAAAATGTTTGTTTCTCTTGAAATACCTGTATTTAACCACTACACATAGTAGGAGGGCAATGAAGATGGTGAAGTACCTTGAGAAGAAACCATTTGAGGAACAGCTGAGGTCATTTGATCTGTTCATCCTGGAGGAGACTGAGGGGAGACTTTGTCGCAGTCTACAACTTCCTTGTGAGGGGGAAAGGGGGGGGGGGAAGCACTGATGTCTTCTGTGTGGTGACCAGTGACAGGACCCGAGGGAATGGCATGAAGTGTCAGAGGTAGTTTAGGTTGGATATTAGGAAAAGGTTTTTGACCCAGAGGGTGGTTGGGCACTGGAACAGGCTCCCCAGGGAAGAGGTCCCAGCACCAAGCCTGACAGAGCTCAAGAAGCATTTGTACAATGCTCTCAGGCACATGGTGTGACTCGTGGGGTTGGTGCTGTGCAGGGCCAAGATTTGGACTCAATGATCCTTGTGGGGCCCTTTCAACCCAGCTTATTCTGTGATTCTGTGGTTCAGTTCATGCACGCTACAACAAGATAACAGAAAACTAACCCATTCGTTTATGACCAGACTTAAATTTAGGCACAAATAAGCTTTGTTACACATGATGTTGTTTTTCTAACCATTCCTTCCTTGGATTATGCCTATATTAATATCTGGTTGGACTTTTCTGTCATGGCATCATGACTAAAAAAATTGGCTCTTTATTTTTTTCCTCTAAAACTACTTAGTAATTTCACATAGGCAGCTTYTGGATTCTATTTCTTTCCATGAATTTCAATATGAGACATTCACTGAAAATATTGAGAATTCTCAGTGTATCTATGAAGTTTCGTGTCTATAACTTGCTGTAAATGTAAATTGTCRTGCTGAGCTGTTGTCTAGTGCAAAAAAAAAAAGCAGCAGCTCATATCTAAGAACAATTATTTTCCTAAACTATGCTATTTCACTTCCATATACTACTTTCCCTACACGAGAGGTTCTGGAGTGCTTTGAAGACAACTCCTAGATCAAGCAGCTGCTTAGGAAAAGTATTTCATCAAACCTCTTACTTAAAACCAAGGGAGAACTGGTTGCAGACACAACGGTTGGAAGCAGACTTCTGTAACTGTGAGTTGTGGAGTTGATGATCATGAAAGGTAGGAGTAAGGCAAATAGAAATGTCATATCCCAGGACCATTAGAGATAGTGACCTTCAGGGACMTTCTTGGAAGAATTCTAGGGGAACATCATCTTGGAGAAAAGGGAAGAGTTAGCAGGAGAGTTGGTAGGTATTCTGAGGGTCACCTCTCATCTCAAAAGCAGTCCATCTGGACATATAGGAAGTCAAGAAGAGGTTGCAGAAGGCCTGCAGGGATGAAGAAGAAGAATTTCAAAAAACAGGGAAAACGGAAGCGTGCAAGTGGTGGAGGTAAGCGCAAGAGGGTTGATTTTATCTACATCACAGCTGTTTCTGCTGTTAGAGAACTTGCGAAAACTCTTCAATTTTCATATCAGCAGKGTCTCATCTCCATTCAACTCAAGCAAGGTCAGAGCAAGAATGCTTTTCGACAGATCATATAAACATGCTTACAATATAAGCATTAAAATATACCATATAACTCTGTTCAATGAGTTATCGTATGATCTACTGTGTTGGGTTTGCATGACCAAGCTTTGGTAGCGGGGAGGGTATAGAGAGGGCTTCTGTAAGAAGCTGCCAGAAGCTTCTTCCATGTCCAGCAGAGCATGCCTGGGGGCTTCAAAGACAGATGTGCTGCTGGCCAAGGCTGGGCCAAACAGAAATGGTGGTAAYTCCTCTGTAATAACAAGAAGAAGAAGAAGGAGAAGAAGAMGAAGAAGACGAAGAAGAATAGAAAGTTATTGCACAGTTGTAATTGCAGTCAGAGACAACCTGGATGAGAATTTGTGAGAGGAACAACTCTGCAGACATCAAGAGAAGGTGTGAGAAGGAGGGGGAGGAGGTGCTCCAGGCACCAGACCTGAGATTCCCCTGCAGCCTGTGGTGAAGACCATGGTGAAGCAGCTGTGCCCCTGCAGCCCATGGAGATCCATGGGGATGCAGAGATCCACCTGATGAGGCATCAGTGGAGTGGACTCATGTTCCAGCAGGTTGCAGAGATCTATTGCTCATGAGACGGACTCACGTTTGGAGAAGTTCATGGAGAACTCTGTGGGAGGGACAATAATGCTGGAGCAGGGGAAGGACTCTTCTCTCTGAGCAGCAGGAAAAATAACTTGTGATGAATAGACCATAAGTCTCATTCCCAGGCTTCCTGTGCCACTGGGGGAGGAGGTAGAGCTGGGAAGGAGGGAAGGATGAGGGGAAGGTATTTTTAAGGTTTTATTTTACTTCTTATTATACTGTTCTGATTTTGTTAGTAATAAATTCAACTATTATCTGTAATTCAAGTCTATTCTGCCCATGACGGTGTCTGGTGAGTGGTCTCTCCCAGTCTTTATCTCAACTCATGAACCTTTTGTTATATTTTCTCTCCCCTGTCCAGCTGTGGAGGAGAGTGAGAGAGAGGCTTTAGTGGGTGCCTGGAAGCCAGCCTGAGTCAACCCACTACATGTACCTATCTAAAGCACTTATTACTTTAAATAGCCTTTGTTATCCGCCATGAAATAGCCATGCCTCTTGGACGGTAATTTTTTATGTTATTTATATTGACATTTCCCTAACAAATTAACATTTTTTTAACATTTACCAAATCTATAAGACAAATAAGCATCCATTGCAGAAATCATATTAGAACAAAATTCCATTAGAATGTAATTTTCCTAAATTTATTTTCCATTCTCATTATATCAATTCATTCTCTTAATTAAATTTTGTACTTATTCTCAACTGCTAACAAAAAATTATCAATTTCACGTGTGATAATGAATATAATGTTATTGCTGTGATGGAAAAACCTGATGCTAATCATGTCATTCAGTTAGACAAAATTAATATACAACATGCAGGTCTTAAAAGTGGAACTAAGTTCTACTGGTAGAATGGAAGAAAAAAACAAAAAAAAACAAAGCAAATAAACCCAACCAATACAGGTTTTTTTCCTAGTTTTAGATAAATTACTATGGGTACAACTGAAATTCATGGAGTCTGAAAGATACACACCAGAATAATTACATTTTTATTTCTGTGTATGGGCTGTTCCTGAGATAAATTTCTTTGCATCATAAATTTAGTCTACAGGACACCTATACATTCCCGAGACAAATAAAAGTTTGTAGCTTGTTGAAAGAATATTCTAAGGGTTGTTCATGAGCACAAAATGTCTTTAGGGCTGTCAGGAACATCTAGTTATGTACTTCTTACTGTTATTGCCAATGGCATTCTAATGAGCAGCTTGTCTTATCAGGAACCTGTTCTTTATTATAACAATAAATGGTACCATACAAGGTATCATTCTTTTCTGCAATAAGCATTAGGATAATATATTCCTTTTGTTCAGAATCTGCAGGGAGAAGGAATTCTTTTCTTCTTTTATGTTTCAATCCAGGGTTGTTGACTATGCATACAGAGCTGTAACAGCATTTAATGAAATCTTCCTTGGAAAAAGAAAGTATCCCATAAATTCTAAAGCGGAGCTACGCCAGAAGCAGAACACCTGCCACTGATTCCTTCCCATGGATAACAGTAAAAGACTCACTGCTYGTAGGTAACAACCCACTGGCAGTGAGTGTTCAAAAATAGCTTTTGAATTTGATAGCTTTGTGCAACATGACCCAATACAGCCAGTTGTATGTGGTACATTGTGCCACCAGCTTAAAGAAACGGATGCTTTGCCACTTTGCTTCTTTTYATTTCACGTACTCAAGGATGTTGTTTCCTGAATAACAAATTAGGCTTCTTCTGATACCAACTTTTTAAATAAGAATTTTGGCTGGATGGACTATAGAGTTATACAGTATTTCCTCACTGAACTTCAGCACTTTGTGATTTGCCATCTGTGTTTTCAGAGGCTCCTTGATATGGCTAGCAGACCTCTAAGAAAATTAACGTGTAGGTGGGTGTACAGAAGATGTAGAAGGTGAATTTCTTCATCACAGAGATTTGAGACTCAGACCTTGACATATCTTCTTCAGAAATTTCCATACAGAATTCTTTTTCCATATGGTTCACTTTGATTTTGTCCACTTAGGGAATCTTGCTGAACTACTGTCAAAATTTTCGCATAAACTGTCTGTTTGATTCTTCAATAATTCCCCTGTGCTGCACATTTTSTCTATACAAAGTAATCTTCCTCACTAGCTGTATTTCCCATGCTTCAAGAATTACTACTTACTATTCTTGACTAGCAAGGATTCAGATTCAAACACATCTTTCTGTTGTGTAAAATGGCAGCAAGAGCACCTAATAACAATCCAAAAATTCAGGATAACTGTCAACATTTACCCCAGAAAATATTTTACTGTTTCTGATAAATTTAAAGGTATTTAAATTATTTTGTAACAGCTATTTCTTAGGAATTAAAAATGAGTGATTGAAAGGTTTCTATAGGAATTAAGTGTACTAGTCACACTCAATTTCCTTGTTGAAATGTTCCTTGGAGCTTTCTTAGTCCTCCAAAAGAATCATAAATACACATAAAGTTTCAGTATTTATTGCTGTAAGGATGTGTTCTGTCCAGCTAATTTATATGCATATTTTGTGAATAGAATTTCATACGGAAGAACCAGACATCCAACAAAAGATAAAAGTTGGCCTACTCTGCAAACTAGGCACATAAATATCTCTGAGTACAGGTATCTGAAGCTTAGACAAAAAAATGAACTGTGCAGCAGTTAAGGTCAAACAAACTGAACAGATCTAATTCAAATACTTCTGGCTTTAACAGTCTCAGAGAAACTTCTGTTTCTGATACAAGTGAGCACACAGTCAAAATGTTAGAACCTCTGTTTCTGGAACTAAATGGCAGTTTCACTAAAGCTTTTTTCAAGTTACTCTGGGCTATATTTTTATCAGAATTTTGTTCCTTGGTAGGAAATGTAATCAACAATATCTTGCATTTGCAATCAGGCATACAGAATATTGATGAATGAGAATATTTAAAAATATGAAGGAGTCACTCGTTTAAAATTTCCTTTAAAAGACAGTAGTTTGGTAGTTTTCCCTTTTTTTGGAAAAGCRTCCTTTTTTGTCTCTGTTTTGAAATAATAACAACAATTATCATTATAAGACGTATTTTATTTACCCATCTTTTTTACATTATTTTGCAACAGGAGGCTTAAAACCTAACAAAACTGTACATTACATCTGCCTTGTCCTAYAAAAGTCAGAGATTTTACCATGAAAGAAAGGTCACATAATACAATCCAAATAATAGTGACTAGAGATGTTGTATTTTCGGAAGGTACAATATTAAAGAATAAGCTGGGCAGCTGCATGGAGATAGCTCAARGTGTCTTTGCCAGTGCACAGAGGTGAGTCATAGCCAGGTTCCATCTCTGATAGTCCATCAGTGTTAGGTAATCCTGTTGGAGGCACTTTCTGACTGCTTTTGCAACGTGTTTCTGAGAACCTTTTAATGGATCACAGCTTTTTCCTTTTTCTAAAACACTGTCATGTTTTAATATCCCATTAATTTATGCATCAAGGCTAACCATAAATTGGCTCAAAACCTGAAAAAAACCTTTTTAATTAATTGGAGAAATTCAGTTAGAAATGATGAACCGAATGAATSAATAGCATGTGGGGAATTGTCACAAGTAGACAGAAGAGAGGGAATTCTGGTGGGTTGTTTTCTTCTAGAATTACAGATACTCCCTTATCAAGAACTTGGGACAGGCAGGCACTTCAAGGCTCTGAGACAGAATTTTCCACTGATGATAAATCAGGAATGCATAGGATTTAAACAAGTTGGAAGGAAAGTGATGTTAGCATTGATACCAGAAAAGTGAAAGAAACTGCATTATCAAGCAAATTCCCCAAATACAACGAGAACTTTTTTTTATTTCTCTCACAAATGAATGCAGTATTTCTGCATTACTATACTGTAAAGTTTTCGATGTTTCATGCACAGCGCTTTATTCCAGACTCTCTACTTGCAAGTGAGAATGAATTGCCTATTGAAGATATCCAAGGAAGGCACTTATTTTTAGAGATCTCAAGAAAAGCTGATGTGAGACTAAAGTTAATGGTATTTAATTTGAAGAAGGACTTACAGCTTTTGAACTTTGCTCTTATTACTGCAGATRATAGATAACAGATCGGATGATTAAATAATAGCAAGGAAATCTCTTTTCATTCCAGGTAGCAGCTATAATTCCTCCAGAGGTTTGGATTAGGCATGAATGGAGGAGTATTCCTTGCAATTCAGCTCTAYATTATCAATAATTTATAAAATAGCTATTCCTCTATGACTTAAAAGATGAACAATATTTAAAAAGGAATATTAAAACAAGTTATTYAGAGGCCTTATATATGAGATCCTCAAGATGGATCTTTTTTATGGATTTATTTTTTTTAATCAAAAATATGCATTAAAAGGATTTTCAGATATTTTAATAAAAAGTTTTGAGGAAATTTACCTGAAACTGCAACAAAATACAGAAATTGGTAGCATAATTATGCTGCTTTCATTTTATGAAACAATCACCTCCTCTTATAGGATACGTAGGCAAGTTTCCAGTGCAGACTGCACAAGTACTCAACTTTTCTAATTTTTTTTAGATGCTACTGCTTTTAAATGAAGGCATTCTATGTCAAATTCCAAGACCTTTTCTTTCTGTCACTACATAGTAACTAGTTGGACGCCTGTGTTGCTGGTCTGAGACAATGCACAGAAAATTATAATTCCATGTAAATTTCTGAAGAAAAATAGACAATCTTCTTGAATTCAATTCAAGAAACTTTCATTCAAGACCTAATATCAGAACTCACAGCCAAGCAGCTGTTCAGTGGGAGAACAGGACACAATACCTCAATCTGGAAGCAGCTCAAAAGGTTTTATAAGTTTTGTATAGCAAGTCTGATTCGTCTTAATAAATTGAAAATAAAATATTACAAGTTCTTTATAACAGAAATTAATTTTTCTTTCAATTTATATAATAAAATGTTAAGTATTAACATAATTATAGTAATTTAATATATAAGAAAATACTTGTTATAAGTATTTTCAGGAAGTATTCTTGAAATAATGATTTGGTTGCTACCTTCATGCATACTAGAGAGATATGTTCATTTTTTCTATGTTTTATCTGCTGAAGCTTTTAACCACATACTCCTTGGTTTCATCTCATGATGACAATCACATAAGACAAAAACAAGAAGACGATAAGAGAGTTTCTGCAGGTAGGATGAAATGGTCCAGCACAATTTTGTGTTATGTCCATGTGCTTCCAAAAGACTGTAATTTTTCCAGAATGGCTGTTTTTCATGCTTGATTAAACTGCTTTCCCACAGTCTTACATCATCTTCCTTGCATTGAGACTTACACTGGTAACCTAAATCCAACCTTATCTCCATATCTGTTGTTTCTTCTTGGTAGATTCYAGCTTTCCAGGTACCCTTAGATAGCAAAAAAGAACTAGATTGAAGGAAAGACATATATTTTTGACTCTTAYGCCAGTAACTTTTATTACTTTATTTATTTATTTATTTTTTTATTTGTTTTATTATTCAGTGTCTGCTACACTTGAGATAGTTCTAGTTTTTCTCATGATCTGTCAGAGCCAAAGCTGGATGGACTGAAGTTGATCTGAGGTGGGTTTTCTGTTTGTTTGATTTGTATTTGTTTTTTTGGTAGATTCTTTTACTACAAGAAAGGTGTATTCACTCCTGTATACTTCTCACTGAAATTGACTCTGTCATGGCCATTTTTCCATAAACTCAGTCACCCCTAGCAATGCCTTTCCTAAGTATAAGGAACAATCAAACTGAGTGCAAAAAAATACTTTTTCTTTCATCATTTAAAACAGAGAGGGAAGTGAATTATAAGTGAACATTTCAAAATTAATTTAAATAACACAAAGCAAGTAGTATTTTTTTGTGTGTGTGACAGCAGCAACCTTTGGGTTAAAAGGAATTGTAACATAATGGCAATATTTGAAAGCTGATATTTAAGGAGACCTCTTTTTAGACTTGCATGGGGGCTCCTATATTTAGGAATATTTGGATAGAGATTGTGAAAAAGAAATGGTATAGCTTGATATGCAGGGCTCCTGGTTCTTTTTTTTAAGTTATTTTTATTAACTCGGAAGTAGAATGATGATGCCCGATTCCCATTTTATTTTCTGTGCTGTATATTTTTACCTGTACAATCATGCAGGTTTTTTTCTGGCTTCTCAGCACTGAACATATTTGTTAGCTAATTGTACTAATCTGAAAGCAAACCAGTGGGAGATCCCAAGGCAGAATTACGATTTAATAAGAAAATTAAGATAAAGGCAATAGTACAGAAACACTGGTTTAAACGGACAGAGTCAGGATACAAGCTGCCACCCTGTTGGTCAGGGTGGTGGTAGCAGTCAGATTAAATGGTGGCTGCAGTCCTGTTGAAGCGATAGATGTTGTTCTGTTGAAGCAGTGATCCTGTAGAAGGGTCTGGTCTTCCTCTGAAAGTCCAGTGGTGGTTATGTAGCTCTCATCCTCTGGGAATCCAGTAGGCAAGGTTGCCTATGGTGTTCCAAACCTCAGATTATATCCAGGCAGGAATGYTTGGTTCCTCCCCCYGGACGGAGCATCTCACAATGGGATGATGTAATTTATTAGTCATGCAGTGAGGCCTTGAYGGCCCATTAGCAGAAAAATATCTCTCCAGAGGGAGATATCAGGGGTGTGTCATGAAGGAGATAAGAAACACTGCCCCACCTGCTTTAACAACTTATGGAGATGGTGATAGAATACATACTTTTGGTTACATCTTACATTGCAACSTAAGACACTAACATTGCCATACTAAATTCAGGGAAGTGTTTTCCTGAGGTGGTGGCCCCTCTATACGTAACTTCACAATCACTACTATARGATGTTGGTAATGATATTGCTGATTTCTATCACCCCCTAGCCTCAGTCTTTACAAGTGCACAAGTATTAAAAAAAGTTGATTTTGTGTRCACTTATAGCAAAGTTTACTAAGCTACATCTCAGTATTAAAACCACAAAGAAACCAAGCTCCCTGTCACATACCTGGCTGGCAGCACTCCTCTTAAGAATCACTTTTCCAACAGAAGGTCATAGTGCTAATGCAAACTTCTCTAAGTTTACATGTTTTGTGGAGCACTGAAATTAAAATAGGATTTCTTCTTTTCACTTTAGTAAATCTAGAATCACAGACAAAGAATTAATCTTGTCTTTTCAGGAATTTGTAACAGGAATGCAAGCAAAAAAGTTTAGTTGTCAGAAATGCAGTAGCTACTGTGAAATAACCATCAGCAGAGCAAATAAAAACCTCAATAAGAGCATGTTATTCTTCCCAGAGGACCATGTGAAAGCCATGTTACTATGAAAAACCCTGTGCTGTGAGCTCATTACTGTACCTGGGCAGCCTGCTATCACTGACACAACAATCTTTACTATATCTGAGCTATTTATTGGGAGAAAGAGGCACCGTGCAATAAATGACCTGAAAACCTTAAGAGAAAAAAAAATTATAAAGACCATTTCTTACTATTTTTCAAATGAAAATGTGTCTGTATGCTGGAATATATCTAGCCACTTTTATGGTGACTATATGGAATATATAATTCAGAAATCTACTAAAATAAGTCAATAGTCATGAATAAAATTAGAAGGGTAAAACCTGTGTTTACCCTGTGTTCTTTAATGATTGGTATCAGAGACAACTTTCAGAAAATAGCAGTGCAAGTCCTATATGTGCCTTATAATTTCACCTGCAGAGTCCTCTTACTGTGTCATGCTGTTAATCTAAATTACCTTAATTAGAAATTTGAAAGCTGATTTTATTAAAGGGTATAAATACCTTCTCGGGAAAGAAAGACTTRAAAAGAGCAGGGTTGAATTGCTGTCTCCAGCATGATCTGATGTGCTTTCCACTGCTTCTCAATGAAACAATTTACCAACTTTCAAGTAAGCAGTATAGATGTAAATATGATCACAGATATCCTAATTTTAGCCAGAAGTAACAAAACAATATGGGCATCTGAACCCCACTGAAGACAAAGCTTCCTTGGAAACAGGCAGAAATAATATACTAACATCCATGCTGAAATACCCTCTTCTGAATGCCAGGACATATTTTTTAAAAAGATGGCCCTGTTTATGTCCTTTAGCAAAATACCATGAAGTATTGTTAGTCCTGCTTGTAAATTATCTAATAGATTTTTTTTTCCATTCCCTCATTATTTTTTACCACTTTTAATTATTTTACACCTCTCATCAGACTAACAGTAACAGCAAAAAGATTTGTAAAATTCTATAAAGGAGTTTAATTCAGTATCATGTCAATATTTTTAGGCTAACAGCACATTCACTGTATCTTCCGTAAGTCACGAACTCCCTCAAACCTTCAAGGTCTGCAAGTGCTGCTCTGTCTTGTATCTATGGCCCCATGACCTTCATCATATTCTTAATGGCAAATTTTGATTAGTCTTACTCTATGCATGCTATTAGCCTTCTGGAAAAAAACCCCAACTTTAAATAAATCTATAAGTATCTATAGTCTTCAGCTACTTCTCTTGTTTTCAGGCAGGTGGTTATTCTTGSATTGTTCGAAACAACTGATTTTCCTTGGATCCACTTAAGGATGCCAGAAATGTTCTGGTGGAGTACATGTTATTATATCAACTGACATACCTTGGCTTTTTCTGATGTTTATTGGGGATAAATCACAGATAAGAATACAGCTGTGAGACTGCTATGAAATAAAGCTGGACAGATTGATTTCTCTGCAAATGGAGTTTCTGTTGATACCATGATATAATCAAGTGATTGGTGGGGTTGTCTGACAACCGCAGGTCTTCTTTTTCATCTTTTATTCCCCCGGTAGTCTTTCATTTACCTTGTTATAGTTCATGATTGTATTTTCCTATAGCTCATATTTATTTCCGTATTATCTTTCTTTTTATGGCAATTACAACACCATAGATACAATTTTATTATGCAGTCTTTTTTTCTTGTTACTTGCCCCTGAGGGCATGCTACGSTCTCAGATAAAAATGACAGCTRTTATCAGTTATGCTAAGGAAATAAAATGGTGGAATAGGTCATGTCCTTTTCTAGAAATCCATCTTTTTTTTCAATTGGAGATTTTTAGCAACAATAAATCTGACTACTGGAACTTAAATCCTGTGTCTATGATAATGAAACCGCATGGGAAATTTTCATGCTTGGAAATATTTGCCCGGTTCAAATTACTTCTGCATCTGCTACTACCTATACACATGGAGGAGAACTTGTAACAGCCATTCTGAAAAGTGTATACTACAAGAGATAGTGTATTTAAAACCTTGTTGCAGCATAACATGACAATAAAGACATACTTCATATTTGCGACTAATAGTGTAGTAGACATAATTTTGTGCTAGTTTCTTGAAAGAAAGATGGGTGAAACTTTGCGTACAAAAGCAAAACAGATTAACTTCGTTGCTGGAAGAAAGAGAAAATGTCAGAACAGATCATTCTAGAGGTTTCCAGTTTCTGTAGTGACCCAGGATGTGATTATTGGATGTCTGCAAAAATGAGTATTCTTTGAAAGAAAACTTTTAAATTCTTAGTAAGCTCCCAGTTCACTTCAGTGACCTCTGTAATTGCCTAAGTCATTGCATTCTTAATGTAAATTTAAATGAACTAAAACTTCTGCAACCAATTGCTTAAATGTTTGCATGTATAATTGTTTAATGTAGGATGATATAGCACAAATACGTAAATGTTACCTAACGAATAATTCCTGAACAGTTGAATGGATTTAAACTAATGTTTCTTTGGGAACTGTATAGTGTCAAMAGGAGGAAAACATTCAAAGTCTAATCTATTCTACCTTTCTTAGAAAGGGTTATACAGAATCTCATTTCATTACTTCTGTGTGATGATTCAGAATACGAAGAAGACATCAACTACTGTAATAATTCAAATGAGCTTTCAGCAAATAAAGGCATGAAAATTTTCATAGATTTTGACACATATTAACTTTATTTATTCTACTGTGTGTGTTTACATTGATTACCTTGACCTTGATTGATTATATAGATGTTGAATATGAATTAATGAATATATGAGTTGAATATATGAAGGATTTGGAATGTTAAATGATTGCATAACTGCTAAGTATTATGACGTCAGTAAGCTGTAAGTCAGTAACTTGCTAAATGCTGCAAATTAATTCCATTTGATTGTGTACATATATATGCATATATATATGTATATATGAGAAAAATTAATGTTTAATGAAATTTATGCAATGCAATTTGAAATATTAATCCAGATCAAAGGCAAAGTATCAGTAATATATTATCCGAGTAATAGTTACATGAGCAGAGAAAGGGCAACCGTTTCCATGTGGCCAGCTGGGATTACGGCCTTTAAAAATATATTACATCCACATCAATTTTTTTGGGTTTCCTGACTCTAGGACCATCTGTTTGGATGGCAGAATGCCCATTCAGAAGTTGGTGGAGCTTTTACCCTTAGGCAGAGATGCCAGGTATCAATAGGATTGAGATAGGAAGACCTGCAGAACACTGCAAAGGACATCTGTTCTCCAGGAAAAGAGGAGAGAAGTCCATCTTCTGTGACAGCCCCACTACACTGATGCCACATGCTTCCTTGCACCTATTGGCACCTGTTCATAGTTATATGCCAAAATAACAAGAAAAAAATTAGCCATCTCTGAACAATGGAAAATGGGTAGTACAGGCTGTTAAAGGCCTCTGTGGCTGCCAGGAAAATAGGTTTCACTGTGGTAAGCATTTGGGAAACCAAGGCAGACCATATGGGATATCAGAATCGAAGTCCAGGTATTTTGTATATCAACAAGCCCTTGGAAAACAATATTTCTGAGATACAACCAAAATTGCAAAAAACAGTAGATGAGGAAGATCTAGACACAGCTTTTTTTCACTTTTCGTTGGAAGTACAAGTTAAGGATACTAACAAATCACTAGAGGCATGTGTTATTCCTCTGAGTGCCTTATAAAGAAACAGTATAACTTCTAACCTTCTGAGTTCATGAAAATTGTGGATTACATATTATAAAATAAGTAAATGCAGGGTAACATTCTGTTTTATCTTGTCACCCTGTCAGACAAAGGACATCCAGGCGCAGGGCGGGGCTTCCTCCAGCCATCGGAGGTGCAATTAAAAGAAGGCTCTAGGTAGCACGGCGACCCAGAGTCTGGAGACCCGGAGCGTGGCGAACAGGGGTGTGGCACAGCAGTTTGCGCGGCAGTTTGTGCGGGCAGGGCAAGGAGGCAGGGTTGCAGGCATCCTCCTTCTAGTGGTGTTTTTATTTTATTTTGCTTTATTTTGGTTGGGCTTTTTTGGGTTTTTTTGGCAATGGTCTCCAAATGATCAAAAGCTATAGCTGGTCAAAGTGTACCAAGCCAAACAGAACCCTCCAAGAAGGACATGTCTGTCCAGACCCCTTTCAATATGGAGTGTTTGAGCTTGTCAGTAGTACCAGGGGACGGTGCAAAAGACGCCTGACTGTGATGCGAACTGGTGAATGAYCTCCTCTGTCTGGTGGTCGAGCTTAAGGAGGAAGTAGAAAGACAAAGGAGTATTAGGAAAAGTGACAGGGAAGTAGACTGATGGAGTTTCACCCTTCCATCCCTGAGAGAAGCCCACCAGGAGTCAGAAGACTCCCATGCCTCCTACCAGCAGGCAGAAGGAGGAGACCTATTTGATGAAGGCGAGTGGAAATGGGTCCCTCCTCAGTGAGTTAATAAAACTTCCTTCCCACCCCCATCACCTACCCAGGTGCCACTTCAGAATAGGTGTGAGGCCCTGGATCCAGAGAGTCAGCCAAATGACATCGAAGACAATAATCTGCCCGGAGAGCCTCCCAATTACACCTCATCTGTCAGACGGATCACTACGTCTAGCATTAAAAAGAAAAGAATGCTAGTCATAGAAGGTGACTCCCTTCTGAGGGGAACAGAGCGCCCCATATGTCAACCGGACCCATTCCATAGGAAGGTCTGCTGCTTCCCTGGGGCCTGGGTATGGGATGTCACCAGGAGACCCCCTGGGCTGATTCAGCCCTCTGATTATTACCCTACTGCTGGTTGTCCAGGCTGGCAGTGATGAGATTGAAAAGAAGAGCACTAGGGCAATTAAAAGGGACTTCAGGGCTCTGGGTCAAGTGGCTGATGGGGCAGGAGCACAGGTGGTGTTCTGCTCAGTCCCTGCAGTGACAGGGACAAATGATGAAAGGAACAGGAGAACCCACGTTACCAACAAGCAGCTTAAAGGCTGGTGTCATCGGCAGAATTTTGGGTTCTTTGATCACGGGGCAACTTTCACAACACCTGGCCTGCTGGAGCCAGATGGACTCCACCTATCTGTTAAAGGTAAAAGCATTTTAGCCCATGAACTGGCAGAACTCATTTAGAGGGCTTTAAACTAGGTTTGAAGGGAGAAGGGGATGCAACTAGGCTCTCCAGAAACAAGCCCAAGGGTGGTAAGCCAAAGTAAGGGGTAAAATCAGCAGCCCGGTTGAAGTGCACGTGCACTAATGCACGCAGCATGGGTAACAAAGAAGAGGATCTGAAAGCCATGGTACAACAGCAAAGCTATGACATAGTCACCGTCACGGAAACGTGGTGGGACGATTCGCATAACTGGAGCACTGTAATGGATGGCTATAAGTTCTTCAAAAGAGACAAGAGAGGGAGAAGAGGTGGAGGGATGGCTCTTTATATTAGGAAGGCTCTTAACACCATGGAAATTGAAATTAATGACGATAAAGTTGAGTGCTTATGAGTAAGAATCAGGGGGAAGGCTAATAAGGCTGACATCCTGGTGGGAGTCTGTTATAGACCACCTAACCAGGATGAAGAGGTGGATAACTTATTCTACAAGCAGCTGGAGTATGTTTCAAGATCACCAGCCCTTGTTCTTGTAGGTGACATTAACCTTCCAGACATCTGCTGAGAACTCAACACAGCAGAGAGGAGGCAGTCCAGGAGGTTCTTAGAGTGTGTGGAGGACACCTTCTTGTCACAGCTGGTGAGTGAGCCCACCAGGGGAGGGGCTACACTAGACCTGCTGTTTGCAGACAGAGAAGGGCTGGTGGGACATGTGGTGGTTGGAGGCCATCTGGGGCACAGTGATCATGAAATTATAGAGTTTTCAATATTTGGTGAAACGGAGGAGGCATCAATAAAACTTACACATTGGACTTCCAGAGGGCAGACTTTGGCTTATTCAAGAGATTTATTCAGAGAGTTCCTTGGGAAGCAGCCCTTAAGAGCAAAGGAGCCCAGGAAGGATGAGCATGTTTCAAAACAGAAATCTTGAAGGCACAGGAACAGACCTTCCCTAAGTGCTGAAAGATGAGTCGACAAGGAAAATGACCAGCCTGGATGGGCAAGGAGATTTTGAAGGAACTAAGGAAAAAAAAGAGGGTGTATCAGCTTTGGAAGGAGGGTCAGGTGTCTCAGGAAATGTTTAAGAGGGTTGCTAAGGCATGTAGAAAAAACATTAGAGAGGCAAAAGCCCAGTTAGAACTCAAACTGGCAACTTCCGTGAAGGACAATAAAAAATATTTTTATAAATACATTAATGGCAAAAGGAAGGGCAAGGACAACCTCCATTAGATGCAGGAGGGAATTTAGTAACTAAAAATGAGGAAAAGGCAGAGGTAGTTAACACCTTCTTTGCCTCAGTTTTCGACAGAAAGACAGATTGTCCTCAAGACAACTGTCCTCCTGGGCTAGTAGATGGTGTCAGGGAGCAGAATACCCCCCCTGTTATCCAGGAGGAAGCAGTCAGAGACCTGCTGAGCTACTTAGATGCTCATAAATCTATGAGATCAAATGGAATCCATCCTAGGGTGATGAGGGAGATGGCAGATGAGCTTGTGAAGGTGCTCTCCATTAATTACCATCAGTCCTGGCTCACTGGGGAGGTCCCAGATGGCTGGAAGCTGGCCAATGTAATGCCCATGCACAAGAAGAGCCAGAAGGAGGGTCCAGGAAACTACAGGCCAGTCAGCCTGACCTCAGTACMTGGCAAGGTTATGGGACAGATCATCTTGAGTATCATTACACGGCACCTACAGGATGGCCAGGGTATCAGACCCAGCCAGCATGGGTTTAGGAAGGGTAGGTCATGCTTGACCAATCTGATCTCCTTTTATGACCGAGTGACCCGCCTGATGGATGCCAGAAATGCTGTGGATGTTATCCATCTGGACTTCAGTAAAGCCTTTGATACTGTCTACCACAGCATAGAGATATTTAATATGCAGCCAGCTGAAAACTATTACTTATCTGAGAGCTTAAAAATAAATTAAAAGATTTATTTTACATTCAAGAAGAACTTCCTCAGTTTGTGTTTTCCCTTGAAAACTAAATATACCTTCATTTTAAAAGTTAGGCACTAATTAGTCGATATGTGTTTTGCAGAATTAGTTGTTTTCTCACTGAATAATGGAATATTGTATGTTTAAGATGTACTTCTGAATCACAAGGAGCAATTAATATAAAGCCATCAGTTGAAGACAACAGTATCATTTATTTTTATGGGTCCAGGATATAAATCTACATCTTATTGTAATGGGTTGCATGGAGCTGTCTTGAAACGTGTCAGGAATCAATTGAGAGCTTATGGGTCAAAATTAGAGGGCAGACATACACTGTCACTGTTACAGCATATATTTGCTACAGACCTGATGATTAGGAATGAGAAGTAGAGAAGCCTTTCTTCAAACAGCTGAAGGAAGCTGCAAATTCTTTGTCCTCACCGTGATTCTAAGCACCCTGGTGTCAGTTGGAAGGATAATATAGCAGTGCTCAAGACATATAAGAGATTTCTTGACTGATGACAGGATAACAGCCCTGGATTTCAACCATTTCAGATATTTGTTTGAAAGACTCATGTTGAATTAAACCCTGGAGAGCAGAGGGGTCCAGGAGAACTAGTTGATATTAAAAGGTAGCCTCCACCAAGCTCAAGAAAGGTGAAGTCYAAAAAGCAGGAAGTCAAACTAAGATGGCAGGAAACTGTATGGATGACCAAGGACCTCTTGTCTGAGTTGAGACTTAAAGGAGGTGTATAAGAGATAGAAACAGGGGAAGTGGACCCAGAAAGAGCTTAGAGTTTCTGTCCAATCATGCAGAATTATGGAGTTAGAAAAGCCAGGTGAAACTGGAGGTGAATCTGCCAAGTCTTGTGAAGTATTCTATAAGTGAAGAAAGAGAGAGGGAAGACTATGGAAAACAAGGGCTCCGGGCTGAACGAGGTAGGGAGTCTTGTGACAAAGGACACCAGAAAATGTTGAGGTAACTAATACCTTGAATGATGGGACAAAGTGCACTCTCAGCAAGTTTGCAGATGATAGAAAACTGGGAGTAATGGCTGATACATCAGATTGAGCTGATTTCAGAGGGATGCAAAAAGCCTGGAGAAATGACTACAGAGGGCCCACATATATCTAAACAACAAAGGGAGCACCAAGTCCCGAATCTGGGGAGGAATGATCCCATGTACCTTTATATGGTGGTGACTGACCAGCTAGGAAACAGCTTTGCCAGAAAGAACAGCAAGGTGACCGTAACCCAGCAATGTGTCCATGTGGCAAGGAAGCTTAACAGTCTGGGCTGTATTAGGAGGAGTGTTGACAGCAGGGCGGTGGAGGTGATCCTTAACCTCTACTCAGCACTGATAAAACCACACCTGGAATGTGTGCCCAATTCTGGGCACAAAGGAGCTATAGACTTGTTGAAGTGAGCCTGGCACAGGGCCACAGGGAGGATTTAGGGGTTGGAGCATCTTTTGCCTGAGGAGAGGTGGAGAAAGCTGGGATTCTTTAGCCTGGAGAAGAGAAAGGTCRGGGACAATCTTATCAACATGTATAAATTATCTGAAGGAAGGTTGTAAAGAAGGTGGAACCAGGCTGTTTTCAGTGGTACACAGTGAAAGGAAAAGAGCCAATGGACACAGACACAAATGTTTGCGATTCCACCTGAATACAAGAGACCACTTTTCTACTGTGAGGGCAGTAAAACTCTGGAACAGGTTTCCAAGAKAGGTGGGAGTCTCCACTCTGGAGATACTCAAAAGGATAACTTTTTCTAGCTGACCATGATTGAGGAGATGGTTTGGGAGAGTTGATCTCAAGACACCCCTTCCAATCTAAAAATTTCTGTGAATTTTGTGATTCTGTGAATATTACATTTTGTGAATGGAATACATTGTTTAAGGATGTGTTTGACAAAAACAACTAATCACCTGAATTTCACTGCATAATTATTTTCATTGCATTTTTAGCATTTTTAAAATGTTTGATATAATTATTTTAAACCTATCTAAAATGTTCCACATTCTTAGTTCTGATTATTGCTTAGACATATTTATAAATAGGACACTATTATTAAGTATTAAAATTATATATTAGTAAATATTATTTTCCCTCCATTTTATGAAGAAGAGAGATTTTTAATTGGTTGACTGAAGCATCTTAAAAAGGAAGCTATTAAACAGCATATGGTATTCTGAGAGAAATTTTCAGATTAATTTTACTTTGTGTTATTATTTTGGAAACGTGAAATATCTAAAAAAATTTCTTGCTCTCTGTATCCCTCATTTGTGAACAAAAAATAACATGATTTTTTTTGGAGTACAGAAAATCAATTTTTTCCAGAAAATGTTAATATTAAGTACTATATAAATTGTTAAAATGTATTGGAATGAAGTATTCATGTTTATATTTAACTATATATAGCATGAAAGAAACTATTTTTAAGGTCCTAGAAATGGTTTTCTTATAAAAGTGTGAAAACTTCTGCAGAATTGCTGCAATGGCTACTAACTTAGAAGAGATCAAGTTGTCAAGCAGAGTTTAAATCTTGCATGCATGTGGTTATTATGCTCCAACAAGTCTTTTTGACTTTATCAGATTAGACAAACTTCCACATTTCAGAAAAACATGGCTTCTTGTGTGATTGTCAGTAGGATTCACGAGAAGTTCTTTACCTAATTCCTGGTCTTTTCCCTACATTATGTTTCAAACTGACAGGGATGGTTTCATGAACTGTAGATCTTTACACATATTTATCATGTGGAAATGAATTCAAATAACAGTTGTATGTTCAGCTGTTCATGTTGATAGCCTTCGTGGTTTAACAGGTCTCTTTTGATCTCAGTTTCTTATCTTAGGAACAAATAACCTCCAAAGGATACTTGTAGTAGATTCAAGATGACAGGCAATGTAGTAACAACATTTTTAACTGGCTGAAAAGCAGACACATTTCTCATTCCAGTGAGTTTCTAGACAGAACTTGCATCTCCCAACTGAAAGGCTAAATTTGGTATATAGTGCATCCATATTAAGTTTTTATATTATATTACACAAAGTTAATGTGAAAAGATACGTTTTTAAACCATACTAAGATCACTCTTGTAAGTAATGTGGATTTTTTGCTGTTAATGACAATAATATCTGCAATCTAAATACTAAGGAAGACTATTTCAAACACAAGTCCGTTTTATTAAACAGAAAAGCTTTTATTTTCATACAATAAGCCTTTAAAAGAATATTTTTCACTGCATAGTACATAATTTACTAGAACTGGTCAGAAAATATTGATTGTTCAACATATGGTTTTTGTTCCGGAACTAAAACCGCATCTTGAAAAAATTCAAACATGGGTATCTATAGTAATAAAGAATTATTATCTCTGTTACACTCAACATTGTATAAATTGCTGGTTATTTTATTTCATTTTTACACTAGAAACTCAGTGCTACATGCAAGAAATATTTCCACTGAAACATATGCAGAGAGAATTAAAAATCTGCTTTGGAAAATCAGGCTGTTCATAGGAACGAATAACATCTCCATTTTTCTAGAAAGAAAAATAAAGCTTCCTGAGAAAGCTTATTGCTTAGTGCTCCTTCATTCTGACTCAAGTGTTACTTTATGCATGCGCGGGATTTTTTAATTATTCTTTCACAAAGGAATGACTATACAAAAATATTTAACATCATAATTAATATTATTTTCATAAATACAATGTGCAGGAAGGAAACTAAAGTGGAAAAGGACATGTTTCTAAATTCCTAAAATGAGCTAAGCACAGAATATTTACCTTTTGCATTATACAGTTGATGCRTAGGTCCAACATACTATTATTAATCAATTAGATTTAGAGATGCTCAGTGAGGCAGAAGAAATATAGAGTTTAATATGTGTGATGAATTGCTAGCAAAGTATTAAATAATGTTTCATTTTTTTCATAACACATTTATATCAAAACTCAAAATTATATTATATTTACATAAAAATTTTGCCATCTATTTTTAGTCTACATTTAATTAAATATATAAATGATAAGATGCAATGTAAGATTACCTCCTCTTAAGTTTTAGTTGGTGATCTACTGTTTTCCTGTGGTAGACCAAAAAGGGAGATCAAAATTAATTTGGGCCAGAGAGCAGGATAACACACATACTGACTAACTGTACATTAAGAAAGAAACCTAAAAACGACCATTTATTTAGCTGTTTTTTCAAAGATGGTATGTGTAAAATGTCTGTTACATATTAGATATGCAGATAATGAGTACAGCAGTTGAGCACTAGTAGTTGAGAGTTAACTAGTAGGAATTTTTACAAATTTATAAATGAAACAAAAGCCACATGTGATTTTGATTTCTACCAGAGACTACACCTCTCATTTCTCACTTCTTGGTTGCTTTTGATATAGGGATGACCTGGAACACTGAAAATATTCCTTCTGTAAGTTATACTTCTGTACAGTTAGATTTATATCTTTAGTGAGTAGCAGGTTAGGAAACGGAACTTTGAAATGTGACCTCCATAGCTGATTCCTCACATATTCCTCCCTTGAAATTCTATCTTATAGGAAAAGGAGTCAGATATCAGTAATTTAACTGACATCCTTCTGAATAACACCCACCAGTCAGTTTTTCTCTGACTTGGACTTATAGATAGAGAACTTTCTTGGCATATGCATTATTAGTATACATGAATGTGCTTATCTCACATAGAGAAATTCTTTTAATATTAATTTTTCATCATAAGAAAAAGAAAAATTGTAGATTTATTTTTTCATGTGGATTGTTTTAAAACTTGCTACTTATTTAAATAGAGATGTTTGGACAAGGTATCTACTGGGATTTTGTCAAATTTCTAATTAAATGGTATTTGTTTTCCTTTATTCTCAGCTTCASAGCTATCACTAGAAAAGATTTTTTTAATGTCAAACTTTGGGCTTTGTTTTAGAATGGCATTAATTTCAATTACAATGGTAGATTTAAACCTCTAGGTACTGGTTTAGGATAARTAATTCTTAAAATGTATTTTTTTGATTGCTGTTTTTAAAGTATATAGTTTTATTATTACTTTTGCTCTTCCTCTGTGTAACATATTTATATGAAAGTGTGGATAATCAAAGATCAACACAAATATCAAACTTCTGAACTATATCATCTCTACTCTGGAAAATAATCTTTCTGTAATTGAAACCATGAGCAGAGCAAAGATTAAGAACAATGTGGCCACAAGCCAGGTATACTCCATAAAGCATTAGACTGATATTATATGAAATTACTTAGGTTTCTGATAAATATTTTTGGCCTTTTTAGGGTCAATAAATAATGGACACAAAGCAGAAGGTAAAGATTAGTTTGACTTAACAAAATTCAAGGGGAAAAATAGTTAATTCTTGTGCTTTTGGGGAATTTCAGTAATATTCAGTACTTAAAAACAGTAAGATATTTCTTAGAAACAATGTTTCATTGGTCTYAAATATTGAAGAATAAATTAAGCTTCTTAATTTAAATATCTGTTTGTTAAAGTTAGTATCACAGTTTGAATAGCTTTTCAGATAGTCCTTGGAGGAAGAAAAGTGTGTTTCCATCAAGGAAATACTATTTTTTCCCTTTTGATTGTTCAAGGAGCCTAGAACGGCTTTTCTCCTGGTTGAGACATAACAGGTGCCAAACATTTGATAAAGAAATCCAGACATCAGTGACTTTTTATAAAAATCAAAATTACAATTTCTCTTCCCAGGAAACAAATGGTCTTTGTGGTAAAGCAGGGTGATTGTTTTCTTAGTAAAATAAAGTTAAAAGGCAATATGATTTGTAGAATAAATGTTCATTTTTATAATAAAATGACTAATGAATATCTTATTTACTCACACATTCTTAAATATCTCTGCAATAGTTTTGTAGAAAAACAAAAAAAAAAATTATTTGGGAGAGAAAAAATAGGGCGGCTATCAAATCTTCATCTCATCTGATGAGTACTTGCCAGAGTTATGAATGATGGAGAAGATGTTGTAGTAGGAAAAAACAGATAGATTTGATGGACAGTAGCAAAGCACAGAAATCAAAGTCTTCTAAAAATGGCTGCAAGAAATCTCCATTCTGAAAAAATAATTTACATATTGAGAAAACATAATGTCAATTAATAGAATAAATGCTTTCTTCATTATGTCCCCAAACACACTAAGAAAATGCTAGATTATGCCTTGGGGAACAAATTTTATTATGAGCATGAAAAATGTTACAGTTCTAATGCAGTTTTTAAATGACAGCATAATATGTTATGGATCATTTGATTTTTTGTATGAAAACGCTATTCAGCGCCCAAAAAGGCATATGCTGCTAACGGCGTGTATTGCAGTCCTTTCCTTATGACAGCTGGCAACTAGCAAATGCCAGTCAAAACACAAAATGTCAAGCAGAAATTTTCCTCAATAAATGTATTTGTTTAGATAATACGACCTATGTAAACTTTGCAAAAATGTTTCTATTATTTTTGGATGCATCGTGCAAATGATTAACTACATTAACCCTTCAATAGTACACAAAAATAAGTAATTTAAAAGCTTAGACATATATACCGTCCTTTACAGGAATTGCTATTCTTTTCTTTATTATTTTTAAATGAATGCAACTCGAACTTTCCTAGCCAAAATACTTAAGGTGACAGGACAACATTGCCTTTCTTTACATAATAATATAAGAAAGTCTCATTAAAGGAAAGATTATTACTTGCATAGATTATTACTACCAATACTTTTGCTTTCTTTGAATGTAGTGAATGATGAGATATTTAGTTTAACAACAGCTCGTACAGAAGTCACCATTTGTCTCCATCAGAAGTGACAAAATACTCATTTTAATTTGTTTCCTACAAGGTAACTTGTCATGGCAAAATCCACTGTTTAGGTAATTACATTTTCCCCCCCTATAGTTTTCTAATTTTTTTTTACTCATGAGCAACATTTCAATGTTCTCTTTTTTATTCTGCTGCATTATATAGTTTCCTTGTCATTTGGGGTCTGCATGTTTTTAAATAAAGATTATTAATTTTTTAAATTTTTTAGGGATAGAAGGAAACAAGAAGTGTTGGTTTAAAAAAAGGAATGGTCACCTTTTTATGAAAATTGCACATCAAATCACTTGATTGAAATTTTACGTGATTTTCAAAAAAAGACAGAGAGAAAGGCTGACTACTAAAGAGCAAATGATGTAGAATGCCATCAACTTAATTTAAATATTGTTTGTGGACATATATACTTCACTTTCAGCTTCCTGGCTTATGCTGGGTAAAATTTTCTGAATTTACTCCTGTTCAGAACTGAGCAACTGTTTCAGTGATATTTTTTATCTAGTGTTGATTAAAGCTGATTAGCATRTTCTCGTAGTCTATGAGAAATTTTTGTCAGTCAAAGATATCTAAAGTCACTATGAAAAAACTACAATTATAGACTTAAATGAATTGTTGGGCTTCAAACCTTATCAGCAGAAATATTTTCCAAGATGAATACAAGAATTAAAAATTACATTAATAATTGCATAGGATAAGAAGTCAAATTTATACATTCAAAAGAGTAGAAAATTATATGGGAATACACAGTCATCATCATACAGAGAAGCTAGCCTGGAGCACAATGAGCCAGACTCACATGTAATTGTGGTGGATTAATCCCAGTAGGCAGCTAARCCCCATACAGCCTCTATCACTCCTCCGCATGGAGAAGAGTGGGGGGGAGAATTGGAAGGGCAAAAGGGAGAAATACATTTGGATTGAGATAAAGACAGGTTAATAAGTAAAGTAAAGGGGCCTATACAAGCAAAACAAAATAAGTAATTAATTTACTTCTTCTCTTCATCAGGAGATGTTTAGCCATTTCTTGGTAAACAAGAATTCATCATGCGTAGTAGTTACTTGAGAAGACAAATACCATAACCCCAAATATCCCATCTTCTTCCTCCTTTTCCCTAGGTTTTACTGCTGATCATGATTTCATATGATATGAAACATCCCTTTGGTCAGTTGGAGTCAACTGTCTCAGCTGTGTCCCCACCCAACTTCTTGCACACCTTTGATGCTCTGTAAGAACTGCTCAGCAATATCTAAAAAAATTGATGTGTTATCAGCACTGTTTTGGTTACAAATACAAAACACAAGACCATACAGGCTGTTATAAATAATATTAACTCAGTCCCAGATCTAGTATTCCAGTGAAAGGACAAGAGACAATGGACACAAAATAAAATACAGGAAATATATGAAACACAAGGAAAATTTTTGCAGAGATTGTGGAATCTCCATCCATTGAGATGTTCAAAACAGCACTGGCTGACATGCCGTGCAACCTGTCCTAAGTGACYCTACATTAAGTAGAGAAATTGGACTAGCTGATCTTGAGAGGATCTTTCCTACCTTAATTGCAGTATGGTTCTATGATTCTACTGAGCAAAATCTAGTGCAAGAGAAGAATGAATAAAAGGCAGTTAAATTACTTTTAAAGGAAATTTTCAAAATTTTATTTTAAAATTTAAAATTTGAATGTGAGATTTCTGACTAATATTTAAAAGTATACAAGTTTTAAAATATTTATTTAAATATTTTAAAATATTTAAAAGTTTTACAAGTGTRTTTGCTGTGTGACATGCCAGTAATAACTACAACTACCTTAATTATGCACAGGCTTTTCTTCAATGCAGCACTAACTTTTAAAATTGGGCTGCTTAACTTGTGAAAGCAGGAAATTTTTCTCTAGAAAAGAGCAACAAAGCTGCTGAAGGGTCTGGAGCACAAGTCTTACGAGAACCAACTTGGAGAGGAGGTTTACCCTGGAGAAAAGAAGACTCAGGGGAGACCTCGTTGCTCTTTACAACTACCTGAAAGGAGGTTTGTAGTCAGGTGGGGGTCGGCCTCTTCTTTCAGGTAACAAGTGGCACGTGAGATAAAATATCATTGTGTTGCACCATGGGAGTTTAGGCTAGACATTAGGCAAAATTTCTTCATGGAAAGGCTTATAAAGCATTGGAACAGACTGCTCAGGGAAGTGATTGAGTCACCATCCCTGAAAGTTTTCAGTSGATATGGCACCTGAGGATATGCTACCACTTGATTTAGTGTAGAACATAATGGTGGTCTCTTGGACTTGATTTTAAAGACCTTTTCCAACCTTAACAAATCTATGATTCTATGATTGAGTCTATGAACCCACTGATTAGAAACAAATTACTAACACCTAAGGTAGGAATAAATATGAAAGTATATTTAAGTGTGTAAATATATAAAATATATTTAGAAGTCATTCTATTTTGTGACAATTAGTAAATCTTTTTTTCCTAACTATTATGAAGTTATTCTTTCAGAGTTTCAAGTGGCTGCAGTTTTGTGGGTTTTTTGTAAAACATAATTTACATACTGAAATTATTAGAAAAATCATAGCTGAAAGTTTCAAATTTTTCTATGTAAAAATGTATAATGATTACTCCTTTTTGAGATATAATGAYGTAATTTTTGCCTGATACCAATTGATTTGCACCTGCTTAGTGTAGGTCAAATATCAGTCAATCCTTGGAAAGTATGAAGTATAAAAAAAACCTGAAAATCCCAAATCCAACAAAACCGGCTAATAGTTGGTTCCTAATATAATAGTGTCCTGATTTCAGCTGGGATAGAGTTAATTTCTGCTCAGTATCTGGTACAGGGCTGTGTTTTGCATTTGGTATGAGAATAACCTTGATAACATACTGATGTCTCGGATCAAGGACATTTTTGTGTCTCATGCTCTGCCAATGAGGAGGTGCAAAAAAAACCCTGGAAGCCATAAAAGGTGACCTGAAATGGCCAGAGGAATATTCAATGCCATAGGACATCATGCCCAGTATACAAACCTGGAGAGTTACCTGGAAGAGGGAATGATTGGTGGGTGGGGACAAGGTCTGGCATCAGTCAGTGGGTGGTGAGCAATTGTATTGTGCATCATTTGTTTTTCCTTGGGTTTCCTTGGGTTTCCTTGGGTTTAAATTTTTTCCTTTTATTACCATCATTATTATTTACTATTATTTTATGTTTGTTTCAATTACTAAGCTGTTTTTATCTCAACCTACAACTTTTACTTTTGATTCTCCTCCCCATTCCGCCACGGTGGAGGGGTGAGCAAGCAGCTGCGTGGTGCTTAGTTTCTAGCTGGGCTTAAACCGTGACAAAGAGCTATCACAAATAATAACAAAATATAAAGAAATACTAATATCTGAATCTTAGTACCCTCTTCCTCTGCACTAGTGTTTAAGGTTTGGTTCCCTTTAAAATCTCTAAAAGTATTTTTTTTCTTTTTCTGTTTTTGTTAATTTCCCCATTTCAATGTAGTACAAGGAAAGCCTGCTGAGACAAAAATGATTGCAGTCTTTTTAAGAAATGCATGAAATATGCAATGAGGAAGAAAAAAAATCTAATTTCTCTTTTAACCTCTGTTGGAGAAGTAACACACACAAAAAAATTCCTGCACATTGAACACCTCACCAATCCTAGCTAAACTGTGACTTGAAAGGTACAACAAGTTGCAGCCTAAATTTCAGAATTTGGTTTCTAACTATATACAAGTTTAAAGAAGATTAATTTTAAGGAAAAGGGAGAATGGGAATACTCCAAACTTGGAATGGGTGGATATTTATGGAATCAGTTCATAAGAGCAAAGGCACAGGGAAATTCTACTGGCATATAGATGTCCAGTTTCCCAGTAGCCTTTACAATATCAGATAGTCCAAGTGAAAAACTGAATGTCTTTAATTGTGTTTAAAGAGCCTATTCATCTATATTTTAAAAATATCAAGTCCTGCAGGTAGTAAAAAAATTACTTTCAGGCAAAATCTCCTACTCCTGCATTATGATTCTTATAACACAGTGCACAACTGCTACGACAAAAACTCAGCCTTCAGTCCATATAGTAAACTAATCACCAACAAAACATGATAACATCATGTTGAGAGATATGAGATAACATCTCTCATAGAATGCTGGAGCATGCTTAACACATGTCAGCATCCCTGATACAATATAAATCACAACAGCCATAACCACTCTTGCTCTGAAAACATAGCTGAAGGAATGGAAAGCATTCCTTTTATATTGAATTTGATCATTAGACTATGTTCTTCAGTAGTGAGTAGGGAACTTACATTCTAGGTTCCTGCAAATTAAGGATAGCAAGGGGATTTGACACGTGAAACAACTTGTAAAGGTATCAGAAACGTATTATAGCAAAGTTAGCATCATAGAAGAGATTATGTTTGATTTGAACTGATCAGTCAATTTTGGAACATTAAGGGATCAAATCCCTAAAATGAGCACACAACATGAAACAGAAAACTCCGTAAGAGATCACAGAAATGGACCTCTGATGAAGCACTTCAAATTTCCCAAGCAGAGGTCATCAGGTCCAGAGACAATCTAATGGAAAAGAAAAAATAATCTGATACAGAGAGCAGGACTGAGAATAGAGAGCTGAGGCATAAAGGCAAGAGAACTAAAAATCCTTCAGATCAAATACAAAAATTTTTGCACATTATGTTAGTAAGTAGATTATCTGTAATACACAGAAAAATCTGTGAGAAAGTAATTAATTAAATAATATTTATTGTAAGAAGCTCCAAAAAGCAACTAAAAGTGATGGTGTCCTTTCTAGTCATGTCATAAATGAAAGCGTCTGATTGCTGAGTTAAACTTGGTTGATTCTTAGATGGCTTCCACATCCTTTAGTCTCATACGGTTTCAGCACACAGTCTGACCGTACAGGGAGCTAGTCTGCAGCCACCTCCTTACTCTGTCTTGAATGGATTACTGTTCACAGAATGCTGTTTAAAATGGCATGTTATTATGGTATTCCAGTCTTGTTTACCTGAAAGTGGAGCATCAAAAGCTTTGGCCCTAAACCAAACATGATCAAAAGTATCCTCCAAGTGTCTTTATGGGCAGATGTGCTGTGTTTTATTCTATACCCTATTTCACCATGTAAGAATTATTTGGGCATTTATCTATCGTTTACGTTAATTATATGCCCAGCCCATCACAGCTGGGCATTTACTATTAACACCTAGATAGACATACAGCCAAAAGATCTTAAGAACTGGCCACCTTGCCACTTCATCTCATGTAGAGGACAGCACAACAGAATGTATATAAAGTTTATAAAGGTGAATTAGTTGTTGCAGAAGACATGAATAAAATATCTTCATAAAATTAAATTGAGTGAAAGAAATAAACTTGAACTCCTGTGCACAAAACAATGTATTGTCTGAAATACTGAAACCCCACAAATTAGTAAAGGTAAATAGGCAAACCTTGAGGACTGCAGTCATGTTCTTTTCTCCTTGCTAAAGAAATCTATCTGCTTGAGAAAAGAATCTGAGCATATTACCATGTAAAATTTCACATTGACAAAAGGGTGGGTTAAAAAAATGGAATTGAAGAGTCCAGTCCTGAGACTGTAGAGGCAACACAAAGGCAACTTTAACCTGATGACTTCAAGCAGCAGATTCTTCCTCAAAAATGGCCAAACATTTGGATATGCAGAAAAAACTGAATGTATATGTGTTTATAAAAATATATAAAAAAAATAAAAGGTGCTATTATCTTATGAAACAGATCACAAATAGCTATCATCAAAGGGGTAGGTAAAAGACATAAATCCTTTCCTGAAAATGTATCTTTATGGCCTGTTTTGAAATGAAAATGTGGAAAACCAGTTATTTTTACATCTCCTTCATATAGCATAAGCTACTGATATAAAGACATGAACTGGGGAAAATCTCTGGCCAGCTCCTTACTCTAGAATAATTAGAGAAGCACTTATTTTGCATAATTTAAAATAAGTGGTGTTATTTGCATTAATTTAGACTACAGAAGGCATAATCAAACTTACTTAGCATATATAAAGCATGCCATATTTCTTCAAAATCATTAAGTCATGAAATGGTTTGGGCTGGAAGGGACCTTGAAGATTATGTAGTTCAAAAACCTCTGCCATGGGCAGGGACATATTCCAGTAGACCTGGCTGCTCAGAGCCCTATCTACTCTGGCCATGAACAACTCCAGGAACTGCATATCCAACAGCTTCTCTGGGCAACCTATTACAGTGTCTCTCCACTCTCATAGTAACAAACTTCTTCCTAATATCTAATCTAAACCTATTCTCAGTTGGAATCATTCCCCCTTTTCTTGTCACTACACACTCTTGTAAAAAGTCCCTCTCCATCTTTCTTGTAGGCTCATTTCAGGTACAGGAAAGCCACAAATAGGTCATTCCGAAGCCTTCTCTTTTCCAGGCTGAACAAACCCTGTTCTCTAAGACTTTCCTCTTAGGAGAGGTGCCCTATCCCTCAAATCGTCTTGGTTGTCCTTCTCTGGACTCACTTCAACACGACTTTTTTGTGCCGAGAACCCCAGAACCAGACACAGAACTCCTCGTGGCGTGTCATCAGAGTGGAGCAGACAGGCAGCATCCCCTCCCTTGACCTGCTGGGCACTCTGCTTCTGATGCAGCCCAGAATAGGGTTGACTTTTAGGACTGCAAGTGCACATTGCTGGCTTATATTCAGCCTCTCATCCACCAGCACCTCCAAGTCCCCAGCAGGGCTGCTCCTGATCTGCTCATCCTCAGCCTATATTGACACTGGGGAATGCTCTGACCCAGGTGCAGCACCTTGCAGTAAAAGTCAATGGGCAATTACATTTCTCAGTAGTCATCATCCTTTAATTGTACATATTGTCAGGTACAGGCAAGGCTGGCTGCTTCTCAAGGATTAGGAATGATCTTTCTTTAAAACATTATTGAATATTTTCACTGATAATGTACAATGAATATGCAAAAGTTGAATACACTGATGTGGGGAAGCAAATGTTTCATCAACAGTACATGTATTAAACTATTATTAGGATACTACTTAAAGAACTGAATAACCACAAAGATAAATTAGTAGAAGTGGCAGTAAGTTTGACATTGATAAGATAAAGAAACTGATGAAAATACAACAATAAAGTAGCAAAATGAAGTCTAAGAACATGTTGGAAACTAACTGGGGAACAGGAGAGGAGATGACAAAAGAACTATTTCTTTTAAAGAATTTTGTGGGTACAAAACTAAATGAGTGAAATGATCTGCAATGAAATTTACCCTAAAAAAATAAGTTGTCTCTAAATATCAGAGGAAGATGGTCCAATAATAGCAGCAGGTGAAGCAAGACTAATTATTTTTAAAATAGTTTTTAAATGGTAACTTTTCCTAATCTGCAAGAACGAGGAGGTCACAAAGCCATTTCCATTCCTGCATCATTATTATTTCTGTATAAATAAGTAATACATAGGGCACAGGTGCATATATGTCAGAATACTTGTCTGTAGCTCTGACTGAATATCCCCAAGATGGCAATTTTTCATATAACTGCTGATCATATTTTAATGATTTCATATCTTGCTATACAACTTACAATCAAAGTCTGATTTTTTTTGCAAACATGTTTTTYGGGTTTTTTTTCCTGTGGAAGTTAGACATTTTCTGTTGGCTTAAGTGAGGTTTGGATCTTATGGTAATGTTGATTTGCTTAAGTTATAATTAGAAGACTTATGCAATAAGGTACTGTGAATACAAATCTCAAGTTTTACATGTAGATACAGAATTCTAAATGTGCCATTCATAGTCTGAAATAGTGTTTTTGATGAGTTATACAATGCAAAAAATTCTTACCTTTCATTTCATCAGTCTGAAAAAAGAGGAAAAGTACTTTACATGATTCTATATTGTCACTCAATATATTTCCAGGGTCCTATAATGCTGCTGCTTCTTTTTTTTTTTTAACGCTAAAACCAAATTTGGTTTTATCTTCCTCACAGAAATGAAACCATAGCATTAAATCAATTTTGGCCCTTATCCAGGGCAGACTATTATAATCTTCAGCTATTAATTCATAAGCTTGAGTGACTCCAAAACATGTTTTTCCATTTTAATTCAAAGTAGTTGCATAAAAGGTGTACCAATTTTTGGAAACAAAAAGCTATTTGGAACAGAAGAAAAACTCATTCCGTATGTCTGAATCCTATTCAGTTGTGTATGGTCACAAAGCATGTCTCCTTTTTATCCTTCAGTAAATGGTTATTCTGTAAGACATGGAAGAAAAGGAAAAAGGTTTAGGGATCTTTGTCAATTCTCTTGTGAAACAATATTGTTCTGTTTCTTGTATTATTTATCTACCTTTTAATTGGTTTCAACTCCCTAGACAGCAAGGTCCTGTGGTAAACTGTGTAAAATATCTGGGTTATATCTTTCCACTATCCCCTTCTTGTTATTAATACTTTTGAAGATTTATAGGTAGAATATCTGTCGGAATGCAGTCAATGTTCGAGGTCCTGCATTAGTCAAAATTTGCATTTTTCCATTGTGAGGCTGATACTGTATTGCTACATGCCTTTAAAAACACTAAAATAAGGTAACTGCTTATATCAATGAAGTGATGCAGTGTAATGCCTCTGGAAGCTATTTAACAGCTGGAAGCCTCATTTTTGAACCACTGTTACTAAAGAGACAGACGTCTTATTTACTGTTATTATTTTTTCATCTGAAAAATGGGTTTAGATGTTTCTGCATTTACTTGACATGCCCTAAAGTTTTTAAATAAAAGTATAAATTTAATTGTGTTGGCTGACTGTTAGGAATTCTGACATCTAAAATATGGGGAAAAAAAGAAAAGAAAAAAGACTTATTTTTACATCATGCTCAAGCATAGATTACTCTGTAAGTAGCATTATCCTGTTGAATTACATCATGTCATGTTGCTTTCATTTGATTTGCCCCCTCTTTAGCTTCTCTAATGTTGGCATTTTTTGTTGGTATGCATAGCAGTTCTTAAAATTCTGTGCCAAAATTCTAGTTGAATATGCAAATGAACTGTATGTCTGCCATAAAATTTTCCTCTAGGGTACCTTTGAATGAAACAAGCCAAAAATATCTTGTTCATTTTTGCTAGGAAAAAAATGATATCAAAAGGAAGAGTTTAAATGTGCATTTCCACTGCTTAAAGAAAGAAAATAGAAGACATGGAGTTCAACTCTTGCTTTTGGGTATACACCTTGGGAAAATATCTTTTAAACTCTGTAAAATACCTGCTTTAGTTACTTTGTAGTGTAGGGTTTGTTTTGATCTAAGGCATGTAATACTTACTATGATACATGCCATTCTTATGGTAATGATGTTAAATTTAGTTAGAATTTTTAATTAGTCTTTGGTATGTTATGATATCTCCTAATACTTTTTCTCTAGGGTTATGGTGTTATGAGAGAGTAATATTTTCCAAATCTTGACAAAACAAGTCATTAGAAATACTGACTTTGTTTCTTTAGTGTATTATACTCCCAAATATAAAACTAAACCAAGAAATGCACTCATTTAATATTATTATTGAGCATACTGCCAACACACAGGCTCTAATACCTGACAGTATTTCTAGTTTTGTATTTTCCATGTTTATTCTCTGAAGTATACAGCACTCACTTATTGAACTGGACAGTTAGTTGCTCCCTCCATTTGTCCAAGACTGCCTACAGGCTGACATAAAAAAGGTACCACAGTGAGAGAGAGGCTGGTGAGATGTTAGAAGAGTAAGAGATCCAACAGACTGGGGAAAAGGAGGCAAAATAATTAATTTTTAAAAATAGACTCTTTTTGATAGATAAGAAAATAAAGAATCTGTTTAACAAGAGAATGAAGACATATCCCCTAAGGACAAAGTGCTATAATGTGACAGATACAGTACAATAAAGTGCAAACAAGATATTTTTCATAGACTTTTTCTGCATCAAGTCTTACTCAGTCTTTCAGCACAAACCAGGCAAGCAATCTATATGACAAACAGCACCAGAGGTAACTGTAAATTGTCCAAGCTCTTGATGGAGAAAAGAAAGCTCTAGTACATTTTGCTCAGGGAAAAAACCCAAAACTGCCTAACATTTTCCTCGAACATTGTATGTCATTATTTATCTTCATTAAGAGAAGCCAGGTGTAGAAAGTTATGCTGGGACATGTATCCTCTGAGGATCCCTGGCTGGCAAAGAATATGTGATGGGAGGTTGTAGACTAATTAACCTCTATTGTTCATTGTACACAGGAAGAAAATCATATTCATACAGAAGACCTTAAAAAGATAAAACAGCTGGAAAAAGAAAATTGGGAAGACGAGGTAGGTTTCTAACTTGTCAGTGTATCACAGGGCATTCAGAGCATTTGGATTGACCTAAAAAGGCTTTTGAATGCAGATATTGGTTCCCTCTGCCCACACTCCATCTTGACCTGAACTCCCAGCAGAACAGAGTAACTGCTGTATTATGACAATTCAGAGTGCAAGCTACTGTACTTGTCTCTCATCAGGGATTACTAGATTCATGTATGATTACACGCTGAGGAGAGCTATGCAGTTCTCCATCCATCAAGAGCAAGGCAGAATAAGCTTCATTTGCCTTTCAGAAAACCATGTGAACATACACAAACAGATTAAAAAAAAAAAAAATTGGTAAATCCCAAAAACTTCTGAAGGGATCTGAGCAATGTTTGAAATTTCCAGGTTAAATGATCCATACAGATCTTTTACCATAGTGATCTACTGTTAAGTTTTGGCAATTACAGGTCACTGCTTTCATACACAGTTCAAGCCTCATATCAAATATCTCAGCTCATTGGCTTTAAAATGAGCTGAATATATTAATAAAGATTTACTAGCTGGTTTTAGGACTTCCTCATAGGATTTTTAAATCATATCTGACTCCATTTCTCAGCATTATTATAAATACTGGTATTAGTACCACATTCTTTATCTTCCTAGTGTTTTASAATATAGTTGAAAAGTTCTGTATATTTTTTGTGGGTATCTGTCTGGTATTTTTAAGGTTAAGAATGCTGGATTGTAGGCTTCAGTGTTAGTTATTTGGACTGCTCCTACTTCTTCCTTGATATCGTTGGCAGGGTATAACAGGGAAGTGACTTTTTGATATATTATAATTATTAAACAGGATCTGAACRTTTACACATGTGTACTATTTAATTAAATGACAAAAATATAACCTGAGAGTAGAGGATTGATACTTTGTAGAAATGGAAGGTAAATTAATAGACTCAATAAAAGACAACATAGAGGAAAATGTTGCAAGGCTGGTTTTGTTAGTGCAGACAGGATTATAGTTTATCATCATTTAAAAAAAAATTATCAGATGGAAACCAAGAGAAATCAAAAGTTCAGGAAAGAATCATAAAAATTTCYCTACTGAAAGGAAAGTGTTCAATCAAGAAATTTGCTATAATCATCCTGGCTCCTTCCCTGTTTTTATGCAAGAGCAGAACTACCATTGTAATGACTAATTCCATTACATGGAAGTCAATAWGGAAGGATAGCATTTGTTTTATGCAATCTTCCTATGCACATCCATGTACATGCCATGCACAGATGAGCTGAACCACTCCCATCCTACCTTCATTCAAGAAGATAATGATGTCATTCTTATCCAAAGTCTATAACAATAAAACTACATGGACTAATGAACAGAGATGCTATGAGATGTCTGTGTTTGGCACATGTCCCCTAAATAGCTTTATGTGCTCAATCTCCAGTGGCCTGAGGAATGTTCCTTGCATGCACAGATCAGCTCCTGCACAGAAAACTGTATTAATATGCAGAAACTGTGCCAAGGGGATGGCCCTTCTCCTTTATTAATTTAAACATTTTAATATTCTCTATATGCAAAACATAATTAGAATTAATGGACTTTAGCACTAATGCAGTGCCTGCAGCTAGCTAGAGCATCTATCTTCTGCATATGATAAACATGAATTTCGAATCCCTTACCACCAGCAAGGCTGGGAGCTCAGCTCAGTCTGCTGATGTAGTTTGTGTCCAGATAAAGATCATATCAACTGACAGACAGASGGAATTATCATCCTTTTGATGAGATAAGCAATTGGTCCTCCAGGGAGGAAGTAAACCATGACTGAGTTGCACTGATTGTTAAACAAGATCTCATTATTAATCTATAAAGACAGCGTAGCTGGGCTACAGTAGCGTATATCAGACAGAGAATAAATGTCAGATTTTAGTCTGTTGTGCCCAAACTGTTGATAGTTTCTTGCAAAAAATCACAAATTCCACACATGACAGAATAGAAAATTGAATTTACATTCTGTCTGTTATTTCACATTCACTCAAGAAACCGAAACTTATCAAGGAAAATATCAGAATATTTGATTTGAAAGTAAGCATGAAAATACGAGGCAAACAGAAGCAGAAATTCAGGATGTGCTGGATACAAATTTTGAGAAATTACAATGACTATTATTAAAAAGCCAGAACAACTCATGTACTTTTTTAATTGTTTTTTTTCTGAACTGAAAACAACAGTAAAATATAAGAATTTGTTTTTGCCAATAGTACAGCCTGAGAAGGTATGAGAGAGTCTTGAATCTCTCATAGTTATTTGCTCTCCCAAATGTGTTCTACTATGGGATTGGTGGGAAAAAAAAATCCACCAAAGCAAAGGTCTGAATTCAAGAGCTATTCACAAACACCTTAACCTACCGTAAGTCTTCCTTTACTGCTGTAAAGCAGGAAGCTTATCCCGACAGAGCTGCTCACTCATTCGCCCTCAGCAGTATGGGGAAGAGTATTTAAAGGGTAAATGTGTGAAAACTCATGGGTTGAGATAAAGACAATTAAGTATGTAAAGCAAAAGCTGTATGCATGAGCAAAACAAAATAAGAATTCACTCACTGCTTCCCATCACTAGGCAACTGTTTAGCCATTTGCAGAACAGCAGACCTCCATCATGCATAACAGTTGCTTAGGAAGACAGGTGCTCTAATTCTAAAAGTCTTTGTTCAACAGTCCTCCTTCCTCTTCTTCTTTCTTTCTCCAAGATTTTATTGCTGATCATGACTTCACATAATATGGACTACCTCTTTAGTCAGTTGGGGTCAACTCTGCTGACTGTGTCCCTTCCCAAAATCTTGTACATTCCCAATCTACCCACTGGCTGGGTAGTGTGACAAAGAGAGTCGGCTTGACATTGTGTACTCACTGCTCAGGAAGAGCTAAAATATTGGTGTGTTATCAACACTGTTTTGGTCACAAATCCAAATGATAACACTATACCAGCTGCTATGAATAAAATTAAGTCTATCCCAGCCAAACCCAATAATCATCATTTTTGTTTTGACCTGCCATAAGAGACCTCGCCTCTGTTTCTTGATGTCATCATACAGATTTAAGTGAATTGCTGGTGTTTATTACCATTTCCCCTGTCTGACATGGTAGTTGGAGGACAACTGTACAAAATACTTTGTGCACATGAATGCTTTTATCTCTTTATTGTAGTAATATGCTAGATAATGCATGAATTACATTCTTTCTCGGTATGTGTCATCCTATTTCTGTCTATAATTAAGGTTTTGGCAGTCCAGTGACTGGTCTTTCTATATGACCTTGTCTTCAAATCTTTAATGAGCACAGTCATGAATTTATTTTATGCCAATATTAAACACCTACACTGATATTTCCATAACTAAATGCAAGCTAGAAACATGCTCAATATAACTGTGATTTTCAGTGAAACCAGTATTTTTTCTCCAAATCATTGGGGTAGTGAAATATGAATTCTCACAAATTGTAGAAAACACATTTTGCTCAAACCTTTTAAATAACTGTCAGTGGGCCCAGACAGATATGTAGGGCAGCATGAGGAAATACTAATGCTGAGCATTAGTTTATGTGTACCTGATAAGCCTGATACACCATACAGAAAACGAGGTGAGTGAAAAGGGTTTACCAATAAGCTAGAATTTCTGTTCTGGTCATGGTTCATGCTAGGAACTTGATGTTTGTCTCTGTGAGGTCTTAAAGAATGCAGTCATATGTCTCAAAGCACTCTCAAAGACACAGAAGTAATTTCTCATAAAATAAGCCACCAGACAAATCTCCACTGAGATAAGCACAGACGGCAATAATAGCAAGATGCTAGTTCCACGTGTGGTGAGGCACATCTGGGTAACCTGTCCAGACAAAACTGTTGGAAAGGAAGCAAGTGTTTATACACATGCCAGCCCAAGCTGTGGGAATGGCATCTATGCCCACGGATGCCCCCCGGGTATCTCCAGAAAAATGACTCTAGAGTCCCCACCATTGAGAAGACCAAGGGGAAGAAGACCACTGCGATTATATGGGATCCATGTGGTGGTGGTACCTTTCTAGCTAACCTTTCTCTTGCTCTCTATTTCTTCCCCCTGTCCCTCTCCTATTTCTTTCTATCTCTCTACCTTGCATTTACTGTTAAATAAAATCTGTACTATTGGCTTCAGTATATGTTGTCTTATAATCTAATCTTAACAGTCTTCAACTCACATTGTTAAAAAAGTGTAATAATGGTCCCTGTGAAAAACAAGAGCTCCAAACTTGAATAAGGAGCCAGGATCCCTGCTGCAAAAGCTGTTTACTCTTTCTTCTCATTAAAGAAACCTGTAGATCTGCTGTAGTTGTGCTGCTATTGTCAATTCTAGAATTACAGCTGTCTCATGTATCCATCCCTATTTGACACATGATAATAACCATGTGAATTAAAAATACGACACAATAAACATTATACCTGTTTCTTGAATGGGTGTCCTGTCTATTAAAAGAAATACTGTCAAAGATTAAAAGCAGGGTTTAATATGAATTTGTGAAAATGTAACTTTACAGAGTTTGAAGGTTCACTCTATTACTTAGTACACAGGTTAGAACATAAAAAAGAAGATAAAACTAGAAGAAATTTAGAATCATATACACAGAAGCCAGGAACGCCAAAGAGGGCAAGAGTGCAAAGGATAAGGATGCAAGATCAGGGTGCAAAAGGGTTTAGCAACACTTAATCACTGAATATTTTAACATTTACAAAGTGATTCAATAGGGTTTAGTAAAATTATAGCAATGACTTAACTATAGATTTGAGGTAGTAACATTCATATCATAATCAATTCACACACACGAGTAAAACAATGTCTACTCCTATTTCGATACATGTAAGGGTATCAAACTTCCCTTAGGTTCAGTGAAATACAAAAAATTACTCTGTGTTTCCCAACAGGCAAGGGCTGTATCTTGAGGAATGTGGAGATGTGGGGGAGGAGGTATCAGCCTAGACTTCATCATCAGTGACGGTTCTTCAAGTATCTCAAGCCTGAGGTTTTGTGAACTCTAATGTGTACAACCCATAGGAAGGTGCTGGCACACCCTACTGAAATCCAGGTGAGCTTAAAGGGCCTCGCTCAGGACCACTGTTTATAGGGTCACAAGATGATTGACTTTGGTCATCGTTAGGTTTCCATCCTGGCCATAACCCAAGTTGATTACTACTGGACTTTTTTATCCAAAGTGCATTAACCATGGCACTGTTTCATTGTTCATTGTAGGGTTACAATTCAAAGTGGTATGGCTTCACCTGAGCTACAATTCAGGTAAATGATTTACCAAGGCTACAAAGGATAATTGCTTATGAATGAGCAGCTGATGTTTCTGAATGTTGTCAGCTCTACCGTGCAAGAGCTCCTAGTACGATCAGGGAGCTCCTCACAGCTGGAGTGGTACAGTCAAGGGACACTTCACCTCTCGGACAGCTCAATCAAGACTTATCAGAAACTTCTGAGATCAGGCCCAAGGATCTTAGGATGGAGGAGCAGGGGCTGGAGGGGGTTGCAGCCTTCCAACGTGTAAGTCTAATAGAAAGAAAGAAAAGAAAAGAAGAACTGATACAAAAGTAATAAGAAATGTTGTCTTAGAGATATAGGAAGCATGGCAAGACCTTACAAATATCAGGTTGAAAATTATCTAGCAATATTTGATATAGTACATGTTAGTACTAATTCCTCAGTCATGCAGTTAGTTTGAGGGGGCTGTCCAATGATTTTTTCCTTCCTTTTCTACCAAACTCATTTTTACAGGTAGTCCATCACTGTGCCCAAATAGAAGAGGTAAGAGTTTGTGCTCTTGCCAATTGGAAACTTTGATCTGCTTTTCTATTTCTCAGCGTCTTTAGGTAATGTTTTCAATGACAATTCACTTTTCAGCATTGTTCAGGCTTGTGCTCATTCTCACAGGATGAAATCTTTCCCAAAACATCTGTTCCCACAAAGAACAGTCTACAGTTAACTTGGATACTTGCCAGTTTTCCAGAAAGTTATCTGTTGTGCTGTCTAAAATATTATATTTCCCACTTGACTAAGTGAAAAAACCTCATTACTCAGTATAATAATTTTTTAGATAATTAGTAACTCTCCCATTTCCTATAACTCATTTTTCTCCTTGCATTGTTAATGTTGCCAGCTATGACATCTACTGCAATAGATTATAATCTTGAGGATAGATTTTGGATCTGATTTAAATTTTCTGTGCCCTGATGATTAAGCAAACCCTTTTACAAGACTGATTATTTTTCAGGTAGAAATATGAATGTGCTTATAATATCAAGTGGCATATTCCTGGATCTTTCCCTGCTTCAAGTTCAATTCTCTTCAATAGCCACACTCAGCTTTAAACCTTGAAAGGTGTTTTCCCAAAGCATCAATTCAGATCCAATTTTACCTCTGATGACAGTTCTTGCTCGTGACCATGACCACTCAACACTAAGCTGTATCAGCTTTGAAACCAGTCCAATTTGGGTTTATTCCATGGCCACAACACTGTCTGTATATCAGCAACTGTTTTCTTTTCCTATGCTACTTACGACAGTGAAGGGAAGGCCAACAACTTCCTTCCCAAAATTAAGATCGTATTCTATGCTTCCAGCAGGAACATTTGAATTTAGTCAAATGGCATCATCACCCATCTTGAATGGATTCCCATTTAGAACATCAGAAATACAAATTCTATGACATTGCCATGTCTGACTGAGATAATTTCAATTGTTGAGGTTTTGAAGAAAAAATACTGAGATACAGACAAGGAACTGCAACAGTAGGTGGTTCTGTATTGTTTTGTCTGCACAGTTTAATTCTTATCTCCTTTGATCCTGTAACCCTGCATGATCCCACGTGCATGTCTGTCAACCACTAAGTCTGAATCTAGCATCCCATCTTTTCCATGGAATGAAAGGCTATTTCACTAACTGAAGATTTGCACAGTACTCAGTACCACTTTTTGGTTTTAATTAGACTTTGATAATAAATTGAAGAAGAAGGAAGCAGATTGATAGCTGCAAAAATATCCACTCTGATGGTACGATCCAGCTATGAAATTGAAGATTTTGAAATTCATGAAAAAGTAATAATTCTCCAGCTTTTCTCATGAGCTCTCTAATTGGTTAATAATTTTGCTGCTTTATTAACAGTAACTTGCAAACTAATATTTTGTTTAGGCATTTCAGACACAAAAAAGGGTCTCATACTTTTCATTAGCAGGTAACACTTCCAAATTACCACTCCACCTTCAGCAAATAGACATATTCTTCTGAATAAACCTGTGCTGCGAATGAAATTGTATCCTAGTGCCACACCTCCTGAAAAGACAAACTTAATAAAGTAGTTAATATTAACAAGGATATTCAAAATGCTGAAATGCACAGTGGATATGAGCTCTAATATTTTCTGTTGTTGTAGGCAGACAAAACTCTGCCCCTTAAGCTCGAAAGCAATATTTCCTTAAGCTGTTCAAAACTCATTTTTGCCAGCAGTGTCTACATGTCCTCAGAATATTAGAAAACAAATGATAGGCTTTTAAAGAAGCAATACTAAAAAACTAAAATTCAAGGTGTTGTAGGAGATATTGTAAGGAGTAGATGGCCATACTTGGAGAGCCTTTAATGATGCGTTCCAATTTTTTTGCTAGTGCTTTGAACACTTCAAATTATTTGTTTTAAAAAGGGATAACTGGTCTTTAGAAAACTCRTTTACTTCTCCTTGTTTTGAAGGTAAAAAACCAGAATTACAGATGATAATAAAATACAAGATTTTTTTTCCTTAGCATTGAAGCGCACTATCGTTTTTAACAATGGCCTCTTCAGCCTTGGTCCATAATGACTGTGCATCATTATAATCAATACAGACCAAAAAAAAATATTTTCAGCAACAAAATATAATTGGCTATATGGTTTTAGAGGCATGAAAAATATTCTGTTGAAACTAATTTTCATATATTCAAAAAAATTGAATTTCATATTTCTTACCTTTATAGAATGGCTCCTTAATTCCTTGTGTATACATTTTTATCTAAATAGTACAGAAACATATTGTCTCTTCCAAAAGAGCAGCATAAAGTAGTATTTTCCATTTTCCCCCATTTCTTGTTTCCTCTATCTATTGAATTCTTCTCAAAAACTACAGCACATGATATTCATTGTTTCACAGACCACTTATCCTTTTTTACTGTTGTTAACTCCCCATTTTCCACTTTTTCTCAATTGTGTACATGCAGGACTAGAGACTCTTTTAAGTGTAWATATAATATATCCTCTTAATTAGTCTGAAATTAATTGTATGTGTTGGTCTTTCAAAAGAATMTGAGGAGAAAAAATTTCTCTCAGTTCAACTAATTAAACAATAATAATTTTGGAGCTTCTTTTTTACATACAATAAACACATGAACCTCTATACCAACTAGATCATATGCACACTGGTAATTAAAATATTACATAAATATATATGGATCTGTTTAGATAAGGCTAGTTGTTATTCAGAGAAGTCTTTTTCATATGCTCTAAAATCTASTTTTATGTATGATGAAAATATGTATATCCACATCTTCAGGTTCAAAACACTGAAAAGAAAGAATAATTTAAAAAATAACTAGAGAACTTTTTCAACTACAGAATATGAGTAATATAATCAATATTGTTTAATAAATCTAATGGGGAACTTCTTTTTGATTTCATAGATTTCTTACACAAAAAATTTTTAAAAACATCCAGCATTCATTTTAGAATTATGGAAAAAGGCACAGGCTACAAAAAAGTCTTTCCAAGACTTCCTACAGACACAGGCTCTCAGGTGTTGGGGGTTTTTTAATGGCGTTAGGGAATTTAAAAAAACAAAAACACCAAAAAAAAAAACAAATCGATAATCTATGATCAATTTTTTTTTTTCAAAATCATAGGAAGAATATTAATGCATATGTTACAGCAACAATTTCACATGAATAATTTGTTTGGTGTATAGCATTATTAAATTACGATCATATTAACATAGCATTATTCAATTACGATCATATTAACATAATATAGAATTGTCTTTAATAATGTTCCTGCACATTACAATAGGGATTTAGAGAATGAGGTAGAAAAATAATTGTCAGAAACATTTTTTATGCTATTATAACCCAACTCTCTCCTTCCCCCTACCCCCATTCATTTTATTGTGTAAGTTCTCATTCATGAAACAACTGGTCTTCCATAGTTTGTGTGTGTTTATCTCAGTTTTGTCTTTTTTTTTTTAATCTGTTCTCTTTTACTTTTTCATTCTATATGCTCTGTGTAAGATCCAAGCAATTATTAAACGTCAATCAGTCTCTGTAGTCTTTTAAAAATCTATTTGAAATATTTAGGAGAAACTTTTGTTCTTCTAATTACTGTTTGCAAAAACTCCACATAAATTATTAATTTTTTTAGAAAGGACTATGATGGAGCTGTAAAAACTGGAATATTTCTTTGAGTGACTGATGATACAATTCCAATGGATGTTTTTCTTATTTTTGAATGTCAACACCAACATACAAAATTATAGTATTTTAAGGAAGTTTAATTTCTAGCACCTTAAAATATAGATATTGCAGTTATTTTAGACATCATTTTTATTATTTTATTAATTTTTCATTTTTTAYACTGTTTTGCTACCTGCAAAATTTTCAGGTTAATCAAATTTTATCACAATCTAAGATTCTTGATTTTATTTTGAGTTTTTCTATGAACTTTTTGGAATGGCCTACATGTGAATCGGCATAGACCTATTCATTCCTAGATTTCATTTTAGTAAGGGTCAAAGTATATCTAATTTGCTTCTTTGAACCATGTAAATGATTTCCCAAATCAGCAGAAATACATATGAATAAATGTGAATATTACAGATCTAAGTAATTTTAGAGTTATATAATTAGACTATAGTTTATTGCAGATGGGCAATAATGCATCAGAAAAAAATTATATTTCTTCACTTGTTAGCAAAGTAGGATTCACAAATGGCAGTGGAAACAAGTATTCTACAAACAAGCCCATTTTTCTATCCTCCCCCCTCATCACTTAAAACACTCTTGATTAAAGAAGTTGTTTTAGAAATCATAGATAACATTAGTAAAATTTTGGAAATCATAGGTAACATTAGTAAAATTTAAAAATGGAAGTGCAAACAATTACAAGAGCTAATTCTAACAAAACGCACTCCTACTCTAATTATAAAGCACAGGTGAGGATATATTGCAGGTATCTTTAGATGAATAGGACCATGTACGTGCACATACACACAAAATGATCTGTAAGGGTATCTAACCTTAAAAAGCATGATAGTAGCTATAGGGTATAGCTGGCAGATGGAAATTTAAAATCTTCTGGTATATATTGCAGGAATCACCTATAATTCTTCAGCACTGTAGTATGGCACGAACTGCTTTGGTGTGATTTGGATGAAAAAAACCAAAGATAAGGAAGTGAAAGATGCCTGAAAATAGTTCTGTAATCATCTGGATGGATTTGGGATGTTGTTATCGCAGAATGCATTGGATTTTTCTTTCTGGTTCTTTGGAAGGCAGGTTATCGGATGACTTTTTAACTTTGAAGCAGAATGCCACTGATCCTACACACACTGTCGGCTGATGACAATCTAAGTGGGCMTGAACACTATTACGTCGCAATAACCAAAATAGCTCTTTAATAATTACATTCTTTTTCTCATAAGAAAAATTTTCATTCATCCATCCAAAGATTGGTTAGTGGTTTTTTCCTTCTCCTTCTCCTTGATCAAGCTCTTTTAGTAGCTGATGAAAATTTGTTTAAGTTCTTTCCAATTATTAGGCATCAACTTGCATAGTAAAAATTCCCAAGTGCTTACAGTAGATCTTCCCAGGTAATATAATTTGATTTTGCCTTTTCAACTGATTCTAACCCTTATACTGCAAAACTTCTCAATACTCAAATCAAAATTTTTAAATAAATCATTGTTGAAATTTCACATCTATCATAGGAGAGATGAGAAAATATGTTCACAGGATGATRTATTTTTACATACCAAACTTTCATGAACCTTTCTTCATCCGTTCTTTCTCCTACACATATAGAAGCAATGACAAATAATAGTGTTGCTACATCAGCCAACTATTGCTTCGCTTTGAAAAGATTTTTATGGTATTCTACTAGATTTCTTCAGTAAAAGAGGGATGACAAGAATAATTATTTTGGTTTTATTGCTGTTTTTTATCTATTAAACAATTACTTGAAGCATCTGATATACCATGTTATCAATCRATAGATGTTTTTACATTCCACATTTAAGCCTTGGGTGTTTACAAATATAAGCTAATATAATATGAATGTAGGAAAAGAAAAAAAAAATTAGGATGCGAATGTCATAGGATCTTGATGGCATAATCTAAAATGGAGGAAATAGCACTTTTTGAAAAGACAGCCAAACTTATGTGACACTGCCAATACAATTTTAGAAGTGTTTGTATCCATTGCATCTGATACAGAAGAATCCTTTGAAGTGTGAAGTTGTTCTTTTTAATATATTGCTTCAATCTATTGGTTTTGACTGTGGCAGGGCCTTCTGAAGTAATTTTAAAGATACCAGGTGGGGGAATAAGCAAGGAACTCCATATCTGCCTAAACAGGTCAAATGAGAAAAGGAACAGACAAAGAAGTGTGATATAATTTCTAAAATGATCTCTGTAGTTGTTTGAAATATCACGTTTTCTCTGTACATTTAAGGACACACTGACAAATACTGCCCTGACTCCTATCTCTTTCAATGCAATAAAATTACAGAATATAAAAATAGTAGATGGAATTTGTCTTTTCATTCTGTCCAAAACACTCAGTGGCTACATTGGAGTGTAATAACACTTCAATAACACAGAAAGTGCATACTTTAAACTAAGGTGCGATTTACGGTACATTTTAGAGAACAACTACTGGGACCCGGGCACAGTTCCAGTGCTGACACTGCAGTGCAATTGAAAGACACTGAACTGTAACAGATGTTGTTTCTTTTCTAGTACTGACTATCAGAAGATCTTCTAAATTCCAGAGAACTTCTTGAAGTGAGGTGTCCTAATAAAATTCTCTTTTTTAATAAAACAGATTGTACTCTTTCAAGGTATGTCTGAGCTATTGTTGAATATTTAATGACTGTAACATTCAGCAATATATTTGCATTCAAAACTGCACCTAATTCATTGCTTTGTGAAGCTTGAAAGTTTCTTTATGCTTACAGTAAAACAAAACCTATTACAGATAACTTTCTGTAACAGATCTTAGTCTTTCACAGTCAGGCATTTTTTATGGCAGTATGAATCTGCGTTTATTTCATTATGTGTGCAAAACTACAGTTAAGGAAACTCAGTTAAGAAAAAGAAAAAAAAAAGACCAGGATGAAAATAAATCATTTATTTGATGGATGTCAATGATGGCCATGTAGAGAACAAATCTAAAATAAAAAGTTCTAAAAGCAAAAATCAAAACTGACAGGAATCATCATAAGTTTCCTTAAGTTTCCTTTTCTCTTTACTATACCTTGGATGTTTTACTGTATGTGATAAACTCAACACTTTCTTAATAACCGCAGAAAAAATTGTATAGACATAAAGAGTAATTTATATATGATTCACTGAACTTATGCTACTAATATTCATTACTATTTGGACAATGCTATCATTCATTGATAATTTCAACTGTCTCAAATATGTTTAATAGAAGAATGGAAGTGTTCAAAAAAATCACAATCTTCCATAATTAGGAATTAATTTTCCAGCATATAAAAGTCTTATTGTCCCACCTGCTCTGTGCTGTGATAAACTGTTAAAGGAAGATTATTACCGGTACTGAGTCAGAGCCACAGCACCAGTGCTTTGGCCAAAATCAGCACCCATGGAGATGGAGTCAGTCCTGGCATCAACATCCCCACAAGGTGTCAAGGAGGCCCTCTCATGGCCACCAGCAGGATAGGGCTGCCCTCTGCCATGCTAGCACTAAGCACTGCCTCAGGTCTGGCAGCCAAACTCTCATGGGTATATGCTTAAGAACATTTTAATAAGGTTAGGGGAGTTCATCCTGCATGTTTCCTATTCTATTCTATTCTATTCTATTCTATTCTATTCTATTCTATTCTATTCTATTCTATTCTATTCTATAACGTCACGGGTCATTTCCTCACATCCCATCACTTGTTACTTGGGAAAACAGACTGACACCCACCTCACTCCAGCCTCCTTTCAGGTAGTCATAGAGAGTGATAAGGTCTTCCTTCAGCCTCCTCTATGCTCCTCCAGAGCCTTCACCAGCTTCCTTGCTCTTTTTTGGACACATACACATACAATTATGTGTATATTTTTGAACATGCATTACCTCATTTGTTTCCTCCCTTGAATCATTCATATACTTCAAAATTCTCTGATCAAATTCAATTATGTAATGAGAATACATTAAGGCATTATATCAGTTAAAATTTAACATTATCTCACAGTTTTATGTTCTTCAAGGTAAAAGTTTTTTCCATTTATTATACAATCATAGAATAGCTTGGGTTGAAAAAGAAATTTTAAAGATCATCTAGTCCAAGCCTACTGCCATGAAAGGTACTAGATCAAATTGCTCAACGTCCTGTCCAATATGGCCTTGAACACTTCCAGGGGTTGATTATCCATGACTTCTCTGGGCAACCTGTTCTGATGTCTCACCACAATCATTGTAAAAAACTTCTTCCTTATATTTAATCTAAACCTACCCACTTCAAGTTTAACACCACTACCTTTTGTTCTGTCAGTATGAGCTTTTGTTATAAGTCTCTATCTTTCTAATAAGTGCCCTTTAAAGATTGAAAGACACAATAAGATCTCTTTCCCCTAGCTGGCACAATGCCAGTTGTCTCAACCTTTATTCACAGCACATGCTTCCATCCTGCTGATCATTTTTATGGCCTTCCTCTGAACCTGCTCAAGCAGTTCCATGTCTTTCCTCTACTGAGGAATCCAGAGCTGGATGTAGTAACCCATGCTGGGTTTCACTGGAGCAGAACAAAGAAGGAGAATCACAGAATCACAGAATCATTAGGTTAGGAAGGGACCTCTAGAGATAATCTAGTCCAACACTACTGTCAAGGCATGTCCTAGAGCAGATTACACATCCAGGTGGGTTTGGAATATCTCCAGACAAGGAGACTCAATGGCCTCCCTGGGCAGCCTGTTCCAGTGTTGTGCCACCCTCAGAGCAAAGCAGTTCTTCCTCACGTTAAGATGGAACTTCTTCTGTTTTAGTTTATGGCCATTGCCCCTTGTCTTGTTGCTGGGCACCACTGAAAAGAGTCTGTCACCATCCTTTGGCACCTGCCTTTGAGATATTTGTATGTATTGATGAGGTCCCCTCTCAGTCTTCTCTAGACTAAACAGGCCCAGTTCCTGCAGTCTCTTCTCATAGGAAAGATGCTCCAGACCCCTCATCATCTTTGTGGCCTCTGCTGGAGCGTCTCCAGTAGCAAATGGTCTTTCTTGGATGGTGGAGACCAGAACTGACCACAATACTCCAGATGTAGCCTGTAGGGCAGAGTAGAGGGTGAGGATCGTCTCCCTAGACCTGCTGGCCACACTTTTCCCGATGCACCCCAGGATATTCATTATTGGTTCTCTGCAGTAATCAYGCATGGGCACGACTCCGCAGACAAGATKGAGAGAACTCAAAAGTCTTTATTGCGCAGTGAATATTCCCTAAATACCAGCACCCAACAGGATATCACATCATATAAACAGGAAAGATGTTCACCTCAGTGTCCCCCAATCACCTGGGATAGTGCACAGACATTGCCTGTTATGGTAACAGGTAAACAATACCCTATAAGGTCACAAACTACAATTATCACATCTCATAGGTCCAGCACTGTCCAGAAACCCACAATCCTCTCTCAGCCCATCCCTGGTGACCTGGATACACTCCCAGGGTCACCTCTGGGGCCAGGAAAGAGGCTCTCTCTCYGGTCCTCTGGGCCTATCTCTCTTCCAGCACACAGTGCACCCCAACAGTTCTCCTGGCTGCAATGGCATTGCCAGCTCATTATCAACTTGTCATCCACCAAGACTCTTGGGTTGCTCCCTGTAGAGCTGCTCTTTAGCAGGTCATCCCCTAACCTGTTCTGGTACTCGGGGTTATTCATCCCCAGGTTCAGGACCCTACGCTTGCTTTAGTTGAAGTTCATTAGGTTTGTCTCCACCCAGCCCTCAAGCCTTTCAAGGTCTTCAGCTATATCAGCCACTCCCCCTAGTTTTGAATCATCAGCAAACTTGCTTAGGCTGCGCTCTATCTGTTAGTCCAGGCTGCTGATATGCAAGTTGAATAGGACTGGACACAGTACTGATCCCTGGGGGACACCACAGATTGTAGGCCTCCAATTCTATTTCACTGATAATGACCCTTGGAGCTCTGCCATTCATCAAGGTCTTGATCCATCTCACTGTCTAGTCATCTAACCCATAGTTCCTGAGCTGACCTGTGAGGATATTATGGGAGAGAGTGGCAAAAGCCTTGCTGAAATCAAGGYAGACGACATCCACTGCTCTCCCCTCATTAACCCATAACGCCATGCCATCATAGAAGGATATCGCACTGGTCAGGCAAGATTTCTTCTTGGTAAATCCATGTGACTACTCCCAACGACCTTCTTTTCTTTTACATGCTTGGTACTGACATCCAGAATGATCTGTTCCACCACCTTTCCAGTGATGGATGCGAGACTGACTGGCCAGTAGTTTCCCAGGTTCCCCTCTTTTCCATTTTTGAAGATGGGAGTAAAACTGGCTTTCCTCCAGTCATTGAGCATTTTTCATCATGTTCTCCATTATTTTTCAAAGATGATGGAGAGTGGCTTAGCAACATCTGCCAGCTTCCTCAGACCGGTGAGTGCATCCCATCAGGGGCCAAAGATTTATGAGTGTTGAATCTCCCTAGCCTATCTCTAACCGAATTTTCTACCACCAAGAAGTCATCCTTTTTTCAGGTCCCTCTCTTAGCTTCAATGTCCATGATTCCTGAAGGCCGGCCTCAACAGTAATGACTGAGGCAAAGAAGGCATTCAGTAATTCTGCCTTCTCTTTGTCTTCCATCACCAGGATATGACCTCCTTGACTTTCTGGGGTGAAAATGCACATTTCTGTCTCATATCCAACTTTTCATCCACAAGATCCTCAAGTCCTYCTTGGCAGAGCTGCTTTCAATCCATTCATCCCCCAGTCCGTATTGATACTGGGGATTGCCTCAATCTAAGTGCAAGACCTTGCAGTTGATGTTGAAATTCTTCAGGTTAAAAGAAATTTACAGAGGAACAGCAACATTGGGAGTTTTTGTTTGCTATTTTTCTAGTTATGTTTCACGTTTTTAAAACAAATCCTCTGCAAACCATAGGTATTGCTGACATTTGTATACTTTAAGACTTTATAACACCATACGATTACTTTAATCCACCTGGTTACCATGCGTARTTTCCTAATACAAAACTCTAGAGATATGTTTGAGTTGCATGTTATTCCAAGGTCAACAAATAGTTCGTCTAACAGCTCCATCATTGCTGCTATGGTCAGTCAGTAATGTCATTAGAAAGCAAGAATCAAACTGCTGGAAATATTCCAACAAAATAATGTTGGATGGTTTCCAGAAAGTCTTTTCCAAAAAACATTAGTTACTCCATCTCCTCCTGGACTGGCAGTTATCCAGATAATGTCCTACACTCTGTATGGTGTTACATAATGACTCACTGTGTATTATCTATGCCCCACTGCATCATGGATTGCCCTTGGTATATGATAGCAGTCAACTAGAAATCTCATAATGATTTTGTTATAGATTCTTGTGCCATTTTTGTGTCTTCCACTACGTGAGAGGGTTTGCTTAAGACTGTATTTTTATCACAAGCAGATTCAGAGACATATTCCATGACTCCTGATTTTCTGCAGGTCATGATTGGGATAATGGAAGAGTTGTCTCAAGATTTAAAATTGTAACGCATCGATCACTCACCACCTGAATAACAAGAAATAGTATCAGAGAAAATTTTATAGAGAAGAGGTGGAGATAACTTTGAAGAAGACTAAAGTAATCTCAGTTGTATTCATGAAATGAGGTAGAGTTTGACTGACTGTTTGCAGGAAAGTACTGAAACCCTGAACCCACTCTTATTTTAAGAATCTTGTAAGCTTTATTGCACATCCTTCACTTGGGTGATATAAGAGAACAATAGGTACGTAGATCTTAAAATAATTTTTTCCTTTATTTAGGGCATTTTTTGTCATAGAGAATGAGTATTTTTACCCAAATGATGACTCAGGAATATAAGTTATATATTTAAACTGATGAACTTTATGCCAATCAGCATAATAGCTCTTTTACTGGAACTGCATCAGAAATAAATTGCTCTCATGATTCTCTCTGAACTAAATCCAAGAGCAAATTCATTTTCTGTTGTGTTCCAAAAATTCTGTCCCTCTGCAGGGTAGAGTACGGTGTGTAAAATTGCATAGTGGAGTCTTGCACATTTATTTTTCTTCATATAGTGATTTAGAAAATTGATTTTTTTCTTCATTCCCTCTCCTTATCTCCTATTTGTCTTTTAATTTCTCAAGTTGTACTTTCTCTGCTTTTTTCAAATTACAGATCAAAGGATTCTGTAATCATTGGAAAGAGCAACATACTTCACAGGCTTCTTTAAATTTTTGTTCTTATAGGTTATATATATATATATTTTAAGCACCATTTTCAGCACTGATGCAAAATAACCTGCAATTATTTTAAAGAACAAGATGTAGTATACCGGTAATACTTAACTTTCTTTTTATTTAATTAAAAGCATAATTTTTAAAAAATATATTATAAATTTATACAATGCATTTTGATGAAAGCAAAGGTAATATTTTTATGATCAGCTGCAGTGTATGAATTCAAATTTCGGTAAAACAAACCAGCCAGCCAGCTTAGAAAATGGAAAAAGGATCAACTAAAGTTCTAGATGACAAGGAATCAAGTGCAATTCTTTGAAGTACATTATATCTTCTTGACTTTCATTTCAAGACACAGGCAATTTTTTTCATCTGCGCTTGTTTAATGTGGCTACACAAAAATGCAAATGAGGTCTACAAATATACTTTTAAACAATCTGGCTGTGACAGAATCAAAAGACTACTTCTCATACCTCATTTTAGAGCTCTATGCTTTGTTAATCAATCTGACCCAATAAAAAAAAAAACCATAGTTGTTTAGGTCTTAGCATACTTATTTTGTTGGACTAAAATATCTAAAAGCATAGGTGAGAGGTATTAGCAAAGCCATGTTATTATGCGATACTTACATGACTCTGCTTGGTGATCACATTGATGAAACTCATTTAACAACTCTGGTTGGTTTTCTTTATAAACTGCAATGATCATTTCACTTGGTTCAAAAAAACAGTCTCAAAATCTTTGGCTAATATTTTTTTACATAAATTAAAAGGGGACATTTTAGTCTTCGAATAAAATGCAGCCTGTGTTAACAGCTGAGGTAAACAGCAAGCTGAATTTAGATCTTCTTTTCATTTAATCAGGAATTGTTTTCAGCAATAAAAATAAATTAGTACTTGGATCAAATCAATTTAGTGTTGATTTTGCACAGATACTCTTTTACAAAATTTATGGTCAAAAAAAGAGTACTGAGGGGAAAATCCTTTCAATTGCCTTTTTTCTTTTTCATCATCTTAAAAAACCCTGTCCATGTTCATGGAATATAAAAATTAAATAATTCCAAAAGCTTGCTTTTCATCTGTTTTAGCTTGCTTTGCTTATATACAAATGCAGAATTTCTATGATCCCATGCACAATCTTCATACCAAGTCATGTCTGCTGAAAACACAGAATGAAGATTGTTGTAGTTACAGAGTTTTAGTCAGAATTTTTTCTTAATATTTAATTAGCTGTGAATGTAGAGTTTTCCCCTGGAGATTCTGCTGTTTTCCTAGACAGGAMAAATTACTGCTTGTCCTGGATATTGAGCACTGATCTTACTTCCCTGACTCTAGAAATATTGCCTCTTCATTTACACATTTGCCCATGGAACTGTCTATTTTATGGTATTTAGAGAAACTTGCACAAAGCTCATTTCAGCCCCTGGATAAAATTATGGAAGAACTTAGCAGTATCTGAAAGACTAGAAAGTGACTGAAAATACATCATGGTAAATTGTGTTTAACCAACCTGATACTTTCCTATGATGTAACAATTTGTAATATAAAAATGTGTAACAGTAGAGCTGTGGATGTCATCTACATCCTCTTGATTTTAACAAGATGTTAAATTGATAAGATATGGACTGACAATAGGTGAAAAATTGGCTCAATTGCCAGACATAAAAAGGGATATTGGGAGTAAGAAGGAGAAAAATTATGGAAGGAAAAAATTCTCACATGTGTCATAAGCTGAAAAAGATGTTCACATTTAGGAGGCTCAAGGGAAAAAGAAAACCCACTGTGACTGTCAAATTCATAAGACTGTATAAGAATTCTGCATGTAAAAACAGGAAAAAATTTGGTGAGTTTAGTTAATAGAATTTAGCATCACTATTCATCTGAGGGTTCTGTCTGAGACAGGAAAAATACATGCTAGTTTTTTGCTGCTACTATTACAATTTCACTATAAGCAAACATGAACAGTGCAAAATATCTGTTCAGCTACTTAAAACACTTTTTCAATGCTTTAGGTAACAAGTGAATTTTATTTTGACTGCTATAATTGCATAGTTTCAAAATTAAGATTATTAGATCAGCTGCACTTCCTGATGAAAGTGTGTAGAAGACTACCTTTGGCCGGATATATTAACAACTTGTGTATTTGTCAAACTTATAAGTTAAATTTGTAGTTGAAATAAGAACATAATGGGTTTTGGTTTTTTCACCCCTGGAAATGGCACCAGTGTGGTTGTAGAATCATAGAATAATTTATGTTGGAAAAGATCTGTAAGATCATTGAGCTGTAAACTAGCTGTTAACTAGCACTGCCAAGTCCACCACCAGAACACTTTTATGGCACCTGGGGACATGTGCCTGTCTTTTAAATACTTCTAGGGATGCTGACTCAACCATTCCCCTAGGCAGTCTGTTTTGACGCTTGGCAACCCCCGTGGTGAAGAAATTTTTCCTAATATCCAATCTACACTTCCCCTGGTACACCTTGAGGTCATTTCCTCTTGTCCTTTTGCTTGTTACTTGGGAGAACTGTCCAACCCCATGTAGCTGTAGAGAGCAGTAAGGCAGCCCCTGAACCTCCTTTTCTCCAGTCTAGACAACCCCAGCCCCCTCAGATTCTCCTCACAGGACTTGTGCTCTAGCATTTTCATCAGAGTTATTGCCATTGCTGTTATACCAGTCTTTTGCACTTYGGTACGTCCTAAGGTATTTACAACACTGTTTCAGGATATGTACTTAACTTTCTGAGATCTGAGAATTTTATTTATGAAAGCACTGTTCCAGTGTTCTCAGTCTGTTAGGGAAAGAATTCACTTGGATTGCTGTTACCAACATGCATTTTTGCCTTTCAAATATTTCTTTGTTTCTAAAGTCTGTAAACAACATAAAAACTAGGCCTTCTGTCAGTCACTGAAACTCACTGCTTTCAAATTCATTTTACATATATCTAGACATGATGTGCAGATTAACTGACAGTACCTGGTCTAACATGCATTTTCAACTTTGATTATGAAAGGGAAATTGAAAGATGTTCAAGGTACCACTATTCTAAGTAATAAGTGATATAGCAGCTGGAAAATTACCTTTCAAATCTTTAATGTATTTAGAAAGTGCCTTATTGTTTTAAAGATCCCCAGTCATCTAGTGGCAAGGAAAGCAATAGTTTTATGGGTATAAAGTCTTTCATTTTCTGATATCTCCAAATGCTTCATGTATTAAAAGTATTATGCACATTGTCACATAAATGCTGAAGTATCTAGATGACAAGAGTGCAGATACCGTCACACTGTGTATGTGAAAGAGGCGTTTGGTCAAAGGCAAACATTCATACTAGAGTATGGAAGAGATACTGTTAATTCAGCTAGAGATATTGTTAATTCAACCAACAGGAGGTCTTGGATTTTGAAGCTAAATCTAATACTACATCTGAAATATTCCCAGCAGCTGGTTAATCTTTTCTAAAAAATATTTTAATTTTTATTCTTCCTATTTTATTTCTTTCACTTTTACCAGTGAAATTACTTCCCTTTGGTCTTTTCATYAAAGATCCATTTAAATGACCCTTTTGCTGGTGTCTGGGCAATTTAATTCTACTCGATTATCACAGGCATATGATTTTCACAATGAACTGCTTCATGTATACCTTGAGAACTGCATATTCTAACCTTTGAGGGTTTCTAGTCAGGATATTACAAACTTACCCATAATTACTAATTTTCAGTGACAATAGGTGATATTCAATTCATTAGATATCTGGCCTTTCTGTGCAGCAGGCAAAACTTATTCAGAACTCTAAGATTTAAATGAAGAAAAGCATGAAGAAGAAGTGGCAAGAATAACAACTATATATATTCTAAATAATTTATCTACTTTTCAAGTTGCTAAAAATAATTTCAAAGATGGTAAACTATATTTTAATGCACTTGAGAACATTCCTCTACATGCTGCAGTTAATATTGTAGTTTCTTGTTTTTCAGGTCAATTTTTCTGAGACTGTTGAAATACAGCTTTTAAACTTTTGGAAAAAAAATCTTTTAAATATAATCTGGATAACATATAATGGTGTCCCTTTAATCCTTTCAAATATGATCGAAATATCAACATTTACAAGGAACGACTGAATATTAAAATATGCACTATTATTAAAGACCGTATTTACACTTTTAGAAGGTTAAAATTCTAGAAAACAGCACACCAGCAATAATGAAAAAAATGAAATGTAATTCCTAAAGTATTTCATAAAAGATTTCATTTCCTATGTAACACAAACAGTGAGTGTTGGCATACTAATATTGCCATGGTGAGTACACTACAGTCAGGTAATATGAGATGGTAATCAGGAGTATAGTCAAAGTAMCTCCCAGCTGAAGACACTTGCTGTGGGAAATTCATTGTTATGAACAAATAGTAATATTTCTAGAAGGCCAGCATGAAATATTCTTTGAGTTTCCCTTCAAGAGAATGTTCTGGTATTTCTGTRATTCATCCTATGGTACAGAATATAGCAGCTTATAACTAAATAAAAAACCAACCAACCAAMCAAAAAAAACAACAAACCCGCCCCCAAACTATTTTACCCATAAGGTATCTCTTTTATTGAAATCTCTGAAAGTATCTGGTCACAAGTTTATTTTTCTAAGGTGGGGCATATTTGGGTAAATCAAAGCAGCAGCCTTTCTTGCATGGGAAATACTCTTTTACCAAATGAAAAATGTAGGAACGAGACTTTAAACAAGGAAGCTAAAAAAATTCAGCTTTGCTGAACTTTTAAACAGTTCTGACAGTATTCACAGGTTAATCTAGTCCTTTGTCTTGTTGCAGCCTGTCTCTCCCAGGTCAGAAGTTAGAAGGAATATTGTTAGAAACAATATTTTTAGAAACATGTGCATCATCTGTAAATCTGCTTGAATAATTACACTTTTTTCTTGAATCAGAAGGGAAGTTATTTTGAAGTCCTTGATGAACCAGAATCAGAAACCAACATAACACCCTTGTCCACTTACTGATTCAACTAAAAACTGACATCTCCTGGCAAGATCTGAATCAGCGTGAAGTCTCTGTGTTTACTACAGCCTGCAGGGCAGCCTCATGTTCCACCTGCCTTTTCATCTAAACATCATTCTCTCTGTTTTAGTGTCAGATTTGCCATCATGTGCAGTCTGATCCTTCTCTTTCTTTACCTTAGCCTGGTATTGTGTTGGTTTTGTTTCTAAGAAGATATTTAAATAAAATATTCCAAATGAGTTGTTATTCTTCCTCAGTGGATAGCTAGTTCTGTTTGTAGCAGAAGATCCTGCAAATGCCTGATCAATCCAAGATCTGTCCTAGATGTCACAGCAGTAAGCATCACTGTGTGTATGCATACATTGCCAAATTCATGTGCTGTGCAAAATGCAGAACGTGAAAAGAGACTTGCCTCCTCATCCCCCCAAGCCCCCAGTTTTGTTGATCACGACTATGATATTGATAGATATGTAGCAATACAGTTCAGCTTTGTTTGTATTCCAAAATACTGTGTACTGGATTTAGGAAACTGGAAAGATGTTGAAATATTGTTTTGAGAAATATTGAGTTCTTGTACTCAAGCCCTGATGACCCCCAAATAGGCTTATCAGAGGAATTAAAAGAAATGCTATTGATGTGAATCAGAAGTCAGCCAGGCCAGCTTCAATTAGAATTAACTTAAAGCAGTACTGAAATGAAAACAAGTCACTAAAATTCACAAAAAGGTGGGAGGAAATCTCTTYGAGAAAATCACTTTTAATAGAAGTCTCTCTTTTATATTAGTGAGCCAGCAGGGTACCTGCTATGGAATGTTTAGGGAATATTAGAAAATTTAAACTGGCTATTGTTCACTTGATAAGGATGTAGGCATCTGAACCTAATTTCACGTCCAAAGAAAGATATCAGTTTTATTTTGCAGAATTCTCAACTTCCAAATTCATTAGGCAGTTCTCTTAGAGTTCTAGTTTCCAAGGTTACTATGTGCCATGTGTTTCCTGAGTAGCTTGATCTTCAGACTAGATTCATATTACAACTCAGGTTTAGACAGATAGTTGCCTAAATTCTATCTCAAAAAGCAAAAACAAACAAACAAACAAAAATCCCACTGAAAAACCAACCAAAAAATTAGAAAATTTCATAACCATAGTTTTAGTATAGTAATTAGGTATTTATTATAGTTTTGATGAAAGTTAAACATAAAGTCAAGCATATAGGTAGGTGCAAATAAGATGACAGACATCTGTATCCACTCCAGGGAATTTTTTTACTTGTCTGTCAGCATTAAACCTATCTTCTAAATAAAGGTATGCATCTTTATTTGTATTTGGTGTAACAAGTGCAGATAAATTGAAGATGTCTGTCTTTGCAGTTAAGCCTACGGCTTCTTATACAGTACTGACATATGCCTGGTGCTGTGCCATTAGCCTGGTTGGTATAGGCTGGGAAAGCTACTTTGAATGTATATTTTTTATATTATCTATTCCCTTTTTGCCCCTTCCTTTTCCTCCTTTAGGTTACCTCATTCCATTCCAACTGTGAAATTTCATTTGTTACCTTTAAATGCATATTGTATTAAATTAACTTATTGCAGGTACCCATAAAAAGAGAACATAATTTTTACAGTGAATTTGAACATCATTTTCTGGGTGACTTACTATACATACAAGAACAAAAAAGAACGCAAGAAACTTTGTTTAGCTCAACAGCTATTTTTATTGGAAAATTTCTTTTAATTTGATTATCTTTTTTTTGATTATCCTGGTCATCTTTGACATCTTTTAAAATTTTCTTTTAAGATGTTATCATTTGCTTTTATAGCTGCTAAATTGTATTATACAGATCAAAGACATTTTATTTTTAATGCAGCTAACAGAGTAACATCAAGGATAATATAAGGTAATATAAGGTTGTGATACCACCAGGATTAAAGCCTATTATTATGTCATTTTTTTCATAAACAACTGGATCTTTACCAAAAGAAACAGAAGACTAAAAGTCATCACTATTTAAAGAAAATTCAAATAGCTTCAAACATGGTTTTTCACTGAAACCATTAAAACACAATGAGAAATTAATAATTTTCTGCAGAACCTGAGTCTTTGTTGAAAAACAAATAATAGCAGCACATGAAAATCCATTACGGAATTTGTAGCCTGAATTAACCAATGGCACAGCTATGATCACTGAACTAAATTAGGAAATTTGAGTCCTCAGAAGACAATCCTTATGGTGTGAGATCTCTCTGAAGGGAAAGATAAGAAATTAAAAAAAAAAGCAGAAAACACAAACATTACTTTTATACCCATATACTTTTTGCTGTCTCCAATCTCCTGCTCATACAACTGTGTAAAAATAGTAAAGATTTGTACAAACTCTAAGCAAACATATTGGCAGAGTCTACAGGAAATGCCTTTTGACAAAGCTTTATTCTCATCAGGAAAATGAGTGTGTTTTAAAAGAGTTTGATGATAGTTATTGCAGTATCTTTCTTGCATTTTCTAGATTAAGAAGCGTGACAACAACAAAAACAGGAAAAACAAGCTCAGAGCCCAATTGTCAGAGCCTGGAGCGCTCGGCACTCATCAGGTACAAACACCGCATAACTTATTGTTGTGAGCAGTATTGAAAATCTGCTGTGAAGAATTTGCAATCTCAGATTGTTAAAGACCAGTTCAAACTCAGGTGACATGCCACCCACTCATTCAAAAAACCAAATTACATGTGATATTAAGCCTGATGAAGAGGAGATTCAAGAACAGTTCCAGAAATTAAAATCTACCATAAATACCATCAAAAAGCCATCAATAAAATCTCATCATGGTCCTCTTCACCCATAATAAAAAAAGAAAAAATTACAAGTCAAGTTTAGGAATGGAAATCAAGTGGTATACACTATAAATAGTTCTTTCACATCACAGTTTTTAATGACTGTGATGGTATTTAAATTATTTCTTTTCTTGTAACATCTCTTGATTTTCTTCCTTCTCTCTAACTCAGTATAATGTAAATTAAGAACCACTCCTTTTCTTTTTAATGTGCCCTAGTAATTGTTTTGCTCATAGACACAAAAGGATCTAAATGGATGTCTGACTTAGGACTACACAAGGACTTTTACTATCCAATATCTCACTCTATCATTTTAGTAATTATCATATACATTCCCTATTCTCCTTATTCTTATTGAAGCCCAGGGACTTGGACTGGAGTCCAGTGACATGAAAAGTCTTATTAATTCCAATGTTTTATAATTAAACTCTGATTACTGTACCTGTGTGGATTCAACACCTTTCTTGTCCTTATTTAATCATTTCCCTCTACGCCTTTATTGACACATTGCTATATGTCAGTGAAATTGTTGTTCACTGCAGATTATTTTCCTCAAGAGGTGATGAATACTCAGGAATTATTATTTTTTTCTGAAAATATAAGCTAAAGCTTTTTTAATACCTCAAGTAAAAATTCCTATTTCAGTAGTGAAGTTTGATGTTAAACCAAAAATACACTTTTCAGCTGAAGCAAGGATGCGGCAAAATTATAGTTGTGCGCTCATGGGATCCTGGTTTATCCAGTTTCCCTATGTAGAAAATGCCTACTTAAATTGATCATATGCTAAGTATATCAATCAAAGGTCAGATGAATGCTGACTTAAATTATCATGAGAAAGACAAGCTAAATAATGTAGGTTCTCATTTCTTTTCTAGGAAAATAAGGGAGCAGAGGATTATGAAGTGAATGAATGGTAAATGCAGGATGTAATTTAATTTAGTTTTTGAAAGAAGTAGCAAGTTTCATTTTCTGCTCTCATCTTCTGAGCAGTTAACCAGTACCTATACAATAGTATTGGGTTCTGAAAACACATTACCAACTCAGTGGTTGATCCATGTTAGCTTGTTATCACTCAATTAGTGTGACTAACTTGTAAGATCTATACAGAGAGCTACTGGTATTTTCACTTATTTTCTGATGGGATTTAGGGCAATGCCTGCACATTTACATTGCCCCCTCYCAATATCTGGAGTCTTCTACTGGTTTTGTCCCCTTTAAACTCTGTAGAATTTTTCCAATAGGATATAAACTGTCTTGTGTTCAAGTGTTCTGAACATCAAAATACTATTGGTGATTAGTTTTACTTTTGACAGTAGTTTGAAGTAAACTTTTGGATGGATTATTAACCTAAGAACTTTGTTAAAATCTCCCAGATAAGCAAAAGGAACATTTGCTAATGGCACAGTCAACTTGTTCTAGTAAAAAAAAAAAAAAAATCTTTCTACTATTACCTCTTAAAGAAGTAAATAAAGATGACTTCGTAAGTTTAGGTTCCTAAATCTCCCGCAGAGTTACAGAAATTAGTCACTTCTGACAGTTGCTAGGTTTTTCTTAAGACTATATCCAGATGGATTCTTTGAAGACATCAGAAAATATCTGGGGATGGACAAGAAAAGGGCCAGAAGCAAGAATTACTWAATGTGATCATGGTACAAGTACCACATCTCTCTTGTAAACTTTTACAATATGATTAAAATTTATCACCAGAAGAGAGTCTTTGTTACCAGGCTCTTGACAGCTTTTTAGAATGAGGGCACTTAGATACTGCATTAGAGACACTGGTTGTTTACCACCCTATCAGAGATATAAGATCTCATCTCCAAAGCTTGCAGTGTGTTGCTGGTCTGTGAAAGTTTTCTTTAGCAGTCCATAAACAGGGATTTTTTTACTGATTTTCAACTGTCAACATTATTAGTGTTTAGAGAACACTGAAGATTTATGCCATAATTCAAAGCATTTAGGATGAAAACTTAGCAATACATTTAAAATGGCTAGTATAAGCTGCCCCAAGAGAGAGCAATGATTATGGAATTACGAAGTGAGAAAAAAAAAGGGAAAGCCTTTTCAATAAACATGTAAGTAATTGCTCTCTAAAATTGCATGAAAGGAGGTTGCGGTAGGTTGAGTGCCAGACTCATTAAGTAACAAGTCATAGGATAAGAGGTGATGGCCTCAAATTGTACCAGGGGAGATTTTGATGGAATATTAAGAAAAAAATTCTTTACCAAAAGGCTTATCAAGCATTGGAACAGGTTGCCCAGGGAAGTAGTTGAGTCACCAGTCCTTGGAGGTATTTAGAAAACTTACAGATGCAGCACTTAGGGACATGGTTTATGGTGGACTTGCCAGTTTAAGGTTGGACCCGATGATGCTAAAGACTTTTCTAACTAAAAGACTCTATGTTTCTATAGCATAAGGTGCTTCTTTTCAATATATTCCTAGAATCATGAGTGTCATACTGTGGTGATCTCTCTCAGGCTTTGAGTCACCATATATAACCAAAAGACACATAATATTTTCAATATATAATGCATGGTTGGTTTTGCCCTTTTCCCTCACTCCCACCTAAAAACAGCTCCTAAGCAAAGCTGTGAAATATAATATGGTAACCAAGTGACAATTTGTTTTATCCAGAGGAATCTGATGTGCATGAGAGCAATTTAAATTTTAGTTTCTCTAGAATGTCTAATGCTCACATGTTCTCAGCAGAGCCTAAACCAGTACAATTTCACTGCAATTGTTTATCATTTATGGTAAGAAAGTAAGACTCCAAACAGTTCAGGTAGATTGAGCAAATACTTAAATAAGAACAATTTTTCCAGCTGAAAGACCAGATCTACCAGGAGAATGACCTCTGCTTATTGTCATTGTACTGCAAAGTAACAATTTAAATTAGTTAATAAAAACTTTGGATCATGAAAAGTTCATATCCATTAATCCAGCCTACAATAAAAACAAACCTGCCTAACTTATTTCTGCTGTATTATATAAATAAAACTAAGATTGCTTTCTTTTTGCTTTTTAGTTTTATTTAGAAGGCAAATAAACCTGATCTCATTCAATAGGTTATTTTATCTTCTCTAAAACTGAAGTATTTTGCAGGTTAGAGATAAAAATGAAATTATGAATATTTTTTGTTTGCTCCTGCTGAGTACCATTTCCTGTGTTACTGCACTTCTAAATAACTGAGTGATACTCTACTGCTATGCAGGAAATCTGCTGTCACAATTATTTTGGACTGAGTTTCAGCAACTGGGTTCTAATTTTGCTAAAATAACCAATGTAATTGTTAATCCTTCGGCATCTTCTCGAAGGATCTGCATCATTTTGCCCAAAAATCTACTCTATTTAAGCTTGTTACATTGCTCAGTAGATTCAATCTAACTATTCTATCTTTTTTATTATTTAATGTGTTATAAAAGTTTTTTTCAGGAAAATACTAGGAAGATAATATATTAGCACATTAATTCCTTACAGAATATTAAGGATTAAACCAAAACTTTTTCATACTACTGTGCTTGCTATAAATATTGCATGAATACCCAATACAGGAGTACTAAYCTTTCAAACTTCACCCAGGGAATGTTGTAAGAGTTCACTCCGTGGATGAATTAACAAAAACCAAACAATACAAATAAAAATCCAACCCAATGATGCAATTCCTAAGGAGTTTTGCCTAAAGCAGCCAGCTCTCCCAAATCATGATTAGTACCTTAACCTTCAGGAAAGGCACTAAGCAGACTTTCTTAAATATTTCTAACTAACATTAGGAACTGTTTTACCATATATCTGTGCAGAATTAAGAAAAAAACCCTACATCTTATAAATGAAAATTTCTATATTTTATATATAAAAAAGTGGAAAATTAATAATGGCATTATTAACCTTTATTTTATGTCTGAATGTGCCGGAGGTCACACTCTTCTGAGTCTTGGATTATGATTTCTCAGAGCAGAGCTCCAGCAGCACACAGCAACCAGGAACAACCACCTCCACCTTTGGCTCCTCCCAGGGGTTGATTTATAGGGCTTGTGCCCGCCCTGCAGCCACAGCTGTTTGTAGGAGGTTGATGAGCACCTTAGGTTGAGGTTGTCTCAATTAATAATTGGATCCTGGTGTGGATCCTGGTCTTGAGTGAGAGTTTGGCTAGTGCATACCATCAGGGTTTAAATGCATATTACTACATCTGAAGTACTCTGAAGACAATTAATTAGAAAGAATAATGCTCTGGTGACACTGGTGATAGAAGTGAAGGGGTTTATTCAAAAGAAAATATCAACACACTTGAAAAATTCATTTTGGTACTGAAGTAAGTGATTCTCTGGACTTGTTTCCAGAATTAACATTGTCGATTTTTTCAGAATATTAGGGAAATTTCAATGAAATACTACATTTCAAACCTCTTTCTTTTTTCATTTCTGCTTCCTGGTATTGTAAGCTCAATATAATTCTATTTCTTAGAAAATTCCAGTGAAAAGTTACCTGTGAGAACTACCAGCTTCTTCTTCAGCACTTCCCAGCTCGGAAAGAGACTGGTAAACAGTTAATACAATCTCAATATCCACTTTCTATAGAGGAATTTAAGCCTGTGTATTGAATATTTATGTCATCCTCCAACGATTTTCCAGGCAGCCTATTGACATTCACTAATAGATTTATTATTTTATATTCTAAAATTCACTTTGTCTAGTAATATTGAGATTTAAGTACAAAGATTTTCAGACAAAGTACTTTTTTCTTTCTGATTCTAAGGAGAATGTATTTAGTCCTAGTGATTTCTTGTTCAAATTCACTGTGATAGCTGGGAGACAACCCATTATAAATGGCTCCCAGTCTGTCTTCTTGACCAGACACAGGTAAAGCGAAAAACATCTCAGACAATATTGGGTTTGAGGCATGGAGGCACCAGTGGGAGTTTAGTCATGCAATTTTAAAAAATGAACTGATTTAATATATTCACCGAATCTCATTTGAGATGCAGAATTTATTCTAATCTTATTTCAGTGCAATTATTGCATATGCTTCAAATCACCAGTATATCTTTGTTTCTACCCCATGCTGATTATCCATTTCTGCATTTGTTTTCTCATTGGACTGTAAAACTTGTTTGATTGTTGCCCTATTAATCCAAGCATTTTTCAAGCCTGAAACTTTTGAATGTCTGCCAAATTGAAGCTCTATTCTCTTGATGCCTTTTGCCAGCAGAAGAAAGAAAAGACCTCATCTTTCTCAAAGCTGGATCGAGAATGTAGGCTGTCAAAAATTAAAGATGACAAACCAGAAGGGGGTTTTCTCTGAACAGTGTTGATGAGACCCATGGTACAGGACTCAGAAGGTGAATCACTCTATTCTCTCATTTAATAAAACAAGACAATTGATAATATAAATTGTATGTTATACGATATAAACTCATAACAACCTCCCATTTGGATTTGATACTCTATAGTTCTAAATTCACCAATCAGCAATGCATACTTGTGCACATATGTTTTACCTGTGCATACATGTCTTTCCCCAATGACTAGAACTAAGAGAAAATTAAACTTGAACTGACTGCTGAACTGAATGCACCATTCTAAAAAGAGTAAACATCTATAATATAGGTAGAAAAACAAAGTCAAATGAAAAAAATTTTTGTAGCATTGTATTAGTTGAATCACTAATATTTAACAGTAAATTGCTATGAATCACAAAGATGCTGAGTCTCTTGTGAGAATTTGAGGTGTTTTTATTTCTTCTGTCAGAAACAATGTGGAAATTTTTTTCTGCTTGTTGATTTAGCCATTTCCTCTAAACCACTACATGAAATTTTCAGAATCAAAGTTTTACAGTGTGGCAACTGAAAAGAGCCAAATATACCTTTCAATTATTCTAGAATATACCCAAAATAATCACAATATAACTTAGAGCAGAATTTAGTCATGAAATCCCATGGTTGTGAGTAATATATTCTAATTTTTTATGCAGTTGAATAAATTTTACCCTACATTTTCTGAAAACACTACTTTTAAAAACAGATGTGAGATGACCATTAGAAGTTCATATCAATAAAACCAGTATGAATTATTATTATTATTATTATTATAACAACAAAATATTACTTTATGATAAGTCATCCCATAAATAAAAATCCATGCTGTAAAGCATTACAATAGGATAAATGAAATCAGCGTGCTCTTTTTGGTTCCTTTTGTTTCCTTGAATCATTAGCTAAATGTTGCTATTAACTTCTCTTACTGAAAGTGTTGATGACAAAAAGGTTGGATTTTCTGCTTCTGAGCTACACAGGCAAATTTAAATGCCAAAAAATTCCTTTACAGAGAGTTAGAATATTATTTTACTTTTCCTATGACTTGATCAGATCTGTGATTACAGACTGGAAGATTCAAAGGCACACATTCAAAAATCAAACCTCAGGGCAACCAATAACCTTTCATTGTCAAAAAACTAACAGCCAGCTTATCACAAAAGCAAAGAAATATGTTAAGAATGAAAACAAAATAAACAAAATGTTTTAAATAATTTTCCTTATTTGCATAAGTAAACAAGAAGACATTTATTTGTAACAGTTCTAGGAAAAATCTTCTTTTGTCCACGTCTGTGTGAATGCAACGGGATCTCAGTACAATTTTTAAAAGTTGCTATTGGAAACTTTTTACTTGCATTTTATTTCTTTCAAGAATAAGAACAGATCTACTACCTGAATGCTCTATTTTTAGATGTTGTCAGAAGTATACAGCAATAAATGTAGGTTTAGCTTTGTGGGGAAAAAATAATCAGTGATCATAAAAGACATATAATGATCCATTTTAGGAAGGCCCTTGCTGCTGTGGCATCACTGACTGTGCTTTTTACACATGTTTTGATATTTCACAATAAATCACGTCAAATTTTCTACCCCACTCAATTATATAATTTATTACATAAGGAACACCACTTCTCAAAAACGTAACTGTTAAACGATGACAAAATTATGGTGCATATTAATTATAAATAAGTGAATATTGAAATACTTCTAACTAACCCAACCCTTTTATCAGTGACTGAAGTAATCCTTAGATTAAGACCTTCAAAGAGATGATCCCACAGAATTTAATAGATACAGTAGTTCTACAGGGGCCAGAAGCAGAATGCCAGGGTCTCCTCCAGTGCAGGGCTGAGGTTTCACTGGGATTTCTGCTGTTGGGTGGGGGTCAGGATCAGTTCCACTGCAGGGAACTGAGGTCAGACACAGCCTTGGGATGTCCAGGCTGGACTGTGGAGATAAGGATGGGCTGGGAAATCAGTCCAGAAGTCACTTTACTCCCTCTTAAACATCTTTGAAATGCATCCATACCTTGTGATACTCTGTAATTTTTGTGAAATTGCCCTATGTTATTTGTTATGCTCAGAAGTCCCTCTTATCATCTGCAGAATTTTCTCGCAGTCTCTTCCGTTAGCTAAACCTCAGGCAAGGATATAAACATAATGATACATTGTCTTAACGTTAGTATGGTATATTTGTCTAATAAATATTGTAGAAGAATGTAAGTGCTAAAGGTTGCCGTCTCAAGTAGCTCTAAAAATACATCTGTCTTATTTTATCTTTCATACAGAATTTCTATCTGGAAATGCATTTGAGCTGGTTGTTTTCTCATACCTGTACCAAGTCCCAGTAATTTGTAAACACTTTCTACATAGAAACTATGACTCCATCATTTTTCATTTATTTTTTCCGTAGTTACCATGTGTCAGAGACCACCACAAGCATGTTTATACATCTCAAGAATATAAGAAGTCAAAATTTAAGCCAGTTCTGTTTTTCAAATGCCAAAATAAGTGGAAAAAAGTTCCCAATTTATTTATCAATACAACAATATGGAGTTTAAATATAAAGTCCCGTTTATTCACCTCTTTTCCAAAAACGTAAGCAGAATTTGCCTTTATCTTTTTCCATTTCAGAACAAAGCATAAGCCTGTGTATTAACCACAGCAGGTTTTGCACTCTTTCCTTACAGTGACTTTAAATTTTAGCATATGATTAGATCTTTGGAACAAAGTAAGGGAGCATACTGAAGCTGCTGAAAGAGAGATTAAGTAATTCGTTAACTGTGGTTTCAAAGAGTGGATGTCTAATTTTTGTAATCTTCTTAAATATAAAGAGACAGAAGTCCAGTTTCAGTAATGCTGTCTTTCTTTGCAAATAGGCATTCTGTCTTACGACTTCTTGATGTACATCTGTTAAACAAGCAAGGCAGAACTCATACGCACAGTTCAACCAAGAAAATATTCAAATCTTTGAAATAGTTTCTTTGTTTATTGGGGGGGATGAGAGGTCATATTGAAGTTTCAGTTTCAAATATATTATAGTTACTGAGATTTATTGGTAGCAGGAAAACAATGTGAAACAAAAAGCTGTTGGCTTTATTTTATTCAAAAACATGTAACCTTTGCCAGAAAGCAATTCATATAATATAGAGAATGAAGTATTTTATTGCAATAAAATTTTTCTTTTAAAAAAATGGTTCAGATATACCAATATTTTTTATTAAAAACATATACTAATAATTAAAGTACGTAAAGGACTAAATCTGCTATGAGTTTCCCAGTAGAAACACAGGTTTAGGATCTATGGCCGATGTATACTAACATAGAAATTACATATATATAAATCTGTTAAAGTGCAAATTTCTTCGTACACTTGTTTTAATATCAACCTTCCATACTTAATATGCTGTGGAAAAGTCATACACTCAAGTGTCCAAATACCTTTGCAGGTGTAATTTTTCCAAATTCTCACATAGGTGATCCTTTCTGTATTCCTCACAGTAGCAGTTTGTACTGTTCTGGTAGAATCCACCTTCAATTCAGAATAATGGATTTTTTGTTATAATTTTTTTAATGTCCCTTTTGCTTTATTTGTTCACCCACTATCCATACACTATATACCTTATGTTTTACATGCAATGTATTTTGTTTTCATTGATCAGACCACATGAGGTGCAAGAAAATGGAGTCTTCAAAATTATCAGCACATGATTTTCATGAGGGTTATCTATATTGTGAAAAACTCCTGAGTTTGACATTTCAGCCTTTATACACATAAGCAATGCTGCCTACTGAGAAGACAATTAAAAGTGCTAAAAATTCTGGTTTTCAGCACAATAAACAAAGAACAACACTCTCTTTTTGCCAGCTGTGATCATATAATGAAACTACTAAAAACTAAACTTGTCCAGAAAGCACTAGAAGTGCATTTTTATGGTTTCTTTATTTATTTAAAAAGCTGAGGAGAGATTTTCAGCCTAGGACACAGAAACACAATTTCTGGATTTTCAGCTGCAGCTTAACACCTCATATTGTTAGAGAAATCAAGAAAACGCTTTGCTCTTCGATTTTCTTCTCTCTCTAAGTTTAGTGTGGAAAAGTTCCTATTTGACCAAAACTACAGGGTTAAGCTCAGTTCTTCAAGGTAGTTTAAGATTTTGTGAAAAAAAGAAAATGTTTTGTGAAATTTATATTTGAAAAGCTCAATAAACTTCTTAAACTACTTCCTACTTGCTTAACAACCAAAACTGTACAACTTTTGAAAAATATACAGAAGAATGTACAGTGTAATAATCTTAAGATAAATTTCAATGTAAATAAAATTGATATCTGTTCTCATGAACTGTACTGACGTTACTGCGAAAAGTTCTCTACCTTTCTCGTGATGCACTTTACATTGCTTCTATGTATTCTACTGATTGTTAAAGGCAAACTGAATCAAGGAACAAAGGGCACTTCCTGGGGTGTTTGCTGATGTAAACTTATCAAATTCACACAATAACCGTACACTTGAAGATAATCATTAATTCTTACATATTATAAATTGATATCACTATTTACACAAAACTGTCTTTGGCAACCATATTATAAGTCAGACGTGAATATACAGTGCCATGAAACTTAAGCAAAATATTTAGCAGGGGCAGCTAGAGTCCTGGATGGGCCTGGTGATCAAGGTGACCAGGCTTGAGTGCTCCTTGAAAGACAACCAGGCTGGGCTTGTCTTCTTTCATCTCTCATTTTCTTCATTTAATTCTGATGTCTAATACCTCCCTGTCCCTAAGCCAAAAAATGTGTGTTTTCTGATTCCAGCACAGCTTTTTGGTGCACATGAGCCAGGATATCCTGCCTCTTTGTGGTTCCTAGTGCTTATCTTGCATTTGTCTGGCAACTTTTTATCCCTTCATTGCTTCCTTGTGCAACCACACACAAACATGCCACTGCTATGGTCACGTTACTCTTATGCTTATGTAAAATGCATATGTATTGTGTTTGGCTATTCCATGAAAATATGACTAAATTCTGTCATTAATTGCAAAATTTTGGTCATACTTGGATTCAAGGAAAGCTGATGTTAGCAAATCTAATTAAATAAGTAACTAACATTTTAATTGGAATATCTTTAAAACATCCAGGTGTCAGAAGGTCCTGCTTTGACTACATTGTCCAAATGGGAAATTATATTTGGTGGTTTCTAAAAGAAGGATATTTTATTGTGATGTTAGAAGTAATTTAAAATATGCTTATTAACACTAGCAGGAAAGTCTTTAGGTTTAACTGCTTTCCATTGTAAACCTACAGTAGATTATTCAATGTCCTGCTGAGTAACAGAATTCTTTGTCTGTTGTGGGACTGCAGGTTTCATGCTCCAGTTTCTATCACTAARGGTTCTGTGTGATGCCTTGAACCAAAAGCACACATAATTAAAAGGAGTCACCCACCCCTGTCATATATGCCGTGTTGAATTTCATAATTCTACAGTGCCCTTAGGCACACAGCAGGGCTTACTCTTCAAAACCCTATGTCCTCTATGTTATTACTTATCTAATAAGTAACATCAGTGCTGAATTCTGCTCCAGGCTGCTTTGCATCAGAGAGCTACCGTTTCAACACAATGGCAAAGTGGCATATCCTCAGTTAACAATAATAGTTTCTAAGTAAGGTAGCTATTTCCTTCATCTCTTCTCATGCAAACAACAGTAGGCATGATGTGATGGTGCTGCTATTACTGTTCTTTGTGCTGCTGTAAAAGTGTGTAGATACTGCAAAAAAACTTATTGAAGTACAAGTAATAATAAAATAGTACATTTTTCCACTTTTCAAACTAGAACTTGAAGCCTTCTTCTGGAAGGTTAACCGTGCATGTTTCAGAACAAAATGCTGGACTAAATTCTGAAATGTATGAAAAAGTTAGATAAACTAAATAAACAATTGCCTCATTTATCAGAGCTCTCCTTTAACCAAACATTAAGCCTAATACAAAGAGTTTTGCAAAGTCGCCTAGGATTAGCGCTGCAAGAATGTGCAGTTGCCAGGTCCAAATTCCCTGAAAATGTTTTTGCTTACTTCTAAGACAGAAATTGGACTAATACTAATTTAACACAACCCTGAAATGATTTGAAGATTTCTGGAAATCTAATTTTGAGCCACAGATAGAATTCTAAAGCCTTTGACAGCTAGATGACCAAAACCAAATTAAATCTCTCTCATGTAAACACCTTTGACCATGCCTGGGTTGCAGTTAATTTACATACAAATGTACTGATTCCTATCTTAATGTGTTTTATAAACTGATTGCTATTTGAGTGGTAAAAAAGGTGCAAAGTAGCCAACCTTTTCCATGACCCATATCATTAGTTCCCTTGCCCCACTGTGCAACAGGTCTATCCATTCTTCTCCTAATAACATACTTGCCGAAAGCTTTTTTACTGCCCTTCACCTCCCCAGCTAGTTTCAACTCAAAATGAGTTTTGGTTTTCCTCCAACCGTTCCTACAAGAAGTGAAATGCCTTTGCATTCTTCCCATGTAGCCTGTCCCCACTTCTGTCATCTGTGTGCTTCCTTTTCACCATTGAGCTCAGTTAGGAACTCAGTCTTCATCTATGTTGACCTTTTCCCACACTTGCCTGACAAGAACAGACTATTCTTGTGCCCTGAGGAGATTGTATTTGAAGACCAAACAGCACTTGCATTCAGCAAATGTTCATCCAAAAAATATGAAAATTATGTTTGATTTAAAAGAGCAACTTTAGCATACTTTTTTTCTACGCCAGTTGTCTGTTTTTTGGTTTGGTCTGGTTTTGGTTTGTTTTGTTTTTGCTGGAATCTTGACACCTTGCTATCTAATTTAATTTTCCAGGATGACAGTAGATATATAAGTATTTGTAGATCTAAAATATTGTCCTCAGCCTTCTCTTCTATATTCCTGCTTTCTCAGCATGGGAGCATGATAATCTCTTTTCAGTAATGAAGTACATGTAAATACTAAGAATGGTGGATAGATTATACTACTACTTGTGTGTAGCTTCAGTCTCATACTCTAAAACCAAGTTTATTACAATTAACCCATTTGTTAATTGTAAACTGTGTCCCCAGTTAACCCATAAATGTATGACCATTTGTGTGCAAATGAAAACATTTAAATGTTAAAGTGTTTCTAGATCTCAACTTTACATTTCCTTTTTTTCCTTATTAGATAATCAAACTTCAAAAATCCATCCTCCCAATAGAGAAAGAAAAAACAAAGATAGAAAACCTGGAAAACTTACCTAGGATTAAAAGCCGATTACAACTTCTTGTCCTTCTTGCACTATGAGAAAGTTATGGACAGATTCAGAATCACAGCAGCAAGCTGTGAATGATATATGAAATGAAACAGTCCTGCTGATTATACTGCTGTGATGTTTGCTGTGACCTATAGACATCCAGGTGCACAATATTCATATTGTGGACAGAAGAATAGCCATGACAATGAAAGACTTTAGAAGTAAAATAAACTATATTCGTGTGTGAAAGAGTTTTAAACTTTCAATGTATGCTCTATTTTCCACCTCACATTCTTTCCTTTAATCAACCTGTTCCCCGACAAAAGCTCATGGAGAAAAGATAAGAGCCCATTCTCCAAAACAAGCTACTTAGCATGGTAAAGACCCATTACAGGTTAAATTTTTTTTCCTCTTCTCTTCCCTAGGCAAGACATAAAATTTTGTTTCATACATGAAGATGAATGGAAGAAGCTTGCAAATGGACAGGAAAATAGCTTACAAGTGGTTTTATTTGCCTAAATTTGAAGGCTCTTGTCACAGAGGTGCTGTGGATACTATCAAATACTCACAGACCTGTCTTGTGTTATCCAATGGGCTGGACCTTTGTTCTATGCTAAGTGAACAATAAGGAGTTACCTCCTGATTGTGCAGTATCAATTAACGAAGAATCAAGCCTATAGATATTCAATGCTCATCAGTAAACAAATAATCTCTCACCAGAAATTACCGAATGTGTGCTAATTTTACTTATGATATATATTTATCAATAGTTTGGTGTAAATTTTAAACTTTGTGCTTAATAGATAACTTCTTTCTAAACTCTTAAAATTTCCATCTCTTCAGGTAAGGGTTTTCAGATAGCGCAGACAATTGTTAGGTAGGAAATACATATCTCTCCCTAATCTCTGGATCCACTCAATTGCTGCATTGCAACAGAAGGATTCCTTGAAGTGGAAAGATAATTTTAATTTGTGCAGGTTTTCCTGATTTATTTAAGTTTGTTAAAAAATATAGAAGTAGATGTAACAGCTTTTTTTTTTTCTTCCACCTTTTATTTTTTTGCCAAAACATGCATAGGTTCACAAAACAGTGTCATGACACAGCCACGCTAACAGAGCCCAGAGTGGCATGTTGACAGTGAAGAGACATGGAAACTGCAGTTATTGGGCGGTTAGCCAGTAGGGATTACTGAGGCAATATCTAGTACAGTGAAAATTTGTGAATTTTCAGTTGGGATAAACTTTTAAATTGTAAATGAGTGAAAAAACAAATAAGTGGATTCAGAAAAAAGTTTTACAAAACATAATAGGCTTTAAAGCTGTACTTTAATATGATCCTTTTAGTATTTTCTTTAGTAAAAGCTTGGGAGATCCATAATTCATCTGCTGCTTGTTAATGTCTTCGTGGAGATGTCAATGTTCTCCCATCCCAGAGATTTCTGAAGTAGGTTATTTAGTAATCTTTCTGACAGGTCTTACAAGTAGCAATTGCTGCAAGGTTAGAGAGTCTTTATCACTGAGGAAGCCTATGGTTAAGTTTACACTTGTCTTTTAGACATTTCCAAATCCCTCACAGCTATAGTAAAGAATCTGACCTCCCTTTTAACCAAAATTGTGGAACAGGTCTCTATGCTTACGCTTTTTGCACGAGTCATTAAAAGGGTATACATGTAAAGGCAGAAATTGTAGGCGAGCAATGGCATATCATTCCCAGTGCTAGGGCAGAGTGGGGGCCAGTGGCTCCCCGGGTACCAGATGTAGGGAGTGATGGGCAATCCAGCAAGGCAGACAGGGCAGGGCCTCACAGCCAGAGCCCATGCTGCCACTGCAATCAGGGAGCAGGGTGGGCCTGGGACGGCCTTGGACACGATGGGGCGCCTCTATAAGGATGGGCTAAAACTGAAGCGCAGCTAAAGCTGGGTCAGGACATCACSCTGGGAGTGAGGATCAGAGTTAGGCCTGGGGAGGGGAACCAGGGGCAGGCACAGCCTTGAGGCAGCCAGGGATTTCTACATTAGTGTTTCGGCTTGGTTTTACTGAGAAGTGTGCTTTTGAAGTGACTTGTTGTTTCTACTCTGATTCACATTATGCTTTCAAATCATTCTTACTTGGTTTCTTTCTTTTGAATGAAATTATTTAGAAAGATGTTGTCCAGAATCACACTGAATGTTGTCTGATTGCCACTGGTTATCGTGTTCAAGTTGCCAAAGTAGAATTAGTTCAAAGTCAAATTTCCTATCTTCTCAATACTGTTCCACTGCATGGAGACTTTAATACATTGTGCTGTTTTTCACTTGTAACATGTACGTAGACCTAGGCTACCTTTGAATTCTAGGAATATGACTGTCCTTCAATGAGCATAGAGTGCGTGCAGCAATCTGAGTCAAGCATATTTTCGTATCACTAGTTTTGCCATTAAATTCCTTCTTATGGCACAGAGAAAGCAAACGAAGCTGGCTAAATCTTTAGTAGTTATTACGGCTAGTAGTCTTAGTGTCACTTGTAAGTTGTGGCCTGTTTCTAGTGCTTTCTGACAAATACTTTTTTAGGGGATCAAAGGGAAAGAATCAATTACCATGAGAGTTCTCATCTGTCTAATTATCTAATGGCCCATACTCAAAATAACATGTAAAGGATCCAAAGTTCTCATGCTCTTTTACCTGAAACCTTACACCGTTTATTTCAAATTACACCTTTTCATTACATAGACTACAGATTTAACTCTAACCTCTACTTTTCAGGAAAGTGTTTCAGCTCCTATGAAGTAAACAGTTCATGACAGAGATAGACTGTTGCTATTCAAAGAGTGTGGCATGATGTCATACCTGAGATTACAAATTCTTCCTCACTTTGTTGATTCATCTATAGTACATTTTGTTCCATAGTTGGCTCAGTCATAGCTTCTATTCTCTTTGCTGGTCTCAAATGAGAGCTGCATTCATACTCAATAGGTAGCAGAGAACCTGAACAGACTAATACTGTCTTGCAGTGTGTCACTGTCATAGTAATTTGAAATAGTGTGAAAGTCAGCGTCATGTCTTCCCTAAATGATAAAATGACACCAGATATGTCTTGTGCAACAATACTTAATGTACAGCCCACTGTGGATTGCCTCCTGTGGTGACATATAGAAATATCCTAACTACTCATCTGAAAATCCTAATGAATAACTTACATTTATGCTGACTGCAGGATATATATGTAAAGAAACACCAACTTATATGAAGACATCAGAATTTGTTTGTCTGTTCATTCATGTAATTGCTTTTTCCTTGCATAGCTATATATAATTAATTTTCAAAGCCCTTAATTAAATCTAAATCTAATGTACTTGCCTGATTTTAAACTTTTTAAAATGCACCATTGATTTAAGGAGCCACTAAAGTTTTTGCTGATAAACCTAGAATGAATACAGAAGTGAAGTAGTATCAGTCGATCTATTTATGACCAAATTTAAACATGACTCACTGACAGAAGTAGAAATTCCTTCACTTCAGTCAAGATGATAGATTTGGCTATTGCATTTTCCATTATTATATGGCTTGCAGAATTGTTCATGAAACCTTCATTATCATTATGGAAAATGAATGGCATTGCCAATTTTTTAAGCTGGAATAATTTAGGAGCTGGCTGAGCAGAAACTAGTATGAACAGAGCCAGAAAACATTACTTAAAAAACAAAAGCAGGGTCTCTGGCAGAGTTACTTAAATATTTTCATGTGTTATTACGAATGGCAGAGCAAGTCATGGAGGCTAGACTTGGATTTTTTAAATGATATTTGCTTCAAATTTTCATTGATATCTTAAAATACACCAAAAAAATTTCAAATCTCAATGTTATTAGACATCAGCTATATGAGACTTGAATACTAGCGTCAGGTAAAAGGGCAAGCACAGGAAGTGACAGATTTCTAAAAAAATACAGTTTTTCATTGTATTTTGCGAACAAGACTGGACTTACTGCCTAAAAAAGTACGTAAGAAACAGCATTATCTGCTACAGGATTTTCTTGGTGTCATATTTAACATTGTAGCCACTGACTACCACTGTTGACAGAGACTTGTTTGTCCTGTTTTAAAAAAATAATTTACGTTTAATTTCCACAAAGTTTTATTGTTCACAGTGGTGTAAACAATTATTTTCATAATGTAATACAGAGAAATTGCTACTTTGATTGATGCCATTTATATTATCTATACACTATTTTCCATTTTCTTCTGCTAGTTTAAAACAAGTCATTGTCCCTGCCCWTGGCAATGGGTTTGGAAGTAGGTGATCTTTTCGGTCTCTTTTAACCAAAACCATTCTACGGTTTTATGATTATTAGAGGGACTGACTGCTTGTGTCATTATTAATTATGAATTATGCAAAATTCTGTGTGTAGATGTAGTGTGGTTTAAAAATAGTAAGGACTTCTGACTTTGTCTTGCATTTTCCTTAGCAACAATTATTCAAGTTGGATTGGGTTTTGGGTTTTTTTGGTGAGAATTGACTATTGAACTAATGCTACTGTTACAAAGTTGTTGCAGTGTCCAATTTTGGGAACAGATATGCAGGTAGCTGAAAGTATGTACATTTTTTCAGATCTCTCTAAAATCTATCTTCCGGTGATTGCAAGATATTATATGTCATACATATCTTCCAGGATCGTCCATGGGGCCTGAAAGATTACTACAAGCATCTAAATGGCACTTATTTTTTTTTCTCAAATCTTATCTTTATATTCTGTTAATGTGAGATATGTACAAAAAAAGAATAATGAGAAGGTGCAGGTATGCTGATGCCACTGCATAGAATGGTGATGCCATCTGCTTTGACACAGCTCAGACTTTACACATATGTGTTATTCTTACTATTTTTTGCTTGTATTCTAGTGACAGACATGGACAATAATAAGAAAATACATTCAAGATCTTGAGAACTATCATATTTGTCACTTATTCATTTCATTTAGAATGGTTATGCATAATAATAGATGAATGTAAAAAAACATTGCACATCATCATCATTGTATTTATTTTTCATTTAGAGGCTGAATTAAAGCATGAGATAGTCGAAAGATGTCTAATCTGTTTTTTAGGACTCTGAGTCTACTGGTTTTTTGCTGGTATCATCTTTCAGTGCTTAATTACCCTTATTGTTAAGGAATACAATTATGTTCAAGGCGGAATGTGAACCTATTCAAAGTTTCCACGTTTTTTTATATCTCTGATTTGAATGATAACGTACTCTGTCAAAGTTCTCTTCAATAAACTGATTAGACTGAGTTCGTTGAGTCTCACAGTGTGAATCTTGTTTTCTTTGCTTTGGATCATTTAAGTGTCCTTTCTTCAATGTTCTGCAATCTTGACAAATTCTAAAATGCAAAACCAACCACTTGATATGGTGATGTCATGCACAAGGATAAAATCATACCCCTTCATGTACTTTGTATTCTGCTTCTGAGCCCAAGGATCACATTTCCCTGCTTGACCTTGGCAATACTTTCTGACCTTATGGTAAGTCTTCAGAGGTGAGACTTTCCTTAAAGAAGTTTTTCTAACTCAAACTCAAACAATCTGTATAAGACAGAGTATTTTGGTTTTAGTCTCTGCATTTTTCACGGTTACTGAAGTCATGTGTAATGAAATAACTTGCAGAGTTTTAATTTTTTCCAATAATTTTTCAGTAGTGGTCCGATAGTTGAGTTTGATGTGATATTCAGAGTGTATTAGGGACATGCAAAATACAAGCCTAAAATATAGTTTTCTCAATTCATGCTTAATTAATTTGGTAATAAGCATACATTTGGCTTCAATATTTAGTTCCTATTGCCAATGTTCATGGCCAATAAAGTGTCTGTTAATGAAGATTGTGTTCAGAAGTGTGCGTGTGCAACTGAAATAAATAAATATTTAAAAATATTGGATGCTGGAGTGGCAGGTAGGGTAACTTCGTCATATATGACATGTTGAATTACATAACTGTATCATGTCTGTAGGCATGCGGCAATGTCTACTTTTTCAACAACCAATGTATCTTTTTTACTGCTCATCTAATAAATAAGTGCTAAAATACTGCTTCAGGCTTGTTTGCATGACAGTTGACATTTCAAAATACTGACAAAGTGACATATCTTGAGTAAACCCTTCTAAATACGGTGTGTCTTTCCAACATGCTTTTTTTTCATATAAGCAGCAGTGGGAATGCAACCGTGCTGCTGTCATTACTGGCATTTGAAGAAAATGTTTCTTTAAAAGTGGAAATTGAAACAAGATTACATGAAGTGTTACATCAATGTGTTTTGTATTTGAGAACACAAAACTTGACATTTACACTAGTTAGGTTTGATATGCAGAATAGAGAGAACTACACAATAAAAATGTTCCGATTTTATGTTATTACAGGCCAGTACTTCTCACTAAACAAGATTTTGCTTGGGTTTTTTACTTGCTCTACAGGCTCTAGGAGGAAACGGACTTGACACCTCTTTTGCAAACTGAATTTTTAAGATGAATGAACATTTTAGAAGGATTATTATATAACAAGGATTAAGTGAGCTTACATTTTAGATAAAGCAGTTTAAAAGACAAGCATTTATTTTTCTGTTTATTATTTAATTTGCTGTAGACTTGAACTGACTAAACCAGTTACTTTTTTCAAAGGACATAGTTGAAAAAATATCTTTTTTTTTTTCCTGCAGCTTTCCTAATTTTTATAGCATAAGCTTTGTTAATAATTTCTTAATATTTGCTTAAATTGCATTCCATATACCAGTAACATGAAAAAGCTAATTGCAGCAAATAATCGGTACTTTCAGAATCAAGACAGCTTAATTCTGGTGAGTCTGGACAGAAAGCAAATATCCTCTGTCCAGGAGAATTCCGTAAATCTAGTTTGGCTCACATCTCATATTCTCTAGCTTAAACCTGGGCAAGAAAGTCATCACATCTTGCAGACATGTCAGGAGCTCCTGTTCTGCACTGACATGAATCCGAGACACAAAAATGTTCACAAAAATTAAGTTCACATCCAAAATAATCTAATAGTGCTTTATTTGACTTTTAGCAATCTGTGTTCAAGACCATGGCCTAAATCGTGATTATTATTATTATTATTATTATCATCACCATTATCATTAGTATCATTATTGTTTTTCCACTTCGCATCTCTGTCTTCTTCTGTTTTCTTCTCTACAGATGTCTCTCTGTGTGCTTCACTAGAAATTGTATTTTCAATGTGACAAATGTTTTCATGTGTTCAAGAAGAAAAGCATCCATCTAAGTAAAGTGATGATAAACCATTTCATCAGAACATTCATGAATGGTTTGTCCTACCTTATTTCACATGCCAGTTGCCTTTTTTTCAYGGGTAAAGCTTTTGAGGTTTTATTTTGCTTTCTTACAATTATTATTAATTACTTGCTTTTCAAGAGGGAATCATTTTAGTCATAAAGAGTGACATCCCACACTAATGCTAAGGTTTAAGGTTTAGCACCTAAGCAGCATGTATCAGAATATCCCTTCTCAGACTGAAAGGTGAAAAGAAGTATCAACTATCCTGATTTCTGAATAATATTAGTTCAATTCTTAGCTTACATTTGTACTATAGTTAAAGATTTCAAGGTTTAGTCTGTCACCAGAAAACCTGCTACTCCCCACAGACATAACAGCATCTGCAAGTACTTGAACCACTGCTAATTCAGCAGCAGTTTTTTTGATACTGTGCACTTCTTTCCTCCATTTCCTTGTTCTCTGAATGGGCACAAGAAGAATAGACTACCACACTTGCTATTTGTTTTAGAGAGAAGTATGCCTGACTGTGTAAGGTTGACAGCTTAACCTTGTATTTAAAGATGACACAATTTTTGGAGGTGTTCTAAATTGCACAAATTTCCCGAGAGAAAATGATTTAGCATTGAGCCCAAGTAACAGACGTGTTTTTAAAAGTGCTGAAATTTTCCCTTTCCTAGCTGGCAAAGAGTTTTTTGAATCATGTTAGCAAGCACATTTTCCAACATATCCTGTTTTCGTTCTTCAGAAGAGGCCAGAAAAGTACATTTTTAGTAGAGGTAAATGAAGTATTTGGAAAAGGCTTGGATGATGGGGACAGGCCAATGGAGTTATTTAAATATTTTTTAAATTGATATTACTTTAAAATATATGGGTATTGTTGTGATACTCTACAATGATGACTTAGACTGAATATTTTAATACAAATCCTTTCTTCATAGCCTAAATTTCCCTRTAGAACTTTAGGCAGGGTTACTTAACTTTCAGGCTGCTCTCGAGYAGAATACTTTTTATTTGTGGTATTTTGTACTTGTTTTCTTTTGTTTCATTTTGTTCCCTTTTTTAAACTAGAAGCAGTGTTAATAGCTCCCTTTGGAAGAAGGCCTCACATTAAAATCTGTGGTTTTGGCTTGTATGTGGGGTTTTTTAGGGTTTGGGTTTTGGTTTTGGTCAATATCTAGTTCCTTCTATGTACGATCCTGAGTAAAAGTATAATTAACCATTTGCAAATAGGATTGAACCTGTTAATTGGTTTATGCTGCTATTTTTTTTTTTTTTTTTTGCCCAGGGACAGAGATACTAAACAAGTTTCTCGAAACAACTGAAAAAATTGAGAAAAAACAAATGAGTGCCATTGTCTGTACTTCTTCATACGCCCATAAGACAAAATATCCTAAAACTGAAAATCTCAGTTCTTAAATGCAAACACAAGCATAAGGTTTCTTTGCAGTAATAAAAATCAAGCACTTGCATAACTCTGCAAAATGATGTATTTGACTTCTGGGATTAAGTTTTGCTAATATGGAKTTAGAAACACACAGTGAAAACAATCTCCTCTATCCGTTATTGTCTTTGTCTGATACTATCTTTATCTGAGAGGAAAAATAAATAAGCACTAAATGGAAACTGCTCAGTTTTGACATTGTTAGTGGATGTATCAGCAAAGCTCCAGGCCTATGACAACAAATTGATGATACCACTGACAGGAAGGAATCCATTCACTACAAAACTGGCATTTCTTAAAAGGACTGTTAGAGCCATCAGAACAATAGATGGAGGACAACGTCAGTGTCATTAACTAAGTTTTGACTGGAACAAATGCTGTCATTGGGAACTATTGTTTTTCAATGCTTGTGATTAAAAATGCTAAAAATTTTCAGATGTAAATGAGAAACAGGGCTGTTAACTCTGGTTGTTCTCTTCGGAAATTGCCCCAGATGTCTTAATACAATTTAAAAAATCTGAATTTATGATCAGCGTTATAAATTGCCGCATGGCCCACGACGGACTGTAGGTTAACATCAAACAATGGTTTCTTGCAATCTTATATGGAATGGAATAGCCTCTTGAAATAGGTGTCTTCTTGTTAACTCGAAGAGTAAATTAAGCTACTGTGGACCTTCAAAAATGAGAAGGGAAACACACAGTAAAAACAATTACTCTAAAAGTTTATTTGCTTTTCTGTTTAATTACTGTTCAAATATTGCGATTGAGAGACCATTTATTTACATGATGTGTCAGTTCAGTTGCCACAGAAAAATCGCTACGTTTTGACTGTTGGGAAGACTAAGAATCATTTAATATGAATAGTGAGAAAAGTGGCGTGAAATGAAGTCAGATAGGAGGAAAAAAAATGAGAATACTTAAGAAAAGCAATTTTACTTTGTTCTGTATATCTGACCTGTAAATATAGRAAGAATATGGTGAATCATAAGACAAATTACACTTAATCTCCTCTATTTATACTTAAATTCAACTGCTCTTTAGAGAGCCGTTTCTGAAAACAGAAGTAATCCTTTTCAAATATAATTGTGTAAATAGTTGAAAAAAATGGAAAAGAAGACCCCGAAACAAGTAACAAAATCTCAAAAAGAGAATGTCAAATTCAATACCTAACTGGGAAAAGGTTTCTGCATTTTGTATCAATACAGTAATTGTAAAAGTAATTAAAAAATTATCTACAAATTTAATAAACATCATGGAAGTAAAAGTGGAAATTTCATTGTTAGTCTTTCAAGCTCTGCTAAAGAAGACCCAGGGAATGAGTATGTATTTCTTTAAAGTAAACCTGTCACATGGGTTAATATTTGAAAAGTTCCTTGTTTTTAGGAAAGGAATAAAATGTCACTTTCTCAAGATGTACTTGTGGCCTTGGGATAGGAAATTTAAATTGTCTCATGAAAATATTACAAAGTTTTTGCTTTAAAAGAGCCAAATGTCAAAAACATGACAAAAAATCTCTGCCTTGACCTTAATATACTAGAAGCAAGTTATCAATGCTGCAAAATAAGTACTTCCCCTAGTGCAACTTCAGGCTATTTTCTCTTTTCCTTTCCCTGGAGACAAAGCAGAAGAGACTGACTCCAACCCCACTACAGACTCCTTGCAGGCAGCTGTAGAGAGCAGTGAAGTCCCCTCTGAGCCTTCTCTTCTCCAGCTGAAACACGGCTCCCCGAGCTGCTCCTTACAAGGCTTGCTTTGCTGTCCTTCTCTGAACACGCTCCAGCACCTCAATGCCCTTTCTGAAGTAAGAGGCCCAAAACCAAACGCGGGATTTGAGGTGCAGCCTCCCCATTGCCAAGTACAGGGGGTGATTATTCCCACAGTTCTGCTGGCACCACTAACTTAGATACAGACCAGGATGCCATGGGCCTTTTTGGCCACCTGGGCAGACACYGGCTCATGTTCAGTTGGCTGTCGGCCAGTAGTGCCAAGCCCCTTTATGCTGAGCAGCTCTCCTACCACTCTTCCCTAAGCCTGCAGCGCTGTATGAGGTTGTTTTGACCCAAGTGCAGAACTTTTCTGTAAAGAAATGTGTTATTGCAGTACCACATGGTTCCACTATTATGTTGGTGTTCACTCTTTTCTTAATCCGGCCCTTTTCAGAATTGTGTGTTTGAGCTTAAAATCTACTCTACGTGATGAAATTACTTAGACAGACCTTAGACAGTTAGAAATGTATTAAAACTGTTAAATGTGTATGGAAATTTGCAGCATTCACTGTGTTTATTCACAATATCTCTGTTATATCTAAAACACACCTGTCATTTAATTTTCATACATTGCCAATAGAAACAAAAAAGAATTCTAAAAAAAAATTGTAGACATTCAGTTTATTTATATTTTAATAGCCTAGCAATACTTGAAATATGGAATTTAAAAATATCTGTATCCTGGTAAAATTGTGGCATTGAATAGCAGTTCTTGGCTACATTTTGGCTTAAAATGTTAAAATTAAGACCTCTGCAGTAATCATRAAAATTGATTGAATGTTAATATGCAAAACAAGAATATTTCTGTTACAATAGTCTTGCAACTTGCATACTCAATGAGTAAAATAGCTGTTAGGAGTTTGCCTAGGGACAGAAAAGTCATTTTTAGTTTCCTTATGTATACTTTGAAGAGTAATTTAGCTGTTTCAGTTAATTCATTTTAAAACAACAACAACAACAAATTTCTCCAGAATTTAAAAAACTCCAAATCTAAAAGGATAAAAAATTCTTTAAACTCTCAGGAACCAYTAGTAGTCACATGCCTATCAGCATACAGGAAATCTTTAGCATTTAGATCAGACTTTATTATACAAACAATGAAAACATGACTAAATGTTGATTAAAAATAATACAATCAGGATTAAACTTACTATTTTGTCACTGGGAACTCCTCTGTAGAAATCTATACTAGTTCCCTTGAGAAAAGCAAAATGAGATATGGTTCTTTATAATTAAAACATACATTCTTGTGATTTTTCACATGTAAATATAACCATAGCTTGACAAAAATACAGTTATTTCATGCCTGAAAAAAAAAAGRAAAAAAAAGTCCTGAAATTTAAGTTTCCTTTGAGGGATAATTTTATAGATTTCATCCACCAGGGAATCATAAATCTTTGAATCAAGCTCCTCTGATAACTTATCAAGATTTCTATTAAGTATTCTTAAAACCTTTTCAAAAGAATGAAGTTTTTTAGAAATTTGATTTCTGCTAGTTGCTGTCAATGATTATTTTTATGCATTGTCCCCACTGCTTTCATGTTATTCAAATAACATTTAAATCTATTGATAGAATCAAGGGATTTGAAATTAAAACTCTTCCTGATTCCTCTGCTTATTTGCCCAAGTGGACAGTGTCAACCTCTGTATTGTATATACACGTAAATTAAATTAATAACACTTATGAAATCTGAAGATGACTTGTCAATGCATGAAAAAGTCATATATAATCAAATAAAAGAATCACATGGGATTTAATAATCAAATTAAAACATCATCAGGATATTGATTCTTAAAACTTTTAACAAAATATAATTTCTTTGCCCCTTCAGATAAAAGATACGCAAAATTGAAAGAAAAAGAAACAAAAAACCAAACCTATAACCCCCATAACTGCAAGGATATTATTTCTTTGAAAAAAAAATCTGAAATCATATAGTATCTGGCAAATCTAGAAGAAAATATTTATAGGAATTTTTTAGTTGCTTAAAATGAAAGCAGTGGTAAGAAATCCCTGCGTATGATGATTATATATGCAAGCTAATAAGAAAAGGTAAAGGGAGAAACAACTCAAAAATTAGACACTCCCTGAATTTAATTTCTGTCCTAAAATACACATAATTCTTTACGAGCATTTTTCATGCATTTTTAATGAAAGTTACGTGCTTTGTTAGCTTTTCATTTAAATAGAATGATGATAGTTTGAATGACACCACTTATTAAACTGACTATTGTTTAGCCAGCTTGATAATCATGGACTATTATTTTGATTCATTGTATTCAGGCAGTTAAAAAAAAAAAAGGATAAGCCCCTCTTTGATCGTATGCATTTCACTCTTAAGTAAGATAAAAGAGAAGAGTATACTCAAACAGTTATTACAGAGCAATCAGTGCATTGTTAATCACCACACTTACCTTGCGATGTGAACAAAYCTAAAATTAGCCTTCACTTATGAATTTCTGGGAAGAGTCAGGGAAATAATGTGAGCAGCTGAAAAGGATCACTATGTGATTAGAAATTAGAAACTAAGAGCAAATGTAATACTTAGTTAAAATTTCACGGTATCTTTTTTCTTGTTTTATGTCATTGGGTTGTTTTGACTGAAAAAATAGAAAAGAGAAGGCAGACATATGGAATGATATTATCTTTTAGGATTCCTATCTGGTTCTGTAGAATAATATTAAGAATTTTTTTTACCTACGTTGACAAATCCCTTCTATTTCATCAGAACTTCAATACCTGATACGATCTTTTTGGACCCTATAAACACCCTATTCTTCACCCACTGTTCCATTTTCTGAGGAACAGAAGATTCCTGTAGGTAAGGAATTCCTAGGACACCACCTTCTTCCTTTGTCAAACTTAGAATAATTTTGTAATTCCTGAAATCATCAAAAATTTTTATTATCCTCTATTCCTCTGACAGAGTATGGTCTAGCTTCTGCACTGTTACCTGTTTTGATGACCAACACTAGGGTGATTTGGGTTTTACTTTCATTTCCTACATAAAATACAAAAAAATGTCTCTGTTGCTTTGAGTGAAAGTTCATAGATGAAGCGGATCTTATATTACATGATGAACATACACACTCAGTATCGAGATTACAGTTTACCTGCTACTTTCCAGTTTGGATTACATACAACTAACACCCACAAGCAAAAATGTTTTTCTTAAAAAAAATATTCTTAAGCACTTAAACTAGAAGCACGTATAACTAGCTAACCAGTTGCCTGATATAAACTTTCCTGCATTCTCTTTGCTTCCAAGAAAATATTCAGGCCACATCCAACAGCTCAGCATTGCATTTGGCCTCATGTCACTCCATCCCRATTGACTCTCCTTCAGTTCCAGTAGAATGCCCATGGCATCTTCCAGAGAAGATGAAAGTGCATAATTTTCAGCCTGAATTGAAAATGTAGTCACCAGTTTTAGAAGTTTCATTGTAAAAATGTAAAGGTTTATGCAACTTGGAGGAAGGAACTTTATAGCACTCATTTTGCTTATAATAACTATATTTCCTTCTTTAACCAGTTTTGTTATTGGTATTCATTGTCATCATCTTTATAGTATATACTTAAAAATTCTACATTTTAGTAGCTTGCACCCCTCCCTATGCATATCTTTAGAATTAAAAAATTCTCAAACTTTAATTGCTTCTTCATTTTTAAAAATTATTTCATGTGCCTGCCTAATATGGTCCATTATTTTTTAAATAAACTTGCTGATAATTCAGATAGTCAAACTGCAAGATCTGATTTCCTAACTCTTATGGACAAGTAGAATGATTTTTTTTATTGATAGAATTATTTTATATTACTTATTTCTGTAAAATTAGCACAGTATATAATCTTCAAAATATTTACCTCTTCCTTTTCCAAAAAGTCTTCACTTCTGAAAAATTAGTAAACTCAGTAAAACAAGGAAACTAGCAGTAGTATAAACTATTAATTCCATTCTGTTATATGCCTAGTAATTTTCAATACATAATCCATTTTATTAAAAAACTGGAGTCTTTTTGTGCATAGCATAATACATTATCTCTCCAGCTGAAAACCTTAACATATTTTATTGGTTTTCTTTGTTTGTCTGGGGTTTTCTTTTGTTGTTGTTGTTGTTGTTGCTGCTGCTGCTGCTGGATGAAATATCAGTTTAATATATTAAGAGATTTTTTTTTCCCAGCAAAATTGACCAGTCTTAACTTGTAAGGATTGTCTCACGTAATTTCTATCAYGTTCTAAATTTCACTCAAGAAATGCCTAAGTTTCATCAGGATTTCTAAAATTCTTGATAAAATGAAAGCAAATCTTTATTTATTTGAATTAAATGAATGTATAGGCTTTGAAGGAATAAAAATATCTTCAAATCTGTCACACGCAAATTTTTACCTGAAGAAAAAAAGTAAATTTTATATGTTATTTTAATAGTTAAATACCTTATTTCTTGAAACAATTACTTTATTTCAAAAAGAAATAAGATAATAAAAATCCTTAAAAAAGAAAATTCCTCTTACATTTTTCATTCAGTTGTCAAACAGAAGAAATCCTAGAATCATAGAATTATAAATGGTTTGGGTTGGAAGAGACTGGAAAGATTATCTAGTTCCACCCCCCTGCCATGGGCGGGGACACCTTCCACTAGAACAGGTTGTTCAAAGCCCCATCCAACCTGGCCTTGAACATCTCCAGGGTTGGGGTATCCACAGCTTCTCTGGGCAACCTGTTCCAGTGCCTCACCACCTTCAAAAGTGAAGAATTTCCTTCTAATATATCATCTAAACCCACCCTCTTTCCATTTAAAGCCATTACTCCTTATCACGATGTATCCTGATAAACAGTCCCCCCCCACATTTCTGTTAGTTACTGGAAGGCTGCTCTAAGGTCTCCTAGGAGATGCCTCTTCTCCCTGCTAAACAACTCCAACTCCCTCAGCCTGACTTCATCATTAGCCTCCTTTTACTGCAAAATTGCCTTTCCCTTCCCAAACACAAGCCTCAGGTTTCCAGATTTGCTGTGTAGCATTTGAAGAAATAGCTCTCGTATGACCATAATAACTGCACCCATAAACACCTTCTTCTGGAATTGGGAAGAGTTGTATTATAGGAGCCAATAAACCAATTCCTCACCATTAAAAAATACTGTACCACTTCATAAATCCTCCCAAAAGGCTGCAATAGAGAAGAAAATTAGAAGTCCTTAACATTTTTACTAGTGTGTGTTTAGAAATATGTTCTTTGTACTGTAAGCAATTTCAGCAACGAATGAATTTCAGAAGACTTCTGTACTAAAAAGGACATGTACAATGYACAAATGGAAATCTTACACGTTAAAAATTTTGTGCAGCATCTCAATATGCCAATTACTGGAATACTKTTACAGTTTATCCGCTTCTCCATGTTACCAACGGAACCCTGTTGATATTCTACTATCATCTGCATTATTTCGTTATATTTTTCAGACATGTGAATTTTGGCTTTCAATTTTCCATTTTTGTTTTCTAATATATTAATTTTCAAATTTTTTCAAGTGTATTAAAATAKTTAAAGAACAGACATATTCTATTAGCCACTTTTTTTTTTTTAAATTCTAATGAATTCTTTATTGCTTATATTGCAAAGACAGGAAATTTATAGAATGTTTTGGTTTTTTTCTTGTCATCCTACTATATATGTTTATGTCGTGTGCTAATTCCTATATTTTAACTTTTTAARTTATATGTAGAAGACACTGAGGCAAAGCTGAGTCATTAAGGAAGAAAAGCATGAGAAATTTCATTGAAAATTTCATAGAAACCTTGTTTATAACAAACTTCACAATATAGCAAACCCTTTTAAAAATAAATTTGCAAAGAAGAGAAATATAAATGTTGGCTGGTCAAGAAACATAATGCAAATACGTGCCATAATTAAAGAGAAAAAAATTCTGAAGTCTTTCATGCCTCTTCTGGTCTTTTCTTCTGTTCTATTTCAGAACATTGATGGCCTCACTCAATGATTTTTCTGGCTGAAAATACAAATGCCTGTATTCCCTTCGGCAAAACTGTACTTCCTTTGTCTTCAAACACCTGAAAGTTTTATTCTATATAGAAAAGGCAAATGAGACCCACTAACTTAAATAAGAATTAATTGTTGAAGCACTTAAATGGTTAGGTACTATTATTCCCTGGCCACGGTGGAATACTCTAAGCATAGGAGGCTCTCGTTTTGAATGTTTTTTTGACCTTAGCTTTCCCCAGTTGTTATGTTTGCTTTTAGGCTGGTTTTCCATGCTATGAACCTTGCATGTCTGAGAACAAAACTCTGATACTGATAATTTAGAACAAAAGAAACCAAACGAAAAACATACATTAAAATAATACTTACAAATTCCTTTCTTCATTCTGATTATTTAGCATAGTGTATAACATCATATATTACCTGAGATTTTTAAATGTCTCTGCTTCTGAGAAACATTAATTTTATTTATATCAAAAAATATTTTAAAAAGTTTTTCCCAATTCTGAAAATAATTTATAATATCAGGAAGAATAATGAAGATATAAGTGTAAAAAGGGTTCCTTATTTTGTAACCCTTATTTATTTCCCAGAATTTTTATTATATTACCCATTTAGGACTGCTACAACTCAATCCTAAACTTCGTTCTTAAACCAGTATACTAAGTTATAAGTATTTTATAGATGTATATGATCCATATGCTATTCTCAAAGCTAATTTTTGGGGCACACTGAGAAAATCCTTCAGTGTCCTAGTGAGCCTTACAATCTGCTTTACAAGCCAGTACAAGTTCGTATAGAATGTCATTATTCAACTGGCCCAAAGACCAAATGCTTGCAAAAAAAGTCTCTCTTTTCTAATCTCATAGAATCTGTCTCTCCAAATCAGGATCGAGTAATAATTCTGAAGACACAAATTTTCCCATGCTTTTAATTCATCTGAGAGATGTTTCATACTACATTACCTTTTGGCAGCTGTAATATTTTGGCAGAAATATTTAGTATGAGAAAAAATGATTTTGAGGCCCACCTTCCTACTAAGATAATAGTGTAAAGGAAAAAAAAAAGAACTCACTGAGTACTGAAAAAATTATTAGTTAATTAGCATTGAAAATAAATTGATTTACTGTTTGAGTTCAATATTGACAAATAGGACAAAGAGGAGCCCCAGCTGAGCTTAAATTTCATAGCACTTTATGAAAAGCTACATTTCATGGCCATTTCCTCTGAGAAATATTCCCGCCTTGGGAGCAATTTTCTATGGATTCCTTTAACTAGCAGCTCAGTGTGGACTAAAGAAAACAAAGTTCGTCCCTGAAATATATCCAGTACTGGATGACAAGTATCATAGCTCTGATATCAAGAGTGAGAAATATCTATGCTATCAGTCACACCTTTTTTCCCCCTTCCATTTAAAACTATACAAATCACAAATACCCTACAGTCTGTCTGATACAAAAATACTCTAGGATACTTAAATAGCTCTCAATGAATTTTGGTTCTTGTGGCTTAATGGTAGCACTTTGAGTGTTCTGTTTCAGCAGTGACAGACATTTGGCTGGAAAGAATCCTTGAGGAAGTAATAAGCTACTGAATTCACATACAAATCCTAAAAATGAAGAAAATATATGGGGGGGAAGAAAAGGAAAGAAATAATTATTTTTGATTATACTTTATATATGCAATGTGCATCTAATTTTAAAAGCATGATTCTTGTATTTGTCACCCAATATATGCAGTTTCATATCCAGTTCTACCAAAAGAATTATTCTTAGATTTTATGTCTTTGAAGACTTAAAGGGAGATGATTCTGATGAATTAAGAGGTGATACACCTGATGTCAACCTAAACTGTTAAGCTGTCAGACTTAAATGGCTTCATGTCATGCAATAATTCTGGATTCAGGCTTTCCTATGTACYGGGAATATCGCCACAAATAATTCCATAATGTCGTTGCTCTCCTTAAGTGTTCAGTAAAACCAGCGTTTGGAGTTCTGTGACAAGCACAAAGTAGTTCTGCTGTAGATTGCTGCATTGAAAGTCTCAAAGGAATAATTCTGTCTATCTATCTATCTATCTAATCTATCTATCTATCATGCATCATCAGTCCTATCTATATGTTGCACATTTCATCTCAGCTGCTTGATTTGAAAYATATATATACACATATATGTATATGTATGCTGCTTATAGACATCCCATAAGTGTAAAATAGGGTCTCTTGATACRAATCAGAAAACTCATTCATATAGGTGCCTTCAAAATTTTACTTACGATATTTCAATCAACRTTTTGAATCTAACGTGAAGTAACATGGACCCTTATAAATTCATAGGGAAATATGCAGATGATATTTTAAGGTTATTTTATAAATGTATGAAAAAGATAAAAACTCCAGAATCGATATATGTACATGAGTACATCCAATATTACGTGTACCTTTGGAATTCTATCCCAGGATTATCTAAGTAGAAAAAAATAATCTTTTTTTTTTTTGAAATTTTTAGCTCTGTACCCTAGCTAATTCTTACTACTATTTTATCTCCTGAGGACAAGGACAAGACGCCTCCATTTTCAGCAAATGGACTGAGCTATATAGGAATAATGGTTAGGTTAATGATGAGACAGGGAGGGTGAGACCTTGGAGCCTTCAGAATTTTGACCCAAATATTTTATACAGATTGTGATGTCAAGATATACAGAAAAGTTTTGCAAAGCTTGCTTGTGACTGTTGCCTGTGAGTACCTTTCAATGAATATCAACCCACGAATTCCAAATGGACAAAGGTCTTTTTCAGTAACTTTCAGCAGGAAATAACATTTCATATATTTCAAAATTATTTCTTTTTGGATGAGCCAGGATATACAATTTTCTCTAGGCTGGGCTGCTTTCAAGAGCTGGCTAATTTTCAGCTGCTCAGCTGCATGGCCCTGTACTGCTCTCTTTTGTGCTTACTGGATCCTTTCTAACACTAGTACTCCTAGAACTGTTTGTCCATATTCCCACCCCAGAAGACCATTAGGAATTTTTTAATGAAAAAATCCAAAACAGCCGGTGTGATCAGTCTTGTAGTTCTTGATATCAAAGACAATGCTGTGCAGAAACAACATATTTCTGTAGCAGAAATATTGACCATACATAGTTCCTTCATATTCTGCACCAAAGTGCAGAAGAGTTTAATAAAACCCTAATCATGTTCCTTGAGAACATTTTCAACTAATTTTCATTTTTAAATTACTTTTCATAAAAGCTACAAAGAAAGGRCATTCAGATTTGCAGTATTGTATAATACATCTAAGTAGGGGAAAACAGAACAGCAGAAGAGAAGAAACAAAAATCCGGTACCATGTGACTGCATAATAAATGCAATAAATAGATAAAACTGTTCTAATTACCAACACAACACACCTTTCTTGAATAAAAGTACAAAATTGTTTGTTTGAGAGTTATAGATTTATTTCTTCAATATCCTTACCCTAGAGAGTTATCAGAGGTTATTCTCTCGCTGGAGTGTATTCCCTTGTCTTGAGCTCTGAATGTCATGATTTGAGTGGAAAGCTGATTTTTGCCTGCTTCTGAGTAGATGCACATTGCTGAAGGAATTGTTCTCTGCTGAATCACCAGTGTCCACCTCAGCACTTTCAGCCTCCAGGGCAAGCTTTTGGTATTAATCATAAATTGAATACATGAAGAATAATAATTAAAGAGCAAACTGTAATTATGAGTAACATTCAAAGGGAGCAAAAGAACACTGAATGTAGGCCCTAGGTTTCCTATTAGTGCATTTAGGATTAACTATAAACAGTCTTGTTAAACTCAATTAAATAGTTAATTAGATGGATTTTTCCTATTAGAACAGGATAAGAGGCTTGACTTTTAGAACTATGCTGTTTGTAGATTTTCCTTTTCTTAACTATCMCTGTGTATGGATTTCCTTTCCCTGGGAGACGTAGTTAAAAAAAGACAGATAAAAAAAATTCCTTAGCACATCTTTGGAGGGCTTTGGCTTTTTTGTTTCTTTTTAACACTGTTCGTCCTACAACCCAAAAGTAATTAGTGACATGTCAAATGTATATCTGCCTGAGAAACAGTGATACCCCCTTATTGGTAGGGTTCCTAGCAATTAGCATCCTTTTTTCTTCTCCTACAGTTGTATATTTTACTAAAAATGGATCACATGTTAGCTGTCACAATTTATAGCAGATATCAGTCTAGAAATAACTGGTTTCTTTGTATGTTTGATGAGTCAGACTGAGCTATATTCTGGTGTGTTTCCTCATGTTATTTCCCCATCACGATTTTGTCAGCTGTTGCTAATGTGTGACAGAAAAATTAGATAGAAATGCAAAGTGCATTTACTGCAGTACAAATGTTGTCACCTGTTAATACCTGACAGACCTTCCCAAGGCTATTTTTGAACACTGCAGGAGTATAAGTGCRAGTAAACTGAGAGAAAAACTCTTACAAATATTTTAGGTTTCTATGCTGCAGTGCTAAGCTCTCTGGTCTTCAGCAGTTGTATAACTGCTGACTGAAATTTAATTAAAAATTCACTTTGATTTTTAATTATTCTTCAGCTGTGATTAAGTGAGTTGTACACTGTGTCATGGATAAAGAGACTTGACATCTATGAACGGCTCTAAAATGATCAGCCAAAGAAATACAGAGCTGAAGGTGGACTAAACTGTTTTTAGGGGTAAGAAGCAAAAYACAAACATAGCTTTTAACACCCATAGAAAGTACTTACATGGTAAAATGAGATATAACTTGCAGACCAATTGAAAATACCCAGAGGTATAAAAGAAAATATATTAAAATAACCCCAAGCAGATCCTAGAGTGAAGAAAGAAAAGAAACTAAACATTTTACTTTTCCTTTTGAGTGTTAAATGTTGTCATACCCCGCAGCCACCATCAGACTGATAACATGACCTAGAGTCAAAAGAGCAATGGAAGGATAAGGATAAGCATAACACCAGCTAAAGGTACTAGGAATTTTGTGCGCTTAACAATTTTTGTGGTAGAACAAGATAGCTCACCATTTGTCATCACRGCCATCAGAGATCCAACTTGTGGAAGACCAATTGCCAATTAAAAACAGACTAAGATAGTAAAAAGCAGAAACAATAAAAACACATTCTCCTCCCAGCTCCCGCCACATCTTCTGAGGTTCATCTTTACTTCTTTTGTTCCCAACTATTCTGCCTGTGGGAAGAATAAGATGGAGAAATGTGGTTGTGGTCATGTTATGAAGCACTTTATGTCTGCTGTTCCTTTTTCCTCACACTGTACCTCCGCTCAAGCTTGAGGTCCCCCGATAGGATACAGTCCACAAACGGTTCCAACACAGGTCCTTCCCACAGGCTGCAGTRCTTCAAGAATTATTCCACCACAGCCTCTCTGATGGTCTTAGTTTTGGCCAGTAACAGGTCCATCTTGGAACCACCTTGATCTGGCTCTGTCCAGTGTGGTGGCAGCTCCTGCTTTCCTTTGCCATAGGCCACCCCTGCAGAGCTCCTCCTCTCTCTGCTGCCAGAATTTGCCAGGCAAAGGCAATGTAGAATATTAACAATAACTTTTGTTCTTTATATCTAATATCTCTTTTCTTTCTGCCCATTAATAGGTCTGAGAGTAATAGGGTGTGGCATTTTTATCTAGGCGGCTTAGAATAACATTTTGAGAAAATGTCAAAATGTTGTTTAGATGTCTGCATTTTTAGCGTTTATTCAAATAAGCAAAAGTAAGAGGTCATTGAAGTCTTGTTCTTAACATGAATTGAAATCCAAACTCACAACATACTACTACCATATTTAACTTGACTAAAATCGTAGATTACATTTAGCTCAAGAGTTCAGACTTGATGGTCTCRAAAGTAAATTTTGGTTTTAACCTCTCCGTATTTAGAAGCTTGACCTTTCATTGTATCTCCTCTGTTAATGCAATGCTGACATAGCAATATTAAACCTGAAGTTCATTAGAATTTCCCTTTCAGAAAGAATTTAAAAAGCAAATTAATCAGATGAAACTTAACTTCTTCTTGTTACTGTTCAAGAAATCAGTTTCCTGGTTATCACTGAACATCACATCTCTTTCCCAGTAGTTTATTTTAAACATGTATTTTATGCATAGGTAATCTCTCCATTTTTACACTCTGAAAGCAGCTTTCTTCTTCTTTCTTTCTTTTTTTTTTACAGTTTAAAACGTCTTTGCTAATCCCATTCAATTTTCTCTACTCTAGAATAATCTTTCTTTTTTCAAAAAGTTAACAATTATTGGTATAGTAGGTGGACAACAACTAATGCCGTAGGCTAGCTGCAGAGACATAAAATAAATATGTATGAGATGTAGAACTTAATTTTGAATGCCAGGTGTGGCCTGCTTCCTTTTTTTCCCCTAGAAATTCTATTGTGTGTGATTCTTATCATAACTTTATTCAATTCGATGTAGTATGAAATCAATCTCTCTCGTGATCTTCCTGAAAAACCAGTATGCTCATTTTTAGCATATTTTAGCATCTTTACRTTGATGGGATTTGTTTAGCGGTACATACTCTGATTAACAGGAACAAAGCTATTTTGAATATCTACTTCTTCCACTGTGCATTAAACTGTTATGATTACTATTAAGGCTCATTAGATAATTCCATCATGTATAACTCATTTAAATGAAATCATGTAAAATGCACATGTAATCCAAGAATCAAGAAAATAATGGTTTTGTCTATTTTTGATCTTACTGCATTAAAAGCATAAAAACTGCTCTTGATAAAGCTATATGGTACTAGTTTCAAACTTCATCTGACTTGTCAGAACCTGCTCTACATTCCAAAGTCCATTTTGTCCAGATTTTCATTTAATATGTTTTGTACAAGTGTGTAGATCACTTTATAGTGCTACTTTGAGAAAGAAATGTTTTAAAGAGCTTTTGAAGTCCTACACAATTTATGTTTCAGGAGTCATAASGGAAATGAACTTATGTCATTCCTGCATCAATAAGGCCATGGACACTAAGCAGATCTGCAGATAGGATTCTACCATTAAATACAAACCATGTCGACTTTCAAATTCCACAGAAAACAGACAGAAAAAATGAATACAGAAAAAGGGTGATAATGAAGAAAATAGTTTTGAACTTCAGCTCAAGACTTCAGAAGGCAGAATAACATTATAGCCTTTTTCTTAAATTACACCAGTTGTATACAAATTGTTTTACTTCTTTTTTCTTGCTCAGTATTTCAAAAATCACTTCCTCTCTTATGTTTTTTCGTATTAATTTTTTCTTAATAATAATTTATTCTCTATCAGTATGAATTACCTCTCTAATTTTATTGAATGCTATYTTCCTTTTGCACATTCTTTTCCCACCAGCTCATTGTAACTCCATAAGATTTAGAAGAAAGAAAAGCTGTGTGTGTTTTCTTGGCCTTTTTTGGTTGTTTGCCTCACAAGGAGGTAATATAATTTGAACCGGATTTATCTTTTATTTTGTCTCCTCAAATTTCCTGTAAGGACAGAGTACATTTTAACAGGCTGTTACTTTCCAATTAAGAAGTATCTGACTTTTAGCAATAGATGAACTGTTTCTGTCAAGAATCTGTAACACACTTAGATACTTTGCAAAGCACTTTTCTTTCTTTAGCTAGAGGTTAAACGCTGTCATTCATTATTATAATAAATGATTTATTCTTTTCATGTGTGTGCACCAATGTGAATACATATTTTGAAGTGTTGGATGTTGATCTGTAGATCAACAATCAGAGCAGAAGGTCGTGAAAAGAAGCAAAATGGCAAGTAGCTACATATAAAGTGAAAACAAAACAGGCTGAAATAGCCTATTTTGAGGGAAAAAAAATGTTAACATGACGTCTTTTTCTTTAAAATGGATACAATTCTAATTTGAAACTGAGATCCRTGGATCAGTCACTGTCAAGTGGGTCTTTCAGTTGTTGCAACTGAAAAGACATATATGTATATTCACAGAAGGGCTTTTTAATACTTATATACACACATCAGAGGGCTAAACATTACTATGATAAAGTGTTTCCAAGAGTGCTCAGTCAGGTCAGTTTTAAATTTTAAAACTGAACTTTACTGATTACACTCATTGAGCAGGTTCTTATAAATGATGGTAATTTCTTGCACAGTATTAACCATTTTCATAACAAATGCAAAAATCTTAGTTCATAACACTTCTAAAATGGCTGTTAATTTAACATACAATGGGAGTGATAAAGTGTGGTGGGCCCATGTGCCTGCAGTTTTTGGTAGCTCTTAGTGACCAAGGCGTGGATGTTTCAATTTGAAAACTCCTAATCAGAAAGATAGGTGGGATTGTTCTTCCTTTCCAGTTTTCATTTGTTTATTCCTGATGGGTTTTATTCCTTTGCTTCCGTCCTCTGCTTCTGACACTGTTTTTCTTGTTTTCTGTTGTTTTGCTAGTCTCTTTGTATACTTGAGGAGCTGTAGTATCATTTTTCAATGTTATGCTTCCTTTTTCTTCTTCTCTGGCAACTTCTTTTTTCTACTTCCTACATGCAGCTACACCCAGCTTCTTTGGTGATCATATTGCTTACATAATTATGTAAAACTGTGTTTGATTTTGACATCACAGTGTTACAAAATCCTTATAAATTACTGTTAGTTACACTGTTTCTGTACACTTTTATTCAGGTTCAAGACTGTTAGTCACCGTATTACCTTATTTATATTGGCACTGCTTTCTGTTTTAGTATTATGAAAGCATAGAAACACTTTAGTTGTCAATGATCCCTGTAGGTACACCAGGCTACTGAAGATTTTTCCTAGACAATCAGGAATAGCTCCTCAGGTGAATATTCCACAACCTCTCTGAGCAACCTTCTCCAGTATTATACCATTCATATCTTGCATTGTTTTTCCTTATATCTTGTCTGGTATAATTGGGGTTCACTGCCTTTCGACTATGAACTTGTGAGAAGCGTGTCCCTTTAAACTTTCATTAGGTAGATGAAGACATCCTTTGTCTTCTCTTTAGGCTGAATGAACCCAAATCTGTCTTACTTTCAATGTATCTCACATTTTATGGCCACTGTGATGGACTTCTGCTGTATTTTCTCCAGTTTGTCAGTGAGTCTCTTGTATGGAATAGTCTAGCTTTGGACACCATATTCCAGATTAAATTACAAAAGTGTCAAGTAAAGTGGAATAATTACTGTCTTTGACCTGCTGGTATGTTTTTCCTTGTGCACCCTAGCATGAATATTGTAGGATCTAGTTCATTCCTTTACTTAACTGTCTCACAATCRCATAAAATTTCTTCTTTTGGTCTGATATCCAAAGGGAAAAGACACAGAAAACATGGATAAATAATATGTGAGTGAATAAACATGAGTTCCTTTCAGTATTTTTGAAAAAAATGAGACAAACTTACTGACCTATCAGCTACACAGTTGGTTTTTACGTGGTCTTTTGTCCAGACTTTTAGTTGCTTAGTTAGTTGAAGCAAGCACTTCCTCCTGCCCTGGCTTTCCCCTTTAACATTGTGTCTTTGATAAGAGCTTAATCACAGTGGGTACAATGCAAGTGTGTTTTCATCTGAACTGAAGTTTATTAAAAGAAGACAGCTTGTTAAATACTGAAACACTTAGTGTCCCCTGTACGCTGTGGTAATGGATATGATATATGAATTAAAACTGGAATTGAATGCAGGTGTTATTTTCAGAATGTAGGAATTTTTTACAAATATACAAGAAAAATACAAGAAATACAAGCCTTGAGAATAAATTATGGATATTTCTGATTTGAAAATTCAAATCCATTAATTAATCAACAGTATTTAAAAGGTCTCTGACCTGTGAAAATAGCACAAAAGTGGTAAAAATATTTGAAAAACAATGCAGTCATAATAATTTATTACAATTTGGTGATCCCTAGTCTATTTCATTTCTTATCCTATCATGTTATTCATTGTAAAAAAACATTCGCTCTGTAAAGCGAATTCTTCTAATTATAGAACAATACATGCATTTAAGGCAGGAACATGTTTGGATTCTTCTCAATCTTCCTTACATCCAAGGCACTGTCTCACACTTCAAACTTTAATATGTGTTAGCTGTAAATTGAAGTATGTGGAATTTCTCCAAGAAGCGTGAAATCAAGTTCCAGTTTTGCAAGTGAACATTTTTCCCCTTCAGCAGAAAATACAGTGTAGAGGATGCATGGTCAGCACACCAATAAAATCTTACATTTTTTTACAAGTTAGGAAGTTAAAACACAAATAAAAGATCATATAAAAAATATGACAGTTCAAGACCAGATGAGAAATCTGCATTTTGTCATTAAAAGCAAAGCTTCTAGATCATGAATCCCTGAAATTGATATTTTTCATGTCTACAAATTGTTGAAGATATGTTAGAAAGCTGTCTGCTCTTGTCAGAATCCACAGTTGGAGCTTAGCCTGAGGTTTGGAGAGGAGTAACTCTGAYGAACTCAGCATAAGCTTTATTGGCTAGTTGTAAATATCTCTATCCCAAAACACTTGGGGCGTGTTTTCCCCTAACAGTCAAACTAAAGTGAAGTATTTGCTATGAAAAATTGGATTTCTTCCCATATCGCAATATAGAGATTTAGAATGATCCACCAGGGATAAATTTGTATCACACAGGTTGCCTCCTGCAACTTGCCTGTAATTTCAATTGTAAATACAAATTATATTTGTGTCTTTAGCTGGCTAAGTATTTCCACCCATTTCTAACAATTATTTGTTTCAATACAGTTATAATATTGATTTAACCACTGAGCACACAATAATAAAAAAGTCTCAGAGCCTTAGAACTTCTGTCTAAATGAGAAAGGCAAAAGAAATGTTGCTATCTCCCATTTACAGATAGGGAACTGAAGCACAGGACAATTATTTAGTTTGCAAATGCTTTTCATCAGCAATGTGTACATAATGCAGTGATGCACTAATCACAGACACTGTAGCTAGCTCTGAGCAAGATATCTCTAGAACCAGAAGTGGTAGAGATTTTTTCTGGATAAGATAGTTCTAGAATAAAAAATATTATAACAACGTTATGCTTTTCTCAGCTGAGAAAAAAATAAAGGGCAAAACTGCACAGTAGCATAGGTTATAGTTATCCTACATTAACTGAGATATTAACAGCCCTGCACTCTGCCATGCAGACTTCATGCCTGGTAGTGATACTTCAGGAACAGCAAACACCAAGAACTCAACCTAAATCTTAGATATCCATTTCCATAACGTATTCTAATGTTAATGCTTAGTCCTCAGATTGCAAGACTTTCTACTCCCACTGTCTTATGTAACAAAAAAAACCCCAAAACCCAAACCCAAGAAAATAACTTCTTTCAAGCTCTGATAAGAAAAATTCTTTTTCCAACTTCACAAGATATTTAAAACTGTGAATTTGGCAAACACAAACACAGGGATTATTTTTATGCTAAACAGCCAATATCTAACACATAGCTTTGGCATTGATATTTTTTGTTTTGGACAGCTCCCTTCTGAGAAAAATTTTTATGGAAATAATTCTCAGTTTACTGATTTTCTTCACTGTACCTCATTTTGGACTGTAAAAATATTGGGAGGAAATAGAAAAATTCCCAAGTATGTTTCAGGCACTGAGTGATTAAACAATGCTGCAAYTCCTACATATCATGGAGAAAATAAACAAATTTTTCCATAAATGAAAGAATGAAAAAGATCTCCCTCTCACGCCTTTTTAGCTCATGGATTGTGGGATGGCAACGTAATTCATAGGTATAGAATTATCAAGGTTGCAAGAGACATTTTGCATCATCAAGGCCAACTRTCAACCCAGCACTTCCACTGTAACCCCTAAACTACTGAAAAAACCACATCACCCAATGTTAGATCCAGATGCCTCTTGAACACCTCCAGGGATCGTGACTCCACCACCACCCTGGAAAACCTATTCCAGTGCCTGACCACCCTAACAGAGAAAAAAGTGTTTCTAATATCTAATCTGAATCTCCCCTGTCTTAACTTAAGGCCATTTCCTCTAGTCCTCTCACTATAGGCATGGAAAAATATGTGAAACTCAAGATTGTTCCACAGTTATAACTGTAATGTAACCGAGTACCAGAGCAGGGCCCATCTATACATTCATGTATGAGTAATTAATTAATTGGATGGGCCAGGTACTCTGTGTTTAGTCATCTGCCCAAATGAGTTAATGGACCGATCTTAAACAGTGAAAGGAATTGAAACAATGTTAATTGAAATTATACCCACCTGCACAATTAAGTATTTGATTCATTGATGAAGGAGCTCTTTGAGAGGGCATTTTAGACAGTCCTGAAGACTCCCTCCAGTCATCTCCTGCTATGCCTCCACAGATTTGTTGGTTTCAGTGTGTTAATCATCCTGGGAGAAAAAATCTGGTCCTTTCAGCAACTTCTCACATGGTTCTTGCTGCATAATTGATCAAAACTCACCCCTTTTATACACTTTTCCTGCTAAACCATTGTTACATAAATTCTTTTACATGCTATGCATACTATGCCTGCCCTTTAATTTAGCCTTTACATTGATTGGTTCAAATAGTTAATAACTTCATCAATATTCTTATCCTAAAACAATCATAGGCTATTTCTACTGTGGTCTACTGATTGGAATCCTTGATATTTGTGCCGGTTTGGCCAAAATCTAGCAATATATCCTCTGAGAGAAAACCATGTTACAACCACCCTTCCCCCCACAGGGTTCGGGAAAAAAAGATATTTTCCTCGAAGGAAAGTGAAAAAATGATAAGAACTATTTATTTAACAAACACACAGGAAAAGCATACTAATGCTAAATAATGAAATGAAATCTCTCACTATAGAGAGAAACCTGGGAAGATTTTAGAGTCCTTCTGTAGGTGTGGTCTCTCTCCTCCTCGGAGCTGGGTCGGCGAGGGGCCMMCCCCCGGGCCTCGGGGAGGAAATTCTCCCGATGTGTTCTGATGTTGTTGAACAGTCCAGAAGAGAAGAAGGGAAAAACCAAAATCCCAGGAAACAAAATTCAGCTTTCCGTCTCACACCGGGAAGAGAAGACAAAAAAAACTGAAACCGCTGGCTGAAGAAAGCAAGCAGGGTGCTCCCTCCTGCTCCTGCAGCCAGAGAACGCAGAGGAGTGTGTCTCCGTGTCCTTGAGAAACTGTTTTGAAAAGTTTGTTTGGTTTTTTTTTACCTCAAGCTCAGTTTAAAGGCACAGAAAAGGCACAATATTACTTTTTGGGCATAGAGCATGATAGGGGATACACAKRATAGAGTCACCCGAAGACAATATTAAAAACAAGATGGGAAAGGTAGAGGGTTTCCAAGCAGCATAACTGGTGAGCATGATGGTCTCTATAGTTTCTTGAACTGATGTCAGACTTTTTTCTGAAGAGTGCACAAGGGAATAAGGTTTTACCTTTATCAATGACTATGTAACACAGAAAGAAGATTCTGTTTGCCTATAAGCATAGAAGAGCAGGATTTTTCTGATTTTTAATTTTAAAAGTATTAAGATAATCTAAGGTCAGACTATTATCCCCTTACCCATCGTTCTGAGTAGTAATCAATGGCACTGCTTATGGGAGTAAAATCTCCCTAATGTGGTCACATGCAGGGCTCGCAGCCTGATCTATGAATGTCAGCATCATATTAATAAATAATTTCTGAAACACTTAACAAGCTACATGACTATGAAATTTACTGTAATTTTCCAAGAAATAAAAACTGCACAAATCCTAAAAAAAGCAAACCAAACTAAAGAAAACCTCCACRTCATCAGAGAATGTAGAATAATATTAAATCAAAAGCAATATTCAATGATAATAAGGAGGTGATATGAAATATGCACAGGTTCAGTATAAAACATGAACAAAGTAAGAAAGGAACACAATATTTAGGGGGACAGAATAATTTTTATTCTCATGGTGATGTTTGTCATGAACGTAAACGTTGTTATGTTCTGAGTAAATTGTACACAATTCTAAAAATCCTACTTGAATAATTATACATTCTGTTTGTGTACTATTTAGTTCGCTATAGTTCTGCTTATCATTATAATATTACAAATTCAATTTTGTTCTCACTGAAATTAATAGGCATTCTGTCTTTCTTGGTATAATCTTGACATAATAAATGCAGCTAAAATGTTGATGAAGGGTGGTTTTCATCCAAATGTCTTTCCAGATGCTAGTGTTGTACGTAACTGTGAAAAAAAATTCTGAAATTCAGCGTATACAGGAATATTATCTTATAAAAACAAATCAACATTTTAAAATTATTTCTGTTTCATGTCAGGACTATTTGAATTCTTTTCAAGTTTGTTTTTCAGTTTGGGGTTTTGGCTTTGTTTCCTTCCCCTTGCAGTTTTAAGTGAGGAAGAGGTCAATAGCAGAAGGATCAATGTCCCATGTATTCCTGACATGAAAGACCCTGAATCAAGACCTTGGGTAAGACAGAGTCGGGTGTGAACCGGACATGAACTGTGATTTAGGAAAATAGAGCTATATATTGCACTCCAAATTCTACTCATTCTAGTGTATTTCTAAGGAAGCAATTGATTTCACTAAAACCACATGAAAATGTACTTTTGGAAACTTCTCAGATGGTTATAAACACCTAGAAAAGCACAGATTTTTGGCCAACTATTTATCAAAAAAACTTCCTGCTTCAATATYGAGTTTGAAGTTTATCATGAAAGATTACTGGCTTGAAATGTACAACACAGAAATGTTTTTCTCTAAGACCTCTATTCAAGATGCTGCTTACTATCTTTTACACTCCAGGTTATAAATGTTTCACTCAATAACCCTGAAAAATGTACGTGCCTCTTCTAAGATATATTAGTTTACAGCTACAGAAATCTATTAACTGGTACCAAAGGAACAACACTCCCCCTCCCCCAAAAAAATTGAAATTAAAAAAAAAAACAAAATCAAAACCAAAAAAAAATCCCAAACCACACGAACAGAAAAACCCACTACAAAAACAGAAACAAAAACAAACCAACCAACCAACCAAAMAACCGCTCCCCAACAAAAAAACCAAACAAACCACAAACCAGAGTCTAGGTTGGCTATATTGCTCTGTGCTACCTTGTTGTTTATCATAATCACTATAAAATGTTAAGTACCTCCATGAAATAATGAATGAGGCATACAATTGTTATTGAAACCTACTTAAAAGGTAAAATTTTAGAAATTTTGTTACAATCTTTTTATTTAGTGAAAAAATTAAATATTGAAAAGAGTACTTCAAATGAAAATATGGAAAATATTTGTAGACTTGAAATGGAATGTCAGGATCAGTATATAGTGTATGACGTAAGCATTATCAGTGGCTGTCAGAATGCATTAACATGTTTGAAATCTTAAAATCAGCAATAAAGATAAAATAATACTCTTAGGAATAATATTAGGTTTATCATGTCTAAAAATGTCACACTGGCAACCCTGAGTTTCCTTGTTTATTCAAAATATGGGCTAATAATATCTTTYGAAATTACTGGATTAAATCAAGGCAGTGTCCTAAACATACAATAAAGTGGAGTCAACTTGACTCCATTGTCTCCGTTGCTGCAATCTGGAATCATGATGGAGCCAAGCTATCTTGAGGCAAGAACAGGTGGCCAAAGGAAGAAAAAATAGAAGGTTTTATCCATAAAGAAATACACAGAAGTTCTGCTAGAGCAATTATTTCTAAACACAGGGTAGAATTGTGCATGTGCTAAACATTCTGAGATTTTTTTTCTTTTCACCATTTTTTTATAAACATAAAGGATCCGAGTACTACACTCTCAGAATACGGGGTGCAGGTAAACACCTTCTCTTCCCACAGTKTTCCTACACCAGGTCACCTTTTTCTCTTACTAAGTTATGTGGTCATTTAATTTCTTGTTCTCTTTTTGACCCTGCAACACTTGAACCTTAGAAGTTTAACAACAGCAGATATCAGATCAGATTATTCTATTTCAGCTTTTTAGAGCTGCTTGCCAGAAAAGCAGTGAATTTTCTCTACTGCTTTCTCAGCTTTTTTTTTCTTTTTCCAAGCTCAAAAAGTAATAAAACAAAGCTTTTTKATGAAAACCAAGCACATAAACAAAGAAACAGCTTAAAATTCTGACCACTTCCCATTTAAAACATGTACTGAAGTGCAGAAATCAGTTGCAGATCACAATTTAACCTCAAAGGGATAATTAATTAAGTTTTCAGATCGCTAACTCTGTCTTGGAAGACAATATCATTTCACATAATCCCTCTCTTATAACTTTTACTTTCTGGTTTCAGCTTCTTTCTGCATCATAGTCTAAATTCATTTCTCAGATATGAAAATACTTTCTCTTTTCAGTTTTTAGTTAAATGTGTGTTAAATCTCTAATTTGTGTTAAATCTATAAATTCAGCTACTGATTTCAGCTTTATATTCTGCACATGCTTTATTTCTGGGGAGACAATAAATTTCAAGTAAGTAATCAGGTGTGTTTCTGGATGTAATTATTCACTAGACACAAATTAATCAATATAACTGTARTCATACAGACCTCCATATACCCTACCCCTGCTCATGTGTACTCACACAAATACACACAACCACATTTGTTTATCTGGAGAAAAATCGTAGAAAAGCAAATATTTTTAAATATACAGAGATATTTGCAAGCAACACAAGTATATGTAAATATTATTAAATACAATAAGCAATGCAACATTTATATATATGTGCATGATTCTTATGAAAAATACTGCTATTTTTTCTTCTGTATTGTTCTCTTCCATTCTGATTTTTGTCTTCGAAAGCACTGCTTAATAGTGGACACCCAACTGTTACATGACATTTTCTGTGCAGCTATTGCATTTTAAATGTTTCTTTTCTGTTGGCATCATTTCTAAATTAATG